>JAQQAC010009165.1:24107918-24171815 GCA_029783875.1 Phataginus tricuspis
ATTATTATTAATGCCATTTGATAGACAAGGAAACTGAGGTCCAGACACATGAAGGCCACATAGCTTAAAGTGCAAGAACTAATATTTAATTTCAGTGCAAAAACTAATATTTAATTCCTTGCCTCAGTCTAATGTTCTCATCTTTAGCTGTCTCAGGTTTGGAAAGCGAGAGGTTCTGTGGATCTGATGCCTACATAGCTTGCTTGCCTGGCTGGGTGGTCCCAGGATGTGGCAGTCCAGGGGGCCTCAGAATGTGGTTTGACTGTTTGGCTTTGAGGTCTAGGGAAGTTATAAGGGAGCAAAGAGAATTCACATAAGGGAAAAGAAGGTTGGAGGTTCTAAAGACTGATGTCACCAATTAAACAGACCCTTATAATTTAATCTACTCTAACCAACCTTTCTGTTTAGTGCATGCAGGTGATTGCATATGCATTTTGCAGCTTGCAACACCTTCTGGAAGTATCATGGTAATTGTAGCCAGGTCATTTCCAGAATCATTACTCTTACCATCAAAATGCTCCTCTAAAATAAATAAATAAATAAGGTTTAGACTTCAAATAAGCCATAGAAGTGATCATAATATTTCAAGGATAATGAGAAAAATTACTGCTTACTTGGTTTTTCGAAGGAGAGAAAATGTTCATCCTGTAATACTTTTATGTCTAGGCTTACCATGCAAATAACCAGGATTGATGATATAGTGAAACTCATTCACACTTAAATATATCCAATAGGTCAGCAGACATAACTGGGCTCCAGCCATTTCTCAGTTTCACTAGTGGTAAAGGATTAGAAAGCAGAGCAGCCCTGTATGTCTCCTGACCTGAGTACAGGGTATAGATATTAAAGGCAGAGGAGCAGATACTAAAACAGAACATTGGCCCTCTGAAGACTGACTTTGAAGGTGTCCAAATTTTTCCCAGGCTGTGCTTCTTAAAGGCAAACAAAACTGCATTATGCTTTCTTGTTGATGATATAGTTTAGGAAAACATTGCTCATAATTATGCTGTAGTGGGGAAATGATATATGGAAGTGGTAATGAGAGTGATAATATTTATCAGGATTTTACAATGCCCTAGGTACAGGGAAACTCTGACTCGTGATTAGCAGAGATAAATAATCAGGGTGAGAAGCTTTTACAACTTTACTTGTTTTCCTACAAGTCAGTAAGAACAATGAAATAAAGTGCATTTTGATTATAAAGCATGATAGATTGTAACTAAATTTTGTCTTAAAAAGTTGCTAGTGATGAATCAATAAAATTGATACCATATGTGCTAATTACCAATTGATGATTGAATGCATCAGTCAGAGAGCATGAGCAGAATAATTACACACTGCCACTCCAGCTTTTATGAAATTGAGGGCCCATGACAAGAAAGAAAGTTTCAATTCAGGGATTTTGCAAATCGTATGATCAAATAGCACAACTGAGAACATTACAGGTGCATTCGGATTTTCTTATTCATTCTAATTGAAAAGCAAGAAACCATATTCAATCAATTGGACCCAGATCCTTTCATAGGAAATATAGCCTTTATTATGATATCAAACTGCTCTGGCTTGTTTGAAGTGCAAGAACTAATATTTAAATTCAGAAAACTATTGAAATGTTTTATCTCTTTTATTTGATAGGATAACATTAATTGAATATAAATAAATTAAGTGATAATAGACTTCAAATATATTTAGTTATCAAATCTAGAGTAATAGAAAGATATGGCATCTACTCTCAGTATACTAAATGCCATTTATGATAACATTCTTCAGCTACAGTTTTTAAAAATTAATTAATTAATTAAATTTTATTTTGGTATCATTAATGTACAATTAAATGAGCAACATTATGGTTACTAGACTCCCCCCATTATCAAGTCCCCACCACATACCCCACTACAGTTACTGTCCATCAGCGTAGTAAGATGCTATAGAATCATTACTTGTCTTCTCTGTGTTATACTGCCTTCCCCATGCCTCCACCCCTACATTGTGTGTGCTAATTGTAATGCCCCCCTAGGCCCCTTATCCTTCCCTACGCACCCATCCTCCCCAGTCCCTTTCCCTTTGGTAACTGTTAGTCCATTCTTGGGGTCTGTGAGTCTGCTGCTGTTTTGTTCCTTCAGTTTTTGCTTTCTTCTTAAACTCCACAGATGAGTGAAATCATTTTTGATACTTGTCTTTCTCCGCCTGGCTTATTTCACTGAGCATAATACCCTCTAGCTCCATCCACGTTGTTGCAAATAGCTGAATAATATTCCATTGTGTATGTGTACCACCTCTTCTTTATCCATTCATCTACTGATGGACACTTAGGTTGCTTCCATTTCTTGGCTATTGTAATAGTGCTATGATAAACATAGGGTGCATATGTCTTTTTCAAACTGGGTCCTGCATTCTTAGGGTAAATTTCTAGGAGTGGAATTCCTGGGTCAAATGGTATTTCTATTTTGAGTGTTTTGAGGAACCTCCATACTGCATTCCACAATGGTTGAACTAATTTACATCCCCACCAGTGGTGTAGGAGGGTTCCTGTTTTTCCACATCCTCACCAACATTTGTTGTTGTTTGTCTTCGAATGTTGGCCATCCTAACTAGTGTGAGGTGATATCTCATTGTGGTTTTAATTTGCATTTCTCTGATGTTTAGCACTGTGGAGCATCTTTTCATGTGCTGTTGGCCAACTGAATTTCTTCCTTGGAGAAGTGTCTGTTCAGCTCCTCTACCCATTTTTTAATTGGCCTATTTGCTTTTTGTTTGTTGAAGTGCATGAGTTCTTTATATATTTTGTATGTCAACCCCTTATTGGATATGTCATTTATGAATAATCCTCCCATACTGTAGGATGTCTTTTTTGTTCTACTGATGGCGTCCTTTGCTGTACAGAAGCTTTTTAGCATGATGTGATCCCATTTGTTTATTTTTGATTTTGTTTCCCTTGTCTGAGGAGATGCATTCAGGAAAAAGTTGCTCATGTTTATATTCAAGAGATTTTTGCCTATGTTTTCTTTTAAGAGTTTTATGGTTTCATGACTTACATTCGGGTCTTTGATCCATTTTGAGTTTACTTTTGTGTATGGGGTTAGACAATAATCCCGTTTCATTCTCTTACATGTAGCTGTCCAGTTTTGCCAACACCAGCTATTGAGGAGGCTGTCATCTCCCTATTGTATATCCATGGCTCCTTTATCATATATTAATTTACCACATATGTTTGGGTTTATATTTGGGCTCTCTAGTCTGTTCCATTGGTCTATGGGTCTGTTCTTGTGCAAGTACCAAATTGTCTTGATTACTGTGGCTTTGTAGTACAACTTGAAGTTGGGGAGTATAATCCTCCCCACTTTCTTATTCCTTCTCGGGATTGCTTTGCCTATTCGGGGTCTTTTGTGGTTTCATATGAATTTTAGAATATTTGCTCTAGTTTGTTGAAGAATGCTGTTGGTATTTTGATAGGGATTGCACTGAATCTATAGATTGTTTTAGGCAGGATGGCCATTTTGACAATATTAATTCTTCCTATCCATGAACTCCTTGCCAACTCTTAAAGCCAAGGTCACCTGGTATCCTGTGTTCAGTTGGATTTGCATGAGATGGGGACTAGCCCCTACCACCCCAGGATTTGGGGGAGCCTTGGAGCATGGGATAGAGTGAGATTATGTTCTGAGAACTTCCCAAAGAAAGGAGATTCTCAGACAGGCTACAAAGAGCAGATGGCACAGCTGCAGTTCTGTCTGGGTCATCTAGGCAATGGGAACTTGCAGTCCCAAAGCTGATCTCTCAGCAGCCCTTCCCTACTTACCAGGAGTAAAGCAGAGACAGAGTGAAGGCTTGGAAATAGAATGAAATAGCAAAGAGACAAAATGCAACAATTTGAGCAGTGAGAAAGCATTATTTAAAAGTATGCACTTAAAGGAGAGTGCAGGCGTCCTCAGAGTGGAGGTGTGCTGAAAGACTAGGAATTTTGCTTTTTAAGTCTTTCAAGAAGAGGCAAAAGGCAGAGGGGGTGTTGTTGGGCATAGGTTGACTTGTGGTCTCATGATGTCTCTCTCTAGTGAAGGACACTACATCCTCATCCACAATCTGTCCTCTAGATATTCTGTAAGATAAACTTAACACAGGGGATTTATTGATCCTGTTCTTCTCCAAGATAGTGGTTACCCTCAAGCACTGGGGGACATATCAGTTAAGAGTGCTTGCCCTGACTTAAGATTGGGTGAGTTATTATCTGATTACCAAAGAATATGCTAGGAATCTTACTTCTCAACTCACTGCTTTTTAAAATGGAATCTTAGGCTTAAGATAGGGTCCCTTCTGTTCTTACTATACTGTTTGTATCTCAGCATTTTTCATCATAGGTAGGAGAAGTTAATCATGATGCTTGTCCCGTCTTCCTGCTCTGCCTCAATCTTCATGTCCAGCATTGGAGAGTTTCTCTGGCATCGAATCTCTTTCATAATTTGAATCTCTTCAGGAATTGCCCAGTCTCTTTTAAGGTTCACCTGATTAGGTCAAGTCTACCAAAGATAAACTCCCATTCTTAAAGTCAATTTTATTAACCTATGTATTAACCATATCTATTAACCTAATCACAGGAGTGACTATCCCATCATATCCCCAAATCCTGGGGATTACAGAGTTTATACACCAGAGTGCAGGAATTGTGGGGGCCATCTTCAAGGCCTACCAAAGACTGCTAATAAGCAATTATTATTTTATTATTGATAGTAACATGGTGAGATTATATTCTCTTTCGTTTTCACATGTCATTTTCATAAGTCAACCCTCATTTTCTCTCCTTTAAACTCTTTTTTTTTCTTTCTCCATCAGATAGGTTTTATTATTATTTTTTTTAATTTATTTTTTTAATTTATTTTTACAATTTATTTTGATATCTTTTTTTTTTTACAATTTATTTTATTTTAGTATCATTAACCTACAATTACATGAGCAATATTGTGATGATTAAGCTACCCCCTTCATCAGGTCCCCCCCACCAACCCTATTACAGTCACTGTCCATCAGTGTAGTGAGATGAGAATCACTACTTGTCTTCTCTGAGTTGTACAGTCCCCCCCGTGCCCCCCCACCCTATGTCTGCTAATCGTAATGCCCCTTTTACCCTCTTATCCCTCCCTTCCCACCCATCGTCCCCAGTCCCTTTCCCTTTGGTAACTATTAGTCCGTTCTTCGGTTCTGTGAGTCTGCTGCTGTTTTGTTCCTTCATTTTTTTTCTTTGTTCTTATACTCCACATATGAGTGAGATCATTTGGTACTTTCCTTTAAACTCTTATAAGAGCTTCTCAATAGAAGTCCCTGCCTCTTGTACCTCCACAGCCTTAATGAGCCACTGTCTTCAAGCACAATTATGATCACTTCAACTGCATTACTCAAAATCTGGCTCCTTAGTGCCTCTTAAATAAGATATGATATAGATGTATAATCTGCATCAAAATTACCTTTCTAGAATTACCTTTTGCCATACTCATTTGCTAACCATAGCCTTCAGCCAAATTAACTCCTGATCTTCTTCATATTTTCCTACATACACACCCTTGTAAATAATTGTATTTCTATTTAGAGGCCCTTTCCCTCATTTCTCCACAACAAAATTCTATCCATGTTTCCAGGGCTTTTCAAGAGCAAACTTCTCAATGAAGGATTTTGTGATTTTCCATAGAACTCTTATAGCTCTACCAGTTTTTGGCCCTACTCTCCTAAGTATAAAGTTATAAACAATATTCATTTTCAAATTTTATGGCCTCTGTGGTAACTTTAAGTCTCTTGAGGATAGGTAGTGCATTTTATCAATATTTGTATTCTCCATAGTACCTTGTATATAGTTGGTATTGAATAAATGTTTGTTGGATAATTACTTAAAGCCTGTTACTCCTTAGATGCCTGACCTCCTAATAAACTTTCTTTCCCATCCCAATTGATTATGAGAAATTAATCCTGTTGATTGGGTGGTTTTATTACTAATAATTATGATTAAAGAAAAATAAGAGGACTACTTCCAGTTAATCACTTTCTTCCTTACCTAATTTACCCCTGACCCTGCTTGAAAATAATCTCTTTATCCTGAAGTCTTAATGAAGTTATTCACACTGAATATCTAATTAGATTGTGCTTCATATAGTAAATATTCCATCTGTGTTAGGCTTAAAGAGGCAGATTCCTGGGCTGCTACAAGAACTATACTTTTACCAGAGATTGTTCCTTACTGCTTGGCATATTTTCATATATCTAGATTTTTATTATGTTCCTACTAAAACATTTATTCTACATTACTGTAAATTATTATATATTAATAAATTGTAGAAAGAGCAACACATTAAAGACAATAACTTTAAAAGACAGTAAGAAGTAGTTTTCACTGAAAAATTCAATTGTTTCCATGTTAGTAGAAAACACTTTAGAATATGTAAATAGTTAACAGATAATCCAAAACAATCTGGCTGTAAAGTTGCAATTGCTTTCAGAGTTATAATCCCTTTTTATTAGTAATACTTTTCATACTGGGGAAAATATTACAAATTAGGGTAGTGAATATGGTTATAAAAAGAAAAAAATCTTGATATTATAGAACTCTGAAACTCAAGAATAAACTATGAAATAAAAAATATTTGACTCCCTAAATTAGGACAGGTAGGATTTAAAAATACTTTTTAATTAGAATGGATTAATATAGCTCAGAGATCCGAAAATATAGAATGTTGACATAAATTTCTCACTCATATACACGGCAGACATTACTAATCAATCATGCTATTCTTTCAATCTAAGAAGGACTTAGCCTTAAAACTGCATTACTATTATGTATCTCTGTGAATTGGAACCAGAGATGAAGCTTAGTTACTTTCTGTAAAATAAATCCCTGTCTTTTCAAATGATACCAGCAAATCTTAAAAATCAAAATGGCTGGCAGAATTTTGAAGTCTCAATAAAAGTTTTCATATACATGTCATGTTTCATCTTTCTTTTCCTTTTGCCTAATTCTTTGCTGTGCACTTTTCCCAGTTGTGATGATATGAACTGAGCTGGTAAACAAGGTCCGTAAAAAGAATCAGTGGTGCTGAGTGTACCCATACCCACATAAATCTTGCTGTCCTGTGCTACTAAGATGGCCAGACTATGAGACCAACAGTTGCTGTGTGTGTGTGAGTGTGTGTGTGGGTGGGTGTTTAATAGTTGGAAGAATCTTTTAGATAAATTATTCTGAAAAGTTATTTTACCAAATGGTGAAACTGGCTACCAGTGCCAGCTTTCTGCAACTGCTGGTAAGTAGCAGAGATGAAAATAACGTACAAGTGTTTTGGCCCCAAAACTTAACATTTCTTTTATCTGCTTAGGATTTTGTCCAAGGAATCACCATTTGGTACATCAGCCCATCTAATTATAAAACTTATTTAGAGGAGAGTAATAGGTTTTTTATTTCTTTTCAATACTTATTCCACCATCCAAGTGTAACTCCAGGGGGAAAACCAGGGCTAAATACCTCTAAAATCTAAATCAGTCAAAGGGGAAATAAAGTTAAGAAACTTGTTTTTTTCTTACGAGCAGTCGTTCTATCTCTCTCTTGATCAGGCTGCAGCAGAAGAGAGCTTCACCCAACCTCTCTGGCCCAGATAAGCTTCTGCAAGCCCTTGTAATTACCTACTGATATGTAGATGTCTCACCTCTCTCTACCCCTTGGAAACACCTATTGATATGCAGGTGCACTAAAGGCAGGTGAGAGATTCTGGAAATACTGCAATTTTACCCACAGCCCACCCTTCCAGAGATCTTGCCTCACAATCTACATGTTCCCCACCTTCTGCAATAGCCCCTATGTGAGAAAACTGGAGCATTGTAACCAGGCTAATAACATAAAATAGCAACAGCAATAAAATCATGATAATCCTCAAGACAGAGGCTTCAGCTAGGCTCAAAGTCCTAGGCAGATTAAGTCCATAGCCCCCCCATTCCACAGGCAGTCAGTAGCTGAACAGGTAGGGAATTCAGAGCAATCATTACGTGGCAGCTGCAGCCACGGGGTGCATCCAGGCCACAAGGACTGTAGAAGAAAATAACCTTAAGGGCGATAAGATACATGTTCTAATGACACCGGTATTGGCAAACCTTGTCCATCAGGTAGGATATATGCAAAAGCGTGGTCCTGTGATAGGACAGTGGCAGGAATGGGATTTCGTCCTGGTCAAGTATACAAGACTTTCACCCCCTTGCTGTGGGAGTTACAGATGGGTCAATATATAGGGCTACAGGAGGTACATGCACTGGACATAAAGATGAAACAAAACTTCCCTGTAAGATGCTCTTATCTCCTGGACTGTTCGGGTACACTACTGTGATCTTTGGGGGCCACTCTGCCGTTACTCCAGGAATACACATGAGGCCAGCTTCTAGGTCTTTTACCCAAGGTGCCAGAAGGGCCATTCATTGCTGGCCCATGTGTTGAAATGTCCAGGGCCACGTCCATTCAACAGTGTCTCCAGGGTTTACTGCAGTAGGGGCTGGCAGTAGGATGTTGCTCTGCTGGCCATATCCTGGTTTCAATAACTCCTCTTTGGTTTACACATACAGTTGTATAGTAGAGGCAACAATGTGTGTTAGCATATCCATAGTGCTCAAGGCTCATTTTGGGGGTTTCTCATTCAAACGTCATAGCACTGTCCATAAGCAAACTGACCAGCCCCATAGACTGTTGGTGTCTGACTTCAGGCCAGATTTCAACAGACAATTGTACCTCTCTAGGAGGTGCCTTATCCTAGACCAACTCCCCACTGGGGCTCCCAAGTGGAAGCTTCACATATAGAGCGTTCCAGAGTGAAGCTACACCCTCTACCTCTGCAGCCATTGGGGCCTTCCCATCATCCCTAGAGGCAGCCTGCCCAAGGATTGCACCTATTTAGACAGATTTTAGGTTCAGAGGTCCTTCTAACTATCACCAGATGTAACTCTGGGGGGAAAATCCCAGGGCAAAATACCTCTAAAACCAAAATCAGTCAAAGGGAGAAATAAAGTTAAGAACCCCTTTTATTTCTTACAAGCAGTCATCCCCATCTCTTTCTTGACCCTGCTGCAGCAGAAGAGAGCTCCACCAGACCTCTCCAGTCCATATAAACCCTCGCATGCCCTTGTAACCTATTGATATGTAGATGGATGACTTCTTTCCACCCCTTTAAATACATATTGATATGCAGATGAACTAAAGCTCGGCGAGAGATTCTGGAAATATTACAGTTTTACCCACAGCCCAAAAGTCAGAGAGTTTGTATTTAGAGTCTGAGAGAAAGAAAAGAGCTAAGGCTTAGTAGTGGGCTTTCAGTCCCAGAACTGGGTGAATGGCAACATTGTTTACCAGAGGTTCAAATTAAGTAAGGATGTTCCTGTTAAATTTAAGATGCTTTTTAATCCAAATGGAGATGTGAAGTATGCAGTGAAACCTATGAATTTTTGGTTCACTAATGACCTTTTAAATCTCTAATCTTCTAAGAATAAATCAACTTCACAGAGTATCATTGCAGCAATCTGATTCTCAGTAAGACTTTCTGGATGATGCCTCTGTCAATTTAGCAATATGAGGAAAGAGTCAGAGGAATGAATTATTGAAGACAAATGCTTTAAAGAGTCGTGGCTAAAGAAGCATGGCTGGAAATACAGTCAAAGCATCTAGTAAACATTTTCTAGAACTAATATGCTCTCCTGATGTGGATCCAGTGCTGCATTTATGCTGTACCTGTCTTTTAAAGTAAATCGCAGAACATACCTTTAGCTTTTAAAGTGCCTCATATTCTCTAATTTCTTTAATTTTTGTAATTCAGTAACTAGTTCTCAAGAGGAAACAGAATGGCCAGCATATCAGTCAAGGTTCAGCTGAAGACAATAAAAAAACACCTTATTTAGTTTAAGCAAAAAGTGATTTAATACAGGGAATTGGATGCCTACACAATTGTTGAAAGGGCTTCTGGGGTAAATCGCAGAATTTCCGAAATCTCCTGCCTGGCCTTAGACCATTTACATATCAACAGGTGTTTAAGGCTGCAGCCTCTAAGACAAGGGGTGGAGAGAGGACCGTCATCCTCTCCGGTGCGTAATTGGTCTGGCGCCTGCCAGTTGCCGGGGACCTGCCATGGGGTTCCTCCCAGAAGGGTAAGGAGAGGAAGTGAGTTTGCACTGTGGCTGCAGACACACAGAGCACCAAGCGGGCTTGGCTAGCAGGGACGGGGAGAAGGGGCAGAATACAAGCCGTGGCTGGAGGGGACAGATGGTGCCAAGCCTGGCCAGTGAATTCGATCAAGCTGTGAGCAATAAAAACAGTTTGTCCAAACCTACTATTTCCCTTGACTTATTTCATTTTCAGTGGTTTCATAGGGGATTCGCCTGGGCCAGAAACACCCTTCTCTCTGGAGCTACAGGGCTGGAGATACAGGCTCTAGGTTGAGCTCATTAGAATTATTTCCAGAAGAACATTGCAATAAAAACCAGATGTATAGTACTTCCTATGGTGCAGGATCACTCTATATGTTTTTGCATATATACTTTAATCCTCACTAGGTATTTTCACCTTGTGACTTAACATCACACAACTAGTAAATAGCCAATCTGGCATTGGAATCCAGGCAATGCAGCTCCTAAATCTGCACTCCTAGCCATTGTGCTCTATTGTCTGTCTAGGTACGGACATGGTGTAAGTTAGTCATCATCTCTGCTAAGATCAAGAATTTAGGGAATTAGGAAGTAACTACCCAAAATGCTGCATCTAGGGCCACACTGTTCTAACTCCATCCACGCCAGCAAAATGAATGCCCTGTGACTTGTAAAAGGAGGGTCCAGACAGAGGGCCTTTTGATAGGGCAGCCAGCAGAAACACACAAAGGGCAGAGGTGGTACCTGACTGTACCTCACTTTCAGTTATTGTAGGAGTGTGTCTGTTTGGTGAAAGCTTGATGACTTAAAACTCAAACTGAAATGTGATGCAGCCTTCAGCTTTCTAATCTCTTGATTTCCATAAAGTTACAAGAGACATAAGCAAATTTATCTGCAGTGCATGCCACAGCCAGGCATAATGTTGTGTGGATAAGGTGTGTTTAAACTAAGGCCAGTAGTTAGCACTGCTCAGAATCAAAGAGTAAACTTTATGTTTACAAATGTACTACAATTACAAATGATTCTACATTTTCTTTGATGCCAGAGCAACGATCACACTTGGGCATGTCTCATCTTCAAATTACCATGACACACCATGCACATACTTGTCACCCTCAGTATGTCGGTCACCAGTGCTCTGTGACCCTACTGATTTTACCTCTGGCTCCTTCCTTCACCATCAGGGCAAAGAGAGTTAGACAGTGTTACATGTTGGCAGCCTCCTGATTAAAGGATAGAACTGTAATGCTATAGGTAGGCTTTTTTATGCTCCTTTTTCCGATTGTTTTATATATACAACAAATCACTACCCTCATATGTTACCCTTTCCTCTCCTGGAATAATTCTGGCTTCTTCTGGTTTACAATAAAAGAACACAGATATGCACGCAGAAAAGAGTTCTCATAAGTCAGCATCTAGTACAGTTTCTGTAATAAAAATTACAGAAAGTTCAAGAAAATAATTAAATGAAGTCAAGTAAAGTTTATACAAACCATTTGAAAGCTGTGATTATAGTCCCTCTGTGATTTTAATGTAAAAGGACATGAGCTCTGGGTTTGAAAGTTTAGATCTGGTTCCTGCATTTACCTGCTGGGCAATTTTAAACGTTACTTCTTTTTTTCTTTATTTAAGTTTCCTCATTCATGAAAGGAGAATAAAACCCATCACCCAAAAAGATTATAGGCAATCATAATGGGTGCTGAATAAATATTTTTACAACATAAGGAATAGTGGGTTATAATGGGACAGCTTTGATTCAAATCCCAGCTCCAGCACTGGTGGCTCTACAACTTTGAGCAAGTCATTATGTTTTCTTGTTTTTCAAAAAGGGAAATTAAAAGTAGAAAATTTGTCAGGTTCTTGAAGATAAATGAAACAATGTAAGAGATGTGATGGATCTTGTAATGTCTATGTGTAAAGTACCCATAAAAATGTTAATTATTAATAAATTCCTGTAAAGATACAGACTTTTGTCCTTTCACTGGAGTTCCAATGTTTATAATCATGCATGACCTTAATAAAACACTGTTGGAATTTCCCAACCTCATGATTTGTCTCCTCATTGAGCACTGGGTTCCTGATCCATGGCTTTGCATATTATTTTTTTTCTGGTAGGTAGGCATGAAATAAACTTAGTTCAATTTACCACCTTGGCTCTCTTATGGTACATTTGGTAATAACAGTAAAACAAAATTGAGATATTGACTTTTGTAGCATTATCTTGAAGGGACTTAGCTATGAAGATAGGAAGAAATGCAATTCTTTAGGCAGGAAAGAGAAGAGAAATACAAGAATGAAGTAATGTAAAACGTTTCACCTTACAAAAAACATTTTCTTGGTGTTTGGTTTGTAATAGCAGAAGCCATAAAGAAATATCTTTCTTGAAATTATACTGCTAATTAGTCCAGCATGGTCTCAGGTGCTTGACTTCAGCCTGCCTCTTTCAGTGAGTATTTGAATACCGAACAGAATTTTCATGATTTACTCATCTCATAGCAATGAGAGGCCCTCACAAGCATTAGAAAATCCTCTAGTTCGAATAATTCCTAATCCAAAACTAGGACTAAATAATTTTAATATTTCTTCTGCTGGGAAGAGTAAATCAGTACAACTATTGATAAATTTGTTAGGCCTCAAACATCTCTTGCATTTTTAGCAGTACTCAGACTCTGAAACTGCTAACCTAAACCACACACACACACACACACACACACACACACACACACACACACACATTTTATAAGCGAACTTAATATTCATAGAGACAAATTTTCACTCATTGCTGCAGAAAAGGTATTAGTATTACATGGATGTCAGCTTTCTGTGATTTATATTCACTGAAAAATAAAAATAAATAAAGCACAGCAAATGCATTAGAGACTGAGATAGATAATGGTGTGCTACAAACTATAGGGGATATTATCAATATAGTATTAATCTCATTTAGTTATTTGTACCAGTAGATGTGCCATCAGTTGGAAGGTTCTTAATCAATCTGTTAATATTGCCTTCATGATTTCACTTTCATACAGGTCCTTGAAAGCTATGAAAGCCTGGACTAAGAAATATGAATAATTTCAAAGTTCTGGGGCAGCTAACTGAATTCCAGAAGTCCTTAAATTGTTAATTAATGCCATAGGCAGGAACTAATGTATCACTTTTTATGGAAAATAAATTTCCCTCCCTGTGGAGTTGTAGCATGGATAATACTGAAGTGTTTTAAAGGACAAAAAAGTGATTCTAGGTAAGTTATGATGGGCAAAATTCTCTCTCTCTCTCTCTTCTCTTTTTTTTTTCCTCACTTAAAGGAGAAGGCATGACAACAAAGTCAAAATAAATGGAATGACACATTCAATCTCCATGAAAACAAAATGAAAGTTTTATTTTCATTCCTTTGTTCTAGATCAGAAATGAACCTGCCATTTATCCTGGTAAATTGATGAGAAAGGATTTCTTGGTTGAGAAATACAAGATTTTGTGGCATTTTTGAACATTTCTCATGTTAATGTAGGAGAGGGATTTATAGTTCATGTTAAGACAAACTTCCTGACTGCACAAGGATAATAGAGGAAACTTTACCACTTATAGATGTTTCTAATTTAAGGTTATATCTGTAGTGTAAGCCTATTAACACAGAGGAGGCCTTTCCATCGAAAAGCAGATAATAAATCATTGTGAACTTTTTTTTGTTTGAAATTTAACCTATGGTGACCTTAATCCCATCTTTCATATTATCATTAATTAGTCATTAAACTATTTTCCTTTACAGTGGACAATGGCATAAGTGTTTATCAGTTGAAGACTATGAATTGATTTGTTAAAATAAATACATCCTCTACCTTCCCTAACACTCCTTTAACGCCATAATACAGAGGATTAAACTGGAATGAGTTTGTTAAATTGTGGACAATTTATCTGAAAATGGTCTGGAACCCTGCCTCCCCTTGTCCCTATGCAAATTTTCCATAGAGCAGCACAAATGATCTTCTAACAACATAACCATTATCAAATTATTTTTCATTTACAACCTTTCAAAATTGTCTCATTTAATTTATAATAAAATTAAATTTCCTTACCAGGTACTAAAGGTAGGTAATACCTTTATAATCTCAGCTTAGTTTTTCACCTGTATTAGCAGTGTCTCAGTTCAATATTCTCTAGGAACACTGTCTTCCTTCCATTCTTGAAACATTTGACTCTCTTTCTCTGACCCAAGATCCTTGCACATGCCATCCCATCTACTTTTTCCCACCCCTCACATGCCTGGGCCTTTTTTATCCTTCAGGTCTAATTGTCTTAGTCTCTTTTTTTGTTTATGGCATTATCACAACTTACACCTTTTTATTTAATTGTCTGATGATTTCCTTTTGTCTGCTTCTACTCTTTCATAAAGTAGAACCACAAAGAACTGAGGAAGAAAATTGCCAACCTTGTTCACCAAGAATGGTGCTTAGCATACAATGGTCACCAAACAAAACCAGGTTTGTCCTCCTCAGTCCTATACTTCCTATGCTACTTTTCATCATTGTAAGTAATTCTTTCTGCAGAGATCCAGTTTGGAGACTAGGTAGTGCTATCATTGGCTGCCTATAGTAAATGAAATGGAAAAATATCTGAGTGGTTTTAATGGGTTTATAACACTCTTCCCAGGCATCAGTTAGTAGAACACATTTAACTGCAGAGGGTGGTGCTGTCTAATGTACCACACAGCATCCTGACTCACAGGCAAGGCTGTTTGTTTCACATTGCATGTCCTTTGTTGGATGTTCTAAAATTCTTTCATTAATGTTTTAGCAATGTGTTATACAATTAGACTTTAGAAATAATTATTATAAGAAATATCAGAGTTTTAGCCATGGATGCATGAGAGTGTTTCTTATATTAACTGAATGGCCCTTTGAAAATGATATTTTGAAAAACTGTAGATACTTGCATTTGGTCCTAACTTCTGACTTCACTTCCTTTAATCTCTCTTTTAAAAAATGCTTTTGGGATTTAATCATATTTAACAGTAAGTAGTGCAACTGCCAAGCAGCTTCCCTAATTTTTAGAAGGCTAAAATAGATTTCAATTTAAAAGTGCTTTCTCTCATGCTGCTGCCTACAAATTCAATGGCCTCTAGTCTTCCTTATCCAGTCTACATTGTATGCTGAGCCAAATTAATCTCCAAAGCATAGCTGTGATCCTGTCACTATTTTCTTAACAATCTTTAAAGATGCCTGACTGCTTAAGTAGCATTACTTAGTCTTTAAGATCATCCAAATATTGTCCACTATCGCTGGTCCATACTTATTCTAAATGCTTCCCTAGTTATTTGAAAGTCTCCAAACTTACCCAGCATTGCCCATTGTGTCCTTAGCAGCCTCCAAACTTACATGAGAGAGGGATCCTCTAAAAAACTGGCAGAGAACTGAAAGGCCTGGATTTCTGCCATTTCCTTGGCCTCATATTTACTCTACAAATATTAGGAAAATCTGCATTTACTTTCATGATTTATACTCTTTATTTATCTCCAATAAATTCCTTGATTTGCAGAGAGAGGCTTCCTTCTTAAGGTGGTGATCAGAGAAAGGCTTGAGATGCTAAGCATGGGGGCAGAACTGAACTAGCTATCAGGAATGTGGTTAGTCTTTGGCACCCTTTTTAATACTTGACACTTATTATTTTATTAAGTATTTTCTTTTCTATTCCCCCCTCCCCTATAAAAGTAGTTTACACACACACACACAAACACATACACACAAAATATGTCATGAAACTTTGTATGTCATATTTATTCAGATGAGATATTCAAAAGATATTGGGTTGCCTTTTCAGGGTAGTTAGTTGTGGGTAAAACTGCAATATTTCCAGAATCTTTCACCTGGCTTTAGTGCATCTCCATATCAATAGGTGTTTCCAAGGAGTGGAGAGAAGTAGTCTATCTCCATATCAATAGGTAATTACAAGGGCAAGCAAGGGAATATCTGGACTGGAGAGGTTGAATGGGGTCTCCTTCTGCAGCTGGGTCGAGAGAGACGCAGGACAACTGCTTGTAAGAAATAAATGGGTTTCTCTCACTTTATTTCTCCCTTTCACTGATTTCAGTTTCAAAGGGATTTTGCCCCAGGGTTTCCCCCCTGGAGTTATAATATTACAGTTTCAATAAAATTGTGAAAAACGAACATTTTATTTTCCAACAACAGAAAACAGAATTACAAAGTAAAAAAATTTTTTCTTTCTCTCATCCCTTTTCTTTTATTCCCCTTTCTTTAGACAGAAATATTTTTTCCTTATTTATGAATCACATTATTAAGCAATCACATATTTGAAAGGAAGCACAGGGCAGTATCTATCTATCATCTGTCCATACGTCTATCATCTGTTAGGCAGAAAGATAGATAGGAGTGGGATGAAAAGAGGGTGGGGCCCATCAAGAACTCAGGGAGTTAATCATACAAAGCCAGAGAGCCAACGATCACTCAGAGGATTAATTAAATAAAGCCACAGGGACCAGAGCGACTTTAAGGGCACAGACCTATCAGTCCCCAGATAAGAAACTTCAGAGTACACACTCTCCAGATGACAAAAATTCCCCAGATAAAAAATGTTAGAGTGCAGCCCATGTCTTCAATCCTCCAATTAGATCAAGCCCCCAAGTCCAAAGAATGTCAATCAAAGACTTCTCGGCCCTGCCAAAAACCCCATAAAAGAAGACTCAAAATAAGCAGCTGCTTTTGTCTACCTTGGCTCTGGCCCATTCCTCCCTTGGACTGTAAAGAAGTAAACCTGCCTTTGTCTATCCTGCCTCTGGCCCACTCCTCCCTTGGAGTGTATTCAAATAAAACTTTCATTCTGCTTTGCTACTGTGTCTCCTGTGTCTCTGCCTTTCAATTCTTTGTTGTGATGGGGACAAGAATGAGACCAAACTTAATCTGCAACAATCTATTTATTGTCTATTATCTATCATCTCTCTATATATTAGAAAGGCAATGCATTTACTTGACAAAAAATTAAAATGTATACAGCAAAATCATGAACAGTTATCATGGACAGTGCTTTCATTTGTTTAAACTGTATCTTGCTATATCCAAAGGAAATAAGTAGCTGGCAGCTTGACAAGAACAGGTTGCTTTAACAAGTAACCCATTTCAGATTATCTTTGTGACAGCAGAGGAGATTAAACTCAATCCATTTGGATAAAACTGAGATGTGTTTTATATCCTAAGGATTCTAGCTGTTTAATTTGAAGCTTGTGGGAAATAATTCTATAGAATATTTTTACTTTTCTTGTACTTCATATAATGCTGGATTGAAAGATAACAAAGAAAAGAATTAAAGATAATTAGGTTTCTGATTTTTCAGCATAGTAGTCTATTTAGTACATTCTTAGTACTGATAGTGCATTCAAAATGTCCCACTGCATATTGCTCATAAGCCACATAAACATTTAGTTAAACCATGAATAAAAAATGTCTATACATACTTTTGCAGCAACGATTTGTTTTATTATCTGTAATTTTACATTAGGGTAATATGTCACTGTTATGAATGAACTGGTTGTGGGTGCAGATAAGTTTGTGGAAGCCAATAATGGGAAAGGAAAATTGCAATTGAAAAAGTTTACTTTCATCAGTTACTTGAATATGACTAATACTGAAAAGGAAGCAGAATAGCATAATTAAGACATAAAGAGTATACTCTGGAGGATTTTGATTCTAGGGAAGACATTGAGTGTCAATCAGGTTTCTTCCACTGAACACAGCTTAACATCTGGACAGAATGCATGGTACAGCTACTTGAGGTCTTTGAAGCATAAAATTGAGGCCTGCATAACATAATATTCAAATATCCAGAATACAATCCAAAATTATTCACCTTACAAAGAATCGGGAAAATCTCAACTCACATGAGACAAGACAATAAACAGATGCCTTTGCTAAGAATTTAATTTGTTGGGATTTCTGACAAAGACTTTTAACAAAAATTAAATAAATGCTTCACAAGTAATTGTGAAAACATGGAAATGAATAGAATAATTGAAAACACCAGCAAATTAATAGAAGAATGAATGAAAACATTTAAGAAATGGAAGTATAATAACAAATAAAAACTACATTTATTAATATAGAGGAGACGATAGAGAAGAGAATCAGTGAGCTTGAAGATAGATCAATTACTGCCTTATTCTACTTAGGATGCTTTAAAAAATACCACAGACTCCTGTAAAAGATAAGTGAAAGGAAGTTATTAAGATAAAAGGAAAAGGATATTAGAAGGAAGCTTGGGATATTAGGAATGAAGGAATAGCAATAGAAATGACTATCTCAGTAAATATAATAAACTATTCCCCTTTAAGTACTTTAACATACATTTGGTGGTTGAAAGCAAAAATTATATCATCTGATTTTTAATGTAAGTAGATATAATAATATATATGACAACTATAATGTAAGAAGGGGTTATCATATCAACAATAATGAAACAGCAACAATTAAAACAGATAATCAGATTGGATAAAAAATGAAAAGTATACTCTATAAGAAACTAACTTTCAGAACAAGATTAAAGATGGCAGCATGAGAGGTGAGATAGAGAACTCCTCCCAAAACCACAGATAGTGAGAAAATATAGTTAATACAACTAACCCTAAAATAGCAACAGGAAAGGAGGCTGCACCAGACTGCATACAGACCTCATGAACAGAACAGACCACATGAAACAGGGCACCAGTTCTGCTCCCCTATGACCCCTAACCTCACTCTAGGGGCTGAGCAGCTCCAGAGACGGTAGATTCTGGGCACTAGAGGGCACCAAACAAAAATATGAAACGTCAAAAGAACATGGTTCAGACCAAAATCTCACAAACACCAGAAAAAGGGCCAAATGAAACTGAACTCACTAATCTTCCTGAAAGAGAGTTCAAAATAAAAATCATAAACATGCTTATGGTGGTATAGAAAAATATTCAAGAACTCAGGAATGAATTTAAGATGGAGATTCAATCAATAAGAAACTTCATATCTGAAATGAAACATACAACGGAGGGATTTAAAAGCAGATTAGATGTAGTAGACAGGTGGCAAATGGAATAGAAATTAGAGAAGAGGAATACAAAGAAGCCGAGGCACAGAGAGAAAAAAGAATCTCTAAGAATGAAAGAATATTGAGAGAACTGTGTGACCAATCCAAACGCAACAATATTCTCATTATAGGGGTACCAGAAGAAGAAGAGAGAGAAAAAGGGATAGAAAGTGTCATTGAGGAGGTAATTGCTGAAAACTTCCCCAATCTGAGGAAGGAGATAGTCTCTCAAGACATGGAGATGCACAGATCTCCCAACACAAGGGACCCAAAGAAGACAACATCAAGACATATAATAATTAAAATGGCAAAGATCAAGGATAAAGACAGACTTTTAATAGCAGCTAGAGAGAGAAAAAAGATCACATACAATGGAAAACCCATTAGGCTATCATCAGACTTCTGAACAGAAACCTTACAGGACAGAAGGGAGTGGCATGATGTATTTAATGCAATGAAGCAGAAAGGCCTCAAACCAAGAATACTCTACTTGGCAAGGTTATCATTTAAATTTTAAGGAGGGATTAAACAATTTTCAGATAAGCAAAAGCTGAGAGAATTTACCTCCCACAAACCACCTCTACAGTGCATTTTGGAGGGACTCCTATAGATGGAAGTATTCCTAAGGCTAAATAGATGTCACCCAAGGGCTAGACAAAGAATACAGAATAAGGTACCTAACATACATAGAATGGAGGAGGAAGAAAAAGGAGGAAAAAAAGTACTTTTAGGTTGTGTTTGTAATAGCATAGGAAGTGACATAAATTTGACTGTTAGATAGTAAGAGAATTACCCTTGATCCTTTGGTAACCATGAATCTAAAGCCTACAATGGCAATAAATACATACCTATCGATAATCACCCTAAATGTAAATGGTCTGAATGAACCATTCAAACGAGGTAGAGTTAGAATGGATAAAAAAACAAGACCCATCTATATGCTGCCTACAAGAGACTCACTTCAAATCCAAAGACATACACAGACTGAAAGTACAGGGATTGAAAAAGAAAAAGGTATTTCATGCAACTAATAGGGAGGAAAAAGCAGGAGTTGCAGTACTTGTATCAGATAAAATAGACTTCAAAACAAAGAAAGTAACAAGAGACAAAGGGGAAGGACATTACATAATGATAAAGGGGTCAGTATGACAGGAGGATATAACTATTATAAATATCTATGCACCCAACACAGGATCACCTATATATGTGACACAAATACTAACAGAATTAAAGGGGGAAATAGAATGCAATGCACTCATTTTGGAAGACTTCAACACACCACTCACTCCAAAGAACAGATCAACCAGACAGAAAATAATAAAGAGACAGAGGCACTGAACAATGTATTAGAACAGATGGACCTAACGGACATTTACAGAACACTTCATCCAAAAGCAACGGGATACACATTCTTCTCAAGTGCACCTGGAACATTTTCCAGAATAGATCATATACTAGGCCACAAAAAGAACCTCAGTAAATTAAAAAAGATTGAAATTGTACCAACCAGCTTCTCAGAACACAAAGGTATGAAACTAGAAATAAATTACTCAAAGAAAATGAATAAGCCCACAAACACATGGAGGCTTAATAACATGCTCCTAAATAATCAATGGATCAATGACCAAATAAAAACAGAGATCAAGCAATATTTGGAGACAAATGACAACAATAATTCAAACCACAAAATCTGTGTGACTCAGCGAAGGCCGTGTTAGGAGGGAAATATATTGCAATACAGGCCTACCTTAGAAAAGAAGAAAAATCCCAAATGAACCATTTAAACTTACAATTAATGAAAATAGAAAAGGAAGAAAAACTGAGGCCCAAAGTCAGTAGAAGGAGGGACATAATAAAGATTAAAGCAGAAATAAATAAAATCGAGAAGAATAAAACAATAGAAAGAATCAATGAAAGCAGGAGCTCGTTCTTTGAGACAAAGAACAAAAGAGAGTCTACACACATAAACAGAATCAGAAATGAGAAAGGAAAAATCACTATGGACATCACAGAAATACAAAGAATTATGAGAGATTACTATGAAGAATTATATGCTCACAAACTGGATAACCTAGAAGAATTGGAAAGGTTTCTAGAAAAATACAACCTTCCAAGAATTATATGCTAACAAACTGGATAACCTAGAAGAATTGGAAAGCTTTCTAGAAAAATACAACCCAGGAAGAAACAGAAAATCTGAATAGATCAATTACCAGAAAAATTTGAATTGGTAATAAAAAAACTACCTAAGAACAAAACGCCTGCGCCAGATGGTTTCACTGCTCAATTTTATCAAACATTTGGTGAAGATCTAATGTCCATTCCCCTTAAAGTTTTCCAAAATGTAGAAGAGGAGGGAATACTCCGAAACTCATTCTATGAGGCCAACATCACTCTAATACCAAAACCAGGCAAAAACACCACAAAAAAAGAAAACTACAGACCAATATCCATGATGAACATAGATGCAAAATACTCAACTAAATATTAGCAAACCGAATTCAAAATGCATCAGAAAGATCATCCATCATGATCAAGTGGGTTTCATCGTAGGGATGCAAGCATGGTACAGCATTTGAAAATCTGTCAACATCATCCACTACATCAATAAAAAGAAGGACAAATACCATATGATCATCTCCATAGATGCTGAAAAAGCATTCGACAAAAGTAACACCCAATCATAATAAAAACTCTCAACAAAATGGGTATAGAGGGCAAGTACCTCAACATAATAAAGGCCATATATGACAAACCCACAGCCAACATTATACTTAACAGCAAGAAGCTGAAAGGTTTTCCTTTAAGATCGAGAACAAGACAGGGATGCCGACTCTTCCATCTTTTATTCAACATAGTTCTAGAGGTCCTAGCCACCACAATCAACCAACACAAAGAAATAAAAGGCATCCAGATTGGTGCAGAAGAAGTCTTACTGTCCCTGTTTGCAGATGACATAATATTGTACATAAAAAACACTAAAGAATTCACTCCAAAACTACTCGATCTAATATCTGAATTCAGTAAAGTTGTGGGATACAAAATTAATACACAGAAATCTATTGCATTCCTACACACTAACGATGAACTAGCAGAAAGAGGAATCAGGAAAACAATTCCATTCACAATTGCATCAAAAAGAATAAAATACCTAGGAATAAACCTAACCAAGGAAGTGAAAGACTTATACTCTGAAAACGACAAGACACTCATGAGAGAAATTAAAGAAGATACCAATAAATGGAAACACATCCCATGCTAATGGATAGGAAGAATTAATATTGTCAATATGGCCATCCTTCCTAAAGCAATCTACAGATTCAATGCAATCCCTATCAAAATACCAACAGCATTCTTCAACAAACTGGAACAAATAGTTCTGAAATTCATATGGAATGACAAAAGACCCCGAATAGCCAAAGCAATCTTGAGAAGGAAAAATAAGCGCGGGGAATTACACTCCCTGACTTCAAGCTCTACTACAAAGCCACAGTAATCAAGACAATTTGGTACTGGCACAAGAACAGTTCCATAGACCAATGGAACAGACTAGAGAGCCCAGAAATAAACCCAAGTATATATAGTCAATTAATATACGATAAAGGAGCCATGGATATACAATTGGGAAATGACAGCCTCTTCAATAGCTGGTGTTGGCAAAACTGTACAGCTACATGTAAGAGAATGAAACTGCATTATTGTTTAACCCCATACAGAAAAGTAAATTCAAAATGGATCTAAGACCTGAATGTAAGTCATGAAACCATAAAACTCTTAGAAAAAAACAGGTAAAAATCTCTTGGACATGAACATGAGGAACTTCCTCATGAATATATCTCCCTGGGCAAGGGAAACAAAAGCAAAAATGAACAAGTGAACTATATCAAACTAAAAGGCTTCTGTACAGCAAAGGATACCATCAGTAGAACAAAAAGACATCCTATAGTATGGGAGAATATATTCATAAATGACATATCTGATAAGGGGTTGACATACAAATTATATAAAGAGGTCACATACCTCAACAAACAAAAAGCAAATAGGTCAATTAACACATGGGCAGAGGAGCTGAACAGACTCTTCTCCAAAGAAGAAATTCAGATGGCCAACAGCACATGAAAAGATGCTCCACAGCGCTAATCATCAGAGAAATGCAAATTAAACCACAATGAGATATCACCTCACACCAGTTAGGATGGCCACCATCCAAAAGACAAACAGCAACAAATGTTGGTGAGGATGTGGAGAAAGGGATCCCTCCTACACTGCTGGTGGGAATGTAAACTAGTTCAACCATTGTGGAAAGCAGAATGAAGGTTCCTCAAAAAACTAAAAATAGAAATACCATTTGACATAGGAATTCCACTCCTAGGAATTTACCCTAAGAATGCAGCAGCCCAGTTTGAAAAAGACATATGCACCCCTATGTTTATATCAGTACTATTTACAATAGCCAAGAAATGGAAGCAACCTAAGTGTCCATCAGTAGATGAATGGATAAAGAAGATGTGGTAAATATACACAATGGAATATTATTCAGCCATAAGAAGAAAACAAATTCTACCATTTGCAACAACATGGATGGAGTTAGAGGGTATTATGCTCCATGAAATAAGCCAGGTGGAGAAAAACAAGTATCAAAAAGGATTTCACAATATTAGAACAAAGAAAAAACTGATCGAACAAAACAGCAGCAGACTCACAGAACCCAAGAATGGACTAACAGTTACTAAAGGTAAAGGGGCTGGGGAATATGGGTGGAAAGGGAGGGATAAGGGGGAAATAGGGGCATTACAATTAGCACACATAATGTAGTAGGTGGGGGTGATACGGGGAAGGCCGTTTAACATAGGGAAAAAAGTAGTGATTCTATGGCATCTTCCTATGCTGATGGAGAGTGACGGTAATGGAGTATGTGGTGCGGACTTGATAATAGGGGGAGTCTAGTAGCCATAATGTTGCTCATGTAATTGTACATTAATCATACCAAAAAAAAAAGATGCTATCTTTGAATATAATGATGCAGATAGGTCCAAACTGAAAGTATAAGAAAAGACACCCCATGCAAACATTAACCAAAAGAAAATAGGTGTGCCTGTATCGCTATCAGCAAGGGGACTACAGAGGAAAGAAAATTAAAGAATAAAAATAGACATTACATAATGTAAAAAGGACCAGTGTAGAAAATATTAAAAAAGCAATCCAACCTGTAACTAACACCAAATGTTCAAAATATATAAAGTAAAACTTACATAACCAAAATGAGAAACAGAAAAATATACAACTATGGTTGGAGATTTCACTACTTTCCTGTCAGGAATAGATAGGTCTAGTATTCATAGTACCAGAAAGGATGTAGAAGAAATGAACAATATCATCAATCAAATGAATCTATTTAACTTTACAGAACACTTTTCAAGTGTATATAGAACATTCACCAAGATAGACCATATCCTTAGTCATAAAATATACCTTCACAGATTTAAAATAATTGAATCCTTTAAAGTATATACTCTGATATATAATGGAATTAACTGGATATCAGTAAAAAAAAAGTAACAGAAGAGTAATCAAAACAGGTTAATAATGCACTTCTTAGTAATTCATGGGTTAAAGAAGTCTCAGAGAAATTAGAACGTATTTGAAACAGAACAGAAATGAGAACATAAGATATCACAATATGTGGGATATAGCTAAAATGGATTAGACAGAAATGTATCACATTAAATGCCAGTATTAAAAAGATCTCATCAATAATCTAAGCTCTATTTTAAGAAGCTAAAAAAAGAACAAAGTGAGACTAATGTAAACAGAGGAAAATAGTAATCAAAATAAGAGCTGAAAAATTAAATTGAAAACAGAAAAGAGAAAAATCAATGAAACTAAATGCCATTTCTTTGAAAAGATTAATAAAATTTATAAATATCTAGCAAGACTGACATAGGAAAAGAATAGTAAAGACACAAGTTATCAATATTAGAAATAAAAGACTATAACTACAGACTCTTCAGATGTTAAAAGGGTTTATGTGCAGAGCTGATTATAGTAACACTAAAATATATAAATTTGGTAACTTCAATTAAATGGGTTAATTCTTTGACAATCACAAACTACGAAAACTCACCCAAGATGAAACAGATAACCTCAATAGTCATGTAATTATTAAATAAACTGAATCTCTTCTTTAAAATCTTCCTTTCAAAGAAATATTCAGGTATAGCTGGTTTTACTGTTGAATTCTATCAAAATTCATGGAAGAAACACCACCAGTTCTACAGATAATAGAAGGGAAAACTCTTCCAAACTAATTTTATGTGTCAAGCTTAACTCTGATATCAAAACTAGACAAAGAGACTAATAAAATTATTCCCAATTAACATAGGTGCAAAGATCATCCACAAAATATTACCAAATTAAATCCAGCAATACATAAAAGGAATAATACACCAAACCAAATGAGGTTTATTTTTCTCAGAAAAGCAAGGCTAATTCAACATACAATAATCAATTAATATAATCTACCAAGTAATAATCTGAAGAAGAAAACCCACAGGATAATATCAATGTATGCAGAAAAGCTTTTGACAAAACTCAACATTCTGTAATCTAGGTAGAGAAGAAGAAAATCTTTCTGAAATCTCGGAAAAGAAGACTTCATTCACCCAATAAAGGGTGTCTACACAAATTCACAGATGACCTCATATTTAATGGTGAAAATATGAATGCTTTGGCTTGAGACTAAGAATAAAGTAAGGATGTGTACTTTTAGTACTATTATTCAAGATCTTATTGGAAATTCTAGCCAGTAGAGTAAGGCAATAAAAAGAACTCAAGTTCATATAGATTGGAAATAAAGAAACAAAATTATTCTTATTTACAGATGTCAATATTGAAAATACCAGAGAACCTACCAAAAAACCAAAAGAAAATGTCCTATAACTAATATATAAATTTAGCAATACCACGGAATATGAGGTCAACACACAAATATCAGTTTTATTTTCATTATTCTAGCAAAGGACAATTTGAGACTGAAGTTTTCAAAATACCATTTACAACAGCCCCCAAACTGAAATACTTAGGAATAAATTTACCAAAGCATATAAGTATTTGTATGCTGAAAACTATTAAAAGCTCATAAAAGTAATCAAAGCATACCAACATAAATGGAGAAACATAATATCTGCATGGATTAGAAGATTTGATATCATTAAGCTGTCAATTTTGGCCACATTAACTTATGGATTTAACATAATTCAATCCTAGCAGGATGTTTTTGTAGAGATAGATAAGACAGTCTTAAGATTTATGTGAACAGGCAAAGGGACTAAAAATATCTAAAACAATTATGAAAAAGAAGAATAAAAATAGAGGAATCATGTTGCCCTAAGCCACAAAGATCATGGGAAAGATGGTGAGGACAGCAATAGACCCACACATATAGCTACTTGATTTCTGGCAATAGTACAAAAGCAAGTCAATGGAGAAAGTGAAGACTTTTAAACAAATGGTGTCTGAACAAATAGATATCCATATAGGAAAAAAAGGGGACCTCAATTTATATCTCATACCATAAATAAAAAACTAACTCAAAATTGATCATAGGCCAAATGTAAAACACAATGCAATAAAACTCAGAAAAATATTGGAGAATAATCTTTTTGACCTTGATTTGGCAAACAATTTTTCAATATGGCACCGAAAGCACAATTTTATATATATATATAAATATTTCAATGTTTACATACATTTCATATGTAAATTTGTCTCTCTATATACAAAACTTAAAAATGCTAACAAAACAAAACTGTGAAAGGCATAGATAGGAAAATGAAATACAAGCCATAAATTAGGGTAAAATATTTGCTCATGTATCTGACATAGCATTTATATCAAAACAATATAAAGAATTCTCAAACTTTAACAATAAAAATACAATCTAATTTAAGAATGGGTAAAGATTTGAACAGAACCCTTATGAAAAAGATATGAGCATTCGAAAATCCATCAACATCATCCACCACATCAACAAAAAGAAGAACAAAAACCACATGATCTCCATAGATGCTGAAAAAGCATTTTACAAAATTCAGCATCCATTCATGATTAAAACTCTCAACAAAATGGGTAGAGAGGAAAGTACCTCAACATCATAAAGGCCATATATGACAAACCCACAGCTAACATCATACTTAATAGCGAGAAGCTGAAAGCTTTTCATCTAAGATTGGGAACAAGACACGGATGCCCACTCTCTCCATTGTTATTCAACATAGTACTGGAGGTCCTAGCCATGGCAATCAGACAAAACAAAGACATACAAGGCATCCAGATTGGGAAAGAAGAAGTCAAATTGTCATTATTTGCAGATGACATGATACTGTACATAAAAAAAACCCTAAAGACTCCACACCAAAACTACTAGAACTAATATCTGAATTCAGCAAAGTTGCAGGATACAAAATTAACACCCAGAAATCTGTTGCTTTCCTATACACTAACGATGAACTAACAGAAAGAGAAATCAGAAAAACAATCCCATTCACAATTGCACCTAAAAGAACAAAATACCTAGGAATAAACCTAACGAAGGAAGTGAAAGACCTATACTCTGAAAACTACTAGACACTCCTAAGAGAAATTAAAGAGGACACTAACAAATGGAAATGCATACCATGCTCTTGGCTAGGAAGAATAAATATTGTCAAAAAGGCTATACTACCTAAAGCAATCTACAGATTCAATGCAATCCCTATCAAACTACCAACAGCTTTCTTCAATGAACTCAAACAAATAATTCTAAAATTCATATGGAACCACAAAAGACCCCGAATAGCCAAAGCAATCCTGAGAAGGAGGAATAAAACAGGGGGAATTATGCTCCCTGACTTCAAGCTCTACTACAAAGTCACAGTAATCAAGACAATTTGGTACTGGCACAAAAACAGACCCACAGACCAGTGGAACAGAATAGAAAATCCAAACATTAACCCAAACACATACAGTCAATTAATATTTGATAAAGGAGCCTTGGATATACAATGGGGAGATGACAGCCTCTTCAGCACCTGGTGTTGGAAAAACTGGACAGCTACATGTAAGAGAATGAAACTGGACTACTGTCTAGCCCCATACACAAAGGTAAACTCAAGGTGGATCAAAGACCTGAATGTAAGTCATGAAACCATAAAACTCTTAGAAAAAAACATAGGCAAAAGTCTCTTGGACATAAACATGAGTGACTTCTTCATGAACATATCTCCCCGGGCAAGGGAAACAAAAGCAAAAATGAACAAGTGGTAGTATATCAAGCTGAAAAGCTTCTGTACAGCAAAGGACACCATCAGTAGAACAAAAAGACATCCTACAGTATGGGGGAATATATTCATAAATGACGTATCTGATAAGGGGTTGACATCCAAAATATATAAAGAACTCATGCACCTTAACAAACAAAAAGCAAATAATCCAATTAAAAAATGGGCAGAGGACATGAATAGACACTTCTCCAAAGAAGAAATTCAGATGGCCCACAGGCAGATGAGAAGATGTTCCACATTGCTAAACATCAGAGAAATGCAGATTAAAACCACAATGAGATATCACCTCACACCAGTGAGGATGGCCAACATCCAAAATACAAACAACAACAAATGTCGGTGAGGATGTGGAGAAAAGGGAACCCTCCTACACTGCTGGTGGGAATGCAAATTAGTTTAACCATTGTGGAAAGCAGTATGGAGGTTCCTCAAAAACTCAAAATAGAAATACCATTTGACCCAGGAATCCCACTCCTAGGAATTTACCCTAAGAATGCAGCAGCCCAGTTTGAAAAAGACATATGCACCCCTATGTTTTTCGCAGCACTATTTACAATAGCCAAGAAATGGAAGCAACCTAAGTGTCCATCAGTAGATGAATGGATAAAGAAGAAGTGGTACATATACACAATGGAATATTATTCAGCCATAAGAAGAAAACAAATCCTATCATTTGCATCAACATGGATGGAGCTAGAGGGTATTATGCTCAATGAAATAAGCCAAGCCGAAAAAGACAAGTATCAAATGATTTCACTCATATGTGGAGTATAAGAACAAAGAAAAAAACTGAAGGAGCCAAACAGCAGCAGACTCACAGAACCCAAGAACGGCCTAATAGTTACCAAAGGGAAAGGGACTGGGGACGATGGGTAGGAAGGGAGGGATAAGAGGCAAAAAGGGGCATTACGATTAGCAGATGTAATGTTGGGGGGGGGTCATGGGGAGGACTGTACAACTCAGAGAAGACAAGTAGTGATTCTATAGCATCTCACTACGCTGATGGACAGTGATTGTAATGGGGTTGGTGGGGGGGACCTGATGAAAGGGGTAGTTTAATAACCATCATATTGCACATGTAATTGTAGATTAATGATACCAAAAGAAAGTATAAAAAAAAAAAGAAAAGAAGAAGTTATGAGCTTGGCATATAATAATATGAAAAGAATAATATGCAGTCATTAAGGAATTGCAAATTAAAACCACAGTGCAATGCCAGTACATACATATTTGAATGGCTGAAAGAAAATTACTGACAATGCCAAGGGCTAGTGAGGCTGCAGAACAACTGGAACCCTCATACATTGTTGGTAAAATGCAGAATAGTATAGCCACTCTGGAAAATAGTTATTATAGAGTTACCATAAATTACAATATTTCCCAGAAATCTTACTCCTGAGTACTTACTATATAAATGAAAACTTACATTCTCTAAAAAACCTGCACATGAATATTGTACTCATAAGCACCAAAAACTGGAAAGAAATGTCTTTCAACTGGTGAATGATAAATTATGTGAAATACTACTCAACAATTAAAAGAAATTAACTATTGATAAAAGCACTAAGCACTAAATTGGATGCATTTCAAAAGCATAATAATTGCAGTCTCAAACATATACTATAAAATTACATTTAATGTTCTTGGGAAATTTTTCACTATAGCCAAGACATGGAAATAACTCAGACATCCACTGACAGATGAATGGATAAAAAATTGTGGTATGTACATAGGAAGAAGGAAATCCTTCCATTTGTGATAACATGGATGAACCTGGAGGACATTATGTTAAATGACATAAACCAGTTACAGAGAGACAAATATTGCATGATTCCACTTGTACACAGAAACCAAAATAGTCAAACTCGTACAAGCAGAAAATACAACAATGATTGGAAGTGGGGGATGGGAGAAATGGAGAATTGCTGTTCAATGGGTAAAAAGTTTCTGTTATGCTAGATGAATAACTTCTAGAGACCTTCCATACAATATAGTCCTTAAAGTTAACAGCATAATATGGTGCCCTTTAAAATTTGTTGAGTGTAGATTTCACAGTACACTGTTGTTTTTGAATTATAAGAACACTGTTCTTATATAAGACAAAAAAGGGACTTAGGAAGCTTTAGGAGGTGTTGGACATGTCTATTACATTGATTATGGAGATGTAGTATGTGTGTTTGCCAACTCACCACATGTCCAAACTCATCAGAGAGTACATATTAAATATATACAGTTCTTTGTATATAAATTATACCCCAATAAAGCTGCTTTAAAAAGTAAAACTACAATAAGCTAACATTTTAAACAGAAAAATAAAAGATACAACTATAGTGATAGAGAACAGATCAGTGGATGCCAGGGGTAACGTTGGATGGAGGGAGTGACTACAGAGGGATGGCATGAGATTTGGAGGTTGTGTCTTGATAGTGGTGCTGGTTACACAAGTCTATTCATGTGTTAATCATAGATTTGTATGCCAAAAAATGTCAATTTTACTGTATGCCATATTAAAAACAAATTAATTTTAGGAAAATAATGTACTTTTCTCTTTTCTTAAAGAAAATTATAGGATCACAAATAATTCCAGAAGTATCTCTAAAAATGAAAGGTATTAAGATTAAAAGCCGATACATTTGCAAAATGTATAGTGTGAAGTTTCTCCCTAGGTTTGCATAAACCTGTCCAAGTAAGCATCATTGCATTTGAAAGAATCACATATTCCTGAAATTACATTTGATTTGACTCTTTGAAGTATACATTTTTATATGACTCCCTAGTTTGTAAGGTAACAGAGGAAGGATGGAAGCTACGTATAATAATAAATTTTGAAGTTAATGTGTATATAGAGGAATACATGCAAAAGAACTCCATAACTCTTATAAGACTTCTAAATCTACATACTGAATGCTGTTTAAATTCTCAAGGGATTATCTGATGGACCCTGAAATGTAACAGATAAGCATCTCTACCATTGAGATAAATGTCTCTTTGGATTCTGAATAAAGGAAAATGTTTTTCTTTAGTCTTGGTATGAGAAGAGAGTGAATGGAAGCATCCATTTCTTTCCCATTCACAAAATCTCTTTATATTTTGCTTTTTTATTAGTCAGGTATTGCCTCTCCAGCGATGACTAGAAGTTTTATTTTACTGTCATCCAGATATCTTTTCTGAGACACTTGCTTGGAAGTAAGCACATTCTATCCCCTCCAGGTTATGTACACAGAATCCTTATAAAGGGTGAAGTGAAAACCTTTATATAGACATTTTTTGTACAAACATTCTTGGACCTCCTTTGAGGTTTTTATCTGTTGCCATGTTTATGTGAGATCAAACATTTTTTTAAGTCTGATTATTTTTCAAGGGCTAGATATTTTGAACAGATAATATTTCATTTGTGGTGCATCCAAACCAGGTGTGCAGACAGGCCTTTCTTGGTGATCCCAGACCGGAGACTTCCAGACGCATGAGAGACTTTAATAGTTTTCCAGCTTTTAGCTGGAATGATATTATTTTGACTTTTGGATAGTCATGCCCTATCAGTTCCATTTAAACTACCTTTTCACATAATGGATTGTAACTATTCTCTTTCATAGATTCCCACGACCCTTCCCTCTCTTTTTCAGATAATCACTTTCCCTCCCTATTTTAACTCCATTTAGTTCCTTCTCAGAAAATACAAGATTTTCTCTCTAAATTCAGCCATACTATACCCTTGTTGCTGGGTTGCAAGAAGCCAAATTTCACCACTACTTAAAAACTAATTTTTTATGCCATAGTTAATTCAATAAGATAATTTATTTCTCTTGAAAATGGAGGTTATATTGAATATGAACACTTTTTAAAAAAAGCAGTTTCTGCTCTTTTTAAGGCAGGACCAAAATCTTCATTTGAATCTTTAGTAGGAATTTGGCAGGCTTTTCCTCCTCCAACAGAAGAGAACTAACTCTCTAGCAGGCATCTCTAAAAAAACCACAAGTTTGCTGGAAATTTATAAGATGATTGCCTTTGAGGAAAAGGTCTCCATTATTTGAATGTGCTCTGTGAATCCAGTCATCAATTCCATCAATGTGTGGGCTGCCAAAGCTTTTCAGATGGAGTTCTGAATAAAGTTGGTAAGACTTTAATTTAGTTCTGATTTTCCCCCTAAAGTTAAATATTTGCTGTTCATTGATCAACACATGACCCTGCAGTTTCTTTGTATTACTCTGACAAGTTTTAAGGCAGACTGTAATTTCCTGTGAAATATAGTAGTCTTGAGGTGGAACTATATATAATCAGCTCAGTATGAAAATAGGAACAGAGGAGCAGCTACAGGGCCTTTTCTGTTTTATTTTCCTCGTCCCCATGTTCCATCCCATTCCCGACAAGAACCATTTCTCTGCCTTTTAAGGGACTTTTCCAGTTCTTGTTTTGCATTATTTTCCTTTTATGTGTATAGATCAAAATCATGCTGTGAGTAGCAAAGAGCAGGACCATTTCTTGGTTGTGCTTGAATCATTTAAATGTTACTGCCAGCATTTTGGAGGGGTGAAGAAGTGAACAGATGTGAATCCAGTAAACAAACAGGAGTCCAGACCGGATATGGAAAGAAGATTGGTACATGTGAATAAAAAATAGAAAAGAGAGAAGGAGGAAAATATTATTAGCAAAATTTTAAAGTTTTTGATAATTAAAGTCAATTTAACAGACATGTAAAGAAAAAAAGATTAGGCAATGTGTGACACACTAAGATGCCACCTGTTACTGAGCTCTTAATCACCACAGTTTTCACCTCAAGATCAGGGTCTGTGTAGTGTTTAATTACATTTAGAGTAGGAAACATATTAGGTAGCTATTTATCCATTTGCCTAATAAAATCAATCACCACATCAAGCCGGTAGTGAAATTCTCTTAATAATAGAAACAGATATTAGTCTTTCATGAAGTCCCATTATTATTAAAAGGCATGAGAGAACATAGGCTAGTTTTTGTATAATTTGTTTCTCTAGGTAAAATTGCAGTATTTCCAGAATCTCTTGCCTGGCCTTAGTGCATCTCCGATTCAGTAGATGTTTCCAGAGGTGGAGAGAAGTAGTCCATCTCCCTATCAATAGGTGATTGATTACAAGGGTAGGGGAGAGAGGGTATATCTGGACCAGAGAGGTTGGGTGGGGTTCCTTTTTGCAGCTGGGTCGAGAGAGACACAGGAGAGCAAAAGTAGACAACTGCTTGTAAGCAATAAGCTGGTTTTTCCCATTTTATCTCTCCCTTTGATTAATTCTGCTTCAAAGGTAATTTGCCCCAGGCTGGGAATTTCCCCCCAAGTTACAGTTTCTTTTGTTTTGTTTGCCCCATATAAGATCTCTATTATTTATACTAGGGAACTTCTTAATATGTTTAGTCTTGATATACATTTTTCCAGCATGAAAAGCTGAGGAGTCAGATAGTCCTTTCCTTGTCCCCTGGCAGCAACAGTGTCATGTCCCACCAACAGAGTTAAGTCCTGCCAATCACTTCAGGACTTGGACTGTTGAGTTGGTCAAGCAAACATCAGGGCAAGGTCAGAATTCACTTGCAGCTGCCACCATGATAACAACCTGAAGCAGCAATGACCACAATTGACTGCTTCCATTGAAGATGACGGTCTCATTTCCTACTTTTTTGCCCTTCAGAATTGTCATAATGCCTGTTTTCCAAACTTGGCCCTCCAAGCTAATAAAGTCCTTAAAATCTATCCAATAAATTCGTTTTTTTGGACCTGAGATTCAGAGTCAAATTCTGTTACTTGCAATCAAGAACACTTATCTAATCTAGTAGAATAAATATTTTCTAGGAAGGGTGAGTCTAGCTACTAAAAATCTATTATATCCAGCTGACCTGTTTTATTTTTTAAAAAAGTGTCTACCAAACTATAGAAAGAGGAAACTTATAAGAGATTGCCCCTCTACTGTTGATTTCTGTTTAGTCCATATCTTCTGTTTATCATATAAGTGAATTTTGTCTGCTTCAATTTCTCTCTCTTGGTGTGTTTATTTTCTTTGGCTTAAAAATGGAGGAGGAAAAATGGTCTTTTCTACATTGTACAAAAATTTTGTGTCTGCAATTCATTTGTTTCTGAGTAATTTAAAAAAAGAATTTAATTTGAACACCCATATTTTAAATTTGAGATACCTACTGAACTTAAAAATATTGCATATTGGGAATAATTTTACACTAAAATATATAATTATATGCGGTTAATACACATAAATATGCAGAGTAAAGTGAAAATCAAAACACTATTTTGAGTGACTCACTTCCTTAAATCTTCCTTTAAAGGAGCTTAGAGGGTCTGATAGAGATATGACACTTTCGTTTCAGGGAATTTGAAAACTGACAAGTATCTAAATTTCAAGCTAGGAGGGTATTTGTATCTTCAGAAGTAGTCTCTCCTTTTCAAGATAGGAGATTGAATTTAATGCTAAAGGACTAAAGCACTTTCCTTTAGGAGATCAGGATATGCCACTGTACAAAGGCTAAAGAGCTCCCTTTTAATCCTACTAATCAAAGTAAATTCACTTTTTCTACTAGGTCAATTAAACATAACAATCTATTTTCAGATATATGACAGAGTCACCTAAATTTGGTGTATTCAACTTCAGAAACATGACTTCAGATTTATGTGTGTGTGTAATTGGTACCCTGTCAGTATTTGTGCCATGTTTCATCACCTGACCTCATCCTTCCAAAAACATACATCTTTAATACATACACTTAATCATTTTATAGTTCCATACATGTATTTTTTAGAGAGATGTAACTGCTTTGTAAACACATACCAGTACCACCAAAAAAAGAGGAAGTTAAAAAAAACTATAATAATTTTGTTTTACAAAATTATAAAAATACATAGGGATTCTTTATTGGTTAATTTTCTTGTGCATAGGTTAATAGTATGTTACACAATTCTGCAGAGATACACTGCTAATAGTATGCCACAGTGCTGTATGTATTTTAGGCATAATAAAAATTATTAATTTCATTTTAATCCATGTCAGTAGAAATGGTTTATACTTAAAATGAAAGCCTCATCTCTATATTTCCTTTTATATTCTTATATTCTTAGTTTAAAAAAATACTTCTCATGTATTAGTTGTCAATTGCCACCTGATAAGTTACCCCCAATATTTAGCAGCTGAAAACAACAATGAACTATCAGAAGGTGAAACAAAATAATCCCATTTACAATAGCATAAAAAATAATAAAATATTTGGGAATAAATTTAACCAGTATGTGAAAGACCTATACAATGAAACCTTTAAAACATTGATAAGGGAAACTGAAGAAGACAGAAATAAATGTAAAGATATTCCATGTTCATAGATTGGAAGAGTTAATATTATTGAAATGTCCATATTATCCCAGGCTATCTCCAGATTCAATGCAATACCTATCAAAATGCCAATAGCATTTTTCATAGAAATAGAAAAAATCCTAAAATTTGTATGGAACCACAAAAGACCCTAAATGGCCATAGCAATTTTGAGAAACAACAAAGCTAGAAGCTCTACGTGTTTCAATTTCTTAATTCATAAACGAGAATCAAATAGTACTCAATTCATAGGGTTGTTATGAAGATTAATGAGTTACATTTCTAATGTAACTGAATGACTACATGACTACATTTTTAAAAGGCCAAATATTTAAGGTCAAGAAGAGTGCTTGGCTCTTAGAAGATCTTTAATATGTTAACTATTTAAAAATTATTTTTTAGCAAATAGCAGTCACTTCCACTCTGTTGCCCAACCCCCAATCTACTGTAGCATTCTTGTTATATTCCTTTTTCTCATGAACTCAACCTCCAATCCATCACCAAGTCCCATAGTTCTGTCTATAAACATATCCTGAATCTAGCTTTCCCTGTCTTTCCTTCTTCACTTTTTCAATTTTAGTTCACACCACTATCATCTCTCATTTTATCCTTTCCAAACTGTTCTTCTTGTTTCTGTTTTTGGCTTTTTATTAATCTACCCTCACCAGTAATCAGAGTAATTTTACATATATGTCTATATATATGCACATAGACATATATATTCATATATATATATATATATATATGCTTTTATATAATAATGTTATGTCACCTCCTTTGTTCAAAACAAAGCAAAACAAAAACAAACAAAAAATCACAATGGGTTCCCTCCCAAACTCCTAATAGTTTTAAGACTTCACGATCTGGACTTTCTCTCTGACCTCATCTCCTATCACTGTCTTTTATTTTACCATACTCTACCCATACTGGCCTTTCTCAAGTGAACCAAGATTTACCTCAGTCTGCTTCCACCAAACATCATTCCCTCTATCTTCATCCTATTATATTTTATTACGCCCTCATTTCTATCTAGAATAATTTCGGTCTTTTATTTGGTCACTTATTTTCTGTCTCTTCCTCTCTACAATGAAAGTTACACAAGAGTAGAGGCCTTATTTGTCTCATTTATCCCTTAATAGTGGCTGATAAATAATCTATGTTCAGTAAATATTTGGAATAAATGAAGGAATGAAATGAACTACTCACTCAACTTCTTTCTGAAGTTTAATATACATATTCAAGTAAATATTCCAGGATGAACTGTAGCAATAAATATGTAAAGATATTTCACCTATAAAGATCTAAATATATAACTAGAATTTTTATGAGTCAAGTTTATTAACAGGTTAGAAAGAACATTTCAATGGCTAAAATGACCAGCTATTTGATTCATTTTCTTTTCTTGACTGATTATATTTAAATGAAAAGATAATTGCTGGGAAGTAAGGAGAATTGAAATGGTCATAACTCTTGTTTTTTCCTGATGCATTTGTTATATTTTACCTTTAAGAAGTCAAAACATGAGCCAAAATGACATTTTCCATCACATAGAGAAAACAATACTGGTTAAGGACCATGTATTTCCACATAGGAAGAGTATGGATATTTATTTGTTATATACTGATTATGGGGAGTCTCTTTATTTGTAATGGGTAAATACACATTTGTACCTATTATTATTCCCTTCATAACTATGACCTGTTAATAAATATCACCAGGGTTATGAATATCTAGAAATACAAGTGGAAATACAAGTGGAAATCTCCTTACCTTTGGAGGTATTTCCTGTTTCCGAATCAAGGACACCTTAGTATCTGTGATAGAAAAGCAAAACTTCCTTACATTTTGATGTTGGGCAGAATGGCTTAATAACTACTCTGGCAAAATTTGAGAAACATAGACTTCTAGTTTAAAGTCTTATTTTGTAATTATAAAATTCTTTCTATATCTGAACATTATTTTTATCATTTTCTTAATGGAAATTATTTTAATACACAATAATGCATTTACCTTTAAAATTCTACTTTGAAGATGATTCCATGTTTATTACAAACCATCTTGATTCAAACTTACATAAAACAAAGAAAAGCAAACTTTGGCAAGTTTCTATTCTTTCACTGTTTTTGCTTCTCATGCAGTATTCCTATTGACAGTTGGGTGAGGAAAGGTGCATTATAGCAACATTAGCATACAAAATTTCCTTACTGGCTGTGTCTGGCAAGCAGATAAATGGATAGTGTGAATTAACAAGTATGTTGCACCTGGGTTTTCTCAGTGGTATTAAAAATAATCCTTCTCACAGCACAGGTATGGTAGCATTGATGCCTTAAAATCTAATAGTAGTAAGATTTGTATACCCTGAAGCTAAATAAAGAAGGTTCAGAAGTAACTAGGATTGTAATACTATCCACCTTAACATTTAAACTAAAATATGAGGCTTGGCCTTAGATTTTAATATAAATTATGGGAAGAAAAAGATAAAAAATCATTACCATAAAGTTATCAAATCTATTTGATGGAGATCATTCATTAGTTGGCCTCCCTAATTAGTTCTATAACCTGCTTCCTCCCTACTTTCTTTTCCCTTTAAGTACTAATACTCCTTACTCTACTTATTTTTTTATTCCATAGTGTTTATTACCTTCTATCACACCAGATGTTTACTTATTTATTATGTTTTATTTGTTGCTTGTTTCTTTTCATTACAATGAGTGCTCCTCAAGGACAGATTAATTTGTTTTAACAGATAGGATAGGCTAGATTGTGCTGCAGTGACAAACAGCCCCACATTTCAATGGCTGAAAAGAAAAGTCTATTTTTTACTTGTAATATGTTCATGATGAATCTACAGAAAGTTCTACCCAATGTAGTCACTCAGGAATCCAGAAATCCAGATACTTAATCTCCAAACTTGTTTCCATGACCACAAAGGCTGGGAAAAGTTAAGTATGAGAAATTTCTCACGAGGGCTTCAAACTTCCAAAGTGACACTGTCACTCCCACTTACATCTTATTAGGCAAAGAATATCAGATAGTCATGTCTGAATTCAACAGTGCTGGCAAGTGGACTACATTTTAGCAAACAGAATACAATTTACCACATCTCTTTCACTTGATTGCTGTATACCAGGGAACAGAACACTCACTGGTGCACAGAAGATACTGAATAAATATAACTAGTAATTATCATCATCCTTATTTTACAGAAAAGGAAACTGAGGCACATGAAAATAAGGCAACTTGCCATATTCTAGGAAGATCAGTATATGAACCAGACAGTGTGACTTTAGAAACTAGACTCAAAACTACTATGTTGATAAGTTGATAAAAGAGGAGTTGCTGTTGATACTGAACTTTTTTTCTCTCTTTCAGTGGTTTTAAATATGCTCTAAAGTTTCATTAAATAGTAACATAAACCAGACAGAAGTTAGACTTCATCTGCCATATCCCCACCACCCCCAAAAAGGACTTTTGAAATTTTGACAATTTACAGAAGAAAAAAGACCCTTTGTCTAAGGTGCTAAGGTGTATGTACAGGTTGTTTTTGGTCAAAGGTCCTGGACATTTATTTTCCCTGAATTAATTATTTATTCACAAGATACATATTTTTGTTCAATAGCTAAAGAAGTTGTATGTTTATATTATGGAACTCTCAGAATGTAGGTGAATGTGCTTTTAATAATTTAGAAATCTGGGAAATATAAGACTTTTCTACATACCTATATCTAAAAATACAGACATAGGAAAACATGGTTATGTTTTGCATTTTGTTGGGAGAATTATTGAAAGAAAATATGTGAATTAACAAATCCCTGGAAGTTATGATGGAAAAGAGAACTCCCATATTTTTGTCAAAAATATAAATGGGTCTCAATATTGACTAAGAAGCTTCTTTTTTGAGGGCAAAAGTATTAGTTTCACAGCAGAAAGCGCTAGTGCATATTGAAGAAACTAATGTTTAATTTCATGTGTATTTTGCCCAGAGGAAAGCAAATTATATAAAACTGGAAATCTTACTTATTTCCAATTTTAAAATTGCACCTATGATATCTAATATGGAACAAGTAAGTTTGCTAAATCATTCATTGATCCAACAAATATCCATTAGGCCATGCATGCAAGGGGTAAGTGAAGGTATCACAGCAAGCTATAATATCAGTTGGATGTGTTTTAAGCTCATTTCATTCTTTCTGGTATTTAAAAAATATGATTTGGGTGTTCCTGAAGAATTAAGTTTGCAGAATTTGGATTTTGGTGACTTTTGTTTGGTAGTAGGTACAGATAGAGCGATACCTAAAACAAGGCATGATTATGAATCTTTGTGATTATCTCAAAGGAAAGTTGGTCTTTCTTCGGTTGTTTATTCCACCACTGCAAAACTTTAGAGGGGATTTCTCTCTATTTCTCTTTATAATGTAATCCTATTTTTCTATTTGAGTATAAACTGACCATTTGCTCAGGGATATCTATTTATATTCAATTGCTAGTATTGTACTCACACTCTCATATATAATCTCTGTAATATGCTACTTAAAATTATATTTATGGTATATTTTACATATTATACATATGAAAATTTTATATCAATTACACTTTCCAGAAGTTGAACAACAAAAACCAACTGATACTCCACTTTTCTATCCTTACTTGATGGGCATTTACTTTCATTAGAATGAGCCCAGCACTTCACTTGCGTTTACCTATTACCTAAGGTAAAAAAAAAAAATACCTGGGGAATAGTTAATAACAGATATTATATAGGAACACTTCCTTTTTCACCTTCATTTCTCTTAATACATATATCTTTTTAATATTTTTTCCTATTTTTTAACATGCTTAAAATTAATTTTACCAAAATATAAAATATAAATAAATGAAATCTAATATTACAAGGTATAAATGTGATAATTTCACAGAAACAATGTTTCCAAATATTTCCTTGGTTTAGATTGTGTGTGAATAAGTAACTGTGGTTTGCTCATTTTCCTACATTTAACCTTGAGAAGAGGGAATAACAGTAACAGCTAACATTTATTAGCCATTTCTTGTGTGCAAAGAATTTTGCTAAGTGCTGTTAAAACATAAATTGAAGCATATTAAAAATTTTAAGAGTTTATTTGACCAAACATCCATTTCAATAAGGCAGCCCAAACCTGAAATGGTTGGGAGTGTTCCACCCACAAGAGTTAGGGGAAAGACATTAATGGAGAAGAGGAGGAAGAAGAGCAAGAACATTGTTCGATTAGCTATAGCTTAAGCGTTTGCATTAGTTGGGAAAGCCTATCAGCACATCTATAACAAGACAGGCAGGACTATTATCCTTACTTTAAACATGAGAAAACTCTGGCATAGGAAGATAAAGTGGCTTGCCCTAAGTCACTGAGCCACGAAACCTACAAATATAGACTATAAACCTACAAAATTGGAATTTAACCTTTCCACAATATTGCTTAACTCCCTCTGAAGGTGTGCAAGGGCCCCTGTTAGGAAGTGGGCAGTGTCAAGAGCACCTCATCTTACTCTGCACGCCAAGTTTGCCAAGGGGGAAGTATCCCCTTTACCCGTGAGAATAAGCCTCAGAAAAGTGTCAGGGCTGGGATTCCAGCCCTGGTTTGAATGGGACAGACCACAGTGGAATTGGTAAGGGAGTGCAACGAATTGTAAATATGGTTTTACTGAATGATTTTTGTGGGGCAAAACAAACACCAGTTTTTAATTTTTTTTTCCAGATTAATTGTATTTTGTTAATTAAAGAGTAGAAAGTATGGGTAATAAGCTCATTTAATATTTTCCCAACACCTACAAATCAGTTGGTAAATTCACTATTTTGTTGTAAAAATTACTGGATGTGTGGGGAAAACTTAACCTGCTGATCTTTTATTAAGATGTTAGAATTATTTTGACTTTACTAAAGCAAAAAGTCATTAGGTAGTTATCATCTTGACAGAAACCTTTACACAATTACCCATGTTTACAAAACTTAATTCTTGAGTCTTGTGGTTTGGCAATTATGAAAAATAAATTGTTTATATATATAATTAAAAAAATCATTATTGTTCAGTACAAGAACCTCTAATATAATTTTAATTAGAATTCATCAAGTCTCTCTTTTTTGGTGGTATATATTTTAAGGGGAACTATTTTAACTGAGACAAATACTGAATAGTATTAAATAAGGGAAAAATCCCTACCATAAAATAAATGTGCTTTCTGTTGAGTGACATGAGACAAGGATAAGAAAACAAGAAATATAAAATTGGAAGTGCTCAGATGGTATTTGAAAGATGATCTCACTTAATTATTTCTACACTGTAATATTTTTTCTCAATAGATAACTTCTTCAATTTGAATAAGTATGAACTACCAAGGCATTAATGTAAACAGCAGCTAATAAATCATGAATTTTATAGGGCTATAAATGATAAACAAAAAGTAGCAATTACGGTAACTTATTGTTTATGTGCATATATTTTAGGTTAACAGTGAAATATTGCTTATAATTTGTGAGCATTTCGCATCTTTTACTTTGAAAATGCTAAACTATTATTAATCATTTATTTTCCATTCTTTCCTTTTTTTCTCCCTTTCCTTCTCCCCCTTCCTGCCACATATGTTTACATTATATATCATGCCTACTATGTCCCAGGTATTAAGCTAATTACAGTGTTCTTTCAAGAGCTAGCTCCACCACCTATGAGCTGTACTGTCTCGGAATAGTTTTATTCAACATTTTTTCTCTTTTTAAAACTGGAAATACTGAAACTACTTACTTCATAATATTATTGTGAGATGTAGATGTGCTATTAAATGTGAAGCTCTTATTCCAGTGCATGACATATAATGGGTTCTAACAAAGATGTTTACAACAAATGAGAGAATGAATGAATCAATGAATGGTAGCCATGGCAGTGAGGAGTTTAAATGTATTTGTAATATCCAGTCTTTAAGAAGATACGGAACAGGGAAAGCATATTCTAAAAAAAGCCACTTACAGGTTGATAGATGTTATTAAAATACATGCAGAAAATTTTAACAAAATCAATTTCTGAGAAATATATAAAGGATAATACGTCAGAAACAAGGAGGTTTATTTCAGGAATGCATGTTTTTTTCCCCAGCTTTATTGAGATATAACTGACATATGATATTGTGTGAGTTTAAGGTGTACAATGTGATGATTTGATACACATATATAATTACAACAATGATTACCATATCCATTACCTTAGTTACCATTTTTTTTTGTGTGTGTGCTGAGAACTAATTATCTTATAACTGGAAGTTTGTACCCTCTTACCACCTTCACCCATATCCCACACTCCCTTGCCCCTGGCAATCAACAATCTACTCACCATTTCTATGTATTTTATTTCTTTCATATTCCACATGTAAGTGAGATCATATAGTATTTGCCTTTCTCTGTTGGACTTATTTATTTCCTTTAGCATAATGTCCTAAAGTTATATCTATGTTGTCTCAAATGGCAGGATTTCTTTTTTTTTGTGGTTGAATAATATTCCACTGTATATATGTATATACCATATTTTCTTTATCTATTTATCTGCCAGAGACAGGTTGCTTCCATGTCTTGGCTATTATAAATAATGCTACCATGAAGATGGGGATGCAGATATCTCTTCAAGACAGTGATTTCATTTCATACCCAACAGGGGGATTGCTGTATCATGCACAGTAGTTCCACCTTTAATTTTTTGAGGAACCTCCATACTGTTTTCCATCATGGCTGTACCTATTTACTTTCCCACTAATAGTGTACAATGGTTCCCTTTTTTCCACATGCTTTCCAAAACTTGCTACATCTTGTTTTTTTGATACTAGCCATTCTAACAGATGTGAAGTGATATCACATTGTGGTTTTGATTTGCATTTCGTTTATGATTACTGATGGTGAGCACCTTTTCATATACCTGTAGGCCATTTGTATATCCTCTTTGGAAAATGGGTATTTAGGTCCTTTGTCTATTTTTAATTGGATTTAAAAAATTGGATTGTTTTGTTTTTTTAGCTGTTGACTTGTGTGAGTTCTTTATATATTTTGGATATTAAACTCTTATTTGATAGATGCAAATATTTCTGCCATGTTGTATGCTGCCTTTCATTTTATGCTGCCTTTTCAACTCTGGCTAGGCAGGGTTGCAGGCTGTGTTTCCTGGCAGTGTAGTTCCAATGGGTGGATTCTGCAGCTGGGCAGGGCTGTGGGCTGTGCTCTTCAATTGCTCCCTCTGCCTTCAGTACTCTGCTGTTGGGCAAGGTTACAGGCTGTACTCTCTGGTTGGGTGGGGCCTCATCTATACTCCACAGTTGGGTATGTTGGAGATTGTCCTCAATGGTTGGACAGGGTCACTGTTGGAGTTTTCTACTTGGGGGTGGGTGGGCAGGAGCTAGGCTTTGCAATTGGCAGGGTAAATGGCTGGGCCCCCTGCCTGAGCAAGGCTGTGGGCTGTATTCACCAACTGGATAGGGCTTTATGCTGGGCTCTGCTGCTGGGTGGAGCTGTAGGCACCGTCCATGGCTAGGTGGTACCATAGGCTGGCTTCCAAGTGTGCTCATGGTAACTGTTCAGGATCTCTGGCTATGCTTAGATTGTTATACTTAGTGTCTAGAGGCTATGGTGAACAGTTGGATAGGAATGCTAACTTGGCTCCTTGCCCAGGTGGGCCATAGGTGTGCTCTGCATGTGCTGGGCATCTGTGGCCTTGTTAACTGAAAGGGTAAGACTGGCGGCTATGCTGAGCAGTTGGGTGGGACTATGAGCTTGCTTCCTGCCTTGGTAATGCCACAGACTGGGCTCTATGGCTGGTGTGGACCTCTGGTTGGGGATCTAAACCAGGCAGAACTGCCAACAGAACTCCCTGGTCAGATGGGCCACCAGTTTGCTTCTGCAGAAGGGCAGTACTCATGACTGGGACCTCTGCCTGGAGGCACCACTGCAAGGAAGAACACAGCCAAGATCTGAGCACTGGTTGCTGTAAACCTCAGCTCGCTTTGTCTCTGACCCTCCCTGTCGAGGTCTACAAGTTCTCCCAGTAATCTCTATGAGGTGAGACTGGAGTGAGTCTCCTAGGACATGTTCCTTAATGATGGAAAAGCTGGACTCTCTTTATCCCATTGGAGAAATAGTAATCTATAGGGGAACCCTGTCAGTGTGGCACTGTGCTGGCCTCGGGGAGAGGCAATGTGGTCAAAGTGAAACCTCTCCTCCTACCTTCATAGTGCAGTCATTCTTGATCTCTGGTGCCCAGGGGAGTGTTTCAGCCTTACTCTCAGGTTCTGGAATTTTCATAATGGTGTCTTGTCTATGTATGGTTGCTAGTTGGTCTTCTGAGAGGGACTGAAGCTGGAAATGACTGGTGTTGGCATTCTGATGAGATCATTCTCTAGGAATGCATATTGAATTGAGCATTTGAATATCAGTGTATTTTACCAAATTAACAGAGTGAAGGAGAAAAGCATATGATTATCTCAATAGATGAGGAAAAAGCCTTTACTATAATTCAACACCCATTAATGAAAAAACTCTTAGCAAATTAGATATTGTAGAGAACTTCCTTAATTTAATAAGAGTATTCATACAAATCTTATACAGCAAATATTATACTTAATAGTAAAATATTGAAATCTTGCCCGTGATTTCTGGGAGGAGGCAAGAATATTTGTTTATCAACTCTACTTTACAATAAGTTCTAAGAAGTACAGTAAGGCAAGAAAGAGAACTATGAAATATATAGAAGGAAGAAAAAATGGTTATGATTTTCAGATGATACTGAATTCATAGAAAAATCAAATTCATTTACAGATAAGATATTAGAATTCATAAATAAAAATAGTTTTGATATTAGTTCAAATATATTTAAAAAATCACTGTATTTTTCTTATGCAAAAAAATTAAGTGAAATTTAAGGAAAATACCATTTGTGATAGTATTTGAAATAAAGAGCTAGAAACAATCCTAAAAAATATAGATGGGTAAGGTTTCTAACAGAAAACAATAAAACAGTATTGAGATAAGGAAGCCTGATTAATGGAGGGATATATCATGGCTATAGATTGGTAGACCAAATATTGTAAAGAGGTCAGGTTTTCATAGACTGATCAAAGTTCAATTCAATACCAATCAAATTTCCAGCAAGTTTTTTTTTTTGAGTGAAAGCAGACCAGATGATGCTATAATTTATAAGGCGATGTAAAGGATATAGAATGATTGAGAGCACTTTGAAGAAAATGAATAAAGTTGGATTTCCATTACCAGATTTCACAAATTATTATAAATGTACTATACTTAAGACAGTATGGTATTGCTGAAAGGATAGGTAAAAACAGATGAAACAGAGTAAGAAATTCAGAAACAGGTCTGTACATTTAGAATCATAAATTATGACAGAAGTGACACTGTTGGGCAGGAGAAAGATGATATTCTTTTAATAAATTATTCTGAATCAATTGGATATCCTCATTAAAAATCAATTAGTCTAACCCCTACCTCACACCACATGCATGAATATACTTCAGATAGTGTAAATTAAATGTGATTCAAAAGGGTCAATACTTACATGTGTTAACATTGTACACAGACATAGAGATATTTAAAAAATGATTATAAAATAAGTTTTAAAAAAAGCCTCCGAAATATATTTACAAGGGTACCTAATGGAAATGTATGTATTATATAATGAGGCACCCATGTCATTAAACTGGCTGCATTAGGTGCATTTGAATATTGGCATTTTTTCCATTTAGCCTTGGACCATGCTCATGCATAGGGCAAATGATCATTCTTTTTTAAGTATGTCTTTGTTTAAAATAATATATGTGAAGATTAAGAGACCTTAGCAGGGTCCTTAATGATCATCTATGGTGATGGCACTCACTAAACATAAAATCGCCAAATTTCAAGTATTCATTTTCCACCAAACATGAAAAAAAAATTTATGAAGCAAATCACTTTTAATATATCATTTCCTTGATACATTTTCATTTCCTTTGGGAAAAATGACTGAGTTAAGAAAAAGTTTTCATGAATTTTACCCCTATATAATGAGTTTTCTGAAAGCAGCTCAAAATGATAATATAAAAATATTTATCCCCAATATTTGGTTTCCAAAAAATATTATTTTTAACATTAGTACTTTTTTTTCTAATTCTGTGAGAGTTTTCTTAAATAGGGCTTTCATAATCTCTTATGTATTTCAGTTTAGCAAAACATATAATTTATTACTCTTGCATTGATGTTTTTAATGCATTCTGTAGCTGTTCCTTCAAAGGAAAATATTCCTTTGTGTACTCCACTAGCAAAGAGGTGGTGTGGCTTCTCCACTGTCAAAGTGACAGTCTTCCAATCAAAATCATTTCCCAAATAGTATGCAGTGGAAAAATAACATCTGTAGATTAACTCAAACCACCTTGATAAAATGAAGCAGGTGCTCATATTAGCATTTCTAAAGCTAGAGAAATCCATCTGCAGAAACTTGATTTAAAGTAATTTTAACATGATTTATTCTTCATTATAAGTAAGTGCACTACCCAAGAGATATGTGAATCATGGTACTTAGTGATATAAACATATTTAGAAGATTATGATCTTGCAGAAAATCTGTTGTTACTCTCCTTGAACAAGTCTCTTTAGAAATCATTTTCTCCTTTGCTTTAACTGTAATGATATATATCTATAAAAAGTAGTAATTTTTCTTTCTATAGATAAGAGATAAAGATAATAGTTTCATAATGAAATACATTTTATAGATGACATTAAATTTGACTATTATGTATTTAGAAGATATTTTAAGATAGTCAAGATATATATGTGCATGTGCATGCTGTAATGAATATATATATGTATAAATACATACCTGCATATATGAGACATATATGTAATTTTATGAATATACTTTTACATATGGCATTATACACAAAAATGTGCTTATTGTGTATGTATATATATTTCAACTTTATTGGGATATAATTGACATACAGTACCATATAAGTTTAAGATGTAGAGCATAATGAGTTGACTTACATGTATTGTGAAATGATGACTATAAGTTTAATTAACATCCATCATTTCATATCGATAAAAAAATTGACTTTATTCTTGTGATGAGAAATTTGAGGATTTACTCTCTTAGCAACTTTCAAATATACCATATAGCAGTGTTAACTATGGTCATCATGTTGTACATTACAGCCCCAGTATGAAGGTATATTATTAAAACAGTATTGGAGATAATTTGGAAAGCCATTAATTAAATATTAAACAATTACTGTTCTCTAATGGAATGAAATACTATGCAATCATCAGATGGGACATTCAAACTGTTTGCATAATTGTGATTGATGACCACAATATATTGTTAAGTTTTAAAAACAGCAAATTGCAGGACAGAATGGATAATTTAAAATAATGTACACATGGACTTGGAAAATTGTTCTGATGTGCACATATCCAAATGTCATTCAGTATTAGTTTCATAGAAGTGGAAGGGTCTTCCATCTCTCACTTTATATATTTCTCTTTGTTTGAATATTTTTTGTTGATTTTGTACTATTTTTTACTTTCTAGTATATAAAATTTTTTATTCAAGAAGTAAATTATTAATAATTGGTGAATTCTTCTTTGATAGGATATATTCTTCTTTGGTAGTAATCATGAATTACTAGGAAAATGATTGCTCATATACTATAGATATTGTCCTAAATTTTATAACTCATATATAAAATCAATATTTTTACATGGAATATTTAGTTTTGATCATGTATGAAAATTTCTAAGACTTATTCCAAGTATATAAAACTTCAATGTATTTTGAAGTCTATATTCCTTAGAAAATATAGTGTTATCTGTACCTGGGATGAATGCTCTCAAGTAAACACTGCAATTGATTAAAATTTATTGAGAACCTGCTATGACTTCTTTAGTAGGAAGGGCACATAATACACACTCTATTATGTCCATCTGGCCAGCGTCAAATTATTGATTGCCAGGTATTTGTAGATCATAGGTGACAAGTTAGAGGAATAGTAGTGCTACTGAAAGATTCTAGCCTCTGATCTACTATCTGTTTAGATGGAACTGTATCTACATCATTATATTCATTTAGAACATTCAGGATATGGCTTTCTCCTAAGACTGTCAGGGCAATGAGTTGGCCTTGCTTTCTCCTGAGTACTTTTCTTTCCATTTGTCTCAAGATACCTTTTGTAGCCCTATGACAAATAAAGAATATTATCTATAAATAAATAAATATCACCAGAGATTTCCTTAGAAATGTAAGGAGATTCAGAATCTGATAAAAATCATATTGTTTAGCATACCCTTTTCATTTTCCAATTAACTCCTTAACAATGCCCTCTCTGGAATCTAATTTTCATATTCCTTCTTCCCTCATCCTAATGTAAAGTTGACTACAAAGTATGGCATAATCTTTTACCCATATTCAATTCTTGGCTGCTGGTTTTCATGATTTATTTTCTTAAATTAATATTCATCTGAAACAGATTAGGACAAGGAAGTAGGTATAACAAAAATAAAAAATATGATGAAATGTACAAGGTTACTAGAAATAAACCTAAATTTTCATAATCTCTTAAATCAGGTCTTCCAAAAGCAGAGACTGAAACAAGGATTTGGTGCAAGTGATTTATTAAGGAAATGCTCCTAGGAGAAATCCTTAAAGGGGTGGAGGAAGCAAGAAAGGAAGTGGAGGAAGTCAAAACAAGGTGCAGTTTCACACAAAATTCCAGCTTTGTTCTAATCCCATAGGGGAACTTTGGAATCAAATTTTTTGTCTCAGAGTTTGTCTTGATTTGAGGCATGGTCCTTAGGCTTTCCGTCTGCTGTACCAGTTAGCTATTTGCTATGACCACCCTGGTGGGACAATGCAGACTTCCTCCTAGGCACCTCTAGCTCTCTGGGCAGGAGGAGCAAAGTGATCAAGTAGCTCAAGGGCAGGGTTTTGAAGAGTGTCACAGGTACAGGCTATTAAAAACAGGCATGTAGGAAGCTGCAAGATGGGCTTTCAGGAAGGATAAAAAGAATCCTGAATATCTGGCCACATCACACTTTGCTGTGTTGAGTTTGATGCGTCTTTGTCAAACTTCCTTTCATGATTGTCTTCTTATTTTTCCAGAATGATTTGTCTGCTCCTTTGCCATTCTTCCAGTTGTTCCTCTGAGGTTGAAAGTCTTTTTTGAATAGGTTTATCATGTCTCCTTTTTTCCAGAATAGCAACGATAAAAATAGTTTTCAGAAAGGCAAGATAAATATGAGAGAAATATCTAGTTACCAATGATACATTATCATTGGGAGTACTTCTATTTCCAAAGAGAGTTAATATTTCAAAGAATGTTATTTCAAACCCAGTATAGTTTTTAGAAAAGTATGATTTAAGATAAGTTGGGCCTACTGGAAGCAACTCAGATATGCAGATCTACTTTTTAAAAAAGTGTCCAAACTACAGGGAATAAATTTTACATCATTCTCAGATCTAAAGTTGTGCCACTGGGTAATGACTAAAGATGTTTTGCTAGAATGAAATATAATACCAGGTATTATATTTGTGTATTTATTTCCTGTTTTTATCTGAAATCTCATAACCATTTTGAGCATCTTCTTAATGGGATCTTTTAACTTTTTAACTTGAAGGAAAGTGATGTGTGTACTTGTCTCATGACTTCTAGTAGACTAAGATCTGCTTAAAATTATAACTATTGAGATATTACACATTGTAGGCTCTATGCTTAGCATTTTATAAGCATAATCTTAGTAATTCCTTAAAGCAGTTATAAACACTGTTTTCTTTTATGGATGGGAACACTGGGGTATTAGTGCCAGCCTGAGATCTAGTAAATGGAAGAAATGAAATTTAAGCCCAAGTCAAATGACTGCAGGGCCCTTTCATTAGGCCACCACATGTGCACCTTTTCTCTGTCTACACACTATACTCCTAGTCAAGAGCTGGGTCAGTTTTCAGTGAATTACATTTGAATAAATATATTTAATTAATAAACAATTAAAGGATGGTATTTTAAGACAAGGACATTGAAAAAAATGTGTTCCTGGTCTTTTAAATATAGCATCTAGATATTACAATGCAAATTGTTTTGAAATTATCGCTGTTTTACTCTATTTGAAACAGCATGTTTTAAATGTATATCTATTGCCCTGAAATCATGCCGAGAAACTTAAAAAAGCATATTGTTGATGATGACCTTTGTAAATTTCAACTTGTTTACCATCCTGTAAGCATGTGCTCCATATACTCATGTATCAACTTTTAGTTGATCTTTTAACAAACTGCATTTCATTAAAAATGTGTATGCCTATATCTGATCTGTGTATGTGGGTGTGTATCTGCCTGTTAGAATAGGTAATATGCTAGGTCAAATTACTTTAATTGTGTGCACTTAACTATTCATAAGCACTCTCAATTTAAATTTGAGTACAGTTCATTACATCTGTTAAAATATGGCAATATTTTGATTCCATAATCAGTATAGATATTGAAAGACTCCACCAAGTTTTGTTTGATCAGCTATTCTGAGGGAAGAGACAAGAATATCACTCTGAGAGCTGTTTGGGCTCTCTTAACCCTTAGGGCAGGACTTGAGTTCAGACAGTTTGTTTCAGAAATGATCTCAGGAACACAAGTGAAAAAGTAGAGATAGTGGAACAGAGAAGGAAGAAAAGTCCTGCCTCTTCAGTCAATGACTTCTGACCCAGTTGGTCTGGATGCAGTGAAAGGAGGCAGGCAGAACCCGAGTAGATACCCCACACTTTGGCAGCCTTCAGATTGGAGTGATCCACCAAGGGAAGTCTTTGCAAGGTCCCTAGGCACTTGGCCACTATCATTTAGCACTGGATAGGAAAGAATCATTTATGCTGGCCTGGAGTGATTAGGAAATCTGGGATCCAATGTTTCTAAGTTTTTCCACCCAAGCAACCCCTATGCAGGTTTTGAGGTTTGGCACATTTTCTTATGAGGTCTGTGACTTTAGCAAAGAAAAACTGCCAGTTCTGTTTTAGATTTAAAGTCTGATATGGTATTTTTGACCACACATCAATGAATCTATTTTTCAGTGTACAGCTTAAATGTAAGCAACAAATATAAGAAGAAATAAATTAACATTAGAATTTATATATATCAAGACCTAGACCAAGGTAATTTTACCTAATGTACTTATCAAAATGATTTAATGTTAAGTATGGCTAAAGAGTCAGTGAAGACTTTAATTTTAATCTTTGGCCATTTAATATTAGTGACCTTCTGGCTGTTACTCCTATCTCAATTTGCTTTCTCACTTTTTCCAGAGTATGTCTTTGTTGCTTCTGTCTTTACTTAATATTTTGCTTTATCTTTCATTATTTTACATTTAGAAAAAACATTCATTTCTTGTGTTTTATTTATTTCATATTTGTTAAAAAGTAAAGAAAAAAAGATGATTGTACGGCATATGTAGTGTAGATCTATTTTCAGTAGGGATGCATGTTTATATGCTGAACATGAGTTACCTTCTTGTTTGTAGCTCTTCTGGTATATTCCAGCAGAAAGTCTGGATCCAGCTTCACCTTGGGTCTGTGGCTTGCTTTGTATAATCATTATGTTAGAATATACTGGACTTTTGTTTTTGTGATTTTAGCAGTTTAGGAAAATGTAACTGACTGTGTTTGTATTTTAAAGGAATTGTAATTTCTTTTAAAATTTCATAAACACATTTATATATATATATATATATATACATTTGAACACAACATATTTAACGATTAAAATTACTTTTCATCTACTAATCCTTTTTTCAATGTTTGTGAAATCTCTTTTGCAAAAGTTCTGGGCAAGATTTCATTATGGCAGTGCCAAACTGAGGTCAGGGGTCTTCATCACAGAGTTGAGGAAATGAGATGGGAAGGGAAAATTCCAGAGACAGTACAAAGTACATAAAAGCCTGAGGGTCAGAACTTAAAATATATTGGTTCCCAGAGCACTGAAGGATGTAAGTGGTGTAGATAAGATTTATGTGGTTTCTGGAGGTAGTTATTTACTCCTTGACTAAGCACACCTCTGAGAACAGCCAATTCCCATGACAATAACAAAGGAGGAAAATAAAATTCTGCAAAGGGAAACTATTAATACTTACATCTGTCTTTTGTCTTAAGACTTTGTTTTTCCTAATAGATTCACACAAATAGTAAAATGCTTAGATTAACTATTTTAAAGTGAATTAAGTAAAATCATGAGGGACATTAGTGGTACTTAAACAGTCAACCAGACTATAATTTATACAAATATGACAAGATTTATGCCCATACATTACTCTCCATTGTCATTAGAAAGATTAAATGTTGGATACTTGGGAATATTTTCAGAAATATCTTACAGCCTATCAGGTGATGTAAACTGAGTTTCTATAAATTAAAGGAAATTCAAGATCTCATAGTTAAGTGATAGCAGACGTCTGTATTTAAGACTTCTGACTGACAGACTAAACGAGTAGAAATTAATGTAGGATGCAGGGAAAAGATGAAAGTGATACATATAGGTTCAAATCAAACACCCAAGCACAAACATTTTGTGCTCGAGATGGTAATGAGGTGGAAGACATTAACAGGATAAGGCAGGAAGAAAGATGCTGCTGGTGCGCTCTAGGGTAGGGACTGAAAAACTATGGGCCTTGGGGCAAAACTGGCCTGCCACTCACTTTTGTAATTAAAGTTTTCTTGGAACATTGTCTCATTAACTTTTATTGTTTATGTATAATTGTGCTATGGCTGCTTTTGTGCTAGAACCCTATGACCTGCAAAGCCTACAGTATTTACTGTGTGGCTCGTTATTAGAAAAAGTTCGACAACCCCTGCTTTATGTAATAATACTTCTTAATACATTAATGGCACATGTATGGTAATACATTAATGGCCAAAAGGAAAAGGTATTATCATTGTTATTTTTAAGAACACTAGAGTACAATTGTTCTTTAGTACACAGCCTCGTAAAGTCAGCGAGCGTGATTTGAAAAATGATTTTCTAACCGAATTTTTCTCAAAGTGTGTTACAACACACACATCATTTAGGAATTCATTCAACTTTAATTGCTTAACCAAATACAAATGTTTTCCCTCACATGATAGTAAATCTCAAAAATAGTTATTAGAAGAAGATGGTGCTATAACTCTGAGATGTCTGGGCTGAGTTTTGGTGATTTCCGTAGACTTCCTCTTGCTTTTACTTCCTGGCTTTCAGGCAGGTGCTGAACGCTCCAGCATCACCCTGGCCTTCCACGCAGGAAGAACTCTGGTAAAGCAGGATAGAATTGGGTCAGCAGATTTTAGACTAAGCATCAATGGCTATAGACATGTTGCATAGCCTTTCTTACCTATAAGGAATTCTGGGAATTTGAGGATTTAATTGTTTTTTATTGTGGTAAAATATGCATAACATAAAATTTACCATTTTGAGCATTTTTAAGTACAGCTCAGCTGCATTAAGTACATTCATATTGTGCAACCATCACCACCATCATCTTCAGAATGTTTTCGTCTTACCAAACAGAAACTCTGTACACACTAAAGAGTCGATGGTGAAGGGAATTTTGTTGGCTGAGATGCTCTGAGGCAGTGGAGAGAAGTAGCCAAATGAACTTAGTCACAATGAGCAACAGCACACTAACAGTCCTGAGAAATACCTTGGTTAAGAATTCCAATACTCCAGTATTACCTATTTATTTTGGAAGTTCTGTTCCATAGAAAATAGTATGGTTAACATTGTTTGTAATTTTCCTTTTAACTTTGTGCATAAAATATCTGTTTATAATAGTAATGTACCTTTCATTTTGGTATGTTAAATCCCGAAGGTTTATATTTTATAAAACTTTGTCCTCTAATTGTTTCTATTTTTTTTATATTTACCTTCTAGCCTGTTAAATTCATTTTGGTATTTGTTGTCACATAAAGAAACAGTAATCAATGATCTCGTTATCATTATATAGGCATCCATGAGTCACTTAAATATCTTATCTTATGCCAAACATCATATACTTCAAGTGTGTGTTAGTGATTCTTTGGTTATGTTCCATTGATCTAATCTATATATTCATGTACTAGTACATGCCATTTTGTTACCATATTTTCACAATATTTTGCTGACAGAAGATTGACCATAATTATTTTTGTTTCAATATTTTCTTGACAATTTAGAACTCTACATTTTGTACAACCCTTTAAACTTTTTATTTAGTTCACTGAAAACCCTGTGGAATTAAATTAGATACAATTCATTTAATTCATTCTGGGGAGTCTTCTTTTAAGGAACACACATTTTTTTCTCCATCAATTGAATTTTTCTCTTTCTTAATAACTTTTGAAATTATCTATATATCTGTGTGTTTCTTAAGTTTATTATAGATAGGTAGTAGTTTTTGTGCTACTATGAATGGACTTTTTTGCATTGTATGTTTTTTAAATGGTTATTGTTGGTCCATAGCAGTTCTACTAAGTATTGGGCCACAGAGTGGTACAACTTGGAGAAATATTAACTTGAACATGACAAACTAAGAAGCTTGTGACAGAATGTCAATTAACTAAGGACACTGCTTAGTTCAGCTGACTTTTATGGAGACAGTCTTGATAAAACAAGCAGTTCAGTGATTTACATTTTACATTTTGAGGTGACAGTCTTAACTTGTCACAGGCCAGTAACAAACAGGTTACATATGAATTGTTTTGGGCACTGGACAATGGAAACTGTATTGATTTATTTCAGTTTGTTTTATAAAAAATACTCATGTGGAATTCTTTTAAAATCTGAACTGCTTTTCCTTAAAATCTCTTGCTATTCTAAAAATATTTATTAATCACAAAATGTCTGATTTTTATTAATGATAAATATTCGATCTCATTTTCTTCAGACAATACACTTTTTTTTGCAGTAACAAGCTGAGGTGATAACATCCATTATTGATACATATTTTAATTAAAATCCATTTAGTGCTTCAAGTTGGATAATGAATAAAGACATTTTAATTCAGAGGTTTTTAAAGGTGGTGTTAAGAAAATATTCTTCCTTAAGTGTTTAAACTCAAGAATTGTTGTGAATACGAACACACATAATTTATTGAAGCCCTATGCCCTTCTTGTTTCTAACTTTGCAGCAGTGACTTAAACTCCTCGAGCTATTTCTCATCTATAAAACTGTATAGTGTATTGAATGGCATCCTTGTCTTAATTTCTAGAATCTGTGAATGTGACATTATTTAGAAAAAGGGTCACTACAGATTTAACTAAGTTAAGGATATTGGTTGAGATTTTCCTGTATAACCTGGGTGGGTTCTAAATTCAAAGACAGTGTCCTTATTAAAGAAGATACAGAGAAGGCAATGTGAAGACAGAGACAGACAAAGATTACAGTGATGCCATGGAAGCCAATGAATATTCAAAACCACCATAAACTGGAAGACACAAGGAAGGATTCTTCACTAGAGCCTTCAGAGGGAGTATGGCCATGTTGACACCATAATTTTGGATTTCTGCCATCCAAAACTTATAGAATGAATTTGTTGTATTAAGCCATCCAATTTGTGGTAATTTTGTTACAGCAGACTAAGGAAACTAATCAGACAGGGACAATAATTATATGCCTTAAAGATTTGTGGAGATTATTAAAGCAAAAAATGCATGGCTATCTTGGCATATGGTGAACACTCAATCATTTTAACTATTAAATTTACACTTTAAAATAAACCATAATTATGATATGTTTTCATTTTCCCTCTCTGTTCGGTTTCAAAAATATAGGCTAAAATTTCATTGAGAAATTATATTAAATTTGTATCTTCTTTTAATAATTACTAATTATATTTACATATTGTATTGCAAATTTGTTCTGAACAATTATTCAGTTTTAATTTTAGGTTTAAATAGATTTAATGATCTCTGCCTCTATACCATATCTTCTATTTATTTCAAACTCTTAACTTTTTTCAGCTTTGTTGGGGTATATTTTCTATACAAAAAAGTACACATATTTACTATATCATCTTAATGAATTTGGATATATGTATGCATCCCATGAGACCATCACCATAACCAAGGTACTAAACATATTCATCAACTCCCAAAGTTCTCTTATTAATATTTTTTGGTAAGAATACTTAATATAAGATCAATCTTTTTATATTTTAAAGTGCACAATGTTGTATTATTAATATGTACTTCGTATAGCAGACCTCAAGAACTTATTCAATTTGCATAACAGAAACTTCTACCCACTGAAAAACAATTCCCCATTTCCTCAATTTCCCAGCCACTGACAAACATCATTCTCTGTTTCTATGAATTTGTCTATTTTATATCCCTTCTATAAGTAGAATCATGCAGTATTTGTTTTTCTGTGACTAGTTTATTTCACTTAGCGTATTGTCCTCCAGGTTCATCTGTGTTGTTGAAAAGAGCAGGGTTTCCTTCCTTTTAAATGTAGAATAGTATTACATTGTTCACATATATACCACATTTTTTTTATCCATTCATCTGTCCATGGACATTTGGGTTGTTTCCATATCTTGGCTATTGTGAATAATATTGCAGTGATCATGGGGGTTCAGAGAGCTCTTTGAGATTCTGATTTCAATTCTGGATTATATACCCACAAGTGTGATAGCTGGATCATATGGTAGTTCTAAGTTTCCTGAGGAGCCTCCATGTGTTTTCTATAGAGACTATGCCATTTTACATTCCCATCAACAATGTATAAAGGTTCCAATTTTTCCATGTCCTGCAGCACTTGCTATCTTCTGGGTTTTTCTGATAGCAGCCATTCAAACAGGTAGGAAGCGATACCTCACTGTGATTTTGATCTTCATTTCCCTGATGACTAGTGGGGTTGAGCATCTTTTCATATACCTTTGGTCATCTGTATGTTTTCTTTATGTCTATTTTCTGTATGTCTATTCAACTCCTTTGGCCACATTTTAATCAGATTATTTGTTGTTTGAAACTTAGTCTTAATTTTCAATAATGACTCTTCTTGGTAGTGTTTTTGCATCTTCATTTATTAAAATTACTTTTTCCTGGTATTTGTTAATGAATGAAATTTGACAATGAATGTATTTTTGCCTTTGTCTACTTTTTTCCTTAAAACCGTAGAGGTAATGCAATATGTTTTTTTCTTAAAATATGGTTGCAAAAAATATTGAAAGAAGCCTTTGTGGGTGAACTTGATTTCTTTTTTTCCCAGCTGAATGGTTTACTGTTTTATTTTCCTTGAGGAATTTAAAGACTGTTAATGTTTTTAGATAATGACTTATACTTTTCACTAAAAAATCCAGAGATACTTTGCTTGTTTTTTTTATATTATAGCTCAAGTTTTTAATCTATTATTATTTGTAAATTTTAAATGTTCTGAAAATTGCTAATGTTTCATTTTTTTCTCATTACTCTTCAAAAACAGTAATTACCTGAATTTTGGATTTCTAGTTTCTGTTCTTTATATGTTTTTTCTGATCTTTTTACTTCTTATTTCTCTTCTTCTACATTTTAAGTTTCCTCAGCCTGTCATTCACTTACTTCATATGAAATTTTTAGTAATAACAATTTTTGTATATAAATATTTTGTAATGCTTTCTTTGGTTTAAAGATGTTACTTTTAATCCATGTTAGCTTTATAGGTCTGTTTTGTCTCTCATCCAACTTCAGTTTTAGCTAAGCATTATCATACTTCATATCTTATTTTATGGAAAATTGGATGTGGTCTGACATATATTTCCATTTTCTAAAAATATTATTTTCGTGCATTTTCTTTCTATCTTATTTGTTCTTCCTGATTCATACCACAGTATTTGTGGTATAAATAAATTTGGCTTTACTATAAGAAAAGGTCTGGTCTTTGTCCATAACTTCTGGGTTGGAATTTCTGGACCCATGAGCTGTTATGCCTAATGTAATGTCCTTGTTTAATCTATGTCCTTGTTTGCCTGGGGGCCTTAGATCATTCTGGATAGTCTAATGATGTGAGTTAGGACAGGGCCTAGGTACAACCATCATGTCCCAGGGCAGGGGATGGCCATGCCAAAAAGACTAAGAATGTGATATAGGGTGCGGGCCCTGAGTCATCTGGTAGTAATTGACCTGGAGACTGAGATCAGCCATATGGGCAACTGGTCAGTTAATCAATCACTTACACCTATATGAGGAAGTGTCAGTAAAAGCTCTGGACACTGAGGCTTGGTATGCTTCCCTGACTGGCTGTGTTCCATGTGTAGCCACACACTGATTCCAGGAGAGTAATGGGTCCCGACTCCCTGGGGAGAGGACAATGGAGGCTCTGTGTTTGGTACTTCTCCTGGACTCCGCTCCATACACTTTTTCCTTGGTTCATGTTAAACAGTAAACTTTCCCTATAGTAAACCATAACCACAAATATAACAGTTTTCAGTGAGTTCTGTAAGTTCTTCTACAGAATTACTGAAACTGAGAGTGGTTTTGGGACCCCTGCAAACTTGCAGTTGGTGTTATAAGTGAGGGCAGTCTTAGGAACTGTGCCCTCCGACTTTGTATTTGGCTCAGACTCTTTGAAGTATCTGTCCATAGGCTAATGTTTTCTTTATTAGTTACAATAGCTTTAATCCAGGTCTGGAATTTTCATCAGAAACAGGATGAATTCTCCCTAGATCTCCTTTTCTATTTTGAGTTGAAGACGCTGTTTCCAATTTAATTAAACAATCATATGAGAAGATCAGTGAAGGACCTTCCAAAGATACAATATTTCATTGTATCATTTCATGTACAAATATACATCAGCCCATTGTGTGTGTGTGTGTGTGTGTGTGTGATGAAACCACTCTACCAGGTGCTAGCATCTTTTGGGTTAGAACTCTTCCTAATGTTGATATGTCCCTGCATTTTCAGCTCAACTTTGATAACTTCGGTATCTAACTATAACATCAATTAATAAAAATGAAGCACAACCTTTGAAATCCATCCCTTAAGATAACCCACCTATAGTGATCCGCTCCTATGATGTGTTGGAACTCTCTGTGGCCTAGGGCTCTAGGCCCAGTTTCTGCAGGCAATAGTCCCTGCACTAAGAATAAAACTTGCAAGAATGTTCCAGTTTCAAATATCTGAGCTCATAAATTTGGATGTAATTGTTGCTCTGAGTATAAAGGTTGACAAATGGTGATTTTTATTCCTCTTGTTTTTATTATTTATTCCCCCTTCTAGTCCTCTTGCCTGTTAGCTCCAACAGTTGTTCATGGGATGATATCTGAGAATAATCAGAGGTAGCAGTGAGGAGGTGAAATAGGACTTGATGAATGAATAGCCTAAATGCTGAGCTTAATGTGGTAAGGGGGCAAGAGTACCAAGTACAGGAGGCATGGACCTGGGCTCCAGTCACAGCTGTGTCTTCAGTTTTCTTTCTATCATTGGTCAAGTTATTTAACCTTTTTAGAACTAGGTTTTTCTCATAAAAGAAGGCCAACAATGTGCATTTTCTCTAGTAAAGATAAACGGAATGACATATATTGCAATATTTTGAAAAACAAGGTTCATTTTATAGATGGCAGGAGTTATTATTTATTTATACATGGCAAGCATAACTTCTGAACTGGTTACTAACATGATGAAAATTGCACTTTTAAAAAGATGAATTTGGCACCTGTGCAAGAAGAAATGAAGTTGGTATGTAACCACAGTGGATTAGGATGGTCCATTGAGTAGTGACTCAAAAAAGAGAAAATGGGTACAATCTTAGGGATATTTCAAATAATGAATCAATGGAACATAACTAATTGGATGTGAACTGAAGGAGAGATACAATGAATTTTGAAAAGAAAACAAGAGAAGGCAAAAAATGAAATAAAAAAGGACAGGCAAGAAGAAAAACAAAGGGAAATAATAAAAGATAGGAAGACATTTCCCCAAATTGTTTACATCTACAATTTTTAAATAATATCTTCCAAAGCACTAGATCTGTGCATATATTCTCTAAGTCATTTTCTCTTTTCTTTATAAAGGACTGCTCAATGCCTATATAATGTATTAAAAAGTGAATACTCTTATGCTGCAGGAAATAAGAAAAGCTCAGAACTCTGCTTTAAAAATCCACATTTAAAGATCTTTATCAAGGTGCTCCATTTCAAAGTAAAACTGCTTTTTTATCTTAACAATAGCAGATTAGATATGCACGGAATAATCATGCTTATTTCATGCTTTCGCTACTATTTTGAAAGGGTTGAATTAAAAGCCATTTAAAAATGTGAATTGTTTTCTTTTAAGAAATCATAGCATAGGGCACATAAGAGAAAAATAAAAATGTAAGATCCTTGAAATAATGCATAAAATATTGTTAGGGATATTTATTTTTAATTACATTTATCCTTGTCTGAATTGTTTGTTATTCTCAATTTACTGTTTTGGACAGAGACTGTGGTAAGAAGGGATCGTAACAGGACCTACTTAAAAAATAATGGAAAAAAATTACTTGTTATTATAAAGTAGTTTTGCTCCCTGAAATATGTAACCTACATTGCACAAATGGAATAATGATAACACACTGAATAAAGTAGACTCCTTTTGCTGCAAATAGAATGTTTCACTTTTTGTCTTTAAAGTACTTCTAATAAAGTATAATGACCTTGCAAGGTCTGAAAATGAAAGTACAAGAAAGTTGAGAAGCTAGTTTTCCCATTAAATACATTAACCATAAACTTGGTATTTTTCTTAGTGTTCTCAAAATGATCCAGCTTCATTGTGTCTCAAATGGTGCTTTCAAATTCAATAGCAGCTGAGCCTTAGCTTTCCACAGTAAAGTTAGGGTGAAAAAATGAAGGCTACAGAAAAATTTCCAATATGCTTTGTTATTATGTTGTAACAAATAACTAAATAATTTAGTTAGTAAATTATTTAGCTAGTAGCCAATATGTAATAAGCATGATTGATTCACATTTACCTACATTAGCATATATATTATACATATTACACACATACAGCATACACACACTCATATACTTTGATGGAATTATACTTAAACCATGGAATTTTATATAGTTGTCTTCCTCTTTTTGTGCAAACCTCACATTTCTGAAAGCTTGTAACCCTGGAGTATAGAGGTCCCCTTCCTTTTTACCTCTCCTAGTACATCTGTTGTCTCTTTCATGGACTGGTTTTATTCTCTTACCCTTGTTAGAGAATACTGTGTTTTTCCTAGGGTGAGTTCTTTCCTCCCTGTCTCATCTATTCTCATCTATTCCCTCATCTTTAACAATCTTCTCTATTTAGATGGAAATTATATATCTGAAAAACTTACTTCTGTCCTGAAGTTTTGTCTTTTATTTCCACCTACTTCTTAGACATTTCAAACTGGACCTGACAAGTTCCCCTGAAACCGGCTTTTATTTACAGATAGTCTCTCCATTAATACTATTAATATATTCCTTTTATCAGCCTTCTTTTACTGCTTGCTATCTCCCCATGTGGTATCAGTCCTCAGTTGCAATCAATTTTTTTCCATTTCTATCTTTCCTTACTGACTTCAACTCTATCCTTCTTTAGGCTTTCATTGTTTCTGAATATTTATTCATTCTCAACAAAATACTTTATTACGGCTCTGTAGAAAGCAAAAAGATGAAGAAATTGTAAACTTTATCAATACAGTTTATAACCTAAAAGAATGGACAAGATATGCCAAACAAACGGACTACAAAATACAGTATTGTTCATATTATAAAATGAAGGAAGACCAACACTACAAAGTGGGTGATGGGGAAGATTTCATTGAGAAGACAGCATTTGAGGTGAAATGGTGGGTAAATTGAGACCATGGCAGTTCTAGGTGAAAGCCATTGAATAATACATGGTGGAAAAAGAGCAAGCCCCAATCCGGATGGGGCATGATGTATATGACAGTTAGGGAAAAACTGATGGGGGCCAAGTTATGGCGGTCTCGCTGTGCCGGCCAAACACACTGGGATTTTATTCTATGGGAGTCAGGAGCCACTGGACATGACAGTGCTCATCTGGAGCCAGGCTTCCAGACTTGATTCTAGTGTTTTGTATAAACGACTTGCACTAAGATGTTTCAGTGCTCTATTGCAACTTTTTACCTTCTGAAGGTAGAAATAACCATATTAGTCTTGCTTATATCACAGAACTAAATAATATTTGAAATGAAGTGTTTTAATAATTATAAAATGCCATGGATATATCTGGCATGATATTTGTGGTGATCTTGAGTGAGACTACTTGAACTGGTATAATCTTTGTCTTGACAGGAGATTAAAAACAATACTCCCTTATTTTTTCCCTTCCTGCCATACGATATGATTTAGTAAGCATCTCCTGCTACACTGTGTTCTATATACACCTAGTCAATGAATGAGTTTGAGGACTATGAGAATGAAGAGCATAAGCAATTCTAAAGCTGTCATCTTCTATCTGAACCAAAATATTCAAACATTATTTAAGGAAACAATATACTACATTCTATACACTAATATGGTGATTATTTAGAAAAATAATGTAATGTAGTCACATGATTCTTGAAACATAAAACTGTATCAATGAAAATCTTATTTCCCTCCTGTGGGGAAAATGGAAGTTCCTATGCACAGGATCCTCTCCTGCCCCTAAACTTCTTGATAATGTAATTGCCCTACTGCTAGGCTAATACTTCCACACCCATTGGCAAGGAGCTATTACTGACTGAAACACTATTTCAGTAGCTCCGCCCAGTGCTCTGGGCCAAGGCAGAGATGGAAGTAGATTACTGACCTGCAGACTGCTGAATGCAGACGTGATTCTAGTGCTCAACCTACTGTTGGGAGAATAGAGCCAGGTATAAACCCTTTTATCCCAAGGATGTTCCCTTGTTATTTCTCAGTCTCACCATATCCATGGTGAACCTGCCCAGGGCTGAAACCCTCAGGTGAGACACTTTCTCTGCCACAATAGTTTACCATTTCTAAAAATCTTTCTGTGTATTTTTTACAAAATTGCTGGCGAAGATGAATATATAGTCTTTATTTATATACAAAAAAAA
>JAQQAC010009165.1:24171915-24221249 GCA_029783875.1 Phataginus tricuspis
TAGGGTGGGGGGGTACGGGGGGGACTGTACAGCTCAGAGAAGACAAGTAGTGATTCTCATCTCACTACGCTGATGGACAGTGACTGTAATAGGGTTGGTGGGGGGACCTGATGAAGGGGGTAGTTTAATCATCACAATATTGCTCATGTAATTGTAGGTTAATGATACTAAAATAAAATAAATTGTAAAAAAAAAATAGCACACTATTTGTTGTTCTGCTGCTGCTTGCTTTTTTCACTTGATATACCATGGGGATTTTTAAAAAATATTAATACATAAGAGTTCTCATGGTGATCCCTTGCATTCTAGTTTTGATAATTTCCCACTGTTTATGTAAATAGTTACATAACATACAAAGGGATATCTGCATTGTTTCTTTTTGCTTTTAGAAAGTTACAGTGAATAACTTGTTCATTCATTTCACAAAAATGCTTATTTTTCATTGGTAAATTCCTACAGTGGGCTTTCTGAGTCAATAGGTAAGTGATTTTGTAATATTGCTATATGTTACTAAATTGTCGTTCATGGAGTTGTAACCGTTTCTCATACCCTCTAGCAATGTGGGAGAGTGGTTATTTCTCTACAGCTGCTACAAGAGTGTACTGCTAATTTTGGATTTTTGCCCCCTGATGGATGAGAAATGGTAACTCTGTAGTTTAATTTGCATTTCCTTTTTAAAAATTAGGGTCTTTATATTCATTTAAGGACCATTTGTAGTTCTTTATTGGGAAATTTCTATTCATTCCGTATGATAATTTGTTTTTGTTCAGCTGTAGTATTTTCTTTGTCAATTTCCAGCAATTTTATACTGTATATTAGAAAGATCATCTCTAATTTTCTACAAGACACATTACCAAACTGTTTCTTTGTAATCTGTGTTCTGACTTAACTCTTTCTTTTTTTCTGTGTAGGTTTTTTAATGTAATTAAAATTACCCATAATTTCTTTTATGGAATCTGGATTTCTGAGTCCCAGCTCCAAATTTGTTAAGACATTTTACCATGTTTTCTTCTAATCCGTCATAGTTTCCATTTTTTTTGTTATCATTAATACACAATTACATGAGCAATATTGTGGTTACTAGATTCCCCCCATTATCAAGTCCCCACCACATACCCCATTACAGTCACTGTCCATCAGCATAGTGAGATGCTATAGAGTCAGTACTTGTCTTCTCTGTGTTATACTGCCTTCCCTGTATCCCACCCCCACTAGATTATGTGGGCTAATGATAGTGCCCCTTATTTCCCTTCTCCCTCCCTTCCCACTCCTCCACCCCAGTCCTTTTCCCTTTGGTAACTGTTAGTCCATTTTTGGGTTCTGTCAGTATGCTGCTGTTTTGTTCCTTCAGTTTTTTCTTTGTTCTTATATACTGCACAGATGAGTGAAATCATTTGGTACTTGTCTTTCTCCGCCTGGCTTATTTCACTGAGCATAATACCCTCTAGCTACATCCATGTTGTTGCAAATGCAAAAAAAAAAAAAAGGATTTGTTTTCTTCTTATGGCTGAATAATATTCCATTGTGTATATGTACCACATCTTCTTTATCCATTCATCTACTGATGGACACTTAGGTTGCTTCCATTTCTTAGCTATTGTAAATAGTGCTGCAGTAAACATAGGGGTGCATGTGTCTTTTTCAAACTGGGCTCCTGCCTTCTTAGGGTAAATTCCTAGGAGTGGAATTCCTGAGTCAAATCGTATTTCTATTTGGAGTTTTTTGAGGAACCTCCATACTGCTTTCCACAATGGTTGAACTAGTTTACATTCCCACCAGCAGTGTAGGAGGGTTCCCCTTTCTCCGCATCCTCGCCAGCATTTGTTGTTCCTATTCTTTTCTATGTTGGCCATCCTAACTGGCGTGAGGTGATATCTCACTGTGGTTTTAATTTGCATTTCCCTTATAATTAGCGATGTGGATTATCTTTTCATGTGCCCGTTGGAGAATTGTCTGTTCATATCCTCCGCCCATTTTTTAATAGGGTTATTTGCTTTTTGGGTGTTGAGGTGTGTGCATTCTTTATATATTTTGGATGTTAACTCCTTGTCAGATATGTCATTTACAAATATATTCTCCCATACTGTAGGATGCCTTTTTGTTCTGCTGATAGTGTCCTTTGCTGTACAGATACAGTTTCATTTTTTACATTTAATCTTTATTCTATTTTTCATTTACTGTGTTATGTGTTATATCTAGATGGAATTTCATTTTTCTCCAAATGACTCCTCTTCAGTTTCCAAATGCCATTTACCCTAAAGAAAGAATAAGGAGAAATACCTTAACTGCATTTATTAGAATGCTACCTTGAATCACACGGAATTCTCAGTTTGTGTCCACTGATGGACTTTCCAAATAGTTCCAGTGGTTTATCTTTTTATATTTTAGTTGCAAACTGCTTCAAGTAAGCCTAAATTTTTTTAATAATGACTAAATGTGCATATTATATCTTAGGTAAAATTATAATACTGTATTATCTAATTAAAAGGGGTAACAATTTTCATTATATCTATGAGAAATTTGTCCCTAACCTTTGCAGCAGTTATAAAATCCTGACCTCTCTGTCATTCTGATCTCCACTGTCCCCAGTCTCCTAATATTCACCTCATATTTTGATTGAATTTCAGTAGCTTGCTTAGGTTCGGACATCTTTTATGGTCAAGCCCTTGACAAGGAGAATGACAAGCTTTGATGTAATATTAGATGTGTTTTGTTGAGGGTGTCATCTGGTTATGGGACATTTAATGGTTGAATGACAGAGAAGCAGAATACTACTTACAAGGCAAGCATCATTTGGCAGGCTGCCAGATAGCAGGAGTTAAAGAAGTCAATAGAATAATGTTAAGGAAAGTGAACTGGAATTTCTTTGCAATAATTTGAAAATACAAGAAATGCTTTTAAAAAATGTATTATAATAACAATTGGCACATATTTTTTCCATTTTATGTTTTATCTCACTCTGAAATTTGGAAGACTGTTTTCATATCAATCATATCATTACTACCACTCATCCATTAGTAAATATTAAGCCATTTGCAATAATACTGTGATTCAGATTCAAATGAACAATAAAAAAGGAAGGGGATTATCTACCTGTTTCTCTTTCCCTTTATCAAGTAACACATATTGGTGAAATTACAATGTATAGGTGATGTCATAGATAAATTAAAGGAATAGAACATTTTTAGTGTATCTCTGACCTCAAGGAATTTATTTTTTCTAGTTACAACAGAAATACACACATGAAAATTTAGTTAAAAGTAAAAGTCCGCTTAGAAAAAGGGGAAAATGAAGAGAAAACAGGGGCGGTATGAATTCAAATGAGGTAGATGCCTTCTTCTGAGGAATGCGGTAGCAATCAGAAAAATATCATAGTTAATATTTTTGACTCAGTATAACAGTACTTCCCACTTTGGTATAGCAATGAATTATTCTTGATGATTAACAGTGTAGCCTGAGGCATTTAAGCATTTTGGTCAAATGTTGACTCCTAACCATATTTCACCTCCTTTCGAGGAATTGTGCATCATAGTGAGTTTGCTTTAGAACTTCCATTTCAGTATACACTGAAGTCTGTCTTTATTATGCTACATTCTGGCATCATGTGGCATCACTCTCCTGTGATGAACTTGGATCCATCCATCTTAGGTCCCCTTTGCATGAAGCATGTTTTCCATAATTGCTGTTCATACTGTTGAACATTCTTGTATGATTAGGAATAACTGGTGATATAAATGCTTGAGGTAGTATATGTTCATTCTTGAAATTACATATGAAGTGTTCTTTTCAAAGGCCAGTCTTATAAAGAACCTGCCATTATTAATGTATTTTTAATGACCTTTTTTCCAATTTAAAGAAAGATGTATCATGTGTATTTCTCAATTAGAGTTTATTTAATATTATGTTTCATTGCCTTAGTGTGTAGTACTGCAAATGCAAACAACAGCAACAATAACATGTAACAACAAAACATGTATGTAATAATACTTCTTACTATTTGCCAGGTACTTTTCAAGTGCTTAGGTGTATAAACTTACATAACCATTACCACACCTTATTATCTCTACTTTACAGGAGAGAACTGAGGCACAGAGAGTTTAACTTATGAAGGCCAGGCAGGTAGTAAATACTGAGCTGGGATTTTAACTCAGACTTTCTCTCTATACTCTGTTTACAACCACATTAAAAATTTCAATGTAATTTAGCTCTAAGCACATTTTTATTTATCAAACAGTCCTATGTTTATGAAAGGACATTATAAATTCTGTTAATTTTAATTTTAAAGTTTATTTTGGTGACTTGGACCCTTAAAATATACTTTTTATCCTCTGGACTCTATAAGCAGTGGTTTTGAAACATATTGTGTTTGTTTTCATTTGGTTTGAGAATTCATATTTTTCCTTTTATTAAATTTGGAAAAAAATTAAAATTTGTCTAAATGCTTTAGTCATATTTTTCAGTGTATAGATTTAAAATTGCAAAAGAATGAAACTATAATAAATCTTACATAAGCAGGTCATAAGAAAGTATATTTGAAATTGTTTATTTTAGCTAATTACTTAATAGATACCAAAGAAGCTATTTTGGGAAATAATCTTTTTAGATGTTTTAAAGATTTTGAACACAGAGATAATACATATGCAATAATTCTCCCTGAGACTCAGTCAATTTTGATAGACTTATTAAATCATTATATATAGACATGGTTATTTTTCTTCCTTGTTGCAAAAAAAAAATCACCATTATTTTCCTCTTCATTCAACATTTATTGTCAGTACTGGTCTTTGGTACTGTATGAGCAATTTTCAATTTACTCCTTTAAAAAACAAAACTGATGATATTTCCAGGAAAAACAACAGTGGGAAAACATCTTCAATTCAAGCTAATTTCAAAGGAAAAAGTGATTACGGGCCCCAAGAAATGGCCTTATTTTGTCAAGCTTAGGGAGGAAATAATTTAAAGTTTTCTCTCCTCTACAGAAACCAACTATCACCAGTTCTCTATAGGAACTCATTCTTTGGGCAAAATATTTTTCAAAATTTTGTATTCTGCTCTCATTATGAAATAGATCCTGATAGTGGATTGTGACTTGTTTGGTGATGCTACTCTGATTGGGTTCTTCAGCCAGAGAGTTTCATACATAATGCTTAATGAAGATATTAGAGCCACAGTCTCCAGACTAAAGGGGAACTAAACCCCACACGTGGAATTTCTAGGTTCACATGGCCAGGAATTCCTCCATCAGGTTTACTCTCTCGTTTTGGATGTTTGGACATGAGCTTCAATTAATCATTGATCTCTATTTTGGGGTAGGAGATGAGAGTAGAAAATAGATTATGTTTCTGCAAAGCAGATAAGCCAGAAGATAAATTTTCAGAGGCTTATCACTTGATTATTGTTGTAGTTTACAATAATATTGTTAGACAAAAATATCTTTATCTACTTAAGCACTATGTTAGGAGCTTCAGGCTCCTATTACAACACTTAGGCATTCTTGATAAATGTATAAATGCTACATGCGCATCTGGAAATAAGGAGATCTTTACAGAATTGCACAGACTTCCTCAAATTAGGAAGTAATGGGCTGAAGGTGAGGTCAAGCCATAAATATTAAAGAGATGAGTTGGGTATTGAGAGTCCTTGTCTCTTGATTATTCGGACGCATTAGTCTAACTTTACCAGGTGGGCAAACACAGCTGTAACAAACAGCTTGGGAAACTGCTTCCCAAAGATGATTCTGTGATTTCCTAGAGTTCTCTTCCTCTCCTTTGGTCCCTACCATCATGGGGAAGACTACTTTTTTTAACGCTATTATTTTATAAACCCTTTTATTATACTGACTATGGGCAGGCATCACCGCATGTACTTTGCAAACATTAGCTTTTTGGTGGCTTTTGTCATGTCAAAGGTGTCAGCACCTTTAAAAGTCACAGAGCTCAATTTACACAGAAGATTAGTGCCTCCATGTGGTGAACACTTCTAAGCCATTTTACCTTTATAACATGAAATACTTCCTAAGGTATGAGGAATTCCTCACATTATGAGCCTCCATGGGAGGCTGGGATATAAAATTGCCAAATACATGCTTTCCCAGCTTCCTTTTAGCTAAGTTGCAGGCATATATCCTTGAATCCACCAATCAAATGGTTTCACCCCAGAGTTTGATACAAAAGCTAGTAACTGAAAAGGAAGCTAGAAAACTCCTCCTGATGGTTGAGTCAGTGAAGACATGATTGAATTCCTCAGGCAAGAGTGCAGCAGAACAGCTCTAACACCCACTATCAGCTGTCAAGCAGCAGTGGTCATGCACAGGAGCCCGTCAGGTGGCAGCAGTTCTATGGCATGATTTTAAGCATCATTTTCAACTGTTTTTCTGAGTCTGGCTTTCCAAGTCTTCTGTGATTTTTCTGAGTTACTAATATCTTTTTAATACATTCCTTTTCTGCTGAAATTAACTTGAATGTGCTTCTGTGGCTTGCAGTTAAAATCCCTGACTGGAACATCAAATATTAGACATGGGCTGTGAACATTTCCAGTTTATTATGGAAATCTGTGGGTTTATGTCAATTTTCTTCTCTCATAGGACAAATAATCAGGCATAAAAATTGCAAATTGAAATGACATGTTGTTTTCGAAGGCCTAACACTTCAAAGAACATAGAAGTGATAACTTCAAAGTGTATAAAAAGCTAAAGCAACTTTTTTTGAAAATGTTTTGCCAATTTCTCATTCTTTATGAGAGAAAGCCTGAGAAATTAAGGTTCTGTAATTTAATGATTTTGAAAAATAGAGCAAATCATACCCTCTTCTTCCTTCACTGTCAAATTTTCAGTTCTAAGGAGTTTTACATAAGAAAACCTACTTTTAATTTTGACTAGAGCTTTCCAAACATGTTGGGTGCTGAAATAATTTTAGTGCAATACATATTAGTATTCTTCAAACCAGTGTTCTGTGGAACATTTTGGAAGAAAGAGAAATGTTTTTTAGTTATTGAGTACCCTGTGAGGATAACATGCTATGCTACACTTGATTAATATGAAATTTTAAAACAACCAGTTTTGACTTTTCTTTTAAAAGTTTCAAAACAATTGAGATTCTAGGTTTTAGTCTCTTTATCCATGAAATAAAGAAAAATAGCACCTATATCATACAGTTGTTTTGATATTAAAACAGGTAATATTGATAAAACCCTCAGGAACATACCTACATAAGTATTAATCTATATAATTATGTCATTTAATATGTGTGCAAATGTGACACCATTAATTCATTGCAGGGAAGACAGTGATGATTTCTTTTATGATTAATGGGATAGAGTTACTCTAAATCTCTCACTTCTCTCATATACAATTCCCTCTGTGACCAACTAATGTGCATTTTTTGAAGATGTCTGTGGAATACTCTTTCTGTAGTTTAAGATATAATAAAACTAAGTAAATATAATGAAGATCAATCTGCCAAAAAATATGAATAACATTTTGTCAGAGGTGTCATTATAATGTACAATAATACACTTAGAAATTGTTTTCTTCCCAATGTATGTCTATTAATATAACATTGGTAATGTTTTAAGGCCCTCAGTCTTTTTTTCTGACAAGAAAGGAAGTTAATGAAAGTACCATATAGCCTGAATAGCAGGTAAGGAAAAGCTTTTTCTTGTTTTTAATAGAAGGATTCATTTATAAATGTTATTTTTTTAACTGTCATCAAACAATTATGATGGTGATTAGTATTTCAACTTTCATAGAGATTAGACAGGAATTTATGAAGGGCAAAAAGTCTTTCTACTTTTAATCATCTACTTTGATATATTACTCCTCAAAAACTTTCTGATATTCTGATTTTTAGATGTGCCACTTTTAACTGAAAAGTTGCAGAAGTAGACTCCCTTGTTAATATGTCAGCTGTACACCTAAGACTTTTCAAATAATGTACAGAACATGCATAAAACCATTGAGCATATAATAGATTTTTGTGCAAGGCATGTTACCAAGTGGTATTTTGCAACAATATCTTGTCTTGTACTGTTATATCAGGTGAGCCCAAAAACAGAGGGCAAAATTGCTATCTGGAGTAAAAGATTGGAATCCAATTTTTCTGTTAACTGAACTGAACCCATATGTACATTCTAATATTCCTCAGGCTTGATAGGCATATTCTATTAGCAATTTTCTACTCAGCACATATTGTAATTTGGTATTTAATTATTTGCACGAAATAAATCATAAGTTGGAGCTCATTATATTAAAAAACACAAAAATAAGCCCTTTTTTATGCACATCAGTGCTTTGAAAAACTGTCCTGCCAAACTCAAAATGGCAAAATTAATAAAATGAGTAGCTAAGCATCTTATTTGCAATTGTACTCTTGGATCTATTTTTAAATCATAATTGAGAAAAGAATGTATTATTGACTTTCCAGTAAGGAAATGTTTACTTTCTTTTATCTAGTAATTATGGAAACAAATTGCCTCATCACATTTGAAGCAAAGAAATCAAATTTGAGTCAATTTGTTATAGATAACTAATAAAGTAAATGATTGCAATTTTTTCACAAAGTAATTTTTAAATCATTAACATGATTGGAAAATATTCAGGCACTTAATCAAAGTGCTAAAATATGCAGAAAACTCGTATGAAGTACTGAAAGCTCATGGTGATTTGATAGTCGTCTATGAAAAGTTTATCTCCACTGAAGAAAAAACAAAATGGTGGATGGGGGTGGTGAGCTCTTTGAAAGACTTGTTTATAGAGAAGAAAGATTTTCTTCACTGCATACTTTCGGGTTATGAATTCTGAAAGATTGGGAGAATTATTCTGCTGTACATCTAGAAGCACCTTTCTATGGCTATGGAGCAGTTTAAAAGTAGGAAAATTCCTATTCTCACAGGTTATACCATAGTCTTAATAGAATTGAACAGAAACACCTGATACTTTAAATTTCTGTCATGGATAAGATCTAAACATACGATTTTGTCTTAGGAGAGAAATATAGTAGTCCCTCGTTTCTTTGTTCAAAAGATTTTCCCCAGGAAAATAAACTGGGAGGTACATTCCAAATATTTGCTCTATGGTGGTAAATTAACCATTTTGCATATCCTCATTGCTGATTTTCAGGAATCACATCCCTGTGCACAAGCCCCTTCTCAGTTCATGGAAGGAGGGCCAATCCATGAGAAGGCGAGGGAAATATTACCTTCTCCTTCATATTTGACCACCTTGGGGCATTTCTTCAGGCTCACATTGAGCCCCTGCTAATGTCATGTGTACAGAACTGGTCTGGACTTGCCTCTATAGCTTGGCATTTTTATTCATTCCAGTGGAAGGTAGTCTCTCCATTTTCCCCACTTCTGCTTCCATTTTCTCATTTGTTTTCTCTAGGCTCCACATTAACTCAGTTGTTTTCAGTTGGCGAGATGACTGTGGGGGATTGATGGTGGTTTGATACTGACTGCTTCCCCATAGTGCTAAGCATTCCAGTCCCAGGGAATCCACTAATTTCCTTCCTGAGAGACTGAGTTGTCTCCACACAACACTGGGTCATCCCCCTTCACACTACCAGGATTTGGACTTGATTTTCTGTGCCTTCAGTTAGCTTTGCCTCTGTAACCACAGAAGCATTTTCTGATCCTTATTTTTTATTTTCATTTATGTCTGTAAAGTCTTCATCATAAAACAAAACTACATTTGCTTTAGGAAAGAGGAAATTATATTACCTTTACAATTAAGGACCATTACTAGTATTTACTAGTATTAGTTCAATTTCAGTAAATTAATGGCAAGGTATCTTGTGTAAAATTAAAATTTATTCCAGGAAATAGGGTCTTATGTTATAGACAAGGACATTACTGTCTATATCACCTTATTTTTAGTCAGGTGTATTTAAGACTGCTCAGTACTGAGCAAAGGGAACAAAAAATCTATTTAAACATCTCTCTCTTTTTTATAGTTTATTTTGGTATCATTAATCTACAATTACATGTGCAATATTATGGTGATTAAACTACCCCCTTATTAGGTCCCCCCCACCAACCCCATTACAGTCACTGTCCATCAGCGTAGTGAGATGAAAACATCTCTCTTTTAAAGCCATAGATTTCACTAGAAAAAGAGGCACTCTACTTTAAATTTATAGAACTCCTAGTAATGTGTACTTGTACCAGTAGCAATGCAAAGCATTATTTAAATTTTTCATAACTTTTGAAAACTTTCCATTGTAAAGTTTATTATCAGGGCTTAGTTTTTTTTTTCTACACAGCAGATTAGTAGATTAGCTGAATGTTAATGAATGAATTATGGCTCAAGATTAATTCAAAATTGAGCTAGACATAATTTCTTTCTTATCTTTCATAATTTTGATTGTTTTTTCTTTTTATTCTAATCCCTTGTGTACCTCTCTTTTATAATCTAAGTATTAAAATGAACCTCGTGATTCCCACATTCAAACACACTAACTATAAATTACTCGCCTTTTGTAACTTCTTGGCTGTGCTGCAGTTGCATCCTGAGGAGTCTAGAGTATTTTCTCTTAATAACTCATTTAGTTCTTAAAGATAAGATCTGCCTGCCTCTGTCCACAGAATCAAAAGCCACATTTTTAGACACCAGCTGTGTTCAATAGAATTTTCTATGATGATGGGCACTGTCTGTAGCTGTGTGGGGCTATTGAGTAAAACTTGAAATGTGGTTAGTGAATCTGAAGCACTGTTTCTAATTTTATTTCATTTTAATTAATTTTAATTTAGATAGTCACACAATGGATAGAGTACTGAAAAATACAGTATAGACTTTCATATGTGTCTTAATACCTCTGAGATTAAGCTTTTTCATTTGTGAAATAAAAAATAATGACCCCTAACTTTCTAGCAGAATTTTTATAAAACTCAAATGAAAAAGGAAAGAATCCAAACACAGTGATGAAAGGCCCTGAATGGGCTCTGAGACTGTACTGCCTAAGTGTGGGTTCTGACTCTACTGACTGTGTGCCTTGGGCAGGGTATAATACCTCTGTGTGTTTCAGCTTTATTTTGTGTAAAATGGGGATAATAATAGCATCCAACTCATTGATTTTTGAGACAATTAAATGAGATAATACATACAAAGTCTTTAGAATAGTGTTATCTAGAGGTTACATTTAAGTTGATCCTTGAGAAATTGTAGCATTTAGAAAGGGAATGATAATTGAAAGTCATTCTAAGTGGGGGAAAGTGTGATTAGAAGCATAGGTAGGTAAAGTGAGACAGATTTATGGAGGGCATGAAAGGCATATAGTGGTGTGGATTTATTCCATAGGTTAGTGGGTTTCAAACTGTGCATGAAAGAACCCTTTTACAGGGCCATTTTAATAGGTGTTTAAGCTTTCTCCAGGTCAGAACTATTATATAGTTTGCTAAATGGATTTCTATGTAAAAATTTAAGCAAAAGATTCTACAGTTAAAATCTCTTCAGAAACCACTGCAAAGTTATAAGCATGAAAATTTCAACAAAAGAGAAGATAAATGGCTTATTTAAAAAATAGTTTGGCATAAATGCTTTTGGACTTCCTTGCTCTCTTATACATAATATACGTATGTCAAGTATATCTCATATATATGTATATTTATATGATTTATATCATACATATACACATTAGATCTTACAAAATTTACTTAGGTTGGGCCAACTGAGAGTATAGTTTATTGAGGGATGTTTCCTGGGTTCCTAGGCAGATGATCATATTCAAGATTGTGCTTTGATATGAAAGTGACATTTCTCAGTGGGGAAATTACTCAAATCTACTTTGTTACTGCATATAAGTGATTCAGAGCATACATATGAAAGAAAAGTTTTCAGTGTCCCAAGCGTTTTATTTACATGATACCAACACCCCAGATATTGGCAGATATTTGAATAGTTAAATTTCCCACTTTTCATCTGAATGCTTTGGTGTCATGTAGACACTGCCTCAGAAGATTTGTCTTTAAGAATATAGAGTTCTCCATAATGGGGACGACCAAAGAGACCACTTGTTGTGGGCATTTAGAAATGTAAATGTATTCCTGTTTAATTGTTTGGTCTTTGAACCTCATAAAGAACAGCTGGGGTTGGAGTTCTGTAATTTCTAAGGCTAATAAACTGATTTGTAGGATGGCTTTATGCTTACAGAGGAGGTATTATGTTCTATGGAATTCAGTAAGGTATTTGTATCCATACATGGATAAAATTAATCCTGAATGCAAATGATAATACAACAAAGTATTTGGCTTTATTGTCTGTCAAAAGCACTCAATGTTATTAGTCATGGTGCTTAATTTTATCATGAAATATCTGTCTAAAACATTAGTGTTGTTAAGATTCTAAAGGCTTATTCTAATTTCAGGAAACAAAGGAGTTGGAATACTTTATCAATGTCTTGGTAAAGTGTGATTATAACCTTTTATAACTCTTAAAGTAATTACCATAATTTTGGTAGGAATTTCAGAATGCTACAAAGCTTTTTTTCTAATAAGACATTAGAAACATAACCTTATTTCATGTCTGAAACCATCAACTACCATGTGAATTCCTGAAATTCATTTTTCTATGACTCACCATGTGAGTACAACTTAGAGACTGAAAATACCATTACCCAATTAATTCCAAGTTACTAAATGCAGCAGCATGATGAAAATGACAAAATATTGAAATGAGAACAAGTTACTTTCTTAAGTGATGGAAGCACAAGCAAAAGGAATGTGCATATACATTAGTAACTCAACATTCTTTTATTCATTGAATAAACAATTATAAGTGCATACTGCGTCAACACCATTCTAAGCCCTGAAAATTACACTAGTTTGAATAAAGGCCAGGCTGTAAATGTAAGGAGCTCACAGATGAACATAAGAAACAGACACCTTCTTAAAAATGTGGGGAAACTATCTTAAAAAAGGTATCTGCAAGGACATCTTATTCTAGTATTGATTAAATGGCACACCTTCAGTAAAGTCTTACTAAATGACTCTAGCTAAACTAGCCTTCCTCAGCCTTCTTTATTCTCTAACCATACTTTATTTTTCTTTATGGTGCTATTATTACCAGTAACTGATTTTTTTTATTAAGGTATCATTGATATACAATCTTATGAAGGTTTCACATGAGCACCATTGTGGTTTCGACATTCACACATATTACCAAGTCCCCCTTACCCAAAAGCCCATTGCAATCACTATCCACCAGGTTAGTAAGATGCTATAGAGTCACTACTTGTCTTCTCTGTGCTATACTGCCTTCCCCGAGACCTACCTATATTATGTGTGCTAATTATAATGTCCCTTAATCCCCTTCTCCTCGTTCCCCACCCACCTTCTCCAACTCCTTCCCTCTGGTAACCGTATTTTTCCTTCAATTTTGCTTTGTTGTTATACTCCACAAATTAGTGAAATCATTTGGTACTTGTCCTTCTCCACCTGGCTTATTTCACTTAACATAATACCTTTTAGCTCCATCCATGTTGTTGCAAATGGTAGGATTTATTTTCTTCTAATGGCTGAATAATACTCCATTGTGTATATGTACCACTTCTTCTTTATACATTCATCTATTGATGGACACTTAGGTTACTTCCAATTCTTGGCTATTGTAAATAGTGCTGCGATAAACATAGGGGTGCATGTGTCTTTTAGAATCAGGGATCTTGTTTTCTTTGGGTAAATTTCTAGGAGTGGAATTCCTGGGTCAAATGGCATTTCTATTTTTAGTTTTTGAGAAACCTCCATATTGCTTTCCACACAGTTGAATTAATTATAATTAATTTTACATTCTCACCAAAAGTGTAGGAGGGTTGTGCTTTCTCCACATCTTCACCAGTATTTGCTGTTTCTTGTCTTTTGGATGGTGGCCATCCTAACTGGTGTGGGTGATATCTCATCGTGGTTTTAATTTGCATTTCCCTGATAATTAGCGATGTGGAGCATCTTTTCATGTGCCTGTCTGAATTTCTTCCTTGGAGAAATGTCTGTACAGATCCTGTGCCCATTTTTTAATTTGGTTATTTGCTTTTTGGGTGTTGAGGCATGTGATCTCTTTATATATTTTGGATGTTAACCTCTTACCAGATATGTCATTTATGAGTATATTCTCCCATACTGTAGGATGCCTTTTTGTTGTGCTGATGATGTCCTTTCTGTACAGAAGTTTTTAGTTTGATGTAGTCCCATTTGTTCATTTTTGCTTTTATTTCCCTTGCCTGAGGAGACGTGTTTAGGAAAAAGTTGCCCATGTTTATATTCAAGAGATTTTTGTCTATATTCTCTTCCATGAGTCTTATGGTTTCATGACTTACATTCAGGTCTTTGACCATTTCAAGTTTACTCTTGGGCATGGAATTAGACAGTTATCCAGTTTTACTCTCTTACATGTAGCTGTCTAGTTTTGCCAACACCAGTTGTTGAAGAGGCTATCATTTCCCCATTGTATATCCATGACTCCATTACCATACAATAATTGTCCATATATGTGTGGGTTCTATCTGGGCTTTCTATTCTGTTCCACTGATCTGTTCTCTTGTACAAATTGTACCAAATTGTTTTGATTACTGTGGCTTTGCAGTGGAGCATGAAGTTGGGGATCATAATCCCCCAGCTTTGTTCCTTCCTCTCAGGATTGCTTTGGCTATTTGGGGTCTTTTGTGGTTCCATATGAATTTTAGAATGATTTGTTCTAATTCATTGAAGAATGCTGTTGGTATTTTGATAGGGATTGCATTTTGACAATATAAATTGATAGGCCATTTTGACAATATTAATTCTTCCTATCCATGAGCACGGGATGTGTTTCCATTTATAGGTATCTTCTTTAATTTCTCTCATGAGTGTCTTGCAGTTTTCAGAGTGTAGGTCTTTGACTTCCTTGGTTAGGTTTATTCCTAGATATTTAATTCTTTTTGATGCAGCTGTGAATGGAATTGTTTTCCTGTTTTCTCTTTCTGCTAGTTCATCATTAGTATATAGGAATGCAACAGATTTCTGTGTATTAATTTTGTATCTCGCTACTTTGCTGAATTCAGATATTCTAGTAGTTTTGGAACGGATTCTTTAGGATTTTTATGTACAATATCACTTCATCTGCAAACAGTGACAGTTTCACTTCTTCCTTACCAATCTGAATGCCTTTTATTTTTTCGTGTCATCTGATTGCCATGGCTAGGATCTCCAGTAAAACGAATGGGGAGAGTGGGCATCCTTACCTTGTTCTTGATCTTAAAGGAAAAGCTTTCAGCTTTGGCTGTTAAGTAAGATGTTGGCTGTGGGTTTGTTATATATGGCCTTTATTATGTACAGGTACTTGCCCTCTATACCCATTTTACTAATATTTTTTATCATGAATGGGTGTTGAATTTTGTCAAATGCTTTTCAGCATCTGTTGAGATGATCGTTTGATTTCTGTCCTTTATGTTGAAGTGTTGTATGATGTTGATGGATTTTAGATATTTTACCATCCTTGCATCCCTGGAATAAATTCCTCTTGATCATGATGGATGATCTTTTTGATGTATGTTTGATTTCAGTTCGCTAATATTTCACTGAATATTTTTGCATCTATGTTCATCAGGGATATTCGTCTGTAATTTTCTTTTTTTGTGGTGCCTTTGCATGGTTTTGGTATTAGACTGATGTTGGCTTCATAGGAATGAGTTTGGAAGTATTCCCTCATCTTCTACTTTTTGGTAAACTTAAGGAGGATAGGTATTATGTCTTCTCTAAATGTTTGCTAAAATTCAGCGATGAAGACATCTGGTCCAGGAGTTTTGTTCTTAGGTAGTTTTTTGATTATCAATTCAATTTCCTGGCTGGTATTTGGTCTGTTCAGGTTTTCTGTTTCTTCCTGGGTCTTGGAAAGTTGTATTTTTCTAGAAAGTTGAACATTTCTCCTAGATTGTCCAATCTGTTAGCATATAATTTTTAATAAAATTAGCTCATAATTCTTTGTATTTCTGTGGTGTCCATAGCGATTTTTCCTTTCTCATTTCTGATTCTGTTTATGTGTGTAGGCTCTCTTTTTTTCTTAATAAGTCTGGCTAGGGGTTTATTTATTTTGTTTATTTTCTCAAAGAACCAACTCCTGCTTTTATTGATTGTTTCTATTGTTTTATTCTTCTCAATATTATTTATTTCTGCTCTTATCTTTATTATGTCTCTCCATCTACTGACTTTGGGCCTCATTTGTTCATGGTTTCTTAGTCTCATTAATTGTGAGTTTAGACTGTTCAATTGGGATTGTTCTTCTTTCTTGAGGTAACCCTGTATTGCAATATACTTCCCTCTTAGGTAGGCCCTTACTGTGTCCCACAGATTCTTCTGTGTTCAGTTATTGTTTTCATATGTCTCCATATACTTGATCTCTCTTTTTATTTGGTAATTGATCCAGTGATTATTTATGAGCATGTTGTTAAGTGTCCATGTATTTGTGGGCTTTTTTGTTTTCCTAGCATAATTTATTTCTAGTTTGATACCTTTGTGGTCTGAGAAGCTGGTTGGTACAATTTCAATCTTTTTGAATTTACTGAGGCTATTTTTGTATCCTAGTTTATGATCTATTCTTGAAAATGTTCCATGTGCTCTTGAGAAGAATGTGTATCCTGCTACTTTTGGGTGGAGTGTTCTGCAGATGTCTGTTAAGTCTACCTGTTCTAATGTGTTGTGCAGTACCTCTGTTTCCTTAATTATTTTCTGTCTGGTTGATCTGTCCTTTGGAGTGAGTGGTGTTTTGAAGTCTCCTAAAATGAATGCATTGCATTCTATTCCCCACTTGAATTCTGTTAATATTTGGTTCACATGTGTAGGTGCTCCTATATTGAGTGCATAGATATTTATAATGGTTACATCCTCTTTTTGGACTGACCCCTTTATCTTTCTATAATGTCCTTCTTTGTCTCTTATTACTTTGTTTTGATGTCTATTTTGTCTGATACAAGTACTGCAACTCTTGCTTTTTTCTCCCTATTAGGGCATGAAATATCTTTTTCCATCCCTTCACTTTTGTCTGTGTATCCTCGGGTTTGAAGTGAGTCTCTTGTAGGTAGTGTATTGATGGGTCTTGTTTTTTAATCCATTCTTCCACGCTGTGTCTTTTGATTTGTGCATTCAATTCATTTACAATCAGGGTGATTATTGATGGATATGTACTTATTGCCATTGCACGCTTTAGATTCATAGTTAGCAAAGGTTCAAGGGCAGCTGCTTTACTATCTAACAGTTTGTCTTAACTTCCTTATTATGCTATTTTAAACACAATCTAAAGGTTCTTTTTCTTTTCTCCCTCCTCCACTCTTTATATATTAGGGGTCATATTCTGTACTCTTTGTATATCCCTTGACTTTGTGGGTAGTTGATTTAATTTTGCATTTGCTTAGTAATTAATTGGTCTATTTCCTTTACTGTGGTTTTATTTCCTCTGGTGACAGCTATAGCCTTAGGAGCACTTCCATCTATAGCTGTCCCTTTAAAATATACTGTAGAGACAGAATGTGGGAGGTAAATTCACTGAACTTTTGCTTATCTGGAAATTGTTTAATCCCTGCTTCAAATTTAAATGATAGTCTTGCTGGGTAGAGTATTCTTGGTTTGAGGCCCTTCTGTTTCATTGCATTAAATATATCATGCCACTCCCTCTGGCCTGTAAGGTTTCTGCTGAGAAGTCTGATGATAGCCTGAAGGGTTTTCCTTTGTAGGTGGTCTTTTTTCTCTCTCTGTCTACTTTTAATACTCTGTCCTTTTCCTTGATGTTTGTCATTTTAATTATTGTATGTCTTGGTGTTGTTTTCCTAGAGTCCCTAGTTTTGGGAGATCTCTGCACTTCCACGACCTGACAGACAATTTCTTTTCCCAGATTGGAGAAAATTTCAGCAATTATTTCCTCAAGAGACTTTTCATCCCTTATTATCTCTTCTGCTGATACCTCTATAATGGGAATATTGTTCTGTTTGGATTGGTCACACAGTTCTCTTATTATTCTTTCATTTCTAGAGATCCTTTTTTCTCTCTGTGTCTCAGCTTGTTTTCCTGTTTTCTAATTTTTTTTCATTTATGGTCTCCTGTACCTCATCTAATCTGTTTTTAAATCCTTCCGTTGTATATTTCATTTCAGGTATTGTATTTTTCAAAGTTTTTATCTCTTTTTTTAAGTGCTCCCTGAGATCTTTATTATTTTTCTGTAGCTCTGTATGTTTATGATTTTTATTTTGAAATCTTTATCAAGAAGATTGGTGATTTCAGTTTCACTTAGCCCTTTATCATGTTTGTTAGATTTTTGTTTGTACAAATCATTTTGCCGTTTCATATTTCTAATTATTACTATGGAATAATAGTAATTATTATTAATAATTTCACTTAGGCACCATAAGTGTGTACGCGCCACCCTCTAGTGTCTAGAAGGTCTACTCTCTGCAGCTGCTCAGCACCTGGAGTGATGGAGGGCATCGTCGGCAAGTGACGCCGGTGCCTGCTGGGATGAAAGAGCTCTTTCCTGCTTCCTGGCTGCAGTGCCTGTCTCCACTTCCAGGTTCACTGGGCTCTGCATGCAGGGAGGAGCCTCTGCATTATGCCTCTGTAGCTACCATAGGTGGGACCACCCTCTGGCTGGCCTGACGTGATGGTGGGGGCAGCAGGTGTGTTGACTGGTGCCTGCCTGGAGGAAGGAGCAGCAGGTAGCATTTTGCAGTGGGGACCCTCAGAGCTGCATTGCCAGCCAAGGGGATGGAGTGTCTGAAGCTCCTGAAAGTTCCCAACATGCTTAACTATGTGTGCTGTGGTGATTTTGTCCACCTATCCTTTCTCTTGAGTAGCAAGCTCTATGTGTTCTTTGCCCCTTTAACACCCCTCTTACTGTTGGGAAGTTTTTCAAAGTGCCCTCCTTTCTTTTGTCCCTGAGCGGCCAGTTGTCAGTACCTGTTCTCCATAAACTGCTGGAATCTCAGTCTCTCTAAGTCTTCTGCCTGTCTTTGCTTTCCAACCCCTCTAATCTCCAGAGCACCATGTAATGTGGATTCATGCTCCTGGAGTAGATCTCCAGGGCTTTGTGTTCAGCAGTCCTGTACTTCTACACTCTCCGCACTCCATTTCTCTTCCTTTTGCCTGTGAGCTGAGGTGTGGGGAGAGCTTGGTACCCGCCAGATCGTGGCTTTGCTCCTTTACCCTTTTCTGTGAGGTCTCCTTTCCCCAGTTGTATACAGTCTGTTCTGCAGTCTTTGGGTTGCTCTTTCATGATTAGCTGTATTTGCTGTATTTTCATGTTATATGTGGTTTTGGGAGGAGGTTTCTGCCTCACTTCTCATGCTGCCATCTTTTTACCCTCTGAATCCAGTAACTACGTTTTATTTATATTCATTTTCTGCCTTCTTCACAAGAATGTAAGTTTCATGTGAACAGGGGTTTTGTCTTGTTTTTCTTATCTTTCTGGGTGGGCACTGAGTTGTTTGCTGGTCAATAATCAGTGTGTGGAAGGTTCATTGAGAGACGCAGGGGTGGCTTGACTCTGAGCTTGTGCTAAGGGAATTAGTGTGAAACTGGAGGTATTTGGATTCTGAGGTATTAGTGCTGAGGCTTCAGGGACAATTAAGATTCTCAGGAAAAGGGATGGGAATGAACAATCCTGTCAGCAGCACATGCAAAAGTTTGCATCTGTAAAATCATATGGCAGATGCTCAAGGATTTCACAACTGATGGATTATTATGAGAGAGTAGGACAAATCAGGTTGGGGAAGAAATGTTTGGGCCAAATCATAAAGGATAGGTTAAAGATTTTTCATTTCATCTTGTAGGTGATGGAGTTATTGATGTGATTTTAAGCATAAAAATGACATGTTCATTTTGAAATTACATTCTAGTTAACAGGTAACATAGGTATTAATGCAGTTTGGAGAAACAAGTAAGTGATGAATATACTAGAATCAGGGATGTCAATCAGGTCAACACCCAGACAATAAATTACTAAGAATTTTCTGAATTTGTATGTCACTAGGAAGATTTTGGCTACTGACACCAAGCATGGTACAAGGCAGTTGAATTGAGAAGCATGGTGGAACATTCTGACACATTATAATGCTGCTCCTCAGCCTCTTCTGCCAGCTATGCTGATTCACATGGAGCTATGTGGGGCCACTCAGTGAAACAGAATAATTTAAAAGCAGACACTATTTGGGTTATTTTATAATAATCCTGGCCAAACAAGATTGGTTTTACCTAGATGGATGAAATGATTCCTGTTTCATTATGGCAAACAGCTGGATGTATTTTGTCCTTGTTAGCATTATCAATGAATCTGCTCAGATTTTAAAAATTATTTATTTAATGTTCTGAATCTCTTGATATGTTCTCTTTGAGTCTATAATAATGACAGAAGAAGAAAAGTACCAGAAATGTAAAAGAAAACTTTCTTTTCAAAACTGTTATTCAGTATTTGTTTCATCTTGGATTAACAAGAAGGTGATATCAGCTAATCCAACCCAACTGATTGGTATAGGAAAAAACAAAGTCTTTAAAAATAATTTTGAGTAAGTTACTATTCTTCCATCTTGTATTCCACTTTTCAGGTAGGTAAGGACATTTTTAGGAATAGAGAAAAACTGACGAATGAGAACTGTTAATTTAAAGTCAAATGGAATATGAACACTTCAATATTAACGACTTAATGTTAGAAATAGATATACTTTAAATTTTTAAAAAGGGACATTAAAATATTTAAGCTTTTGGGATGTGTATTAAGTGTCACTTAAAATATTTCCACTGCAAATAAGATGTATATGTATATTCAAAAGATTTCACTTACAATGAAGCCATACACAGAAAATTTGACTGCCATATGGTTTTTCTTAAATTAGAGATTTTTAAATGTACTCTAACTTTAGAATTTTATTCATCTATTCTCAAAAGTTTTTCATGTTATAGCAAACCAAACTGTATTTTAGGTGAATGTAGGAAATACTATCTTCTCAGAGAGAAAAGGGGATGAAAAATTAGTTAAGCAGGTTCCATCATCTTTATTTCTGAGTGACAGCAAAGCATTCTTATTATATGAAAATACACAGAAATTTATCTTCATGTAAGTGAAAAACAGCTTTATTATTCAGAGTGAAGTGGAAGAAATCAGGAGATTGATATTTCTGGGTTCCATTTCATGTTTTTGGCACTTTTTTATTTGTAGATTTTATGCTATGGCAAGTTCTCTATTATCTATAACTAAGGAAAAAGAGGAAATATGAATCTACTTTGCTATACTCCATTTAGCCTTTCCTCTGTGAAGAAGTCGAATGCTGATGGCATCACCTAGTGCTGCTTGGCAGGGTGAGAATTGAGCCGACATACTGATGTAGAGGGAAGGATGCCAGAATGAGTTTTGTGCCTCTTTCAATTGTTATTTTGTATATGATCCTTAGGGTTTGGTTTTTCTGGCTAGCAGATTACTCTGGGTTCTGAATTCTATTTTTTTTCCCCTCAGCTTCCTTCTTTTGAACCATTTTACTATTCATTACTCTCTTGAAAAAGAAAAGAATAAAATTCAAACTATACAATTTTAATCATTATTTAGTGTTCTAAATGGGAAAATGTTTGGTGGGAGGTTCAAACTACCAGATAAAGTTACTTTTGGAAAATTTATTTGTTTCCATTCTTCTTCTTCTTTTTTTTTTAGTAAAGTCTCTTCTTTTATAATCCTATGTAATTGCATGATGTGAATTACCAACTATGTTTCTGAATAGGATCCCTATGTCTGTATCTTTAGCTTAGATCAACAGAGACACATATCCAGCTGTCTTCTGGACAGCTCCATCTGTACATCCAATAGGAAATCTAACTCAATTTGCTAAAAACTGAGCTTACCACCTTGCTTTTTTATTTTTTTCATATCTAACAGCATTACCCTTTATTCCAAATCCTCAGGAAAAGAAAATACAGGTGGCAACTTTGATTTTACCCTTTCTCTTATAGGCCATATTGAATCAATCCTCCTTTTCGATTTTACTGAATTTTAATGCCTGACACATTTTAATCCAAAAACTTCTCTCCTTCTTAATCACATTAGTTTAATTCAGAACATTATTATTTCTTATCTGAGTCTACTACAAAAGCTTCTTATTTGCCATGCTTATTCCTTTCCTATTCATTCTCCACAATGTTCAACATATACTGTACTCTGAAGTGAGGTAGATCTTTCTGAAAAACAAGAGTTTTTAAGAAGTATCCTTTATCTGTCAAACTGAAAAAGAAGTACTGTGTTGCTGTCAAGAATGGAACCTGACTGGATTCAGCTCCTGGGTTTGAACTGTGGATCTGCCACTTATTAATATGAGATTTGGGGCAAGTTCCTGCACCTCTGTGTTTATCTGTTTCCTCCTCTGTAAATGGGTATGTGAGCAATAGTACCAAACCCAGAGAGTTTGTTATGAAGAGTAAATGACTTAATATTTGTGAAGAATTTATTACAGATGCTAGCACATGATAAACATTCAAACACTACTACTAATAATGATTACTAATATTGTTGCTGTTATTATTATTGTTGGATATGCTTGGTCTTGAGAATTGTTAAAATATGAACTCAGTCTTGCTTAAAACGTTTTCTATGATGTGGCCTTTGTTCTCCTGGTCTGATCTCTTTCTTTCTTCTCACCTCTCCTAACTTCTTTTCTAGTGATACCAAAATACTCATTCTCATTATTTCATTATTAAAGCTATCATTGAAGTTCTTCAAATATTATACAGCCAAAATAAATTTTAATTACTGATTTAATTAGGTTTTAAGCTTTGAACTCAAGATCTTTGTGCATTGGGCATATACAATCATTGGATAGTTTTCAACTTGTTTCTTCTTTCACTTTCTTAGTTTTTGGGGAGTATTTATATTATTTTTTAATAATGATTCACTTGTCAGATATCCCTAGAATACACTACAAATGGACTTTTTCTGTGAAGTTTTCCTCTACATTACTATACAGCTAAATTGAATAGTTCATTTGGTTTGATTCATTATAATATTTATACAGTTATTACTTTCTGATCTTGTTGCAAGATGTTATTTATTGACTACCTGCTAGGTTTTGTAAAGTAGATTGCATATACAATTTATTATCCTCACTGGGCATTTTAAGGTCGAAAAAGGGTATTAATATTATGTGGGGACAAGAGAGATAAAATGATCTTCTCCTGGACAAACTTTGTTGTGTGGTCACTCTGCATTCCTCACAGTAAACCTGCAAGTTTGGTTTTATAACTTAAATTTTTACACTTGTCCGAGTGAGCGACAGAGCTGAGGATTGGGTCTAGACCATTTTTTGATGTCTATATTCTTTATACTACATAGGTTGCCTTAATTTACAGTTTTTTTGACTTTGACATCTTCAGTCAATCAACTAACTTATCTCCAAGTACACTTTCCAAAAGGAGGATCCAAGTGAATATATGAAAGAGAAGAGTAATGATACTTACTGCTAGAAAAATTTTTATTGATGTGAAAATGGTGCAGTATTTTGAAAATTATGAGTAACCTGTTAAGATTGTATGATCCTGTCCTAAAAAAATAATTGTAGCAATGTTTGAGTAACAGCAATGTTTTGTATCATTTCCTTGATCAGTTATCACTTTATAAAAAAATAGAGCTGAACTTTCATCTCATTTTTGTGAAAGTGATTTGTTAATATATTTTACCATGCTCAATATTAATATGTGTGTATATACTTACGACAATCCAAAGCATTCATACCATTCCTCTCATTATTGTGGAATTATTACTATTTTTTTGTTCTCAGTTCTTTATATATTATGTTTCAGTTTCAGAAAGAAATGCAGTTTCAGTATATATTAATCTAGGTAAGAGGCACTATGGCATCTTATAAATATTAACAGTTTATTCTGAATTTGTAAGTTTGAGTTTATTATGATTTCTAAACTGCTTGTAACTTATAAATTATATATCCATCCAATCTCATGCTGGGTAATATTCTTAAAGTCTCAAAAATGAAATATGCTTTCTAGGGGGCATCTATTTTGAGAAAATGAACACAGCAGAGTTATTACCCTTTGGATTTTTAAAACATATTGGCTCATCCTTATGATTATTCATCATGACTCCAAAGAAGAAAAATGAAACTTAAATCACTGTCTGTATCTCTAGTGTAAGAACAAAAAGTAAGCTGGCAACAGCTAGAAAGGGGGGAGAGGCGGTGGCAAGATCACCATGTAGAGCACTAATTCTTTCACATTGTCAGAATGAGAACAAGATGCTTTATGCAAGCAGCCATCAAATTCCTTAGGGGAGAAGAGAGAGAACTGAAATCTCCCATGTGTCACAATAAGTGGCAAAACAACAACAACAACATAAGAGCCAAGTTTATGGCTGGACCATTATTTTTGCCTTTGTACTGACTTGATTAAAATGCAGTCCTCAGACCTGGGTCATGTGTATCATCCGAATACACACATTCATGTTTTCAAATCAAACATTATTGCTGTACTGCATGATTTAGTGTAATTTAGGATAAATTCCAACAAGTTCTGAATCATATAATAATTTGACTTTAGATATAAAAGAACAAGATATTAAGAGACCCCAGCAACTGAACTGTGGAACATAAACTTGCTTGTGGCTAATCTAGAGTAAATATCACATTGGTACAATTTGACACCACAATGAAGGTTTTATTTTTATTTTTTTAAGACATGAGTATTTGTCTGACATTAACAAGCCAGAAGTACTTGGTGTATTCTATAGGTACATGTGTAGATTGTAAGCTTGGAAAGTTGGAGAAAGTTTATTTTGTATATACTAAGATTAGAAGTAGTCAGAGTGGCTAAACAGCTATTTTAACAGTGTTTAAAAAATACAAACTATCAGGAAGACCAAGAGAAGGGATAATGAATCAACAGAGCAAAAACAGGCTAGGAGAAGGAAAAAAAATAAGATGAATTTTAAGACTACATGTAATTGAAACAAATTCTGCATATGAAAACCTGAAATCATTAAACTGATTAACTAGAAGACTGAAAATTAATTTCAATGGAAAGTATTCCTCACCTTATGAAAGGATTAACCCAAAGGTTAATGTTAATAATGTCTTAAATGTTTTGCAAAGTATTATCTACTTATCAGAGCTTTGGGACAAAAAAATATATATAACTGAAGAATTAGAAGCCGGAACTAATGGGAGGGTAATCAGATAAGAAAAAAAAAAGTAACTCTGAAAGTAAAAGTGAAGAGCTTCTGTTCTTAAATGTGGATGCAACCTGAGGATTTCCCCAATGAACTGCAATGTCATTGAGCAATTTTTAAAAATTCCAAATGGTAATGTAGCATTTTGCCTACAAACCTCAGTTGTAAAAATTGCTCAAGGATTAACATGAGGTATGTTAAGAATTTGGAATTTTGTAGGATGAAATAGAAATCACTCAAGGAGAATCAGGGCATTTAAAATGTTTTAAAAATGAAGCAATGCTCAGAGAAGACAAGTAGTGATTCTCATCTCACTACGCTGATGGACAGTGACTGTGGTGGGGTTGGTGGGGGGGGGACCTGGTGAAGGGGGGAGTTCAATCATCACGGTATTGCTTATGTAATTGTAGGTTAATGATACTAAAATTAAAAAAAAAAAAAAAAAGAATAATTACTACCAGTGGAGAAAGACAAGTGCCAAAGATTTCCCTCATTTGTGGAGTATAACAAGGAAGCAAAACTGAAGGAACAAAATAGTAGCAGACTCAGAGACTCCAAGAAGGAACTAGTGGTTACCAAAGGGGAGGGGTGTGGGAGGACGGGTGGGGAGGGAGGGAGGGAGAAGGGGATTGAGGGGTATTATGTTTAGTACACATGGTGTCGGGGAGCACCGGGAAAACTGTAGCACACAGAAGGCAGACAGTGAATCTGTGGCATCTTACTACACTGATGGACAGTGACTGCATTGGGGTATGGGTGGGGACTTGATAATATGGGTAAAAGTAGTAACCACATTGTTTTTTTCATGTGAAACCTTCATAAGAGTGTATATCAATAATACCTTAATAAAAAAAATAACTACCAAAAAAAAAAAAAAATGAAGCAATGCACACTACAACATCTGAAGTTTGAGTAAGAACTTCTACAAAAAATTGGCTTGAAGTAGTATTTTTTTTTCTTCAAAAAGTGTCAGGGGGGTTATGAAAACTTGTGGAGATTATATACTCTTTTATACATTTGGATAGTTAAGACCAAGTCTGAGACAGAACTTTATGTGAAATTATATTCTTGATGAAGACTCAATTTCAAAGTTTTTAAATTGCTTTGAAACTCTTAATTTTCCCTTCCCATCTTCACTCATCGAAATACAACCCTTGCACTCCTTGCTTTCTATCTTACCTTCTACATGTAAAAATCATGTGCAACACATATTTTAATCTGTCTGTGTTTGTGGGGCAAAGAGGGTAGTAGCATTTCTGACTTTATTCACGGAGTTTCATGCCACTGTTTCTACTTTAACAATAAATAAATGTGCCATATATACATTTCTGGCAACTCGATAGGACAAATCTTGTATCAGAGATGTTTGATCTGAAATGATGGATTAAAAAAGAAGTTATGCATTAAAATTTAAATGGAGGTATTTAATTACTGAGATAGGTTTAAAGAAGATATTGACAGTATATAGTGAAGGAAATGTAGATTAGAATATACTTATTAGGACATTGTATTTACTCAATGAAAATGAAGCTGGTTGACCTTTTATCATATCTTCAATATTCTTCACTTTTTACATAAAGTAATAAATTATACTCAAATTGTTCATGACATTTGGACTATAGAGTAAATATTTTCTTCCGGTAATTATGATGCTATTTATAAGTATAAATAAATAATTTGCAGGAGCATAATTTCTCTGTTGGCATTGACTTGCATGAGTAAGTATAGCATTGTTTATGCAAAATAAATGAAGGTAAGAACAAAGAAAACTAAATAAATATGTATTTAATTTTCACTTCAAAAATTTTTAATTATGCACATATGTAGATGTCTAAGAAACACAATTAGGCACTTAATCATTTTTATAAACAGGCTAGCTAAAAAGTTACAAAAACAGCACAGGGTATGATTGTTATTTGAATATTTTATTTATGTATTTTTCTTTTCTTCAAAAGAGCATAATTAAATAGCTTAGATACTTGCAAATGTGTCACTGAATCAGTCAATAGCTAGAAATAAACTGCAGTATAAATGAATCAGAGTATAACCCAAGCAAAGGTTCTAAAACCTAGCTAAATATCATATCCCCCAGGAAAGCTTGCATTTATTTATTATTTAAGTATAGTTGATATAAAATATTATATTGGTTTCAGGTGTACAACTTAGTGATTTAACAATTATATACATTATGAAATGTTCACCATGATGAGTATAATTACCAACTGTCACCATAAAAAGATAATACAATATTATTGACTCTAATCCCTATGCTGTACTTCCCTTCCCATCACTGTGGCTTATTTATTTTATAGCTAGATGTTTGTGTCTCCTTATCTCACTTCACCTATTGCCCCCATTCCCTCACCCTCTTACCCCATGGTAACCACCAGCTTGTTCTCTGTATTTATGAGTCTATTTGCTATGTTTGCTCATTTGTTTTATTTTTTAGATTCTATATATAAATGAAATCACATGGTATTTGTCTTTTTCTGTCTGACTTATTTCACTTAGTATAATACCCTCTGTGTCCATCCATATTGTCACAAATGGCAAGATTTTATTACTTTTATAGTGAAGTAATATTTCATTGTATATATGTACCACATCTCTATCCATTCACCTGTCAATGGACACATGTTGTTTCCAAAACTTGGCTATTATAAATAGTGCTGCAATAAACATAGGGGTACATATATCTTTTTAAATCAGTGATTTCGTTTTATTTGAGTAAATTTCCAGAAGTAGAAATTCTGGGTTGCATGGAATTTTTATTTTTAATTTTTTGAGGAGACTCCATACTGTTTTCCATAGTGGTTTCACTAATTTAGGTTCCCACCAACAGTGTATGAGCATTCCCTTTACTCCACATCCTTGTCAACACTTGTTATTTCATGTCTTAGCTACTCTGATTGGTGTTAGGTGATATCTCATTGTGGTTTTGATTTGCATTTTCCTGATGATTAGTGATACTGAGCATCTTTCAATGTGACTCTTAGCCTTCTGTATGTCTCATTTGGCAGAAATGTCTGTTTAAGTCCTTTGCCCATATTGTAACCAGATTATTTGATTTTTTTTGCTGTTTAGTTATATGAGATCTTTATATATTTTGGATATTAATCCTTTGTCAGATATATCATTTGTAAATATATTCTCCATCCAGCAGGTTGCCTTTTCATTTTATTTCTTTTACTGTGCAGAAGGTTTTTAGTTTGATGTAATCCCGTTTGTTTACTTTTGCTTTTGTTTCTCTTGCCTAAGGAGACATACCCTAGAAAAGTTGCTAATGCTGATGTTTGAGAATTTACTGCCTATGTTTTCATTTAAGATTTCTTTTAAGATGGTTTCAGGTCTCATATTTAGGCCTTTAATCCATTTTGAGTTTATTTTTATTTATGGCATAAAAGAGTGGTTCAGTTTCATTTTCTTGCTTGTACCTATTCAGCTTTCCCAACAGCATTTACTGAAGAGGCTGTCTTTTCCCATTGTATATTCTTGGTTCCTTTGTCATATATTAATTGACCATACACATATGGGTTTATTTTGGGGCTCTCAGTTCAGTTCCAATGATCTATGTGTCTATATTTGTGCCAATACCATATTGTTTTGATTACTATAGCTCTGCAGCATAGTTTGTAATCAGGGAGCGTGATACCTTCAGCTTTGTTCTTTCTCAAGATTGCTTTGGCTATTCAAGGTCTTTTATAGTTCCACACAAATTTTAGGATTGTTCACTCTTGTTCTTTGAAAAGTGCCACTGGTATTTTGATAGAGATTGCATTGAATCTGTAGATTGCTTTGGATAGCATATCCATTTTTAAAATATGAATTCTATCCATGAGCATGGAATATCTTTCAATTTATTTGTATCTTCTTTAATTTATTTCATTAATGTTTCTTAACTTTATGTATAGAGTTCTTTCACTTTCTTAGTTAAATTTATTATGAGGTTTTTTTTGATACAATTTTAAATGGGATTTTAGTTTGATTACTCTCTGCTAGTTTGTTATTAGTATATAGAAATGCAACAGGTTTCTATACATTGATTATGATCTTGCAGCATCACTGAATTCATTTATTAATTCTAATAAATTTTTTGTGGAGTCTTTAGGGTTTTCTACATATAGTATTATGTCATCTACAAATAGTGACAAGTTTTACTTCCTCCATACCAATCTGGATAACTTTTATTTCTTTATGTTGTCTGATTGCTGTGTGGCTAGGACCTCCAGTACTATATTGAATAAAATTGTTGAGAGTGGGAATCCTTGTCTTGTTCCTGATCTTAGAGGAAAAATTTTCAGCTTTTCACCATTGAGTATGATGTTAGTTGTGGGTTTGTCATATATGGGTTTTATTATGTTGAGATATGCTCCCTGTACACCCACTTTGTTGAGAGTTTTTATCATGAATGGATGCTTTTTGTTAAATACTTTTTCAGCATCTATTGAGATGACCATATGGATTTTATCCTTCCTTTTGTTAATGTGGCATAGCAACATTGGTTATATTTTTTAATTCTGTCTGCTAATATTTTGTTGATGATTTTTGCATTTATCAGGGATATTGGTCTATAATTTTTATTGTAGTGTCTGCTGATTTTGTTATCAGGGTGATGTTGGCTTTGCAGAATGAATTTGGAAGTTTTTCTTCCTCTTCAATAGTTTGAGAAGCATAGGTATTAACTCTTCTTTAAATATAGAATTCACTTGTGAAGCCATCTGGTTCTGGATTTTTGTTTGTAGAGAGTTTTTTGATTACCAATTCAACTTTGTCATTAGTAATCAGTGTGTTCAAATTTTCTGTTTCTTCCTTCTTCAATCTTGGAAGATTTTATGTTTCTAGGCATTTATCCACTTATTCTAGGTTGTCAAATATGTTGGCATATAATATTTCATAGTAATCTCCTATAATCCTTTGTTTTTCTGTGTTGGTTAGAACTTCTCTTTCATTTCTGATTTTATTTATTTGAGTTCTCTCTTTTTATCTTGATAAGTATAGCTAAAGGTTTTTCAATTTTGTTTATCTTTTCAAAGAATTAGTTCTTAGTTTCATTTATATTTTGTATAATTTTTTACTCTCTATTCATTTATTTCCACTCTGACCTTTATTATATGCTCCTTTCTATTAACTTTGAATTTTGCTTGTTCTTCTTTTTCTCATTCCTTTAGGGGTAAGGTTAGATTGTTTATTTGAGATTTTTCTTGTTTCATGAGGTAGGCCTGTGTTGCTATAAACTTCCTTGTTAGAACTGCTTTTGTTGCATTCCAAAGATTTTGAGCTGTTGTGTTCTAGTTTCATTTGTCTCCAAGAATTTCTTGATTTTCTCTTTTATTTCTTCCTTGACTCATTGATTTAGTATCATGTTGCTTATCCTTCATGTGTTTGTGTTCTTTCCAATTTTTTTCTTCTAAATGAGTTTGAATTTTGTATTGTTATGATTGAACAAAGTGCTTGATATTATTTCAAACTTATTAAATTTATTGAGACTTGTTTTGTGGCCTGACATGTGACCTATCCTGGAGAATGTTCCACATGCACTTAAAAAGAATGTGTATTCTGCTGTTTTTGGATGGAATGTTCTGTGTGTGTGTTTGTGTGTGCGTATGTATGTATGTATGTATATAAAGTCCATCTGGTCTATGTGTTGTTCAATGCTACTGTTTTCTTATTTTCTCTCTGGATAATGTAGTCATTGATGTAAGTGGGGTGTTTAAGTCCTCTTTACTATTGAATTGCTATCAATTTTTCCCTTTATGTCTGTTAATATTTGCTTTATATATTTAGGTGCTCCTTTGTTGGGTGTATTGCTATTTATAGTTGTTGTATCTTCATGCTGGATTGAACCCTTTATCATTACATAATGTCTTTTGTCTCTTGTTACAGTCTTTATTTTAGAGTCTATTTTGCTGATATAAGTACTGCTACCCTAGACATTTTTTCATTTCCATATGCATGAAATATCTTTTTCCACCTCTTACATTCAGTCTGTGTGTGTATCTTTAGGTCTGAAGTAATTGTAGGCAGCATTTATATGGGTCTTGTTTTTTAATCCATTCAGTCACCCTTTGTCTTTTAACTGGAGCATTTAGCTTATTTACTTTTAGAGTAATTTGTACTTGTTGCTGTTTTGTTAAATGTTTCCTGGTTGGTTTTGTAGTTTTCTGACCAGGAAGGCTTTTTAAAAATACAGATGCTCTGGCTTTCTCCTTAGAGACTTTGATTCAGTTAAGAGGTGGGAATTAATTATTCTTAAGTGGGATCTTAATAAACATTCCATTTCCAATAATCTTTTCTATTTCTCCCCCATCACATTTATCTACCTACCAATATTATTTTACATAAATATTTCTTTAAGACAACTCTACTGCAATACTTTCAAGAGTCAGCAGGTTCTCTAGGGTTTTAAGTTTTGTGATTAAACTTTGATGATGACTTATTGTATGATCTCATTTATATGAAATGTTCAGAAAAAGTAAATTCATAGAGCAATAAAGTAGATTAATGGCTTCCAGGGGATGAGGGGAGAAAAATTGGAAAGACTCCTAATGGGCATAGATTTTCCTTTTGGGTGGTGAAAATGTTCTGAATAGATAGTGGTGATGGTTTCACACCCTAGAAATATATTAATATATTAAAAAGCATTGTATACTACAGAAGGGTGAATTTTATGATAGGTTAATTATACATCTCAATTTTAAAAGGTGATGACAAAAAAAATTTTTTTGATGATAATCTGAAGCTTGATATAAACATGTTCTGGGTTTTCTAGGTTACTACTAAATAACCAAATATCACCTGACTTTTTTAGTGTCATGTTGTAGTACTTTATGATTAGAAGAAAATGAAAACTAAAAAACAAGACTTAATGTAAAAAAATACATATTTGGAAAAGTAAAACCCAAATAGGTTGTACAGTTTTTCGAGGAAGTCGTGGGATAATGAGTCTTTACTTATACTAAATAGATATAACAAACACAAAGAATGTGTAACATAGAGACAGCCCCATACTCATGTTGTGATTAGCAATTTGGTTTCCACAAAGCAAAATCTATTTATGTACTTCAGAAGGAAAGCATGGGCAAAACTATGAGGAGGCATTAGGTCAACTTTATTTATCTTGTCATTAATAGCCCAGGGATTTTCTTAAGAATGTTATTACATGATCTTAAAGTGAAGCTCCATATGAAACACAATGTATAAAATGACTGATTCTAGGGTTCCCATAGACTCCTCAACCCTATAAATATGTTTCTTCTTTTGAATTATTTTTGAGAGAAGTATATTAATTGGAAAAGTGATTTTTGGTATTAGTAACATTTTTCATTTTTTAAAAAGAATACATACAGTGTGGGAAGGCAAAAATTAAATTAAAAGTAAATATTACTGTTGAATACTAATAAAACAAAACAAAATATTAACCAAAATGTGTATTCGAGACTCTATAGAAAGGGAGTTAGTGATTTTACATATGATAGCACCCTGTCAAATGCTAGTCATGTGAAAAAGTAAAAGTCCCAGAGATAGGGGAGTCCTTACAATATTCCAATTAGTATTTCTTCTTGATCTGTTGGTTAATAACTAAAGCTAGCTTATTTGTGTGCTTACTATGTGCTTGGACTTAAGCTAAATGCATTGTATGTGCTGCACGGTTTCTATTTACAGTTCCATGTTACAATAGAGGAAACTGAGGCTTAAAGAATTTAAATTACTTGACCATGGTAAAACAACAACAAAGAGAAGAACAACAACCAAAACTGATAAATGGAAGGATCTGTAGGATGGTACATGCAAACAGATAAACATTTTGATTGAATGAATGAATATGTAAATGAACTGGTCATCAGCCTCTAGAATGTGCTTTGGTAGACATCATATAATACCCCAGATATCATGTGGTCTTTCTATTCTTGTTATTTTCATTCTTATTCTCAAGAGAGTCTGTAGGTTCTCTATGTTTTTAAATTTTGTGATTACATTTTGATAACATATTATATGATTCTATTTATATGAAATGTCCAGAATAAGCAAATTCACAGGGATAGAAAGTAGATTAGTACTTGCCAGTGACTGGGTGGAAAGTACATATTACCGTGCTAATTTTGTATAAGCAACAAAGTCATATTTAGTTTTTGTTTTTTGCATATTGTGAAATCTCTTGACCTCTAACATGTCTTGCTCAAAAAACATGCATAAATCATTTGAATGAGAATTTAAGGTACTTAAGGCCAAGATGAAAACTATGTGTGATAAATAAGTTACAGCTTTAATTATACTCACAAATTACTAAATACAGACAATTGGTATGTTAATTGGAATTATATGTTGATTATATTGCTAAAATTAGTAAAATGATAGTAAGATATATATTATTTTAAATAGTAGCATGATGGTAAGGGTTAATCTAATTGCCTTACTTATGATAGTGTCAGTTAAAATTTGTATTGTTCCTATGGTATTTGATAACAGATCAATGTAGTTCAGAATTATTGTAAATCTAATTTTTTCCATTTGTTTTGATTTTCGTGAAGTAGCCTATAACTTTATGACACTATTAATAATATTTTTAAACATTTTTCTATTTAAAAAAATGACATTATTCCTCTTTTAAAACTGGATAAATGAAGATGTCTACACTGATCAGCTAAAAGAAGGCTAAAACATGTTTATTTGGGAAAAAACTTTTGGGATAAAGAGAATTTCTACTCACAACTGAGGTTTTGAATATGCTACTAAGTTGTGTGCAATTGCCTCATTCTTTTTTCGTGGGCTGTTACTTCTGTTTTACTTTAATGACAGTCACTTAAAATCAAGGAGGAAAAATAACCTGCACCTACCTTCCCTTTGTTTCAAAATCAGGGAATTTCATTTAAAATATTTTAATTTTTAACTGATTGCCAGTAACCCTCAGTTTTATTTTACATTTTTCACACATAGTTTTTATAGTTTTGCCTCCACACTTTTCTTTTACACTTGTTATTTTATTTCCTTTTGTTTCTTAGCAATGCAATGACAAATTAATGTTTACTGCAACGGATTATCTGTTAACTTATCAGCCTTAGCTATGGATCCATTTTCTTTTTCATCATGAAAGAAATGCATTGCTTGATAAGAAAATATATCCCAGACAAACTGTGAGGTATTATGTTTTCTTGTTGATATTCTTTGTAGGCATTGCTTCCAAAAGAAGGAAATTTGTCTTTTTTCATCAGATTGTTATTCTGCTCATTACCTTGCTCTCATTATAATGTCTTCATCTTAGCAGTACAAATTTCTGAGCACAATGTGTCCTGCTGTGTTTATGCTCGTTTTTGTACTGAGATCTGTCTGTGAAATGGCAGAGACTGGTGTTCTGATAGGTAGAAAGAAATTTCCATGAACTGAGGGATGGGTTAACAGAAATAACTGTCTGTGTTTACATATATAAGATCATAAATCTATATAGTGAATCAACATTTACCATGCACTCCTTGGGCATAGACCTGTGTAAAATAATTTGGGGAGTTCATAAAAGAAATGAAAAACTGACTTTATGTAGCTTATAATCTATACGCTACTCATATTCTCCATATGCAGAGCTTCTGATTCTATGAAAGTATGGTTATGCAGTTGTAGAGCTAGAAGAAATTATTTCCAAAAGTTACCTTAAGTATTTCTCACTTAAACCATGAACATATTCACATCATCTCCCAACTAAAAATCACCCTACAGAAAACACCTCACAATTTATGTTTCTACCTATAGCACATGTAACTTTGGAAGACTCCTCTGTAGTAGATAGTGAGATAAACTCTTTATGTGCTGAATATTATTTCTCTCAATAAATGTACGGGCTTCACATTAAAAATAAGAAATAAAGACTTCATGGTATTAAGGAACTCAGGTTCGTTTTGTCCCAGAGGCAGAGCTCTTAATCACTGTATTCAACTCATGAAACATTTTACATATTACATAAATGTATTTTTTCATCCATCAAACAAAATATATTCCACAATTTATAAACAAATTCAATTGTTTTAACTTTTCTTTGCTTTTACTTTTCCATCATTTATGTAATGTGATTTACTTTTAAATCTCTGAGGAAAACATTTCAGTGAGTCAACTGTAAAAAAATTCTCTCTATAATATCTACCTGGAATATATCCTCAATTCACCTTCTCCCTCATGGGTGTACCTTGCTTGGGGATGCAGTTCCTCTTACACCACTTTTCAAATGGACTACATAATACTTCAGAAGTTTGTTATTTTTTTTTTGTTCTATTTTAAAGTAGATTTTGGCATTTTATCCTCTCAATACCGAGTTCATTCTTCTTTTTTTTTTTTTTTACTTTCTATTTTCAAGGGGCTTTTCTTTGTGTGAATCTAACTACTGTATTTACAGATAGCATAATTTTATTATGGCTTTATATTAGGTCATTAACTAATAAGCAGACACTTGTAACATTTCTCAAGGAGAAAGAATGTACATGAATTTTTTCAAAAAGCAATTAGTCAAACTCTGCACAGACCTTGAATGTCTTTAATATTTTGTACCAGGTTTAAATACTTTTGATCATTCTGTGACTCAAAGTATTTTTCCTTCTCTGTTTATACATAAAGTACCATTTTATACAGAGTGCCATTTTGATTCATTAATGATGATAGGACAGAAAAAAAGAGCAGTCTTTAGAGTTGGGGTAGTTTTGAAAGACTAGAGTGGAGATTTGAAAGAGAAATTGGAACAACATCAATACCTCTGTGGGAAGAATTAATCCAAATTATACATAACTGCTCTTCTAATATTCAGGGCATTATACATATGACTGCATTTTGGGGAACATTTTGTCCTATGGCTATACATAAGTAGATTTTTTTTAGGAGGTTTTAACTGAGTGCAAAAACTAAGAGGGGAGAAAGAAAGAGAGAAAGAGAGAGAGAGAGAGAGAATTACCACACTCTTTAGAATAACAGGGCTAAAAAAGTATATGAATTATTGCTGCTAATTATTATTTACAGAAGAATCTAGAATATATTCTCCCTGAATATTATAAATGTGTTAAAATGTGATAGGAATGTGCAAAGTAACCTAAGTAAAAACTGAGTATAGATTTCTAGTAATCAACACTTTTTTGCAAAAGTTAATAAAAAATAAATATTCTTACTCTAGGTCTAAGTAAAATAATAAGAGGAATCAAAATATCAACTTATTCAGGATCTATTTCTTTCACTTGAATATGTGACATTGATGTTTTAGAAGTTAGAATCATGCAAATATGCAACTGACACACAAATTTTAACAAGGGGAAATAAAGTTAATCACCAAACTTTTTCTTATTACTGAGAATTGTTGAAATGCTGTGAGGGTGTACTGTACAATAAGATCCACATTTCACAGTTTACCTTGCACACATTCTAATCACTGTGAACCTAAGAGAGATAGTTCATAACGATGTGCTTTTGCAACAGACTTTTTGTCTGGATGAAATAAAATTCTGGCACTTTCAGTATTTCATATTGATTCTTTCTTTGTGTTTTTCTCATAGGACTCTCAAGAGGGATACAGTCTTTGTCAGTTGTATAGGAAGGAAGAGTCAATGACATGAAATAAAAATTGTCTTCACTCTATTCTACAATATATTTGAACTCAGAAGATCCCTACCTCATTTCTCATGCTGCATTTTATCCTTAAGCCAAAGTATGTTTCAGTTAGGAAAAGCCATGAAACCTTACCATAGGATTATGGAGCTTTAACAAGGAGGCTCTACAGACTAGTATTTCAAACTGTCATTTTGTTTGGTCCTCTGTCATATTTTAACCTCCTTTATACCTTTATACCTTCAAGTATACCATAATAAGTAAGATTCTGGGTGAGCAAGATGTATACCTCTCTTTTGTTAAGTGGAAACAGGGCTATTGTGAATATGGGAATGGGAGATGACAAAAGCCTGGCACATCACTTTCAGAAAGAGGACATACAGAATTTGAGGATATAGAATTGATTTTGTCAAAACTGTTGTTTACATGAACCACTGGGACACATATACCTCTGTTTTGAAGTCCACTGATTTTACTAGTTTTTTAGGTAATATCAAACCTCTTTTTTGGATAGAAAAGAGTTCAATCTCTTTTTGTTCTCTGCCTTGAAACCTGTTTTACTCGGATAGTATGTCGGGGTGTAAGATGGAGAATGATATACATTATATGCCTGGGTGGCTTTTTTGGAAATGTTCTTTCTTCTTCTTCCCTTTTCCCTCCCCTCTCAGTATGTAAATTCACTGGCATTAATGGTCTCTGAAGCTAAATGCCTTGCCCACTCAAATATGGTGCACTCTGCAGGTCTCTGATACTAAAATCTGAAGGAGTGTAACTTGTGATCTGTTTTATCATTGTGTCTAAAAATGCATATTAAGGGTTCCTCTATCTTACTGTTTACTAGAAAGATGGACATGAGCAGCCAGGGAAGGGGAAGATTAAGTTCAAGGAAAAACTGCCTAAACTGTCCAGGTGGGGGTCCCATGTGAAGACAACAAGGCTTTACAGGGACATAATGTCTTTGCCTATCAGGACCAGACCAAACCGGTCCCAACCTGATCCTACCATGGGCACAATCAAACAAAACAGAACTGTTCAAAACATGCCTTATCATAGGAAAGGACATGTGCACTGAGAGGGATGATTCATAGATGGACCCATCAATCAAATAACTCCACCCTGTCAATCAAAGAGGTGCCTCTTAGCCAGAATGCAATATATAGGCCTACCACCTAACCAGATTGAGGCCTTTGTCTGCCTTGACTCTGGCCCGCTCCTCCCTTGAAGTGTATTCTAATAAAAACTCTGCTTTGCTATTATGTCTCTGCCTTTCAATTCTTTCTTTTGGCAGGGACAAGGACTGAGAAGAAGGAACTCAATTCATAACATTACAACTCAGATTACATACACATTCTCATTCATTCATCTACTCTGTTCCAGACACTGTGCTCTGTTTTGAGAAAAATATGTTATGATCTTAATCCTGGATGAGCTCACAGACTTTGGGCTATGGAAAAATTATGAGCAAGATTTTGTAATACCTACTATGTAAAGAGAGTTGTAATTGAAATTGAAATGTGCAATAAGTATCCTTTTAGTACTAGAGAGAAAGTGACTAAATTCTCTCTTGAGGGAGTTGGAAGGTTTTAGTGAGAAGGTGACATTTGAACAGGGAAGGTACTTAAAACACAGTTGTTAGAAAAGATGAATTTTAGCTAGAGGCAAAAGATACACTGCTGCTATACATGGGACAATGTATTCCACCACCTCTCTGCCCTCCATGAATAATATTTCTAGGAAAACTTAGAAATATAAGAACTGCAATATTAGTTATACAAGGGCTGAGAGTGTTCAAAATGACCAGCAACTGCTTCTAATGAAATATCCAGGGATTTTGGAAAATGTATTTCATTTGATATATTTCCTGTTTGAAAAGTATAATATGGCATATCATAGTTATCTCATTTTAAGACCAAAAATAATGTACTATATTTTTCTTACTCTTTTAGTTTTATCATTGCCTCCTGCAATAAATAGATTTAAAAATTAATACTTGTCTTAGTCTTTTTGGTCTACTATAGCAGAATACTATAAACTGGGTGGCTTAAAAATAACAGAAATTTATTTCTCACCATTCTGGAGGCTGGGAAGTCCATGATCTAAGTGCTGACAATTCAGCACATGGTGAGGACTTGATTTCTGATTCCTAGATAGCAGTCTTTTTGTTCTAAGTTCGCATGGTAGAAAGGGGCAAGGCGTTCTCTAAGGCCTCTTTTATGATGGTGCTGATCCCATTCATGAGGGCTCCATTCTCATGGCCTAATCACCTCTCAAAGGCCCCACGTCCAAGCACTATCACAGTGGGGACTAGGTTTCAATATAGGAACTTCCAGGAGACACAAACATACAGCAACATCTACCCAGGGCTTCTTAATCCTTGTATTATTAACATTGGTCTGCGGTATTTCTCTGTTGTGTGGGGGCTGCCCTGTGTGCTGTACCATTTTTAGCAGCATATCTGGCCTTTACACACTAGATGTCTATAGAACCCCCTGTTGTGGCAAGTAGACATTACCGAGTATCATCTGAGGGACCAAATAACCTCAATTGAGAGTTACTTACTGATTTAACTTAATTCCAATGTTTCTGAGTCCTGTTTACTTTTCAAATCAGATATTGTCATAAAATCATTATTGCCATTTAGCATAATATTATTATTACTTGTCTTTGGATGGTCACTAACAATGTAATTGTCTGAGCAGAGAGAAGTGTTATTCCTGATCACATCGAGGATTTTCTTAGGCTATTGAGCCTTGGCTTGGATATCACTGAGTGATATAAATCAGCTTTTCCTTCCTCAGAGAAAGAGATACATTAGATGATTTTAAATAGAATCACAGGAAAAGCACAGGCCCCAGGGTATACTGCTACCCCTGCCTACCCTCGGTCATGTCTCTTGAATAATGTTTTCACAATACAACAGAATACAGTTTGAAATTCCTTGGAGTCTGTATGTTACAATACATTTCCCTGGCTGGCCAGAGGTAGAGAGGGAAAGATGAAGAATAATAAAAAAGTGGATGGTAGGAAGCACTGATCCTACTTCAATCTGAACTAGCTCTGAGTGCCTCCTACTCCCATCTAATAGAGGTAGCAAACCAGAAGAAAATGGAAAAAACAGTTATTGTTCAGAGAATTCTCTGAGATGCTTCCCAATTTAAAACTAGGAGCAGGCAGGCCGGGATACAACACTAAGAACAGAAATAAAACCTCATTTTTACCACTTCAGTACAACTTCCTGATATGAAGAAAAAACATCTTTGCTTACCCTTTGCACTCTCGAGGTTTCTTCACTAAATTATCAAAAGTTTCACTGAGCATCACAGAAATTGAATTTTCTATTTTCTGAGCAAAAGGAGAATGTTGAGTGAATGGTAAATGAACAATGGTGCTTTAAAGAAAATGAAGTTCAGTGATTATGTTATAAAATGCAGGATACTCAGATACAGAAAGAATCATTCTAAAGTCTGTTTCACTTTTCTGGTTTAGTATTTTATGTATGTGGGAACACATGGAAAACACTTTAAACTTGTTCTCTTCTTAAAGAGAAACCTTTGGAAATTGTAAAACATAGCTAATCAAAATGTACAATATTCCAATTGCCAAAGAATGCTACTTTGAAATTCTATTGAACAATCTCCTTTAGCATCTATTTAACACAGCTTTGCTGCATAAAAAAAAGCTGCACAAACACTCTTTGGTTTTCTATGGGCTTCTAACTTAAGACACTGAAAAGTTAAATATGTATATCTAGTATAAGTGGTAAGAGAATCAGTGGAGAGATAATAAGATAAATACCACAATATTTAAATTAGTAAGATAATTAATAAGATAAATACTATATATAATATTAAAGTATATAATCTGAAGCTATTTGAAAGACAAAATCTTGTTGCACTTACATAATGAAATTCTAGAAAGGGTCCATTTTTGTACAAAATCTGAAGTAAAAACTAGATGATAGGAGTGCTAATCAATACAACTCGTTTTATTTTACTTGTTTTCAAAGTAGCATGAATTATTAGTACTGTAAGACTTATGAGGATAAAAACATTCCCTCCTTGTCTCTCCCCCCTTTCATTACATATACAAACACACCTTGTTTTATTATGCTTTGCAGATACAGGCATTGTGGGGAAGTTGGGGTTCCTATGGCCAGGATCCTCACTGAACTTAAACCACCTGATGATGTAACTGGCCTGTTGCTAGGCTACCACTTCCACACCTTTAGGCAATAGCTATTATTATGCTATATAGAGAGCTGGCCCATTGCTCTGGGCAGAGGCAGAGACACTAGTGCTGGACCTACCACTGGGAGAACAAGTTGGGTAATAAACTCTTTCAGCCCAAATACCATTTTGCTGTCAATTTCTTTGGTCACATTGAATCCATAGCAAACTTGCTCAGGGGTGAAACCCATTGGCAAGACAATTGGCGAAAGTCGGCAGGGTTCATTGTTGACCAAGGAAAAAGACAGGCTGCCATTATGGGAGGGATGCTTCAGTGGGCTGCCCCTGTGAATGAGAGACAGTGGATTGTCCCCCAATGGGTATGTGATCTGAGGTGGCTTGCCTTCTAGAGGACTGGGCCCCATCCCGGACTGGAAGTAAGTGGAGGTGACACCTGAGGAAGTAGGGGTGGCCCTTGGTATAGTAAGTAGGTCTTTTGAGAAACAGAGTGCCTGTGAGGCAGCAGGAACTGTGAGTTGGCTGCTTCTCACAGTATTAAAAAAAGTCTACAGAAGAGACCCAAGAAATGGCAGCACAAGAACGTGAGCTGCAAAATTCTGTGGATTCCCTGAAGAAGGAAATGGCATTGATGTGAGAGGAGGCAGCATGAGAATGGCAACAGCAAGGTGCCATTGGAGAGCTAAACAATTCTTTACAGAACAAAATGGCAGTGCTGCCAGGTGTTCTGAAGGAGGAGGAGGCCATCAAGGAAAAAGACAAACTCCTGAGGGAGGCACAGGCGGAGGTGACACGAGAACATCAGCTGCAAAGCATTGAGGTGAAGGTAAGAGAGCTTCTGAAGACTGAGGTAGCATTGCTGCGAGGTACAGTAGAAAAGGCAAAGGTTGTAGCAGAGGAGGCACTCAAGGGAGGGGAGAGAAAGGTGCCATCAGCGCCAGAAATGGAGGAGCTGGGGAAGAATGAAGGGGTAGTGCTGCAGGCACTGGCGCCTCCTGTATTGAAAGCACGCCCAGTGGTTGTAAAGAAAATAAAGACCCAGCAGCTGAAAGTTCCCGAAGGAGAGGAGCAGTCCCCTCCTCAGGTCATGGAACACTCTGTGGTCCGCCCCTATACTCAGGCTGATCTGGTGGACTTGGGCTCCCAATTTTGGCAGAAGCCCTCGGAGTCAACATCAGCTTGGCTCCTGTGTCTGTGGGGCATAGGGGTAGATGGAATTGTTCTGTTGGGGTCAGAGATGGGAAAGCTGTCTTCCCTGACAGTGCAGCCTGCCTTGAGGCAGCAATTACAAAATGCACATCAGACCCAGGGAGTCACTCCCTCCTCAATTGGCTTATGGCTGCACTTCGTGCTGTGTGGCCCAATCCGGGTGATCTACCATCCTCTTCTGTTAGATGGCAGACATATGCTGAGCTCCAACAGGTGTTATGGGAGCTAGGCATAAGAAATGCCACCTATTGTCCAGAGAATTATGGCCCAGATGAAGAGATTTTCACTACTGGGATGAGGAATATTGTACTTCAAACGGGTTCTACATCCCTCTTTGGGTCCCTAGTGGCCATTCTTTCTCCTCACTTAGGGCATCCCATAAGGGAGGTGACACGTACAGTAGCGGACTTAGAAGAGGCTGAAGAAATGATAACTCGGAAGGAAATAAGACCTGTCACTCACGAGAAGAATTTACAGGGCCGCATGAAGGTTATGAGGACCCAGATGTGGGTTGATTTAAAACAGGTAGGAGCAGATGGAAGGAAATTATATGGGAAGTCAAATAGGATCTTACTAGAGGTATGGCAACAGCTGAAACCAGAGCAGCAGTTCCAGCCATTAAGACCAAAGAGGCAGAGGTCAGAGACAGAGCCACAAGTCCGGCCTGTGTGTTCGCAAGACTTCCTGCTGGAAAGCGAGCCAACCTCACCTGAGCCCACACAGGAAGGTGATTGGAGAACACGGTTTGACTGAGGGGAAGGTCAAGGTATCTGCCCTGAGGAACCAGGGGGACCAGAGGCCACATGTTGAAATAGCTATCCATTGGTCCCCAGTGAACATACAACGTGTCCTGGCTCTGGTGGACACAGGGGCTGAATGTTCACTGATTCATGGTAATCCTGAGCAGTTCCCTGGGACCCCCAGTATCATAGATGGATATGGGGGGAAGGCTATCAGAGTGAAAAAGTCCATATCCCTTTGGGAATAGGGCATCTACCCCCAAAGTGTATACTGTGTATATATATATCCCCTATCCCTGAGTATATTCTGGGGATTGATATCCTGCAGGGTCTATGGTTGCGGACCACTGCAGGTGAGTTCAGACTGAGAGTACCTGTGGTGAAGGTAGTTCTGAGGGGACATGCTAGGCACCCACCCATAGTTTTGCCTGTACCTCGGTGGGTGACTAATACCAAACAGTACAAACTGCCTGGGGGCATAAAGAGATTGGAGAAACTCTCCAGGAGCTGAAAAGGTGGGTATTATAAAGCCCACCCATAGTCCGTTCAATTCCCCAGTGTGGCCGGTAAAAAAGCCAGGTGGCTCCTGGCATATGACTGTGGATTACAGAGAACTGAATAAGGTCATACCCCCATGCATGCTGCTGTCTCCACTATTGCAGACTTGATGGATACTCTCAGCCATGAGCTAGTAACATATCATTATGTGGTAGATCTTGGTAATGCCTTCTTTTCCATTGACATTGAGCAGGAAAGTCAGGAACAGTTTGCCTTCACATGGGAAGGATGACAATGGACTTTCACCATCCTTCCACAAGGATACCTCCACAGCCCCACCATCTGTCATGGACTTGTAGCCCAGGACTTGGCTGCATGGGAGAAACTGCCAATGGTGTGGCTGCACCATTATATTGATGATGTCATGCTCACATCCGATTCTCTTTCAGATCTAGAAGTTGCAGCTCCTGATGGCTGTAACATTTACAGTAGAAAGGATGGGTTTTGAACAGCACCGAGGTTCAGGGACCTGGTTTGTCTGTCAAATTCTTGGGGGTCGTCTGGTCAGGTAAGACCAAAGTGATACCAGAAGCAGTTATAGAAAGTTCAGGCCTTTCCTACCCCCACAACTGTAGCATTGCTGTGGGAGTTTCTGAGTCTTCTAGGCTACTGGAGAGTGTTTATCCCACAGTTGGCACAAATTCTGAAGCCCTTATAGTGGTTGGTTCGAAAGGGCGTCAGGTGGGACTGGGATGAGACATGTGCATCTGCCTTTACTACAGCAAAACGGGCAGTCAGGGCCATGCAGGCCTTGCATGTGACAGACCCATCAAGGCCCTGTGAACTGGACGTTCATGTCACTGAAGACGAATATGGCTGGGGTCTCTGGCAGCAGCTGGAACGAACTTGCCAACCCATTGGATTCTGGTCACAACTCTGGAAAGGGGCAGAGATATGATATACTTTGATAGAAAAACAACTGGCTGCCGTGTATCATGCCTTGCTGGCTACAGAACCCATCACTGGATAGCCCCGATAAAGGTAATAACCACCTATCCCATCCTGGGTTGGGTACAAGACTGGACCCAAAAGCCAAGGAGTGGTGTGGCACAAACACCCACACTAACCAAGTGGGGGTGCTTATCTACAGCAGCGTAGTGCCCTCTCTAGTAGCCCCTTGAGTGAAGAACTCCAATGCGTGTTGGGGCAAGTGACATATACTAGTGAAAAGCAGGAAGAACTTGCTTTTGAACCATTAGTACCAGAGAGTCCCTATCGGGAGGGAAGAGGCCCTATACCCAAAGATGTATGGTACACAGATGGCTCCAGCCATCGGCAGCCCCTAAAATGGAGGGCCATAGCTTTCCATCCTAAGACTGAATCAATATGGATGGAAGATGGTGATGGGGAGAGCAGCCAGTGGGCAGAGTTGCGGGCTGTGTGGCTTGTGATCAGCCAGGAGCCCTCCCCTATAGTTGTCTGCACTGACAGCTGGGCTGTCTATCGTCTATCAGGGCTTGACCCTGTGGCTACCAACCTGGTATCATTCCAACTGGCTGGTTGGTCACCCACCCCTTTGGGGGCAAGAATTGTGGCAAGACTTATAGGCCAGACTGAAATAATTACAGTATACAATGTGACAGGTCATTTGCCACTGGCATCCCAGGAAATGATGAAGCAGATAAATTGGCCCAGATACATTGTTTAGAAGGAAAGCCTAGCGTTTGTTGCATGTGGGGCAAAAGACAATGTGGGCTGTAGTCCGTCGGTGGGGCTTGTCTTTGACCTTCGAAGAAGTTAGTAGAGCCTGGCAGGAGTGTGTTGTGTGCTCCAAAAGGGATTTACACGGAGTTCCACAGCAACATGGGACAATAGCTAAGGGGCCTATAACCCTTGTCAGGTGGCAGATAGACTATATTGGGCCTCTACCTCTGTCAGAAGGACATCGGTAGGCCAAGACTTGTGTGGACACAGCTACTGGACTTCTGGTTGCTTTTCCTGCCCGTTGTGCAGACCCACAGATGACCAAAAGAGGCCTGGAGCATCTCTTTCATGCCTATGGCCGACCACAGGTAATTGAGAGTGATCAGGGCAGCCATTTTACTGGACATGCACTGCAAGAATGGGTGTGACAGCTGGGAATCAAATGGAAATTTCATGTCCCATACAATCCTACTGCAGTAGGCATGACAGAGAGGCACAAAGGCTTGTTAAAATCCGGACTAAAGTCAGATACCAATAGTCTGCAGGGATGGTCAGTCTGCTTATGGACTGTGCTACAGTGTTTGAATGAGAGACCCCAAAAGGGAACCCTGAGCCCCGTTGGCATGTTAACACATATGGCTGCCTCCCCTATACAACTGCAAGTACAAACCAAGGAAGGATCACTGGCCGAGGTTCGGCCACCAGAATAACATCTTGCTGCCAGCACCAACTGCACTGAACCCTGGAGACTCCATTGAGTGGACATGGCCTTGGACCTTTCAACACATGGACCAACAATGGCTGGCTCTCCTGGCACCTTGGGGACAAGCTGGCCTCCTGTGTATTCCTGGAATAACAGTGGAGTGGCTGCCAAAGGTCACAGTAGTATATCCTGAATGGCCAGAAGGTAGGAGCATCTTCCTGGGGTGTTTTGTTTTATTATTATGGCCAGGGCATGCACCTCCAGTAGCAGTATATATAGACCCTTCAGTAATCCCCATGGGGAAAGGAGTAAAAGTATGGTATACTGGACCTGGAAGGGACCCCCTTCCTGCTACAGTCTATCACAGGACCACTCTCTTGCATGCATTCTACCTGATGGGCAAGATTTGCCTATGTTGGTGGCATTAAAACATATGTCTTAACACCCCTAAAGTCTTTGTGAATTGGGAACTTCCTCTGGCTTGAGGATTATTATAATTTTTGTTATTACAAAACTCCTCTGGCTTGAGGATTATTATAATTTTTGTTACCTATATCAAAATCTTGCTGTATCTTAATTTTTATTGTCTCTAAGTTGTTGTTATCTTCTGTTGCTATTGTGGAATCTGGTTACAGTGCTCCAGCTTTCTCGCACAGGGACCACTGCAGAAGATTGAAACTGTGTAGATTGTAAGGCAAGAATCCTGGAGGGGTGAAGTGTGGGGAAGTTGGGGTTCCTATGGCCAGGATCCTCACTTAAACCACCTGATGATGTAACTGGCCTGTTGCTAGGCTACCGCTTCCATACCTTTAGGCAATAGCTATTATTGTGCAATATATAGAGCTGGCCCAGTGCTCTGCGCGTGGAGGCAGAGACGCTAGTGCTTGACCTACCGCCGGGAGAACAAGTCAGGTAATAAACCTTTTCACCCCAAAGAAAGTTTTGCTGTCAATTTCTTTGGTCACATTGAATCCATAGCGAACTTACCCGGGGCTTAAACCTATTGGCACGACAGCATACTCCAGTGATATCATGGGTTCAGTTCCAGACCACTACAATAGACAGAATATCACAATAAACAAGTAAAATGTTTTTTCTTTGGTTTCCCAGGGTATATAAAAGTTATGCTTACTGTAGTCTATTAAGTGTGCAATACTGTCTTACTGAGGGTTTCAGCCCTAGGCAAGTTCACTATGGATTCAGCGAGACCAAGAATGACAATGGGACATACCTAGGGTAAAAGATTTATACCGAGTTTTATTCTCAAGCACAGGAATCACATCTGCATTCAGCAATCTGCAGGTCCATAACCACCTCCATCTCTGCCTCTGCCCAGAGCACTAGGCAGAATTCTATATAGTGACGCTGTCAGTAATAGTTTATTGCCTATGGGTGTGGAAACATTAGCTTGCAGTAGGCCTACTACATCATGTCTTGCCAATGGGTTTCAGCCCCGGGCAAGTTCACTATGGATCCAATGTGACCAAAGAAATGACAGTAGAACGTTCTTGGGGCAAAAGAGTTATACCCAATTTTATTTCCACTGTGGCAGGTCAATCACTAAAATCTTGTCCACTCAGAGTGAGTCTGCATGCAGCAAGCAGGTATCCACCTCTGGGCCTCTCTGCCTGCACAGCCGTCCCAGTCTCTGCCCTCGGCACTGCCACCACTCCAGCCCCTGCTCTCCTGCAGCCTTGCAGCCATGCCACTGTGTTGCCCAGAGCACTGGGCAGGGCTCTTTATATAGAGTCAATAACAACACATTGCCCACACATGTGTAGTGAGCTAGCCAACTAGGACCAGGTGAGAATCCTGGCCATAGAAACCTTCACTTTATCCACACATCATCAGGTAGCTTAGGGTCAGAGGAGGATCCTGGCTATAGAAACTTCCATTTTCCCCACAAATACAATACGTCTAAAAAACAATGTGTATAACAAGTTAAGAATATATTATTGCTAAAAAATGCTAACCATTATCTGAGCTTTCGGTGAGTCATAATCACTGATCACAGATCATAATAACAAATAAAATAATGAAAAAGTTTGAAATATTCCAAGTACTACCAAAATGAGACACACTAGAGACAGGAAGTGAGCAAACCTGCTGGAGAAATGACACTGACTGATAGACTTACTTGATGCAGGGTTGCCACAAACCTTCAATTTGTAAAAAGCACTGTACAGTACTCCATTCTCCACAAAAAAAAAACTGCAATCATATAGTTACTTTTTCTTGAATTTAACTCCATATTTCCATATACTACATTAATGTTGCTATTTATACATTTTGGTCACAATTTATTGACTTAAGACAGATGAATGTGTTAGGGCTCATATGACACTATTATTTCAATTAGTTCAATTAGATGAAGGTGGAAATTACTTCGTGGGTTTCTAATGAAGCTTCCTTAACAAGGTAGTGAATCAGCTGGCAGACATTGCTTATATTTTCTTCTAAATCTTTTCTTTTTTTGGGAAGAAGGAATGGTGGCTGAAACTGCAGTAATTTTCTTGTGATTGTGAATTGACACGGAGGAAGGGAGAGGTGGTCGGTAGAATAATAGTCCACAATAGTCTCTAAGAATATCCATATTCTAATCCTCAGAACCTGTGAATATGTTGCTTACATGGCAAAAAGGACTTTGCAGGTGTGAGTACGGTTATGGCCCTTGAGGTTGGGAGGTCATCATGGATTATCCAGAAGAGTGCAAATAAATCACATGATTCCTTAAAAGCAAAGAAACTTTCCCAGCTGTTGTCAGAAAGACAATAATGTAAGAAGGGTTAGAAAGAAACCTTTTTAAAAACAAAAACAAGCTTTATTTAGGAAAAGTTTCTAACTTTGTTAGAGATTCAAGCAAATTTTTTTCCACAATTGTGGTTCTAGAGAACTGTTGATTACAGTGATCAAAAAGAGTATTTCAAAATTAATTACAAAACAAACGTACATCAAAACCCCTCAGCTTTTAGTTGTTTTGGAATGTATAGTCATTGATTTCAGCTGTTCTTTGAAATAGCCTATCACTTCTTCAGAAATCAGGAGAGATGGAGTCACCCACAGAAGGAATTAATTAGCAAGCTACTTGTGATGATTAAATTATGAGCCACAGGGTGCTTAGCTATCTGGTCAAACACTACCGTGGGTGTTTATGTGAGGGTGTTTGGATGAGTTTAACATTTAAATTCGCAGACTGAGTAAAGCAATTTGCCCTTCTTCACTCAATCCACTGAAGGCCTGAATAACACAAAAAAGCTGATTGTTCTCTGAATGAAAGGAAATTGCTCCTGCTTTACTACCTTGAGCTGCGACATCAGCTTTTTTCTGAGTCTGGATTCAAACTGAAACAGGCCTTTCTAGTTCTCAAGCCTGCTGGCCTTCAGAGATACATCATTGGCTCTCCTAGGTCTTCAGCTTACTGGCAGATCATGGCACTTGTCAGCTTCCATAATTGCATGAAGCAATTCCTTATAATAAATTAATTTTTCTCTATCATTCTTTTTTTCTTTCTCTCTCTCTCTCCACACACACACACACACACACACACACACACACACACACACACACAC
>JAQQAC010009165.1:24221259-24300468 GCA_029783875.1 Phataginus tricuspis
CACACACACACACACACACACACACACACACACACACACACACACACACACACACAATTGGTTCTGCTTCTCAGGAAAATAGTAAGTAATATACTACTTGATCAAGATTACTTGCTCCTTGCGAAATACAGTCAGATAACAAGGCTGGTGAGATAGGTATATGACCCACTATCAATTTCACAGGGAGTTTATGAGATGGTGAGGTCAGCAGTTGTTGGCCTATAGTGCACAAAATAAGAACATTCACTGAAAATTGGAAAAGAATATTGAAGGGAATGGAGTTCTCCCCAATTTCCACTCTGTCTTTTGGTTTGCAAAAAAGGAAAGGATATGTTCCATTTGGGACAAGTACAAAAAAAGTACATTCAGTATTATTTTTAGGACACAGAAAGGCTGTATCTGAAAATCTGGTCAGGGTTTCAATTATTGGGGGGCTCTCCTTCCATCAGGCAGAGAACTCCCTACCAGAACTCTCCAGTCATGCCAGTCACACACTGTGGTGAGATCTTGGAGGATATTTGAAGCACATTTCAAAGTTAATGGAAATCATGTAGCCCTTGTACAGTGAGATGGCTGGAAAGTAAACCTCTCAAAAATATCATACCTCTATTGACACTATTTTTATAAAATATCTCACTATGGGAAGTCTGCTTTAGACTCTTCTCTGTTTCATCCACAAATTCTTTTTCTCCTCAAAATACAAATAACTGTTGAAATCAGGCAGCAATTGGCTGTCAGGATCTTCAAGATTGATCTAAAATCTCAGGACATCCCACTGTGGATAGCCAAAAGAGAAGTGTTTACCAATGGGCTGGTGGAATGTGGTTCCCTTTCTGCTCTGCCAATAATTAGCTTTGCTGGCTCTGAAGATGAAGGAAGGGGCCCAAGGACCAAGGAATGCAGGTGGTCTTTAGAAGCTGAGATGTCAAGGAAGCCCATTCTCCCCTATGCTTCTGTAAGGAATGCAATACCGTGACACCTACTTAGTAAGATTTATGTTGAATGTTTGACCTATGGAACTGTAAGACAATAAATTTGTATTATCTAAACCATTTAGTTTGTGGTAATTTATCATGGCAAAAAGAAAGTTAATATAGAAGCCAATTGTCAGAATACAGGAGCAGAAAAATAGGAGGAACCTGGCACATTAATGATCTCATGGAACACTGGATGACTACGTTTAAATGTTGTATGTGTGCTTGAGAGAGAGAAAATTAAATACCTATCTTCTCTCTGTGTTACTGCTTTCCAAGACTCTGTCTCTCATATTAGGATCCAGTTATTCAATAATACAATGGAGATTGAGTTCCATTACACACTCCTTTCCCTTTCCTCATTCACTAAACAAATGATTACATTTTTGCTGAAATGAATATTGTTTATATTGTTAAAATATAACAAATAATTCATTGTTAAGCCAAGAAATCTACTATGATACCTTTTCCATCATTGGAGAATTTGATTTTCCAGAAGTGTAAATATGTGTGTGTGTGTGTGTGTGTGTGTGTGTGCATGTGTTCGTAAATGGTCAAGCTATTGGCTAAGCTATTAACTCTGCTCTTCACTTCTTGGGGATCTACTGGAAGGTTCCATTGCCCTTTACCACCCAGATGGGTTATATTGTGTGCTTGCTGCCACCCATTATTTTGAGAAATCCTTTTGTCTTTTTTTTGTGTTGGCTCCTCTGATTCTCAGATTCTTGTCTTCATTTTCTTTACTTGTTTTGGTGGAATACATAGTTTAGCAGATTTCTGAGAAAGTTACATGGAAAGTACATTTTAAAAAGATTTTGCATATTTGAACCATCTTAATTCTGATCTTACTTTTGACTGATACTTGGGGTATTATCAGTCAAGATTCCTTCAGTTCTAGAATATGTTCTTCTGTTATTTTTTCAAAATATTTTTTACTTTTTACTTTCTTGTTCTATTCCTATTAGTTAGATATTGAGTTTCCTTGACTGATCTTTTATTTCCCTTTTCCTCCTATTTTCTCTTTCTTTGACATTTTTTCTATTTATTACAACTCTTCCTTAATCTTATTTTTTATGGTTTCTACATCTTTTTAGCATCTTGCTATGATTCATGAATTAATACATGTGGTCATTTCTCTGTAGGTTAATTTGGGGACTTTATATTTTTTATGCTCTTGTATTGTCACCATTTTTTTTCCAGGTTTCTCCTTGTGTTTGTCTTTTGTTTTGGTTTGTGATGGTAGAAGTTTTGGATATTTTTCACTATCTTTGCTAATTCATTCATATTTGAGAATGAGCAATTAAGAAACATTTAGAAGTTTTATGGTTGTGGTCAACCTTGTTTACAGATAGGCACTCCTGTGAAATGTTTTTTTCAGAAGACAAATTAATGTCACTTTATATTAAGTCTTTTCCCTGGTGTGGTCCAGGTTCCTCAGGAACGGGTCTTTTAATCTCTTGCCTTCAGACTATACATATAACTAGTAGATTTACAACTAATCGTTTATGTTCAGTCCATCGTAGCATTTTCTCCCTTGTCTGTGCCTAGTATTCTCAAGTATTGATCGTTCCTGATTCTATTTTTCTAGAGAATGATTTACCACCTCCTCTAAGGATAGGAAAGCAACATTTGCCTGGTTGAGATAGGAGGGAGGATTTGTGCTCGAAGTGCTCCCTCTTAGGATTTTTCAGCTTGCTGTACTGGATATTCCTGTGGCATCTAGTGCTTCCAATTAGGGAGTTTTCTGGGATTTATTGAGCAAATGGTATTGCTTCTTGTTGACATCTTCAGTTTCCCGTTCCAAGAAACTCAGTTTGCACTTCTTAATCTTTCATTCTTTATAGGTTGTGTTTTGCATGATAGATATCAAATATTTTCTCTGAAACTGAAGTTGGTGCCCCCATTCTAGTTCTAGTTGTTTGTTATTTTGATTTGCATTTTTAAATATGTAAAGATAAAGTACCATTTTAGCCTTTTACCTTAAAGTTGAAATTCCATTTTGGATATATTTAATGATCTAACAAGGTTTCTAAATAAGGGTGTGATTTTTGTTTTCTGTTACAATATGTTGATTTTAGCAAATAGTTTAAAAGCTATCTCAGTATACAGAAGTCAAAAAATATTTGTTTTGTAACATCAGAACATTAACAGTCCTGGTCGCATGATTTGTTTGAGAAGTCATTTAAAAAATTAAAGGGTAGGCAAATTTAGGCATAATCTAGGCAAGACCACTCATTTACAGATGATAACTCTCAAAATACGGTCTTATCAAGTTCACGTTTTTTGTTGCTATGGCAGTATGAGCAGTGCCACTGATCATAGGAATTTCAATGCTGCACCTGTCCCATTGTACAGCTTGATATTTGCTTGTATTTTACAATGACATAAAGGGCACAGATGAGTGAGTGAAAAAGTAGAGGTCACATATATGAGAGAAACCAAAGCAATGAGGGAAGAAACATTAATACTTTCTAGAGTCACATGTGTATGCCAAGAGAAGTACAGACAGGCCCTGAAGCCTACCATTAACAATCTTGCCACTGTCTAACATACTTTCCAATTTCCACTTCCAATGTTTTTCGTATACTACTACCTAAGTTTAGAATGCTTGAGTAGAAGTTTTGTTTTGTTTTGACCATATGAATCTAAAGGCCAAATAACATTTTATACCATTCATAAAGTATTTCTATTTTTTATTCATTCCTCGGGTAGACTTGTGTGAGCTGGTTTTATATCCCAATATATATAGCAAAGTACTTGGATATGGTAGCTATTTCATAAGTCTCTGAATTGAATTGTCATGATTATCTAATAAGCACACAGCAAATTCTCAATAATCTGAATTTGTAAGGTCATCATATTCTATACCATTTTGGGAAACATTTGCATTGTTTTAATTTTTTTATTTGAATGTAAAGCCTAGATACAAAGAAAATGTCTTATATGTTGGCAGTATTATTTTCATTCCTGTTTCTCCTTCAGCACTTTTCACAGTGTCTTATGCATAAAAGTTCAACACATCTCTACCGACTGAACAAACTACAAACAGATGCACTTAGTAGAGACAAATAAAGTAAGAGAAATGCATACTGACAATGAAATGGAAAGACCAAAATGTATCTCAATTTTCTTGGAGAATCATTCCAGAACATAGTGATCACAAACTAAGTACTTCATGTTCTTATGATTTAAAAACACTTGTGAGGTGTCAATCTACCTTGTGTAGAAGGTATTATTACATACCTTAAGTGAGTGAGGAAATATTGGGAGGTTACTATGCTTGTTGAAAAATCACTCTGACACTAAATGACTTCATTATGTTAATACTACTATAAACTTTATTATTATTATTAATGAATATTCTTGTTACCATTATCATATTATTTAGTGGTGATGGTGAGGATAGATATGGCTTCCAAATATTTATAAGTACGCTTTTGCAAGTACAGTTACATAAGGGGATATTATCTCTAAATACTCACCATGCACTTGAATGTAAATGATCTGGTCATTTTCCCCTACTTTTAATATGGCTAACTTCAGATTCTGAGATTAGGAACAGTGTGAAAGAGAGCATTTCTTCTTGGAGCAATTCTCTTTAGCATTATGCATAACACTTAGGTTATGAGGAAGCCATGTGCTGATATAGGAAAAAGAAATAGATACTTGAGAACTCTAAAATTAAACAATGGAATAAATAGAATATTTAATTATCATTGGAAATTCTTAATTTCTCTAGGAGATGACAAAGAAGGAGTATAAACTAAATGGAATTTCACTTTCAGACGAGATGAATCTGGAACAATTATAAAAGACAGATTTAAAATATTCAAAATTTAAATGTCCTAAGGAAGACCTAGTTGATGATTTCCTGTGGTGAATAGCATCATAGAGGAAATCTTCACTCTATAACTTATTTGGTTATGCATGTTTTCTGTTACCAAGTTAGCCTAAAGTGAGTATCCTCCCACATATACCTCTTCATTATCTTTGATTGCAAGCACATGTAGCACAAGAGGTCTCATGCATATGGTTCTTTCTCTGTTAAGATTTTGACTGAGAATTTTATTCAACTACTAGGATATTAGTTTTTGAAGTTTTTAAGCTCTCTGTTTTAGAAGTTAAGATGACAGAAATTAAGTTTTCTTGCGGTTTACCTAGTCCCTCTTTGAAAGATATTGCTTTGTCTTATTTTTCCTTTCATCAAAAATACTTTAAAACTGGATGTGGGAATAGAAAGTTAGTATGTATCATGTCCATAGTCTCATTTCTAGGTCCTGGCAGACTAAATTCAATTTAAAACAATAAAATGAACCAAACAAATAGCAGTGTGACTGGCAACATCTCATCCCATAAAAAAATCAGTGTTACTAAGAAATATTTATCCACATGAATCTCCTTAATCCCAGGTGCCAATATGATATGATATTTGCTTTTAATAAGTACAATAAATTTTTAATTCCAAGTTCCCATTCAATGAGGTTTTATATTTTCATCATCATTATCAGAGTAATGAAAACATATACTAAGCACTAAATGTATGTGAAGCAGTGTATTAAGATTCTTACATGTATATTACCTCAATTTATACAGGTAATGACCCTATGATCTAGTTATTACCTCTATCATCAAGGTAAGGACAATTAGTTGCTTAGAGGAGTCACTATGGTCCAGGGTCACACAGAAAGTAGTAGTAAAACAGGAGTCAAATCTAGATTGTATGATTTAAGAAACTGCACTCCTGTCTTCAGAGATGGCTGTATTTTAACTTCACAAAGAGATTGCACAATTGGAGTAGACACTGAAGTAGAGTTGACAATAACTATTTGTAATCACAAAATATTTCTTAGAACTGTAATAGGACAATGAAATGTTGATAAGGTGGTAAACTGTGCTTTAAAAAAAAATCTGTCTCATCCCCAACCTTAAACACAGCAAAGCAGATTAAAGGATGTTAGGAAAAGTCTCCTGTAGGACTTCCATATGTCACAATTAATATTTCAAATTTAAACAGAATTATGAATATGGCATTTCATTTATGATATTTATGAGGACTAAAAGCCTTATATAGAAATTTTCATATCTAATTTTTCTTGGGAATTATTTTTTTCTCAAATGATAAAATTTTGGAGAATGTTATCTTTTTTAAGTTACTCTAAATCATTCCTTCAGCACTTATTGACACAGACTGTAATGACATAAAGTTAAAATAGAATGAACTATAATCAACTATGTAAGTATTTGCTTTTTAATCTTGAACAAATATACATTCATTTTGAAAAGAATGTTTATACATTGAAATACAGAGCAGACATAAATGACCTGATGTTAACTGGAAATTTTTTGTTATCATTTATTATCCTACAAAAAGAATGACTCTCTGAGGTTAAACTTTTTATGTATAGTGATAGTTTAATTCAGTTTTTTTCCTACAGATATGCATTCATACTTGAAGTTCAGTTTTTTTATTCATTACTGTTAAATTAAAATCCATAGATATATGTTTGTTTGTGTGTGTGTATGTGATTACAGTCCATCATTTTCCTGGCCGAAGCAACTTTTTATTAAAAATGTGTTCATATTCATATTACATTGACATATATCACTGCCTTTTGTGTAAGTTTTTGAACTCTTAGCTGGTGTCACCCAATGTTTTCTACCAGTCTTTCATAAATTTGTAAAGAGGCTGTTCTACTACGTTCTTCATTTCCTTCATCTTAATGGATGCTGCCCATTAAGTTACTTTAGACAACATCTTCAAATTTACTGAGTTAACTTAGAAATTAAAAACATATATATACTTCTTATATCAATGTGCCAGTTACGAATTTAGCCTCTCAGCTCTAAATCCACATCGGATTGCCTGCTGTGTGATCCTGGAGCCATACCTGTAAATATTTCTCCTTTTCTAGCTGTCACGAGGCTGTTTTGTCAGTAGCATGAACTGGAGGACAAATGGATTTCTCTTTTGGGTTCAGGCAGGTTCCTAAAGGCCAGATTCTGGAGTGCATATGGTTTTGCAGTGCCCAGCAACACAACCAGCTTCTGTAGCATTAGGCTTCTGTAGCACCTGACTGAACAGAGTCAGGTAGACTATCACCTCCTCTGAACTGTCTACCACAGCACCCACTCAGGCAACTTTATAGCCTTGGTGAATGACTACACTATGCAGACTTACAGCTGTTTATTTTCCAAAGAGATCTGGATCTCTGTTCTTGGAAATGACCAGGATGGGGAGGGAACTCCTCCATATGTGTTCCTTTCCTTGGGTACTCTGTCTCAGCTGTAGGGATAGCAACCCGTACCCTACATCTACTCTCTAGTTCTTTAGAGTGGGTTCTCTTTCCTTTCCAACCAATCTTCTGTTTATCTCATTCCCTATTACAGTTTTTAATTCCTCATATGAATATGACCATGTCAAATTATTATATTGTTTCTGTCTCTTGGTTGGACTTTCACTAATATAGTCAATAACAAGCAGTTATGTATACTACACATACTCAATGAAATTGAAGAATCTTCAGTGTGTATTGTTGAAGAAGTGTCTGTCTGTAGGTAAGCTATGCCTAAGATATCTACAGAGTAGGTAGAAGCCCAGGAAATCGTCATGATAAGCTAAGCATTTATTATAATACAACTTCCTTGTATTAACAATCTACTGTGACATTGAAAAATAGCTAATAGGGCACTGGAAAGCATTTAATTAATATAAGTAACTCACCTAGGCAAAGGAATTAATTCAAATCACCAAAACAAGATAGTTTTAAACATATAAATGTGTAATGCTCCAAGCCAATTTTTATTTTCACATTTAAATAAATAAATTAAATGCATGAATATACAGGAGAGAGTCATTCTCAGGTGATTTTATATTCCTGTTGTAAGTGATGCATGAGTCCACTGCAGACTTAGAAAGTTTAAAACAAAATACATGTCAATTTGAAAAGTATTTAACTTCACTATAGATATATCCATTAAAAAATGCCTATTAAGTTAGGAGTCAAAGGAATCCTAAGTAAGAGAAAATAAAATGCTAATCGAGGGAGTGACTTCTTCATCTATGCATTTCTAGCAGCTAGTACAAGTCCTCATGCATTTTGGACACTCAATAAGAATCTATTGAATGGATGAACAGAATTAGCTATATGTGACTAGGATTTTACTTTTCCCTTTATAAAATACAGTATTAAAAGATTTAATACCATGAGGAAGAGATTAGAACTATAACTTTATGTATTTCTTGTAGCAAACTAACCTTTGCTCATAACATACAGCTTAATGCTGAGTAGTATCAGGTAGCAGCTATTTTCACCCTTTTCTGGCAACATGAAGAAAGTGAAGGAGAGAAAATCTAAATAGACCAATTACCAGCAATGAATTTGATTCGGTAATCAATAAACTACCCAAAAACAAAACCCCTGGGGAAAAAGGGGCATTACGATTAGCAGATGTAATGTTGGGGGGACACGGGGAGGGCTGTACAACTCAGAGAAGACAAGTAGTGATTCTATAGCATCTCACTATGCTGATGGACAGTGACTGTAATGGGGTTGGTGGGGGGGACCTGATGAAGGGGGTAGTTTAATAACCATAATATTGCACATGTAATTGTAGATTAATGATACCAAAATAAATTATATATAAAAAAATCAGCCAGCTCAAAGATGCAGGTAGCAGAGCCCAGAAATTTTTACTTCCAGTTGTCCTCTTCTAGAGCAGTCAGACACTGTTAACTTTCCTAACAGTGAAGTGTGAAAAAATGCATGGAGTATTTGCAACCAGAAAGCTTACCCAAGCCTTTGTTTCCAATTTATGGGGGATCAATCATTTATGTATGATTAATTGCCCAGGTGGCTGACTTTTAGTCTCTAGCCCCTCTAAAATTGAACTGGATACCACATCAAGCAAAGCCCCACCATAAATCACCTTTCAGACTATCCAGTGTGACCCTAGGCCTCAGGAAAAGACACTCCAAATAATGCAGAACATGCTAAAGCTGAGGACCAAGCTAGAGCTCTCTTTGGGAAAGGTTAAATTTTTTACTAGATATGTACAACCTTTATTTGGAAAAGGAAATAAAATTAATCCTTGCTCCTTTCTCGTAGATACAAATACTATTATTGAGACCTAGAACAGTCTTGCCTTTCTTCCTACTGCTATTTTATTTTGAAAATTAAGACAGACAATGGGATGGAGCTTTATCTGACTTTTTTTGTATGTGTAAAAAAAAGGAATGAGATTTATACTAATGCCACCTTGTACTTAGAAAGAAGATTAAACATTCTTAAAATCTCCTAAACAAAAGCTTAGAGTGATGCACAGTTCAACTTCTGAGGTTGGAATTTTAGCTTTAAATTTATAGGATGCGAAGGAAACAGACTTTAAAAAGCATGTACCATCTATAGCAAATAAGAAAAATGTTATGAAGTTCAGACTCATAGTGAGTAAGTATAGTTCTGTTGGTTACAAATGTGACAGGGAAGGGAATATACTGCCAACCAGATTTTAGTTTTTCAACTTCACAGTTCTCCATCTTGCAAACTGAGAAATATATTTTGCCATTTTTATTTAACCATAGTTGATGGAACTAAGGAATAGTTCCTTTCCCCTACAGTGAAAGTAAAGATTTGTTTAATGCATTTTTCCTCAGTATAAACTCTTGGTATAATATTTTAAATGTTTGATGTACTATAGATAATGTAGCTATATTGATTATTTTTAAGCAGGTACATCATATTTGTGGGAAAAAAATGAAAAAACACATAATGAAAAAAATCAGAATCCAGTGTAACTATTGTTACCAATTTAGTTTTTTATATGTTTGTATTTATGTGTGTGTGTGTGTATGTGTGTGTAATGAAACATAATTTTGATTTTATTTGGAAAAATTTTTTGTCACTATTAAATAATATGACAACTTTCTATATTATTAAATACATTTCTGCATTGAATTTTAATGTCCCTCTACTGGCATCATTTATTTAAACAATTTCCTATTTTAAAATGGATTATAGTTAGTTGCTATTATGAGCAATGCTTCAGTAAGTATATTTACATACTATCTTTGTTCACTCTTTTGAGAATAGATTGTTGATGCACTATTTCTAATAGTTATTGGTGTATTGCTTTAAATTTGTATCAACTCTTTATATATTAAACATTTTGATGCTATTTCATGCCTCCTACAAATGTGTTTTTTCTCAGTTTCCCTGTGTTTTTACTCATTTATAATGCGTTTTACTACATCAAACTTTTTATTTTATTTGTCTTTTTTATGGAGTTGTGTTTGTTCTTCTGATTAGAAAGAACTCAATTTATGTTTCCATTTAAGTTTGTCATTTATCTAATTATTTTGCATATAAGAACAGTTAATTGAAGAAATTAATTTTGGAAGAGAATGACATTATCTTATAAATAATGGTAATTTTCATCCTCTTTCCTTTTATTTTGTATCTTAAATATTTTCTTGTCTTTTAAAACTTCCCTAAATGAGATTCAAGTTTCCTGAGTGTGGAGACTGTATATGCTTATTCATCTTGATATCCTCAGGGAGGAAATAATCATTTTGCAAATACTATTGGATGAATTAATGTATATGTTTAAGTAAAAGTGGTGTGTGTTGATTCCTCACATTCTTCCTGATATTGTTAGAAATTCTTCCCATGTTTTACCAGTCGGACTTCAGAATTGTCATGGATCAGTTACTTCTTTCCTTTCATTTCTTCCCTGCTTTGAACTAGAATGTCTATACTCATATGGGCACTCTTCTCAGTTTTTAAAATTTATTAAATCATATAATTTTCATAATAGCCCTATTAGGAAGGTTTTACTATCATCACTGGTTTTCAAATGAGTATAAAGTTCACACACTTTCTGTGTAAAGTTTGTTAAGTTTCACAGTTGTGCTATCACCACCGCAATTTGGTTTTAGAGCATTTCTCTTACCCAGTGTTCACCATGTTCACTTTCAATCCATCTTGCCCCCACCCCTGGTCCCAGGCAAGTATGGATATACCTTATGTCTATATAATTTTGCCTAGTCAATAAATTTCATATAAATATAATAATATGATTTATTTAGGTTTTACTGAGCATGTTTTTAAATTTACTAATTCATGTTTTAGCATATTTTACTTAGCATGTTTTTGAGATTTGTCCATATTGTTGCATGTAATAATACTTGCAGAGATTTTTTTTTTAGTAAGACAGCATGAGGAGCTCAACTGTCCCACAGCTCAATGAAACTGGTGAAAATTATATATATACACATATTATGTATATAAAACATCAGGTTGTGGTGATGATTACAGATATCTGTGAATATATTAAAGACCATTGACTTGTATGCTTTAAATGAATGAACTGTATGGTCTGTGAATTATATCTCAAAGAAGATGTTTGAAAAAGAAAATAAAACCCTTTGTTTCTTTTTACTATGCACATGTATTATATTGTAAAGATATCCCACATTTTGTTTATCTATTTATCAGTTCATGGACATTTGCTTTGTTTTCACTTCTAGATTATTATGAATAATGCTTCTATGGACATTAACTCAAATCTCTGAATGAATATAAACTTTCATTTCTCTTGGGTAAATAACTAAAGGTCAGATTTCTGAGACCTATATTAGGTGTATGTTTAATATTTTAAGAGATTATCAAACTGTTTTCTAAAGTATTTATATTCACCAGCAATGTATGAGGCTTCCAGTTTCTCTATAACTTTGCCAAAACTTTGTATAATGTCTTATTTTTTAATGTTAGCTATTCTAATGGATGTGTAGTAGCATATCGTTGTTTTAACTGCATTTCCTTAACATTAATGATATGGAGCAAATTTTTATATGCATATTAGGCATTTATATATCATGCAACAATTTTGTTCATTCCAAAAATTAGTCTCATTTTTTCTAATTGTTGAGTTTTAAGAGTTCTTTCTACATTCTGCACAAAAGATTTTTATCAGATATATGTTTTGCATCTTTTCCCAGTCAAAGGCTTATCTTACCATTTTCTTAATGGCATTTAGAGCAAAAGTTTTTAATCGTGATGATTCAGAGGGACGTTGGAGGTAGAAAGATGAAAACATGGAGTAAAAGCTAGTATTAAAATGAACACCCAGAATCTAAAAAATAATCTGAATATATAAGTGAGCATATATTTTGCTATAGTATATCTGTTAATTGTAAGAGAGTGGCAAGAAAATCCCTGAATCTGCTAATTGTTAATATTTATGAGAGTGGCCACTGAAATTTGCCTCCATATCTAATTGCTTAATAATTCTTCAACTGCTAAGGGGATGTACAAAGAACAGACAGAATTTGAAAAGTTCTGAAAATAGAGAACTTCATCAAAATTGATTTTCTGGAAATATCTCAGAATGTTGTATGATTGAAGTGGAAAGAATATCAGAAAATATCTAAATCTTAAAATACTGAAATGTCAACCCCCTCATTATTAAGCATCAGTCTTAACCCATCATCTTCCTTGAATGAATACTACAAGTTTGAAAAGCTACATAAGTAGATGAATGGATATGGTTATTTAAAGGGACATACAAAATCTGAAGTACTTAATATGTCTATTGAACTACTTGAATTAGGCATGAAAGTAAAATCAGGTATATTATTGTGTCTTATTTTTCATATTTTCTGAAGCTAATATTCAATGGGTTTTCCTCTTTAAATGTCAACTCTATACATGGTTTTGTATATGATTAGTTCTGGCTTTACTCAGTTGCAACTGCTTCAGAAGTCACAAAGAGCTATCAGAGGATTGAAAAAGCTGATGAGATAACAGTCTTCAGGAAGGGTGAAAAAAAAGATTAATTGATGCAATTATCCACAGCAATCAGATTTCATCTACAAAATGATATGGAAATATTATTCTCCAAGTGGGCAAAGAGCCACAATTTTGAAGTCATATACATAAAACTCTTCCATTGTATTGATTTTCTGTAAGCCAATGCTGTGAAATATAAAAGCCACTAATTATGTACTAATGCCTAATTATTTTAACAAAAATAAACCATTGATACTGAGAACTTGTATAATTATAATTACATCAACATTGATTCTTTAAGTATGACTTTTTACAGAACTAGGTGATGAAGTAAAATAGAAATTTATCATTCATTCATTTCTTAAACACTGTTAACACTTAATATAAACAGGACCTATCTATTAAACAACTCTTTCTACTGATTTTTCTCCAGAGAACTAAGCCCCTATAAGATAAGGGGAAAGTAGCTTCTGACCACATTCACTTATTACCTGTATGATGAAGCTTTCACACTAAGTCATCTTTCTGTTCTTTCTCATGAGAAGTTTACGATGAAATTAATTAAACATTTTCTAATATTTATTAGGTATTCTTCAAATAAAATGTAGTCTATTGTTTTTATGCTGTGTGATACTCATTATGCCTATTATAGGCAACTAAACTATCATGGAATGTTAATGTCTGTAACAGTACCATTTACATAGGTGTTGCAACTATTTTGTATTTAACATACCTGAAAATTACAGCACTTATTAACTTATTACATCAATACATTAATTTTTAATTTTAATTATTTTAAAATTACTCATTTCAAAATTAATTACATACTCTGGTATTTTCTGTAGAGGTTTTTAGTTGTTATATGGAGAGTCAATCAATGTAGACAAAATATACTTCATTTTGTAAGTCAGGCCTTTGACAGAAATGATGAAGGTTCAACTACTGGTCAGTACCTTTCATAGAGCTATTGCTCTTTGATTGTTGGGGCTCATCTCCTGAGATAACTTTTTAAATGAAATTTTAAAATAGAAAATGGAACGTGATTACAGTTTAGATAAGACTGATTTGATCTTCAGTAAGTCTAGCAGAAATAGAATATGACGTGTTCTTGTTTCTTACTAAAGACTACTTCAGTAATATCACCAAGTGTAATATTGATAGTCCCTTCATGGTTTCTCCAGATGAAAAATGATCCCTAAAAAATGGTGAACTGGTAGTCTTGTGTGTTCTTTATCACTCAATATGAGTGGGAAAATATTTTCCATTCATCCCAGGTCACTTTTATCATTTAAATATATCCTCTTTACACACAAATAAAAACTAATCTTTCTGAGCTGATTTCAGAAGCAATATTGTATCTCTGGGCTAAAATGGTCGTAAGACTGTGCCTTTTTAAAATGCATTTCTCCTTTTTTGTTCATGTTTCAAAAAACAAATCCTGAATTCCAGAAATAATGAAATACACATATAAAAACCGGTGTTTTGTGCCTTTCCTTGTCCTTGTGAGATATTACAGGGCTAACACACTTGATTTTTCTTCTAGAGCACAGTAGTATGGGAATAATTAAACCGAATACCCTTCAACTGTTTCTTTCTCTGAATATAAAATCAGAGTGGAGTCTTGGCAAATAGTCCAAATAGCAGAATTAACCTTTATAACATAGGTAATTTCCTCAGTTTGTTTTATTGATATTGTACATAAAATATAATGAGGTACTAAAATTTTAATCATCTCTTGATTATATCTACTGATGAAAAACATATTGGACATTTTAAGATTTTTTAAAAAATTAAATTTTCTCTGGTTAGGGTCTTTTATTAATTTAGATTTGTTTACAGTTACTTTAGATTATTTACATTTCAAGTTCTTCAGTTTACTGAATACACTGCTTTCCGTTCCTCAGATTTAATGTATCACATTGCTATATATTCTTGTGGGAGTGAGACAGGGATTGAAGGTGAGGGTGGCAAGGAAGAAAACTGAACAATCATTTCCCTGGGCTTTCTAGCATTATTCTGTTGGGTGCTGATCTTTGTAGTTCAACATTACTATACATCTTAAACAAGTCATGGTACCAATGGATGCTGATACATGTTCATGAAAATGATGGTCTGTAATAAAGCATATTTGGGAAATTAAAAAACAAAATTGAATACTCTGAGCTTTAATAGGTTAATGGTAAAATCTTAAAAGGATTTTCTTTGCAACAAATTTTGAAGAGATTTATTCAAGACTTTTTCCTTCTTTTCTCTCTCCTTCCTTTCTTCCTAGTTTGAGACAGGTCTTTCATTAAAATCACTTGGGAAAGCTCAGTTTTATAGAAGTGCCACTATATAATGCTATCTTGAAATATGCCATCAAAAGTAGTAATGAGGAGAACAAGTACCAGTTGCAGTCTCAAATTTCCTTCCTTAATAAGTTAACATAATTTCTGTGTCCATTAAGAAAGCCCTGATATTTTTAAAGCATTTGGGGCTATAAGCTACTGAGACTAATTATCATTATTTTATTATTTTTACCAAGTGTGCCAATACAGTGTTGGGAATCAATGCTGAGAGCTGCTTAAGTGTGGATTTGTTTTCAACAACCTGCTTTTTAGAAGGAAACCCCATCCTGGGTTCAGCAAAATAGGTAGTAAGAAATCTACTTGTGCTTGCTTTGATTTTGCTATTGTTACACTCTTTAATGACTCTACCTCTTAAGGATTGATCACTTTCAGAAGTCTGAGCTTGTAAAATCTTTAAACCTATCTGCAACAGATGGCAATAAAAGACTGCTGTTTGAAGTGAACAGACACTCTCCATTCCAATTGATTTTCTCCTCTGTCTTTGACATTGGGGACTTTTGATGAGGTTTATTGCTGACAATTCTTTAGGCCACTTAAATTGTGTCTTTAATAAGAGCTGGATTAAAAATATGTCTGAAAATTTGTCAAATAACCTATCATTTTCCTAGACAACTGATTTTGTTGGACTGATGTGTGGACTAGACACAAAGTCAATCTACCCTCCAGTTTGTAAGCGTCATATTCTTAAGCTCTCTCCTTAGCTGTTTATACCACTGATCACTTTTCCCAATAATAGTACACCAGTCCTGACATAAAGAGCAAATAATCTTTTGAAATCAACTCCAGGAAAGATTGTTTTACTAAAACTAATTCATGAAAAATTGGAGGTGAATTTAAACCCTAGAGTTGTATTTCAAACTATTATTTTCCATAAAAGGGGAAACTTTATATTCACATATCCCACCCAACAAGTAGTTATTAATACATTGTTTTTTAATTGTGAGGTAATTTCTGATGAACTTATCAAATTTCACAAATATTTATCAGACAGTATGGGGAGTCTAAAGCCCAAACTGTTCATTTAAAGGAAGGATTGCAAAAAAACCCCACAAACCCAAAGTAGAAGACTCCCCTAAGTATGCCCAGAAAACCTGATGCTAAGTATGCAGGACAGAACCCAATTGCCTTATTAAGGACACAGGTATAAGAAGGCTTTCCTTACTTAAAAATAAAATAGTGTTTTAGAATTGAAATAGTTGAGAGTTACAGAAACTATATCTTCAACTTTAGGGGCTATAATCCATACATTAACTTTAAAAGATGATTTTCTCCCTCAAATTAATGTTTATTATAATCCATACTTTTGAATTTGACTAAACATATCTGTCTAGGAAAATGTCCCTGCTCTACATATAGTATTAACCACAGAACAAACCTAGGCCACCCCGCAGAGAAACTTGAATCCTGGTGATCCCTTGCTTCCAGAGCAGAGAGAAGACTAATAGTATCCTTATCCTTCCTCCAGTATACACTGAATAATAGCAAAAAGGATATTGGAATCTAAGTCTGTCCAACTCCAAAGATAATTATATAACACAAATTTTTAAATAACATACTAAAGATTTCCTGAAAGGAGAACTAAAAGCAGTATCTATTCGAAAGGGCATGATTAAGTGAGAGGAGGATGGATACTAGTTGGCACCCTTTATAGGCATAATATATCTAGCCTATGCAAATTTTAGCACAATGACTATTGCATATATTTCCTCAGTGTATAGCCAGGGAGGAAGACAACACCTTATATTGCCCCACTTTGCCATCTGCCCTTCCTAGGCCACTGCCTCTGTTTTATTTATTTCGACTTTGATTTATGAGATTCAAAAGTTGCTTCAGAAGTCTTTCTGAAAGAAGTAAAGTTACTTAACAACAAAGAACAATAGTGCTAATACATGTTACAGATTGCAAAGAATTTTGATTCTAAATTTCTCCATCATTTGGCTCTGGTTCCAGTTGTTCTAGTTGTGGTTTAAAAGGAACATTATGTGTCAATGTCAGGCATCCCTGGAAAAAACTATTTCCCAATAGCCTCCTGAATGGCATTTGCTATCTGGTGAATTTGCCATGGTTATAAGGGCTACCTCTCAGCATACAGGCTCAGAATCTTAATTTCTCAATACATAGAAACCAAATCTATTTCTCAGAGGCAAACTGTTATTACCCCGGTTTATGAAATTTCTTTGTAAAATTAATAACAAAATATATATTTTTAATAGATTTGGGAATAGTTTTATTTCCATGTTAGCTCATTTTACTTGCATGAAGAAATAAGAGGAAATCAAAGAGAAACCGAATGATTTATCAACTTACAATGAGAAAAAAACTAAAATAACAGGCACATTGTGGGTCCATATTAACAGATGACAAATATATTATTTCCTATAGAAAATCTATGGAGAGCTATGTAATCATCAGGAGATTATGAACATGATATTAGAAAAATGAGTTAAAAAATATTATGATAAAATCTACAAAATGCTAAAATAGCCTGATTCATCCATCTTGCTATATGAATGATCTTGCCAACAGGACCAAAAATTTCATGCTTAAAATACCCTATGTTTGTTCCTAAGAAAAACAATACTAACAACTTAACAATTTCGTGAGAATATCTGAGCTGTTAGACAAGCTGCTTCTCCATAGAAAGCTGAAAGAATGGATACTATCAAAAGCCTCTATGACAGCTGGTTTCATTTATTTATTAAAGCTTTCTCCCGGGCTTGCATATAAGTAAAGTTCTCTCTGATTTCCCTGTTGATTAGTGATGTTGGACATCTTTGCATATACCTGTTGGCCATTTGTGTGTCTTATTTGGAAAACATAACTGTTCAGGTCCTTTGCCCATTTATTAATCAGATTTTCTTTCTTTCTTCCTTCCCTTCCCCCCTTCCATTCCCTTTCCATTCCTTCTCTCGCTCTTGCTTTCTTTCTTCTATTGAGTTGTATAAGTTCCTTATATATTTTGGATATTAACCCCTTATTAGATATATAGTTTGAAAATATTTTCTTCCATTTGTAGGTTGGATTTTATTTTAGTGATTGTTTCCTTTGCTGTGCAGAACAAGTTGATGTAGTCCTATTGTTAACTTTTCTTATCACTTCACATGTTAAGATAGCTGTTATCAAAAAGTCAGACAAAAACAAATGTTGGTGAAGATGTGGAGAAAAGAGAACCTTTGTATACTGTTGGTGGGAATGAAAATTGGTACAGCCATGTAGAAAACAGTATGAATGTTCCTCAAAAAATTAAAAAAATAGAACTACCATGTGATCCAGCAATACTACATCTGGGTATATATCCAAAGGAAATAAAACCACTATCTCAAAGAGATATGTGCATCCTCATATTCACTGCACATTTATTCATAGTAGCCAAGATATGGAAACAACATATGTCTATCAACAGATGAATGGATAAAGAAAATGATATATATATATAAATATACATAAAATGGAATATTATTCATCCTTAAAAAAGAAGAGAATCCTGCCATTTGCATCAACATGGATAAACCTGGAAGGCACTATGCTAAGTGAATTAAGCCAGACACAGAAATAACTATTGCATTAATCACTTATATGTGGAATCCAAAAAGATGAAGTTCAAACTAATAGTAACAGAGAGTAGAATGGTGATTACCATTGGCTGGATTATGGGAAAAATAGGGAAATGTTGGTCAAAGTGTACAAACCTTCAATTATAAGATGGATAAGTTTTGGAGACCCAATGTACAGTATGGTTACTCTAGTTATATTCTTGAAAGTTGCTAAAAGAGTAGATCTCAAGTATTTTTACCACACACAAAAAAGGTGAAGTGATGAGTATGTTATTAGTTTGACTGTGGTAATCATTTCACAAAGCATACATATATCAAAACGTCACCTTAAATTATACAAATTTTATTTGTCAGTCGTACCTGGTTAAAGCTGGAAAAAAATAACAAGAACCCAGGACTAGCTAATGCAGGGCCCAAGAGAAACAAAGCTCTTTCTCTAGATGTTGTCTTCCATTTAGTTAGGTTACAACCAGCTTTTTTCACAGGCCCAAAATTCAATTTGCCTCTAATATGTGAAATTCTTAACATATTTTAAAGTAAAAATCCCTTCGAGTTTGTGAATTTAGAATTATGGGCTTAAAAATTCACATATGTGCACATACATGTGCACACACATTTGCTTTATTTTAAAAGGTTACTTTCAGAAGGTTTCTAGAGTCCCTGAAAACCATTTTTTCTGTATCTTCATGTCATTTGGTAAAGTTTGAATACATAGGAGATGCTAAAAAAAATATGTATATTCATTCACTTCAAAAATATTTATTAATTAACTACTATGTTCCAGACACTGTATCAGATATTAGGAACACAAAGGAAAAAAATACACATGGAACATGATCTCGCTAAGTTTTCTGTCTAGTAAGATTATTAGAATTTTCTGTGAATATCACCCAATACATTTTTAATGAGATTTTTTTCATTCATTATTGGAAGCAAAGAGTAGAACACTCTTTCCAAGTTATTAGGCAAAACACTGGAACTGTATGTTTCAACTGATAGTGTATTAGAACTAACTTAATTAATTTGCATATTGTATATTTTGCTTTAAATTCACAGGATTGCATGTAATGCTTACATTTTGTATTCTGCTTATAAAAATAGCAGTAGTTTCTAAAGTACATTTGCTCTTTATGATATTAAGATTCATTCTGAATACCTTGGACATTTTTCTAACATTTCATTTTCAAATTTCTACTTATTTGAGGTACAGTTCAAATATGTTTTTATGCATTTTGATCAGAATTACTGATGCAACCATATACTAAAGATTATATCAGTCTCGGTCCCAGACACTTGAGCCTTGTCATATGAAATGCATTTAGCATTTATACTTCATTTTGAGCATTTGCTTAAACTTAAATTCAAGCATTATTTGAAAGATACTGAACTATGTACAGCAAATCAAATTAAGATTACATTTGAAATAAGAATTCTAATAGGAAGACTTATTAAAGAACCCTAAGATGCTTGCAAGCTAATAAACTGAAGAGAGCAACCAGTTACTAAACCTTGAAGATTTCCAAGAAATATTAAAACAGGTGAGTACTGTGATTTTCTCTATGAATGTTTCTTTGTGTTAATTTGGGGGAATAAAACATGATTTATTCCTTGGTGAAATAGGTTAATTTTTTAGTTTGGACATTTTATCTTACTAATGTTAAATCATTATAAAATAGACTCCTGTGTCTGTGTGTGTGTGCACACGCACTTGTGTTCATACTGGCTTAAATTGATCAATTTCCCATAGAGGAGGATTAAATAATTGTCACTGCTTTTTATTAGAGCAAGAAAAAACAGATTTTGATTTACTTTTCCTTGCAGTCCACTCATTGCCTTTTTTTTGCCAATAGAACAATGCAGGGCTCAGTGAATTACTAACTTCAAAATAAAACAAAACAAAATGGTTTACTGATAATCTATACCTGTTTAAGTCTCTGATAGGTAATTGTCTTGTATTTCAGTTTAAAAATTTGTCTCTAATAAAATAGTCTTGGATTAACGGAAAATAAGTATGCAAATGGTGCCAGCTGGTAAGGAAGAGGAAGTCAATAATAATCATACAGTTCAAGTACTATTTGAACTAATATAAATATTTTAAATTATATAAAGTTGCATAAAGTACATGAAATACATTACATACTTTTGTAATTAAGTCTTGTCAATTAAAGAGAGTGCTTTTTAATCCAGCTAACATTCTGAACTTGTACTTCTCTCTGTCAAGTCTTTTTAATTCTGTATCCTAGACAATATGTTACAAATCAATGGAGCTCTTGGCTTATCAACCTGTATCCTTTGGTTAATCTACTGCAATTTTATTTACTAATCTTGATGGCCCTCACCATCAATAAGTCAAATAAACCATCCCCTTAGCAGATGATAGGTGATCTATTTGAGTAAAGCTACTAAGAGCTGAAATAGCACATGCCATTAAAATGTGAGGCAAAATATTTCCTGTTTAGAATTTTGATGGCAGAAGAGAAATGGCAAAGCAATAGTAAAGGAATTCATGGAATGGATTCAAACAGAGACAGGGAAAAAAAAGTATATATATAGGGGTAGAAATCCAGGATATTAAATTTCCAATCTCACTTTTCAGATTGGAAAGCTGGGAAATATTAAACTATTCATTATAATATCATCTTAATTTGGGTGGTGCTCACACATGGTTCTGAATTATTTGTAAAATTAATGTCACTTATCCAGTTTTCTTTGTGCAGTGAGAGAAAGCTTTAAGGAGAAATGTATTCTTCCAAAGTTAGTCCACATTGTGAGATCTTCAACATGTATTATGATTAGTTACATGAATATCCTTAAAGAGAACTGAGCTTGGTTAAATAAGAGGAATTTCTTAGAATGTGCAATTAGAAACAAGGACTTCTGAAATTAAAAACATATCTTAGAGTTGTATCTTGTTGATTATCTTTGAGATTTGGAATCAATAATCAAAATACATAATGGGAAACTGGCCACTGTATGGAGAGGTTTCAAAACCTTCTATTTCAGGAGAATACTGATGTCTAGACTTTAACATGGCTTATCTCTTCTAGAAATGCTCACTAGAGAATGCTTCCCATAAAGAGTGATGACTACCAGGCATCTAATTACTCAAGAAACAATGTAAAATTAGCATGATTCTACTAGCTAGGATAAGTGTTATCCCCCTTGCCTGATTAAAATTTGACGTTTTACAGATGGGTTGATTTCTTAATCTTTTCAGTTGTTCAAGCAACTCTTCTAAGCATGTTATAATTTTCTCTTTTTAGTGCTTGTTGTCTGTTTTATGATATGGAAAAACAAATATTCTGTAAACTCAATATAAACACAAACTAGTAGTTAGGAAATGTATTATTTTAAATTTAATGTAATGTAAAGGATTATATAACTTCAGAAACTTTTTGCTCTTTTGTCAGACTGGAGTTTATTGAATAAGTCTCCAGGCATACTTATTTTTAGTTCTTTAAATCACAATGCTACACAACTTTACAGTGTAGTACATGTTTGCATAAGTCATTGTTTCTTAATTAAAGCAAAATTTACAGTTGTAATTGGATCCTCATTAAATAATGATATAGGAGAATAACATGGTGCTGCAAGAAAGGAAGATAAAACAAATTTGATTCAATAATCACTTCGTCAGTATGTGGCATTAAGCTGGTTCTTCCCTTTTAATTTCATAGTGTGCAAATGTTTTGATGAAAATTGTCTACCCTCTTTGGAAGGCCATTAACTTTTTGTTAAAAATGAAAAACCTATGTATATTTAATTGAACAAATATGTTATTTAAAAATCCTTATCCAGAGAAGACACTGTCCTGGATGATGACAAGACTTAACTAAAAAAGAATTTCTTTATTCTAACAAGAGTATCCCTTTGAAGAGAATTCTTTTATTTTTTTACCTTTTCACAGATTATCATACATCCCAAAAATTCTAAAAAACAAAACATTAAACCATCATTTATTTTCTATTTTTCATTTTTATTTTGGTATCATTAACCTACAATTACATGAGCAACATTATGGTTACTAGACTCCCCCCAGTATCAAGTCCCCACCACATACCCCATTACAGTCACTGTCCATCAGCATAGTAAGATTCTATACAATCACTACTTGCCTTCTGTGCAGCCCTCCCCGCGCCCCCCCCCACATGACGCTGCTTCTCGTAATGCCCCTTTCCCCCCCTTATCCCTCCCTTACCACCCATCCTCCCCAGCTTTCCCTTTGGGAACTGTTAGTCCATTCTTAGGTGCTGAGAGGCTGCTGCTGTTTTGTTATTTCAGTTTTTCCTTTGTTCTTTTTTTTTACAATTTATTTAGGTATCATTAATCTACAATTACATGTGCAATATTATGGTTATTAAACTACCCACTTCATCAGGTTCCCCCCCACCAACCCCATTACAGTCACTGTCCATCAGCGTAGTGAGATGCTATAGAATCACTACTTGTCTTCTCTGAGTTGTACAGCCCTCCCTGTGCCGCCACAACATTACATCTGCTAATCTTAATGCCCCTTCCCCCCCTTATCCCTCCCTTCCCACACATCTTCCCCAGTCCCTTTCCCTTCAGTAACTATTAGTCCGTTCTTGGGTTCTGTGAGTCTGCTGCTGCTTTGTTCCTTCAGTTTTTTTCTTTGTTCTTATGCTCCACATATGAGTGAAATCATTTGATACTTGTCTTTTTCGGCTTGGCTTATTTCACTGAGCATAATACCCTCTAGCTCCATCCATGTTGTTGCAAATGGTAGGATTCGTTTTCTTCTTATGGATGAATAATATTGCATTGTGTATATGTACCACCTCTTCTTTATCCATTCATCTACTGATTGACACTTAGGTTGCTTCCATTTCTTGGCTATTGTAAATAGTGCTGCGATAAACATAGGGGTGCATCTGTCTTTTTGAAACTGGGCTGCTGCATTCTTAGGGTAAATTCCTAGGAGTGGGATTCCTGGGTCAAATGGTATTTCTATTTTGAGTATTTGGAGGAATCTCCATACTGCTTTCCACAATGGTTGAACTAATTTTCATTCCCACCAGCAGTGTAGGAGGGTTCCCCTTTCTCCACATCCTTGCCAACATTTGTTGTTTGTGTTTTGGATATTGGCCATCCTCACTGGTGTGAGGTGAAATCTCATTGTGGTTTTAATCTGCATTTCTCTGATGATTAGCGATGTGGAGCATCTTTTCATGTGCCTGTTGGCCATCTGAATTTCTTCTTTGGAGAAGTGTCTATTCATGTCCTCTGCCCATTTCTTAATTGGATTATTTGCTTTTTGTTTGTTAAGGTGCGTGAGTTCTTTATATATTTTGGATGTCAACCCCTTATCAGATACATCATTTATGAATATATTTTCCCATACTGTAGGATATCTTTTTGTTCTACTGAGGGTGTCCTTTGCTGTACAGAAGCTTTTCAGCTTGATATAGTCCCACTTGTTCATTTTTTGCTTTTGTTTCCCTTGCCCGGGGAAATATGTTCATGAAGGAGTCGCTCATGTTTATGTCCAAGAGATTTTTGCCTATGTTTTTTTCTAAGAATTTTATGGTTTCATGACTTACATTCAGGTCTTTGATCCACCTTGAGTTTACCTTTGTGTATGGAGTTAGACAGTAGTCCAGTTTCATTCTCTTTCATGTAGCTGTCCAGTTTTTCCAACACCAGCTGCTGAAGAGGCTGTTATCTCCCCATTGTATATCCATTTGTTAGTGTCCTCTTTAATTTCTCTTAGGAGTGTCTTGTAGTTTTCAGAGTACAGGTCTTTCACTTCCTTCATTAGGTTTATTCCTAGGTATTTTATTATTTTTGATACAATTGTAAATGGAATTGTTTTTCTGATTTCTCTTTCTGTCAGTTCATCGTTAGTGTATAGGAAAGCAACAGATTTCTCTGTGTTAATTTTGTATCCTGCAACTTTGCTGAATTCAGATATTAGTTCTAGTAGTTTTGGAGTGGACTTTTTAGGATTTTTTATCTACAATATCATGTCATCTGCAAATAGGGACAGTTTGACTTCTTACCAACCTGGATGCCTTGTATTTCTTTGTTTTGTCTGATTGCCATGACTAGGACCTCCAGTACTATGTTGAATAACAGTGGAGAGAGTGGGCATCCCTGTCTTGTTCCCGATCTTAGATGAAAAGCTTTCAGTTTCTCGCTGTTAAGTATGATGTTAGCTGTGGGTTTGTTATATATGGCCTTTATTATGTTGAGGTACTTGACCTCTATACCCATTTTATTGAGTGTTTTGATCATGAATGGATGCTGAATTTTGTCAAATGCTTTTTCTGCATCTATGGAGATGATCGTGTGGTTTTTGTTCTTTTTGTTGATGTGGTGGATGATGTTGATGGATTTTTGAATGTTGTACCATCCTTGCATCCCTAAGATGAATCCCACTTGATCATGGTGTATGATCCTTTTGATGTATTTTTGAATTCGGTTTGCTAATATTTCATTGAGTATTTTTGCATCTATGTTCCTCAGGGATATTGGTCTGTAATTTTCTTTTTTGGTGCGGTCTTTGCCTGGTTTTGGTATTAGAGTGATGAGTAGAGTTTGGAAGTATTCCCTCCTTTTCTGTTTTTTGGAAAACACTAAGGAGAATGGGTATTATATCTTTTCTATGCGTCTGATAAAATTCAGCAGTGAATCCCTCTGCCCCGGGGGTTTTGATATTGGGTGTTTTGATTACCAATTCAATTTTGTTGCTGGTAATTGGTCTGTTTAGATTTCTGTTTCTTCCTTGGTCTGTCTTGGAAGGTTGTATTTTTCTAGAATGTTGTCCATTTCTTCTACGTTATCCAGCTTGTTAGCATATAGATTTTCATAGTATTTTCTAATAATTCTTTGTATTTCTGTGGTGTCATCGTGATTTTTCCCTTCTCATTTCTGATTCTGTTTATGTGTGTAGATTCTCTTTTTCTCTTAATAAGTCTGGCTATGGGTTTATCTATTTTGTTTATTTTCTCAAAGAACCAGCTCATGTTTTCATTAATTTTCTGCTGTTGTTTTATTCTTCTCAATTTTATTTATTTCTTCTCTGATCTTTATTATGTCCCTACTTCTGCTGACTTTAGGCCTCATTTGTTCTTTTTCCTGTTTCAATAATCGTGACTTTAGACTATTCATTTGGGAGTGTTCTTCCTTCTTTAAATAGGCCTGTATTGCTATATACTTTCCTGTTAGAACTGCCTTCGCTGTGTCCCACAGAAGTTGGGGTGTTGTGCTGTTGTCATTTGTCTCCATTATATTGCTGTTTTAATTTGGTCATTGATCCACTGATTATTTAGGAGCATGTTGTTAAGCCTCCATGTGTTTGTGAGCCTTTTTGTTTTCTTTGTACAATTTATTTCTAGTTATATACCTTTGTGATCTGAGAATTTGGTTGGTAGAATTTCAATATTTTTGAGTTTACTGAGGTTCCTTTTGTGGCCTAGTATGTGGTCTATTCTGGAAAATGTTCCATGTACACTTGAGAAGAACGTGTATCCTGCTGCTTTTGGGTGTAGAGTTCTGTAGATGTTTGTTAGGTCCATCTGTTCTAGTGTGTTGTTCAGTGCCTCTGGGTCCTTACTTATTTTCTGTCTGGTTGATCTGTGTTTTGGATTGAGTGGTGTGTTGAAGTCTCCTAAAATGAATGCATTGCATTCTATTTCCTCCTTTAATTCTATTAGTATTTGTTTCACATATGTTTGTGTTCCTGTGTTGGGTGCATATATATTTATAATGGTTATATCCTCTTGGTGGACTGACCCCTTTATCGTTATGTAATGTCCTTCTTTATCTCTTGTTACTTTTTTTGTTTTGAAGTCTATTTTGTCTGATACAAGTACTGAAACACCTGTTTTTTTTCCCTATTTTTTGCATGAAATATCTTTTTCCATCCCTTCACTTTTAGTCTGTGTATGTCTTTGGGTTTGAGGTGAGTCTTTTGTTATCAGCATACAGATGGGTCTTGCTTTTTTATCCATTCTATTACTCTGTGTCTTTTGATTGGTGCATTCAGTCCATTTACATTTAGGGTGATTATCGATAGATATGTACTTATTGCCATTGCAGGCTTTGGATTCATGGTTACCAAAGGTTCAAGGGTAGCTTCTTTACTATCCAACCATCCAACTTTAACTCTCTTATTACACTATTATAAACACAGTCTGATGATTCTTTATTTCTCTCCCTTCTTATTCTTCCTCCTCCATTTTTTGTATCTTCAGGGTTTTAATCTGTACTCTTTTGTGTTTCTCTTGACTGCTTTTGTGGATAGTTAATTTTACTTTTTGCCATTAGTTAGTATTTGGTTGGTCTGCATTCTTTGCTGTGATATTATTTTCTCTTGTGACATCTATTTAGCCTTATGAGTACTTCCATCTAGAGCAGTACCTTTAAAATATCTTGGAGAGGTGTTTTATGGGAGGCACATTCCCTCAACTTTTGCTTATCTGGAAATTGTTTAATCCCTCCCTCAAATTTAAATAATAATTGTGCTGGATACAGTATCCTTGGTTCATGGCCCTTCTGTTTCATTGCATTAAATATATTATGCCATTCTCTTCTGGCCTGTAAAGTTTCTGTTGAAAAGTCTGATGATAGTCTGATGGGTTTTCCTTTGTAGGTGATGTTTTTTTCTCTTTCTGGCTGCCTTTAATAACCTGTCCTAGTCTTTGATCTTTGCCATTTTAATTATTATATGTCTTGGTGTTGTCCACCTTGTGTCCCATGTGTTGGGAGATTTGTGGGCTTCCATGGTCTGAGAGACTATTTCCTTCCCCAAGCTGGGGAATTATTTCTTTCAGCAATTATTTCTTCAAAGACACTTTCTATCCGTTTTTCTCTCTCTTCTTCTTCTGGTACCCCTATAATGTGAAATTGTCCCGTTTAGATTGGTCACATATTTCTCTTAATATTCTTTCCTTACTAGAGATCCTTTTATCTCTCTCTGCCTCAGCATCTCTGTATTCCTGTTCTCTGATTTCCATTCCATTAACAGTCTCTTGCACCTCATCCTGTCTACTCTTAAGTCCTTCTATTGATTGCTTCATTTCTGTTATCTCCCTCTGGACTTTATCCCTTAGCTCTTGCATATTTCTCTGTAGGTCCATCAGCATGGTTATGACTTTTATTTTGAATTCTTTTTCAGGAAGATTGGTTATATCTATCTCACTAGGTCCTCTCCCTGGGGTTGTCTGAGTGATTTTTGACTAGACCAGATTCTTCTGCCTTCTCATAACAATAGAAGTCATCACTGGCAGGTGGCGTGTGTGCCAGCTGGGAGAACAAAGTCCCTTCCTGCTTGCTGGTCACCTTGCCCTTCTCCACTGCCTGTGCTGGTTACCCGCACACTGGGAGCAGTTTCTGTGATAATCTCTGGAGGTGCCGTGGGTGGGGTGGCCCTTGGAATAGCCTAGGGCACTGTGGGGAGTCGCAGACACGCCGGGTGTGTTCTCCTGTGAGAACGGCGCCCCTTCATGCCTTTTGGACCTTGCTCCGGCTTCCTCTGTCTGTGCTGGGCAGCTGTGCACTGGCGGCAGCCTCTGGGTCTGGCCTGGTTAGCTGCCCACTGGAGGAAGACTGTGTGGTTGCTGTGGCCAGGGCTGCTCCCTGGCTATTCTGAAGCTGTGGCGAGTCAGTCAGTTTGCTTGCAGCACTGGTGGGGGAATGAACGGCAGGCTTCTTATTGCCATGAGGGGCTTCGGAGTTGCGTTGCCACCCAGGGGGTTAGGGTGCCTGAAGTTCCTTAAGATTCCCAACATGCTGGTTTGAGTGTGCTGGGAAGAGTTTGTCTATCTGTTAAGCCCTTGTCCCATTAAGACTTTTAAAAGGGCCCGCTTTTCTTTCATCCCAGGGGAGCCGGCTGTGGGCACCTGCTCGAAGTCTCTGTCTTGGATTTTACTCTTCCGTTTCTATTATATCCAGTACACCATGCAATGCATGTCTGTGCTCCCGGTGCAGATTACTAGGGCTGGTTATTTAGCAGTCCTGTGCTTCCATTCCCTCCCCACTCTGATTATTTTCCTCCCACTGGTGAGCTGGGGTTGGGGGAGTGCTCGGGTCCTACGGTCACGGCTTTGTATCTTACCCTTTTCGTGAGACGCTGAGTTCTTGAAGATGTAGATGTAGCCTGGCTCTTGTACTGTATCTTCTGGTGTCTCTTTTAGGAATAGTTGTATTTTCAAAAACATATATGGTTTTGAAAGGAGATTTCTGTTGCCCTACTCACACTGCCATCTTGAGCCATCTCCTAAACAATTATTTTTATTTGGTTTTAATTTATCCCAGGAATTTTATCTTCCTTATTGAATTTCATATTGCTATGTATAGTTAGATAATGATATGTAAAAAAGGTTTGAAACATCTATAATTACTGTATATGAATTATATAAGTATTGTTAGAATACTTTTGATAAATCAAGGCCTGAATATTTCTCCTGATGTATCTCCTTTATCTAACTCTCCAAATTGTTAATTTTCTCATCTATTCCCTCAGGTTCTTTCCTCCTGCCTTCAACTTTCTCTTTTATTTTTTATCTTAACTTTTTAACTTCAATCCCTAGTTATAGAGCACATCATGGTGCTAGGTCTAAAAATCATAAAATACTTGATGTAGCTTTTTAAAAAATTATAGAAGATGTAGGTATTTCATGCCAAAATATTTTCCATGTATCTATCCAGGCATCTAAGTATTCAGGAAACAATGCAAAACTAGTATACATGAATAACATATATATAGATATACACTATCTATCTATCTATCATCTATAAAGAGAGACACTGAGACAGATAATGAACATTAGCATGTATTTCCTATTTTGGTGTTCTCATTTTTTCTCCCCACAAATTATTGTTGATACCATTTTTAAAATTAAATGCATTAAAATATTTTAATTTTTTGAACATAATAAAAAACTCAACCCCTAACAGCTTTATATATTTTATAATCCTTCATCAGCTATGTGTAAAAAATTCCATAATCAAAATGCATAATGAGTGTTTAAGTAATGGCTGGATTGCTAGAGGTTGATAGTTCTTTTGCTGTAGGATTCATCTTCAAAGAAGCATTGTGCATGATAACAAGAAATATTCCAGAAGCAGTAAAGGTAGTCTAGAGGACTAACAGTTCACCTCGAGCTCTCTGGTGTGAAGAATATGAAGCCTGATTTCCAGATGGCTGATCAATGACAGATTTTGTATAAGGTAACAGGATAAAGGATCATTCTGCAGAAGCTATGGGTTACTATTATAAGCAAGTAATGTTGGGAAAAATGCGGCAGTGTATTTTTTTGTAGCTTTTCAGGACTCTAGAATATCAAGTAAATTTTTCACTAAAATATAGAAAACATTTTTTCATATTTATATTTCTTATTTGAATTATGCTAAGAGTGTACTCAGCTCTTCTCTCTCTTTTGCTGTACTTCCACAGGCATAGAAAATATCCTAGTCTTGCTAGAAAAACTGAAGTGATAACCTAAGCAATTTTGTATTCATTAAGACATCATATATTGAATTACATTTTGGAGGTTCTTGTCTCTAGCATTTTTCCTAAAATTATGATTCTATGTAACTGCAGGTATTAGCTATCCAATTGCTAGGATTTTATCTCAAGTAAAGGCAAATGGATTCAGACAGGTCTTTTTGTACATAGGTTTATATACATTTTTTATTCTAGATGTCTTTGATTCCATTCCAGTTATTAATTTTAAATTCAATAATTATGCATAAAGCTTCCAGATAAGTGATTTCCTGTATGGAGATAGTTGAAAATACACTTGAAGTGCTTTTATTAGGTATCAGTGCCCCAAGCTAATAGTTATGTCACATTCAACATCACTTACCAAGACAGTCAATTGTCACAGAGGTTTAAATATTATGCCTTAGTTCATGAGTTATACACATTAGTATTCTAAAGAGGCATAAGTTTCTTAATACAACGGAATCTCTCCACTAACACATGATTCTTTATGTAGATTATTTTTATCCAAGGACATTGATGGGCAATTGGAATTATAATAAAAAATAATTTAGATAATAAGCACAGGCAAACATAGAAAAAGAAGATCTAATGTAGCTTTCTGCAACTGGCTTTAATATTAGGAATATCACTGTTACAAATTTTAGTTTATACAGTGAGTTAAAGTCATTATTATTATATGTAAATTTCATATTTTGCACATTTGTGCTCTTGTAATGATTTTATAAGATATATGTAGGGCAAACCAGAAATACAAATACATAGGTACTCATAAGTGCACACATAATGAGGAAACCAAGCAGGTACCAATTTTGATTATAAAAATATTCTTCTAGGGATTGCGCTAGCTGTTTCTCAATTTTAATAAGCTTTCCAAGGGGACATAGCCAGATAAGCCATGGTATATCTTCTGGATAGTTTACTCATGCAGACCCTTACAATTCAATGACACTGGTTAATGCTTATCTCTGGCTCAGAGTCTTTCAATTTTCCTTACGGGATGTTCTTCAGCAACAATCCAATAACTTAATACATGATTTGGTACTGATTAAGGTAAACCATACTTCTCCATGCTATCAACTTATTTTATAATATTCTGCTGCTTTTTGCATTCAGTGATGATTACTATAATTTCTCTTATAACTAGATTTTTTGACCAGGTAATATGTACTATGTATTTTATAATAATGTAATAAAAAAACAAATTTAGTGCATTGATAACTATAAAATATTTTTAGATGTGTAGGATTATATTTGCATCATGTCTTTGAAAATATTGGGAAATTCAACCTAATGACATCTCTCAAAAAATGTTAGCAACTGTCCTCTGATTAAGAGATTTGTTCTCTGAAATGTGTTTTATATAGTCTACTCTGAACACATGGGAAAAAATACAATAAAAACATTCTATTTCCTCTTAATATTAGTAGCACAAAATCAAACTTATAGCAGGAAAATTATTTTCGTTCATATAAACTGTGACAGTCTTATGTAACTGGTAAACAGCAAGAGCTATAACTTCATAGGGCTGATATTATTAACACAGAATCAAAATTATGAAATATTCAGTTGTGTGAAGTGCTATGGAATAAACTAAAACACTTTTTAACCAGTGACAATATGTCTATGTGTACATCAAAACCAAAGTAAGTACACAAGAATTCTGAGTAATGCCATTAATCTCATGGATGGATATTATTAAATTTATGGATTTATCATCCCTATATTGCAACATTTTCTTCTTGATATTCACTGTTACCCCTTTAGAAATATAAACACAGAATCAAAACTTTAAGTTACACAGAATCCATTAGACTGACATTTAAATGTTTTCTATAGCCAAATAAGTACATATACCAACTGAAACAATAAAAAAAGGTAGTTACAATTTTAGTGAAGTTTGTAGATTTTTATAAGCACAGAAAGAAGTCTTACTTAAGATAAAAGGTACTTATTATTTAAACCTAAAGAAATTAGCTTAATAACTGTCACATTTTAAGTTTTAGATTTCTGGCTATAAAGACTAAAAATAGTGTTCAGTGTGTCTCATTAGGGTTGATTAGATCCTGACCAGTGCCTGTCTTATCATTATAAATTCCCAACCACTAGAGCAGTATGGAGGTTCCTCAAAAAACTAAAAATAGAAACACTATAGGACCCAATAATTCCACTCTAGGAATTTACCTGAAGAAAACAAAATCCCTGATCCAAAAAGATATAGGCACCCTATGTTTGTCACCACATTATTTACAACAGCCAAGTTATGTAAACAACCTAAGTGTCCATCAAGAGATGAATGGATAAAGAAGATGTGTACATATACACATGGAATATTATTCACATAAAAAAAAGAAATCCTGCCATTTGCAACAATATGGATGGACTTAGAAGGTATTATGCTAAGTGAAATAAGCCAGGTAGAGAAAGACAAATACCACAAGATTTTACTTATTTGTGGAATATAAAAACAAAACAAAACAAAATGAACAAAATAGCAGAAGATGCATAGACACTGTGAAGTGACTAGTGGTTACCATGGGGGAGGGGTTGAGTGGATGAGTAGGGAGGGTAAAGGGAATAAAGGGGTACAAAAATTCTCAGTCATAATAAAAGGTGGTCACAGGAATGGTAGGATGAGGATTTAATAATATGGGTAACTATTGAACCACTTTGTTGTATATTTGAAACTAATATAAGATTGTATATCAATGATACTTCAATAAAAAAAATTCTCAAACACTGAAAAGGAAACTCCCACAGTTTGCTCAGGAAATAAGATAAATTTATATGGGAAGATATAATTGAACTCTGGAATATTTAAACCAATAAAAATGACTTATAACCTCTAGTTATAAAAGAAATAAGTACAGCATGGTGACTATATTTAATAATGTGGCATTTGAAAGTTGCTAAGAGAGATCTTAAAAGTTTTTCATCACTAGAAAAAAAATTGTAACTGTGTGATGAAGGATGTCAGCACCACTTATGTGGTGATCCTTTCTCAATATATACATATAGTGAATCATTATGTTGTATATCTGATACATATGATGTTATATGTTAACTATATCTCAATAAAAAATAAATGAAAGTGATGAAATAAGTAAATAAAATTTTTTACTATTTTTGGTGTTAAGTTTAAAAATGATTGCTTTATATTTTGCATTTTACATGCCTGTAATGTTTATGACATTATGCATATTAGTGTATAAAAAAATTAGAGGTGTGATTCTAATGTGAAATATAGAATATATAACTGATTTATATCTGTGCTTTTTAAATTAAATTTTAATAATCTTATTAATATGATAGGTACATTAAAAAACTTAGGAATCACTATATTTGTTTAATTGTTAGAATTATAAAAAATAATTATTTTAATAAGGTTTTGTATATTAGCCAATGAATTGAAGTGCCTTAAGATGAAATAAGTTTAGAAGCAGCTTAAAATTGAAAAAAAAAATTAAGTAATGCAATTACAAAATACTCCTTCAAATATATTAGATATTTAATATAAGATAAATGTTAAGTTGGCTATCGAAATAATCAAGATTTTTGAAGTGATTTTAATAATCAAATATTATTTTTAAAACCATGGTTACTTCCTAGTATTCTTTCTTGCAGATCAAAGCCATGTTTAAGAATGCCAAAATATAACACCTCTTAACAATAACATTCATCTTTTTGTTTTTCTTGCTGCATTCTGTAAGAATCATTTGTCTTAATGCTTTGGTTTTCTATTTTAGTCTTTTGTGATATCTTTTCGCTATTCAGACCTTTAGTTGCTGTTTACATTATCAATCCCATTCTAATATGTGTGTTAAAGTAGTCTGTTTCTATTTTGTTTAAAAAATGTCCTTGAATATTTCATTGGTATGACTTGTAACTTCTTTCATTTCTATTAATTCACTTCCCTCCTTGTTTGGTCTTTCCTGACTGGAACCTCATCAGCTGGTTCACACTTTTATTCCCAGAGCCCAGAATGATGTTAACTGCCAAGCACAGAGACTGTCCAGCACAGAGAAGTAATCAATGAGGATTTGTTAAATGAATGAATATTTGTGTATTCCATATATATTCTATATGAAACATTATGCGAATTTTTAGAAATGTCAATTGTTCATACATATATATCTATAAAGTAATGTCTGAATTGACCAATAGTTGTAACTCTAGTCTATTTCCTCAGTTCTATTTGAAGACTTCTTTTCTTAATAACAAATACAGATTCTTAGAAAAAGTCTCTTTTTGCAGTAGGTGGGAAGCTGAAAGGGTAAATGCAAGTTTTATCTTTGTTGTACAGGGAACTGCTCTCTGAATCAAGTGGTCCTTTTCTGCTGTGTAACCAGAAGTCACCAAGAGTGTTTCACTTTTTCCTTTGTTCCCCCTAATTTCCTCACTGAGGACCATCTTTGGTAGTTATCTATTATATTTAGGTAAGTAGTCTTGGATGAGATTCAAAAGATGTAGAAATAAGTGAATACCTGATATATTGGATGATAGAACTACATATCAGAGCCATTATATAATGGACTGAAACCAATATGATGATTCAAGTTTAAATTCAGAATTCTCCTTTCATTTAAAAAATTCAGCCATAAAAGTAGAGTTGACACAAAAACTTTTAAATGAAAAAACTCTAGTTTATGCTCATATTAATATCTCTTGCCAAACTAACAAAATGAAAAAGAATATATATGTAAAATTCAGATGGAGGGATATAATTGCTTAGTTATAACTTACAAATTCAATAATGTGTACATTTGGTATAACATATTTTCTAGGTAAATTTTATAGTCTAAACCATAGACTCTAATAATCAGACTAGTGAGTATTTTGTTGTATACATTATAAGAGGAATGAGGTGAGTGGAAATACCAGATATTTACCTTATTCAAAATGAGTTGATGTAGTTATTAGATATCTGTCGTGCATAAGAAGCAGACATTCTGCATTAGCATAGAGGGTATATGATAAAAAAAGTGCCAGGTTTTCACTAAATATACTGAGCAAAAATAACACTAATCAATTTTCTATCAATGAATCCTGGGAGTCTGTCAGCAATTGTTCTTATCAAACAGTTAGCAGTATTTAATATCTCCCATATCTAAATTTATTTCACCATGATCATTATTATATCATTTATACATTCATTTAAAAAACATTTCCAGAAATGGAAGTCTTGAAATCAAAATTCTTCTACTACATTTTCTGATATCACAATGGATTCAGGTTTTAAATGTGTCACATGGCTAAAGAAAAGTATGGCATGTTCATTTTGATCAGAATAGTTCAGGCATGTATGTGCTTTGAGTGTACTTTTGCTTTTGTATTAGTTTAACATCTGAGACTCATATGCCCTCATTCTGTCTCTGTATTCCATCCTTCCTCTCAATACCTATTTTAGTTTCCAGTTTCTTTGCTTGGTCCCCTGTTTTCTTTCACATACATGACAAATGAGCCAATCTAAACATAATTTCACCTTACTCCCAATTAATTGGCTTTTCCATTTTACTGGATCCTTTATCTGTCCACATCTAACCCTTTGCCTATCACTCACTTTCCACTTAATACATTATCACTCTTGGCGCACGTTAGTTAAATAATTCAATCAATTTGTTTATAAAAGCAACCCTGCGGCAGGACACAATTTTACATCTTACTGAGATGAATATAATTCATTTGTTCAGAAGTTACTAGGAATCAATGCATTGATCAGTCCTCCTTAAAACACCCCATTCACGAATTTACAAGTATTTATTGAGAACAATCTATCATCCAGTCACAGTTCTACATATTGTATATATAGCAGTATATGAGACATAAATATTCCATTCTAATTGTGGGGATAGTGAAGAATATCCCTCTGTTCATAGTATCTTTTGGTGAACAAAAATATACGTTTGATATTTTCCCACATGTCTACTTTGTTTTTTGTTACCTGTACTTTGGTATCATATAAAAGAAATCATTGCCAATACCAATGACACAAAGCTTCTCTCCTATGCTGTTTTCTAAGAATGGTATAATTTAGGTCTACAGAATATTTTTAAGAGCAGAGCAGAAAAAAGGTCTGTGAAGGAGAAAAGTGAATGAGAGGAAGGTTATGTGAAATAAAGTCAGGTGTCAGAAAATTTCAGACTCTGTAGACTATGCTAAAAGTTATATTTTCTTTCTAATATAAATGAGATGCCATTGGAGAGTTTAAAGACAATGAGTGACATTATCTTACAGTTTTAAAAGATCACCTGTATACTGAGTGGGAAATTGATTTGTGTGGATCAAAACTGGATGAAGGTAACGATTTAGGAAGCTGTTTTGAGTTTTTCAGGTGAAGTACTTTGGGAGATAAAGAAATGGAAAGAACTGGATGGAATCAGGATTTATTTGGGAGACAGTGTAGACATGATTTGCTGAAGAATTAGATGTGGAGACTAAGTAAATGTAAAGAACTGATTTGTGTTAGTATGTATGTATAAGCCTTTTTCTAAGATGAAAAGTTGGTGATAAATGAAACTGAAATTTGGAAATCAAGAATACTGCCTTGGAACTCCAGTGTTTGTTGCAGCATTACTCACAGTAGCTAAGATATGGAAGCAATCTAAGTGTTCACTGATAGATGAATGAACAAAGGTAATGTGATTTTATATATATATGTATATATATTTTATATATATACATATTTATCATGGAATATTTTTTATTCATCCATAAAAAAGAAGGAAATCCTGACATTTATGACAACATGAATGAATCTGGAGGTCATTATACTAAATGGAATAAACCAGACACATAAAGACAAATGCTGTATGATTTCACTTATAGGTGGAATCTAAGAAAATGAAACTCAGAGAAGCAGAGTGTAGAATGGTGGTTGCTAGAGGCTGAGGGGCAGGGGAAATGGTGAGATGTTGGTCAAAGGGTACAAAGTCTCAATTATATAGGATGAGTAAATTCTGGAGATCTAATGTATAGCATAGTGATTATAGTAAAAAAATACTATATTGTATACTTGAAATTTGCTAAATGAGTAGATCTTAAGTGATTTTACCACATACAAAAAAAAATGGTAACTGTGAGGTGATAGATATGTTCATTAGGTTGATAGCAGTTATCCTTTCACAAAGTATATGTATACAAAAACATCACATGTACATCTTATATATACATATATAATTTTGTCAATTATACTTCAACGAAGATGGAAAAAAATAAAATATCAGATAATTAAAAAAAATACCACCTTGACTACAGCTAAGCTGGAGAAGACTTTTAGACATCAATGCTAAGTAGCTAGTTTGATATATGAATCTAAATTAGACTAGATATATAAATCTGTAAGTCATTATTATATAGCTTATAGTTAAAGCCATGTAAATGTATGGGAACGTTTTAAAAGGAGAATGTTTGCTGAATGTTTTACTATACTTTTGAAATGCAATCCAAATTAGAAATTCTTTAATTCATCCTCACTATTACTCTACCCCCAAATTTGGATGTAATTTGGGGGGAACGATTAACTTTATTAGCAAGATTGTTTTTCTCTGTTTCTTATCAGCCAATTCTTTTTATATGCATGAGGGTGATAGACTGGAATGATACACCGAAATGACTGCAAAGGAATGAGAGTATATACTGAGATAGGGTACATCACAAAAATAAGGACATTTTTGGCCCAAGATTCGTGGAACAAACTATTAAGAAAAAATGATTAGTAAAAGTTTTTTAAATTGTGATTAGCAAAAAATACAATAAATAAAATGAGAGGCAGACTAACTACTGAGAATATGGTGGAAAGTTACTAACTTTTAATCTTTTAAAAATAACACAAATAAGTAACAGCTTAATGCATCAATAATCAAGTGAGAAAGGTAAACTTGGATAATAAAAATATTAAATATATGGGCAAAGATAAGGAAATTTAATTTAAAATAACAGATGACAAATTAAGTTTGCCTCTAAAATTAGCAAATAATTATTAGAAGTGTAACAACACTGGCAAAGTAAGATGAGACTTGGTTCTCTTGTGTATTGCTAGTTGCAGTGTGAACTGACTCAAACTTTCTTACAGACAATTCCTCCAAAAATTTAAAATGTACATTAATTTATGCCATTGATTTTGATTTTAGAATCTGAAGATAGTTTACAAGTATATGTTATCCAGTGAAATATTTTAAAAATTATTCTAAGTATTTTGAGATCATGAAGTCCTAAATAATGGATTTGCCATGTCTTAATAACATGTAAGGTACTTATAACATTAAATGAAAATTTCTCAGCCTGTGTATTATCTATACAAATAAATACATAAGGCAGAAAATGGTGAATGTGAATGGTGACAACAGTTCAACCAGTGTTGAAGAGAGATGACCTAGGAGGATGACCAAAATGGTAGGGAGATGAGGTTTTAATGATACATACATTTTTAAATCAGTGTTTGTGACTTTTAATCTTTATTTTTAAAAGTCATTTGACAGTTGCTTTACTTCAATGTTTATTTCAGTGTTCATTGGCTTCATTTTTCCAAACTTTGTCAAATATACAAGATCTCTTTTGATCAATTAGGGGAATTTCAGGAAATAGTTCAACATAGATTCAGTAGGATAGTTGTGAGTGCTTCTGTCACTTCAGGAATATTTGATTAAAAATTATTTCAGATTTTACCGTTATTTTTTCCTGTTGCTGCTTTTGTTACTTTTCTTTTAGTAGAACAGACAGGAAACTTCTTCCCAAAATAATTACATAAAGTTTACGTGAATTATAGAGGTCTGCCTTGCTTATATGTTATTTTAAATAAACTTTACTGGCATATTAAGAGTTCAAAATTATTGCGTTTGGGTATGGTTACAGTTCACTTTATATTTAAGAGAATTTATAAAGTGGAATTCCTTTTTAAACATTATATACCTACTGGATATACTTTAAATAGTCCTTTGTTAGAATATATTTGTAGAATATAAAGAATAACTTAAATATTAATTTTTTAGAAAAAATGTTCTTGGTTGTTTTTTCTTTTTTAAATTTTTGGTTGCTTTTATGGTAGACATAAACAATGTCTATGTCAAAAATAAATTTTATGATGATTATTTGTTATAAGGCAATAATTAAAACTCTGGTTTTGACTGTTCTTTTGGGGCCATGTGATCCATTTTATCACTGGATGCTTTATGGAACAATATTCAGGAACAGATTTTGTAAAAATGGAGACTATAATCCTCATTTTGCATATGGTTCAAGTATGTGCATATGTGTATGTGTGGTAGGGATGTTATGGTAAATGTGATTTTAGTTATACAGCTTACTTAAGCGTTCAGACAAGCAAATGAGGTTGATTATATAACCTGGAAGATTAGATAGAAAACATGCTAGGTATTGAGATAAAATAATTTAGTCAATATATAATTTTGGCTTATATAATGGAAATACATTCTTTACAAGAGATCAAATTATTTCATTTGCTATCATTAGTGAATTTCTTTTTTTATAAATGCAAGGCAATAGGAAATAAATGTTAGGCTCTTTTGGACACCACAATGTCTGCTCTCTGGAATAAACTTAGAAACATCTTCACAATTAACAAATGGTTCTTGTGCAAGTTATACTGAATTAACAAGAAGCCAAAATATTCTTTTATAAGATAGAGTCTTATTTATTATTGAACTGATACTAAATTCTAAATCATCAGCTAAGAACTTTTTAAGGAGACTATTGAAAATGAAGTAGCACTTAATATCAAATATACTTCTAAGACTTTGCTTCTTCAGTTATCTTAAATCAAGATAATTAAGAGGACACAAATAAAACCTGTTAGAATAATTGAAACTATGAAGTTACTTCCACAAAAATAAAGAAAAATAATAGTATTCTTTAATTTGAAAATCAAAAGAAGTTAAAATTATAGAGACTCAATGTGGATAACAAATTTCATAATATTGATTATATATATTCCAGGAAAATGAAGAAGAGATCCGATCCTCCTTTTCTTTTTTCCTTCCCTCCCTTCCCCTCTCCTCCCCTCTTTTCTGCTCCCCTTGCCTTCCCTTGTCTTTCCCTTTTCTTCTTAAATCAGTAATGTTTTGGAAAGAGTGATCTACAGTTGATGCTCATTCTTTCAAAATTCTCATTTGCTCTTTAAACCATAATCATTGGACTTCTGACTATCTCTCCTAAACTGTATTCTCAAGAAGGGCAAAAATGATCTCTCATTTATCAAATCCAGTGTTTTCAGTTCAGGTAGTATCAGACCTGATAATTTGATACACTTATCTTATTTACAAATTCAAGGATGACAGAAGCAAAGCTGGTAGAATTTCATTTAATGCTACTTTTCACCAATCCATATAAAATTATTCACATCTACATTCATGGTTACCTGCTTTCCTCCTGCCTCAGTGCAATTATCTCTGTCCAATGACAATTTCTTTTATCTTTGAATTCTCTTGTTAGATTTTGAGATTCTCTTGAACAATCACAATTTATTTATCATTATATCCTTATTACAGAATGTCTGTACCATAGTGAATATGTGTTGAATTGAGTTAATTTGATCTTAATTAACATGAGCACAATTCAACAGCATTGATACAGTGATTACCAACCTAATGGAACTCATTTAATTAAAACATGGCATGATATAAGCTGAATATACACTAAGGTACTTAAAAAATTCAAAGTGTTTGTCAAAGACCTGGACATAGTTACTATGATACTATCAACATGCATGACATTGTTCTAAACTTTTGAAAAGAGTAGGAAAAGAGCTAGACAGATCTCATATGTGTAAAGATAAAATGATGAGAATTAAATGTGAAATTTTCTTATGTAAAACATTCTATAAAGTTAGACTGGTTACACATATAATATTCCATCCCCTTCCAATCCTTAATGGTCTTCTTTTGGAAAATGGAGATAGTTATTCATACCAGAGCATGATTTACTCATCTGTAAATCACCATATTCTTTCAGGAAGTTTTTCACTAAATCCACAAAGCAAACTGGCAAAATTTCCCCTGAAACTGTATCATGTTTCTAGAAGTGGGAATAAAAACCCCCAATGACTCTTGGATTTCTCCTGACCCTAGATTCAGATCTCTCAGTAATATTATTTCACTCATGCACATGTTACTTTATTTTTTGGAAAACAACATTAATATTGAAATAGAAATGCATCTAATTTTCCAAAAAGAACCCAGTCCACCACAAGCTTTGCCTCTCTTATCATGGGACACTATTTTTTAAGGCATAGATCCAAATTTTTAGGCTGAGATATTGGCTTGATCTTTAAACTGAGCATAATTTGCCTTGCTGGTGATTATACCAAGTCACAGAGTCCACAATTTCATTCTTAAATGAGATAGGAAAGGAATATGGTTTTTTGTTTGTGTGTTTTTGTTTTTTCTTTTTCTTTTATTTTTTTTAAGGATAATGGGATTGAGAAATTCTATGTCACTGAATTGCTTTTAGTAGTCTCTCTACATAATGAGTGTTTAGGGATACTATAACACCATTTGTAACAGGAAGACAATTTCCTGAAAGAGTTTACTGGAATCCAATGAAAAAAGATTTAGAAAGCAACATGATAATATAGGCAAAATTTCATACTACTTATAATTTACCTTAGTAGTGCACCTCAGTACTTCTGCTTTTTCCTTGAACCACTCCAAGACCTCTAGTTACAAGGTGCCCTTGATCACAGTGATCTTGATCATGTGAGAATCATGACTGAAAAAAAAGCCAAAAAACAAAAAACACTATTACAATGCCTGAAAAAATAAAGTGAGAGGTCTTATATAAATATCACTTTATATGACATATTAATTTGACATTTTTTGTTTGTTTTGTTGTTCTATGTTATTTAACAAAGTACCTGGTACAAAATAAGTGTTCTAAAATATGCTGATTTCCTTAAATTGCTCTCTCTTGGTCAGATTCCCTAGAGAATAGAAATTTAGGCATGACTTAAGTGCTGAGTATTTGGAAGGTCTGATCCAATATAGCGAGAGTTAGGGAAAAAATAAGCAAAGCAAGACAGTAGGGAAAACAATCAAGGTGATGAGTTGATCATTTGTTCTCTTTATTTTTAAATGTCTAAAGCAATCATATCCTCATTATCAAGACATTTATATTTTTAAGAAAAACAATGAAATCTTAAACCTGAAGATATGAAGTCAGTATTTTTCATTGACTGGATGCTTCTATTATTCTTAAGTAGTGAAGGTATTCCTAAATGAACATCAAAGGGCAGAAATAAAGTAGGGTTAAAGGGAAAGGGTATTAAGATTTGTATTCAGCACATCTGAGTTCAGAACAGTGTGTCATTTAATTGATTTGAGCCTTAGAAAATAGAATCTGCAATGTCTTTCTCACATAATTATATGTCTCAAATGAGAATTTAAAATTGCTTTGAAAAGTAATAGATATCATCCAAATATAACAATGTGATGTTTTATTAAGAAAAAAACATCAGTCCTTTATAAAGGCTTATAATCTACCAATGCTTTTATATATATTACTTCATTTAACCTCTTCAAGAATCCTGAAAGATAATCACATACTTAAAAATAGTCTCACCAGAATAAACTGCAGTTATATATGTCCTAGAGAATTAAAATTTCCATCATCAATCTTGAGTTTATTTACTCAATTTCCATAACTTTAGTGGCACATATATTCACCTCATCAGTATTGTTCTTCTTTTCACAGATATGAATTACTTTTTGAAAAACTAAATTAAAAAACCTTTAAAGCTTCCCATACTTTTCATCATTAAATTTAGAGTAATGTGTTTCATTAGCTCAGAGTGTAATACAGTTTTGGCTGGCAAATTTATACTCAAGCACACTTAAATGGATATTTCCAGGAAGTAGGAACTGGTATATTTGAAATAACTATTATTTTTCTCTACCTTAATAAACAAACTTGAAATGATTGTTCTTCAATTGACAAGATTATTTACCTAGCAGCCCTTTGATTCTGCAGTCCGTAATTAATTTAATCCTTCTGGTGTGACAAAGTCAGGAAAGTAAGTGGGCAGTTTGTCTGGAAAGTACTGATTGGTGATAAGAGTAGTAAACAAAAAGTTATATTACTATTTCAAGCTTTGTTCTATTCAGCATCAAACTTACCTTTAAGGAGATGTGTCTATGTGTGTGTGTGTGTGTTGTGTGTATGCTGTTCTCTTTTATGGTATAGTTTAAGGAGTTAGTGGTGCCATTTATTTTTCAAACCTTCAAATTCATTGGCAAGTTTTTTGTCATTTTTACTTGTTTTTATGATATATTACCAAATCAATACAGAAAAAATAATTTAACTGGAGAGAGAAAAAATATTTCATTTATGGTTTCACTTATGCTAAGCTTAGCAACATAATTTTAGAAATAACTTCTAAGAAGTTATTTCTGTATTCATAAGGTGAACTTTCAAATTGGAAAAGAAAGCACCTTCATATTTGAAGATGACTATATAAATGATTGAACCTATAACAACACATTAATAGAGTATACTTCTAAGGGCACATTTATTTCCATGCATTCTTTCAGAATACTTTTGGGAGGAGTTACCATCAGCAGACAACAGAGTTTTAAAAGGACCAGTACCTCTGAGGTAGGGGGTGACTACTGTGAGATGAAGTTGCAAACTAAGGCTGAGTTGAACATCAAAGGCACAATTAAATTATTTTCTAGTCTTCACATACTTTTCCACCATTATATTTAGAATAATTTATTTCATTAGCTCAGAGTCTAATATGATTTTGGCTGACAAATCTACATTCAAACCCCATTAAATGGCTATTTCCATTCTCATTCTAGGCATACAGTGAGGGAAAAAGAATTACAGGAATTAGAATAAAGGGCCCAGATTAAGGCCTACTTGTTTTCAATATAATCATTTTTTAAATGTAAATAAAGTTTAAGAGTGATAGCTCAATGCATAGCATTGGAAAGCAAAGAAGCAGTCAGCCTTACAAGGTGGCAGAAGGAATGAGTAAGGAAAGAATTCATGGGGTGTAGTTCTAAACTTTTACCTGAATTTCAGGATAGAGAAACTTCAGACACTTAAGACACATAGCTGGAAACTGAATGAGTGGAAAATTGACTTCAATTATTTTTTAGGGAAAAATGTATGAACTTTTATAGTGCTGTTTGTATAAAGGTGTTAGTGTCCAGAAACCAAAGGAGATCAGTGACCATCTAGATGCATCTGCTCTGAAGTAGATGGATAACTGTTCCTAAACTTCCCTGATTATAGGATAAAGTGATTGTCCAGTGAAACCAGAAAAAGGATCAGTCAGCCTTTGAGTCATTGCATAATAATTTCTTATAATTGGAATAAGGCATGGTTAGGAAAGAAATTAACAACCTGTCTACTGTGGCTTATAAACATGTACCAAATGAATTGAAGATTTTCATACAACCCTTTAATGAATTTTCAGAATATTATGAAACAGAACAAAACAGACTGAAGTTTTTTGTTTTTTTTTTTCCATTCAGAGACTTTACTGTCAGTTAACAGCAAACCTTACCAGTGAATCTAGGAAACAAGAAGTGGCACCCTCAAATACTTTTTAAAGTATGTATTATAAAAAAGGATGCTATAGCTTACTCTCTAAAGGTGTTTACAGTATAATTGGAGAGATAGTATAACAGAAGACAAACTATAAACAATATTTTGTAAATATGAGGAAATTCAAACTTATGTATTATACACAGTAAACTGGGAATCAGCACCATGTTGATATAATTTTTACTAGTGGATTCCAAACTTGGATATTTATGAGAACCAATTAGGGATGTTTCTAAAATGCAGAGGTTCCAGAGAGTCATACCATAGCAATTACTGATTGATTAGGTTTATGTTAGGAATCCATAAATCTAAATTTATGTTAAATTCTTCTGGTGACTAGTCAGGTTTTGGAATTGCAGGTACAGTCGGCTGAGAGAGCTATTTTAAATTAAATGAAATTAGTCATGGAAAAATTTTAAAAGAACCATGACTGAAAGCTATTAGTACTTTCATTGTTGAAACAGCACCATGGAATTCAGTCTGTTTGAATACAGATGGCATATCAAACAGGTTAAAGTTACTTGAAGATTTTTATTTAAATAATTCATTATTTTTCACATTAAATATTTCAAAGTCAAACGTAGTAAAAAGTAGTTTCCTTTTCCCATAGCCTGCCCATATCTTCTAAAGATCCTTTTTCAAAGTGAATCAGATCTAATTTTTCATATGTATCTTCCTGGAATCTTATATAATTGTATAATTATATAAGCATATATATATATGTTTTACCTAAACAGTGTCATTTTGGTAAAATTTGTTTTTTTTCCCTTAATAGCATATGTCAAACACTTTCTATATCACAATGTATACTTTTATCATGATTTTTTAAAGAAATATATGGGATGTTGTTGTATGGATAATGATGATTTATTTAACCAGGGTTTATTTCATTTAGGTGGTTTTTAATCTTTTGCTTTCATAATTGGTTACAAGGAAACATTCTCACGCACATGTTTTCATATATGTGTAATTTTAACATTTCAAAGAATTCCTGCTGGCTTGAAGAGTATGTATATTTTTAATTTTGATAGAAGTTGCAAGACACCCTCCAAAAGTGTAGGTCAAATTTCTAAATCCACTAAAAGTGTAAGAAAATGTCTGTTTCTCTGAATGATGGTCAATTTGCTTTCATTTGCTGGAACCGAGGGACTTGAGGACATGCTTCAAGGATTCCTGGCCACAGGGTGAGACGGCACTGGATGGAAGAAACGGCTCATAAAAGCAATTCTTAGAATGGATAACATACCAGTTAGAATAAAACCAAAGTAATAGGGCACTAGGAAAACTGAGTAAAGTTTTCCTATTTACAAAGGGATGGTAAATGGGAATTGTTGTATAGTAACCATCACTAAAGATTTAAGACATCAAAATAACACTGATTTTGCCTCTATAGGAATTCCTGTATGTTACTATTTTATGGTTTTATTTTAGAGAATAGAAGCTAAGTGGATTTAAGTGGATTTTCAAATGTACATGCAAACTTTGACACCCAACTCTCTTCCTCTCCACAATCTTTAAAACCCTTAAGTGTGAGCTCTACTTCCATTTTCTGTTTTCAGGATTAAAAAGGGAAGAGGGCATATTTTATTTTGCAAAACTATGAAAATTTATTCATTTGGTGTCATTTATTTTGGGTGTCCTCAATAAAATTGTGAGAATACATATTTGAGTTTTAAGTGATTCTCTTGGAAACTCCTATAAAGTCCAGGGGGTTGACTGTATGTGTATGAGAAAGAGAAAGAGAGAGGTAGGTATTAAGGGATTCAGAGTATTTGTAAATTGTGCATAAGATATGGCTGGGAAACCCTATGGATTGAAACTCTGCATATTGATTGATTAAATAAAATATGAATGTGGTTGCAGAAATATACTATAAAACTATTATAATGACACAATTTTAGGCATATAAAAATGAAATCTGATGGTTTATAAAATATATTTTATAAAAAATTTGCCTTATTTATGATAAATTAATCCTCACCATTTGTATTATTTTTTAAATAACTGAAATATCTCTCTAAAATGTTATGAATATATAATTAATTAAACGTAATACATACCCATATTCCTAAAACTTATAATAATAGCAATCCTTTAAAACAGTACATTTTGTAAAATGTTCTCAAAATAATAGATGCCAAAAGGTGATTCTGAGTCACTGAAATCTAAATAACCCTATTTTTAAAACCAGTTTCTAAATCTTTTCTACCCTGAGAAAGGCTTGCCACTTTATTAATGGCCTAATATCTGAGAATGATGTACAAAATTATTTTGGAAATTTCCCTTTTCTAGCTGCCTGATGAGCTGTTAAGATCATTTTTCTGCAATTGATGTTATATTTAGTACTTGAAGAAGTCGTTGAAATGTTAGTTTCTAGTTATATATTACTATGGTAGTGCTTTCATTTTATCTACACTTTTATTGGATACATTAAATGTCTGCAATAGTTCTAGTTCAGTTACTGAAAAATGATCAAGTTTCTCATAATGTCTTTTATGGTTTTCAAAATCCTACAAATGATAATTATTGCTTGTCCTTTGATATAGCTGCAACAGTTAAATGAAATAACTGTAACAAGAAATATGTGTAATGAATTCCTTTCAAAATCCTCATTTTTCTTTCACCAATTTCATATATTAGAAACAAGATGTAAAATTAAAGATTTGGAGTTTTAGATTTTAAGAACTTAGATCCATCATACTAAAAAGATCATTAATAATACAATAATTACATGATATAAATACCTAGGAAAGATATAACATGTAACTTTAAGGCATGACCCCATAAAAGTTGATGACTGCATGGTTAAGGTCAATACAGTGAATTGAAGGAAGCCATCAAAATGGATTGCATGTTCTCTAAAAATATCAGAAGCAATCATTTAGTGAATAATATTCAAAATGCCACTGTTTTTGATGTGTGGAAGTGTTTCTAATTTAAATTGTGAACTGCCTCTAGGTAATTAGCCTGTAGCACCAAATAATTTCTTAGAAATTCTACATGATCATTAAAACCAATAATCATTGTCTATTGATAGATGATATTCTAATTTTCTTTAAATAATTTAAACTTTTATAGCTTCATGTAGGTAATTAATTTTCCTTTCATTACTGAAAGGTTCTTGGCTCAGTGATTTCAAAGCATATTATTATAATGAAAACAACTTCATAATTAAACCAAAATAACCTATATAAGCAAAATCAACAACGTGTCATTTGGTTGGGCCAACCAGGTTTAGATTTTTCAGTTAATGAATCCACCAGGGAGGTGGTTCAGTTTCTACTGAAAAAAAGCTAATAGTATTCAAATGTGCACAACTCAGGGTTCTGCAAGAGTGTGATGGGTAAAATAATTTATAAAATATGAAATTAAGTTGATTTCCAATCACGAACTAGGAATAGTCTAAATATTAGGCTTCATGTTGTCTATGTTTAAATTGTTGCCTAGGAGGGCAAATCCTTGGAGTTTTATATTTGCCTTTAGTTAATGGCTCATATAAAATTCAGTTACATAATATTGACTATAAAATATAAAATGATAGTTATCTGAGCCTAGATTATCTTCCAGATATTATATGTTTTTCAAGAGCAGTTCTCAAGAATGTTATTTATAGTGAATCCTAGCTGCTTACAGAACTCATCTCTGTCTTCATGCCTGCAAAGTTGTTCATTAAATCTGTGTTCCAAATCTGTTTATTAAGTCATGTTTTCCAAAGATGACTAATCATCAGAAAGTTCTGGTGAGATATACCAGTTACTAGGCTTCATCAGTAATCATATTCTCAAGGGGTGTGGCTAGGAATCTCCAACAAAAAAATGGCAATAGCTCATTCAAGTTTGTTAAATACTACATAAAAAGAAGTAACTCATGGTTTTTCTTTTTTAGATATCTACAGCTTAAGATGTAATTTTATTAACTTTCCTCCTCAGAACTGTATGCTAGACTTCCTAAAATTATGTGGGATATTAATTTTTTATAGACTTTGATAAGTATACATGAAAACAAATATGTTATTCTTACATGTGTTAGGGTACTCAGTGGTGCTTTGTTCCAAGTTTGTCTTTTATGCCATTAATTTGGAAGTGATCCATGACAGTGATGCACTATTTTATTTAAAATATATACCAACCTGATTTAATTTCAACATTTGCCCATAGTGTTACTAGCACTTTCATATCATATGTATGTTATCTCTTATGCCTTGCCTCTTCCAATTATGTTGCTTGCATCATTACCCTTTACTTTAACCTCCCTCCTTCTCTCTCTCTCTGTTTCCTGGTTAACTCATTCCTATTCCTCAAACTTCAGTTTGTTTCAGATTTGTTGCCTCTATTTCTCATTAACATTTATTCACAAATGATTGCTGTACACTTTCTATGTTTTGAGCACCTGCTGAGATATGGGGACCAAAGACAAGTAAGACTCCATAACTTCTGCCAACAAAGAATTTACAATTTAAACAATCTTAATGTCTTTATCCCTGTGAGCATTTTTTGCTCTTATCTGTTATAAATTATCCAGAACAGTACTTCCCAATATTTTCATCTCAAAGAAAAGGGGATAAGTTGGCAAGGACGCTTTGGCATTATGGCATGAGGTCTGGGGGATTCTACTACTATAGAGGTGGTCTATGCACCCCCAGACTTCAAGCAGTCAATGAAGTCTCATATCACACTGATGTGCCATGAAGAACCCACCTGTGAGAATATATTAATGAAAAAATTGCCCTGTTACATTCTGAACATTTTTTTCTTAATATTTTACATTTTTGTGGAAATTTTCTCAATTTCATTATCTATTTTACTATTTATTTTAATAAAAATTTCCAAACATCTAAATATTATAAGGAACACTAATGCTTCTTATATTCTTGGGTTATGACTTTTTTTTTAGTGGCTTTTCAATTTTTTTCTTCTTCTCCATTGTCCTCTTTAGCACCCTCCTAATTACATTTTACCATTTTATTATTTATTGTCTTATTTGCTAAAGGTATATAAACCAGATAATCAAAAACATTAAGAATTTTAGTTTAAGTAAGATTCAATGAAATCCTGAATAAAAACATGAAGAATAAATTATTTGGCTTTGAGGCCAAGATATTTTATCATTCACTTTAAGAATGCCAAGATATTTTAAGTGCAGTTAAAGAGCTACATTCTCCTGATTGAGACTTCAGAGAAGCCTGACCTCTAAGGTATATATCACGGCTGTTCTCAGTCTTTAACAATAATTGCCCTACAGTAAATTTATGGACATATAATCTCAGAGCCCAAAAGGAGAAGGTTCTTAGGGAATTACAAATGTCTTTAGAGAAGGAAAGAGGGAAATGCCAGTGTACAAATAATTTTATCAGTAATTCTATACTATTAAGCCACTTCTGCGGTTTTCATGATGAAAGTCATTGTGAAATTAAGCAAAGGTTCTTTTTCACATGGTTCAGTCAAGCATAGGGGTCTCAACTGTACTGTTAATCAGAATGAGTGGAAATAACCAGTATTAAAGAAATTATCCTATGGAGGAAAATGAACTCTTTGAGAATATTATGGTGCCCTCTGTTAAACAGGTCTCCCTCACCTTCAAATACTACTCTAAAAGGTGTTTTTCTTTTAAATATTTTATTTCCATAGAATATTTATTCATTTTCCCAATATCAGATTATGGACAAGGTAATGCAAGATACTACTAGGAGCTGGATCAGTGGGGCCCACAAAAGTCTCTTTCTTTCTATTACCATAATTTCACTTTACCCAAAACATAAGCCTATATGCCATCTACAGAGGAATTGGCCACAAATTTTTGATGCTTACTTCACCAACAAATTTACCAACTATTACAGCTTTCACTCCGTATTTTCTCTTTTAGAAGTTATTTACCCTCAAACATTTATGAAATGTCAGTTGTTTTCATGCTGATTTCCAGGCCTGGTATAGTATAATGAGTTTATGTTCCAATAATTCCTTTTCCTCAAAACATATGGCAATAATAAATAAAGCCTAAAAAGATAAAAATAAAATTATTAGCCAGGCTCAAATAGAAAAAAAATCACTGTAGACCATGTATAGCACAAAAATAAAAAGCAGCACATACAGTTCCAGCTGAAGCTGAAATTGCAGCTGAATTTGTTTGGGATTAGACAGCGGTGACTGTTCATTCATCTTGTTGAAGGTGAAACTTGGAGACAGGGTGTTGGCATAAAAACATTATTGCATTAGACTATTTAAACCAAAGGGCTGTAGTGCCCCCTCCCAGTGAAAAGAGAACAAAGAAACCACTGAACAAAACCCACAACTGCTAGTCCTTGTTGAGATTAGTTTCCTAAAAAATGACAGAGCTAAAAACAAAATTAATGAACAAACAAATGAAACTGAAATGACTCATAAACACAGAGAATAGACTGGTGGTTGCCATAAGGGAAGGGGTGGGGGAAGGGGGAAGTAGGGGAAAGGGGAAAACAATTAGAATCTTTGTTATCTTGATTTTGGTTATGGTTACATGAGTGTATACCAATGTGAAACTTGAGCATTTATCAGGTCTTACACTAAGATTTGTGTATTTTATTGTATGTACCTCAGTATAAAAACAAAACAAAAAACTATAGACCTAGAAAAATAGTAGGACACACACATATACTCCTATGCAAGAATTGAGCTAAACTGAAAGTAGGTTCTGCAACTGGATTATTTACATAATCAATGTTGCTGCAATCATTACCATAAGCATTGTAAGAACTGTCTGTATAGGTGACAAAGATTCAAATAGAAGCAAGGAAAAAGTGGTAAGAAGGGACTACAGAGAGAGAGAGAGACAGAGAGAAAGAACAAACAATGTAAGACAAACAAAATAAAAACAAGAACAAACTATCCTCCCCAATAAAAGGAGCCTGAAAACCTACATCCCAAAAATACATCACTCAGTCTAGTCCTAGGAAATATAAGAACCAAAAATCAATAATCAAAACATGGATTCTCTTCAGATGACAGTAATTTTATTGAATTATCTGAAAAAGATGCTCAAATGATGAATGAGACATAAACTTCTAAGACAAAATAAACAGGGCACTTTGAAAATAAAACAGACAAGTATAAAGTTTAAAAAGTCATTTTTTATAAAAGAAAGATCTAGAGTTTTCTAAGGAATAGACAAAAAACTTCTTGGACGTAAAGATAAATTTTGTAAATTGGAAGCTAACATTGAGGAATTCATTCACAATCTCCTGTTAAGAAACAAGAAAATATATTCTAAAAATTAAGGTAAGATAAAGAGACACAGAGGATACGTTAAGAAGTTCCACCATATATCTAAAAGCATTATCAAAATAAGAGAAGGAAGTGGATAGGAGAAATGTAATACCTCAGGAGATAATTGAGTGTAATAAATTATAAAGAATATCCTAGAATTAAAGAATGTCAGGTGTCCTTAGCATGAAAGTGTATTTGGAATTTTGATCAGGATACATTTGAAACAGAAATATTGATGTGAAGCTGATGACTATCATGCAATATAAAGTCTAAATAGCTTTCAAAAGAAAAAGTAACTACAATTAGATTGGTGACATGTTTGTCATCAATATCAATGGATGTTAAAAAAAATTGCCAATATAGATTTTTATAACCAGGCAAACTTTCACTGTGGCAGGGGAGAAATACATTTTAAAACATGCAAAACAAAGAACTCATCATACACAGACAATGCACAGACCCACACTAAATCAACAATGCAACTGTTATAATATATACTCAAACAACAACAATTTAAAAAGCAGTAGAATGGACAAAAAGTAAGCACAGAATTTGGTAAAATAACTTGATAATTTCCTGATGGAAAAAGCGTACCGACGTGTTTGTGTGTGCATTTTAAGAAAATGGTTAAACAAAAATTCTTAAACAACAAGATAGTAGTAGTCAGAAAATGGTCAAAATATGCTAAGGCCCCTGTTGAGAGGAACAGAAAAATTATAACTTTGTACAAAAACACTTACATAAATGCTAATAGCTAATATTAAATTTGATACTTAAAAAAAGTAAAATTTAATGGTAAATAGTTGAAATATGTAGAGTAACAACCAATCAGATGAAGTAATAGGGAATACAGAAAGTTTAAATAAAACAGAAGGCAGGGAAGAAGGGGTAACTAATAAACAAAAATGATAAACAGAAAATTTAAAGTCAAATAATAGAAATAAAGCAAAACATTATTCAAAGTGGTATTTCATGTTTCTTCTCCACATCTTATGATTCCTTTACTGTGAATGTAGCTGTTACTATATATACACCCCTTTCTTTCTCTGTATTCATTCAACCTCATTACTCTTTCCTCTTAGTGACAAAGAACAAATTGGATATTCTTGCTTTGGGTTTTTTGTGTTTGTTTTTTTTCAGAGCCATCCCAGACATTAAGATCAAGGTATCCCAGGCCAATACTGCCATTTCTAGATGGATGTTTTACCTAATTGTAGTATGCAATGTTCAGAAACCCACTGTGGTTCTCACATCTAAACTGCATCCTTAATACCAGATTTTATCCGTTGTAAAGGTTGAATCTTACATTATTTTATTTCTCAGTTCTTCCAGTTAAACCTCTGTCTGGAAATGGAATGATAATAGGATCCTTCAAATAATCCAGAAAGTAAGCCCATTAAATCCACCAATTATTGGAAAGACTGTAATACACTTTAAAAAGTTGAAGCCATAAGCTGCTAAAAAGGGGCAAAAACAAAACCACAATGAATTGTTAAGAATGAAAGGAATGAAATAGGCATATGCTACACAGAATCTGCCCCTAAGCTTCATGTTATGAACCTTAAGAAACAGTTTCTGTTTTATTCTTGTTACCCAGATAAGGAAAATGAGGTATACAGTATTTAAATAAGTTGTCCAGTGATCCACCTAATAAGTGACTGAGCTGGGATATGACTCAAGAATTTTTACCAAATAGTAACCCAACAAACTACAGCAATATCAGTATCAGACAAGCCAGAATTTAAGATAAAATGAGTAATAGAGATCAAAGAAAACAATGCATTTTAAGAAGACATAACCACCATTATAAATTTGTACACATAAAATAATATTGCCTTAAAATATATAAATAAAAACAGAAAAGAGAAATTTTTTAAGTATGCAAAAATTTCAATAAAACTGACCAGCTTTACTGTCTCTGTGCATGTGTATGTATGCAAATATATATATGAAATATACATTGAGTATTGCAGAGAATGCTGTGTAAACAAACATTAAAAATGAATTTCAAGGAATTGATATCACATACATAATAATTTCTCACCATGATTCAATTAAATTAGAAGTGAACTATAATAGGGAAGTAAAAAAAAAGTGACTATGTTTAGTAACTTTAAGATATACTCCTAAATTAATGATAGAGATATGGGAATCCTAAGAGAAATTAGAAGGTAAGTCTTCAACTCAAGAAATCAGAAAAGAACAAGAAAATAAATCTTACTCAAGGAGAAGAAGGAAAATAATGAAGAGAAGAAAAATATAAAATAAAACCAGAACTTGATTTAAAAAAGACTGCATAAAATAGACATTTATCAAAATTCATTTTAAAAAAAGCAATGAGACACTATTCAATATTAAAACAGGACTGTGGGCTATAACCAAAGGAAGAAGGTGATACACTTTTTTTTAAATCCCATGACCAACTTCAAGCTACTAAGTTTAGAAATATAGAAAAAATAGTTTTTTTTCTAGAATGATATAAATTGCCAAACATGACTCAAGAAGAAACAGAAAATGTGATTAAGTCACGAATTATTTATTAAATTGAATTGGAACTCGAAATTCTTTAAACAGAGTAAAGTGATTTTACAAGTATTTAACACACTTGCAAGGAAAAGATAACCTCTATAATTATAATCTTTTTTATTATAATTATAGACATTTCTTCAAACACTGGAAAAAAGATGGAAATCTACACAATTCACTTTATGCTGCTAATAAAATCTTGATATCCAAATAAGGAGGACTATTTTATAAATGGTGTTGGGCAATTATTTCTCCATTAGGATCAAGGGAAAAGTAGATTCCTACTTTAGGATTAATTGGATTAGTTGGATAATGATTAATTCCAAATGGGTTAATAACTATAAATTTAATAAGAAAAGTGTAACTTTAGAATTTTCAGAAGACAATACATTATTTTTGGAAGAGAGGATAGGAAAGTACTTTACATTTATACATTCACATCAAAAAGGAAAAGCTGATACATTTCACTAAATTAATACTTAAAATTATTTTACATAATAAGTGACACCTTAACAAGGCAAGGTAATAAATAAGAACTGTGAGAATTTATTTACAATACTCAAAACTTATAAAGCAGTAGTGTAGTGTCCAAAACATGTTGAGAAGTCCTAAACATTAAAAACAAAAAGACAACAGTGGGAAAAGTGTAGAAATAAACAATTCACAAAAGAGGAAACACTCTCATTAGATAGACATCATATTGTACCCATAATATGGAAAAATTCAAACCTTGGTATGAATGTTTTAGAAAATATGGAAAATAGGAATGACTATCTTACAGAATCAGGAGATTAATCTGATGATATTAAGGTGCTCACATTCCAAGGACCTGATTTTTACTTTTAGATATCTATCCAGAAGATATTATTGCCTGTGTAAAAAAAGCAGATATGTATAATAATGTACATAGTTGTAGGGATATTTTTAGTAGGAATAAACCAGAATAATAAATTGTTCTTCATATAGTAGAATTCTATACAGCAGATAAAATGACTTAAACATCAACATAGATATAATTTAAAAGTGTAATATTCTATCAAAAAATATAGAATAGTATATACAGTATGACAGTCAGTATATACGGTATGGTAGACTATATTATCATATGGAATTATTTCCTTCCCTTAAAGAGATTTATACAGCCCCACACACTGACTTTGGGTTTGTCATATGATGGGCTTCAGCCAGTGAAATGTGAGCACACATGGCTTATGTCACAAGCAGATGTTCTAAGGAGTCTTTAAAGTTTCTGTCTACTTTCTTGCTCTTCTTTCTCTGCATCCAGAATGACAAATCCCTGATTGGTACTATTCGTTTGGCTTGAGTCTGGACTGAACAGTCCAATGGAGCAGAACTGTAGCTGATCTACTGCTGCCTACATCAAATATGAGAGAGAAATAAACCTCTGATGTTTTTTAAGCCATTGGGACATGGGCTTTTTCTTTCTTCTCCCTTGTTATCCCCTCCTTCTCTTCTTCCCACTCCTTTCCCTTCTTTTTTTCCCTACCCTTCCTTCCACTCCTCTTCTTCTTCTCCCTCCTCCTCCTCCTTTTGTTAATGAAATCTTATACAGCAAAATCAAGAGACAATTTATATAACTTGAAATATTTGGAAAATAATATATTTTAGGTATATACATATGTAATTTTTTTTTAAATGGAAATAAAGAATGATTGGGAATTGAAATATAGTTTCAAATGGGGAGAGACACCCAGGAGGTCACAGTAACTCAGTGTTTCTTTAATGTTGTATTAAAATTAATAATCCAAATATATTAAAAGATTTGATGAAATAGTAGATAGACATGTAATTGTTCTCTATTCGCTACTCTGGTATGTTCAAAATATTTCACTATATACATATTTTAATAGAAAGCACTACATCTCTCAATGAAATTTCAGGGACAGACAATAGATAAAGGAGCATTTGGGGACTCCTCTCTAATCACACTTGAGGCAGTCTATACAAAACAAGGAGTATTGGTTTAAGAATTAGATAAAAGTGAATTCAAACCCAGGTGCCATCATTTATTTGCCTAATTCCTCTGAGACTTAGTTTCCTCATTTATTGATCAAGGATTGAGACTTACTTTAGAGCTGTTCAAAGTGCTAAAATGGAATGATTCCTCTTCGATGTCTGTGTATATAATACTTTTAAGTGCTGATGATATACTGGTTTTCACTTCTATCTCTCAAATATTATGTTCTAATGTTAGGTCAGTTCTACTTTGGGGAATACAAGCAGCTTAGGTGATAATTCAGCCTTAATATTAAGGCCAAGTAGCCATGGAAAGGATTTATGAGAATTATTTCAATTTTATAATGAAAATCTGACTCACTGCTTTAAAAAATTTTTATTTTATTAATACACTCTCTGATTGTTTTTATCAGAGGTCATTAAACTTTTCCTAAAGAAGGCCAAATAATAAATATTTTCAACTTTGCAGGCCATATGGCCTCTGTTTCAACAACTCAGTTTTGTCACTGTAATGCAAAAGCAGCAATAGACAAAATTAAATGAACAGGCATGGCGTTGTGCTCCAATAGAACTTTATCCATGGTCCCCGAAATTTGAATTTTACATAATTTTCACTTGCCATGAAATGCCTTTTCTTTAACTATTTACAATAAAACATTCTTATACCATAAGAACAGATGGCAGGATGCATTTGACACACAGGCTATAGTTTGCTGACCTCTGTTCTTTTCATTGACATCAAATGTAAAAACAAGCAAACAAACAAAACCACTAACTATAACATGTTTATGTATATGTCAGATGTCACATGGATGGCCTATAATCCTAATGATTTGGTTTTTGAGAAGGGCTCTATACATTCTGCGTTCCTAGTCACACTGTTTTCATTTATAATTTTCATTCTATTAAAGATTATTGGATACTGCCCTTTTGCTTTACTCTGGATAATTTTTTTGAAAATGACCTTTTACTTTATAAAGATCATATTTGAAATTCCTTACTTTACAATGGCTGTTTTGTACTGGTTTCAGCCTATTGATAACTAACACTGTGGTGGACAAGCTCTAGTGATTCTTATTATGATCACAAGATGCCCTTCAGGAAATCTGGGGAAAAAAAGAATTATTACAAGTCTTGTAAAGCATATGACACACCTGGGGCCACACAGTGAGATGGCAGGTAGAGAAAAGAGCACTTGGGCCTGGGGTTCTGCTTTTACTGGAGTGGAGGGTGGGAGCTTAGGGTTTCTGGGCACACTCTGTATTGGTGAATTTAAAACATAAGAGAAGCAATTTATAGTGTGGGAAGAGAAAAAACAAGTGGCTCCAATGGTTAGTTATTGACATCAACCCAGATCTCTACAACAAAGGAGCCTCGGTGCAGGGGAGGTGGCCAGGCTCTTTATCTAGTCCTGTGATTGGTAGTGGCTCCTCTTAGAAGTGAGTGATGAGGCAAAGTCAGGCACTTGCATTTCAAAAAGAAAAAAAAAACTGTCAGGGTTTACAGTACAATGTCAAAGTCTATTTTAAACCTAATTGAATAATTTAATTATTTTTAGATTGTCTGGTTTTACCCCGCTGAGCTTTAATGTTTCTCTTCCTGAACCACTGAGTTTTATATCCTGATAATTATCTTCCTTGTCTCATAACCCAAAATAGCCTTGGTATAACTGTACTGTACTGGAATAGGAAACTTTAAATAAAGTTTCCTAACATTCTTCCCAGTATGTGATGATCTTTCTCAGCTAATGATTTCTAACAAATTTAGACCTCTTTTTTCCTCCAAGTATGTGCTACACTTCCATTCTTAAGTTAGCATTATCCTGTTTTGATATTTAGGGAGTGATTTTATGTATTTTCTAATTCGAGACTGTAACTCTGGGGGCTAAGTGTGTTCCCTGCCTAGGGCAAATAAACCTGTGACACCGAAATCAGTCAAGGGGAAAAAAAAATCCTTTATTTGGAGGCCTGGCTCCATTGGTCTCTCTCTGACAGCTGCTCTCACTCGCCTGCTTCTCTCCCGTTTTTCTGGGGAGACCAAAAACCTCTCCTGTCCTGGCACATGCTTGCCTCTCCCTCTGCCCCTTGTAAAAACCTATTGCTATGGAGATGGACTAAGGCCAGGCAAGAGATTCTGGAAATATTTCAATTTTACCCACAGAGACATTTTTATATTATAAAATAACATTGTAACATAAGAAATGTAGCTGGAGGTTTCTTTGAAGACTCTGTATTCCCACAAATCATTAATACTAGTATTTGTTCTGTTTATTGTTCATTATATATATGGTGGTTGTATTTTGCATAGAAATTGATATCTCTAAAAACATTCCAATTTTTAGTCGCAATTTTCAGTTTGCCATTCTCCTTACACAGAACTTTTGTTTTTCAATTGTCAGTGAAAGTACGGTTTTTGTCGTTAATCCCATTTTGCATTTATATAGCAGATCTAACATACTTACATTGGTATGTGAAATGATTCATTAGCAAACTATAAACCTCAAATGGAACCACATTGAAAACTGAGACATTTAGCAACTATTAAGAATTCATTAGTTTCATCTTTTAAGCAGTTATTTACTAATAATAGTTATATAGAAGTGTTCTGTTAACTTTATGGAAGTCAGAGGAAAATGAAATATAAACAATAATTATACTGACTACATTATTTTATCAATCATCTCTCTCTGTTTTCTTTCATGAATGTTTCAATCATTTCTACAAAGAGAAACTAAAAGAAAATGCAATAACTCAGTGTAAGTTACATTGAAGATAATATAAATTTTCCAATATTTCTGATAAAACTAGAGATATGGTTGGCAATGTGTGGCCCATGAAGTGTAGGAGTCCTGTAGTCCTTTTCAAAAGATCTGTGAGGTCAAAATTATTTTTATAATAATATTAAAAGATGTTTGTCTTTTTCCATTAGTTGGCATTTGCACAGATAGTGAAAAAGCAATGACGGGTAAACCTGTCCTTTTAGCCTGGATCACTGCAGTGGCACAAACTGTACTGGTAGTCTTTGTATTGTTCACTTTCAAACTCATAAAACTTAAAAATGCCAGTTTTATTTAAGAATGACCTTAAGGAAGCAATAACCATATTATTTTAATAATATCTTGACCATTAATTCTATGTCTTTTTAGTATTCTTTGTGTCAAATTAGGAATACACATGAAACCATACAAAATACTTCAGTATGCACTTATTTATGGTGCTTGCCCTGGTGTTGTTGAAGCTGACTTAATGCTAGTTCACAAAAGCAGACTATACACATCTCTTTCTTTCTCATAAACATAGTCACTTGAAATTACTGATAAGAGAATTTATACCACAGAAACTGGCAAACACTTAAAGTCATAACCATTATTATGGCTTTAATTAAAAAGACACTACCAACCATCAGTAATGATAGAGCAACTGAAATACTTCCTGGTGGGAATATAAAATAAACAACCACTTCTCAAACAGTTTGGCAGTTTCTTCTTATGGGTCTTACAAAGGACCTAGAAAATCCATTTCTAGGTTTTTACCCCAGAGGAATGAAAACAAACTTTCATAGAAAGACTTGTTCAAGAATGTTCATACCAGCTTTGTTATGATAGCTAAAAACTTGAAACATATTTGTCTATCATTACAGTTATGCTTTGGTATATTCATGTACTCAGTAATATTACTCAGAAATAAAATAAAAAGCGTTTTGATAGACTGAGCAAAATAGGTGAATTTCAAAAGTATTATGATGAGTATATAATGTATGAGTCTATACGAAGTTCAAAATTATGCAAAACTAATTTATGGTGATGGAATAGAGCAGATGCCTGTAGATGAAAGAATAACAACCTTCAGTCAGAGTGTACTAGTTTTAAATATTTCATTTGTTTATATTTACGTAAGATTTAAAGGGAGAATTCACAACTAATGTAGTCGTGAAAACCATGAAAATAACATGCAGTCAAAATGTTGTGAACAGAGATGTGACACAAATGGAACTCAGAGTCAAGGCCAGAACAGTAAAGAGTCTGCCATTAGTGGCAGAAATTACATTGTATCCCTCAATGTACAAAGACATTGCATTCCTAAACATGCATTTCCTAAACAAATCGAGCTATTGTACATTAAAAATAAAATGTACAACTTGCCCTCTCCAGAAAAACAGAAGTAAATGATAACTGATTTTATTCACTTGGCATAAGTAAGAATAGAGAACTGTAATATAAAATGGGATTTTAAAATACACATAGCCAATTATACTATCCTTTATTTCAGCTTCGTTCCAGTAACCATTTTATTAAGCACTTCACTTGATTAAAATGGTAAAATCACAACTCCAGAATTCATTGGACAGCAACAGAATATGTTTTATCTACTTGATATTTTAAATAGATATTCATGTATCAAAAGCAATACTGGAGATAGCACTTTGTAAATGTAATATGATTTAATGTTCTATTATATGTGATAAAATTAAAAATATAGTTTATTTTACAACTACATTGTATACCTAGCTAAACTTGACATACATTGTTACCATTGTCTTCTTTTCTCATGTTTATTTTGCCCTGAATTTAGATGTTAATAGTTTCTGCAATTCCTTTTGCTTCACGCTTTAATGAAAGCCATGCATCAATCATTGCATTAAGTAAAGTAAGGCACTGGATAAAACAGGGCATTGCTATTAACCTCTAACATTAGCATGTAGAGAGAGGTAGGGACAAGTTTAATAACTCAGGGATAAAATGCTCACAGTGTAATTACCTAAACCAGCTTTACCCTGGCACATTAACATAGAGTAATAAATTTGAGTCTATTTTCAAAGGGGAATGAAATCATCATCAATAGTCAATTGTATCCATTTTATGGCTTATGAAGTGACTGATCCCTTAAAATGGGGTTATCATGATTTTTGACTTTTATAAAATGTTGCAGTGTCTCATTTTATTCCTATGTAAAGCAGATTAAGATGTCTGCCCAACACTTGCACAAAATTTAGAATGTGCAAACTTAAAGCATTTTTTCTTGTTGCATTACATATTTTATATAAGTTTACAGGTTATGTGAAGGTCAGCAATAGAACCCTTATGTCTTAGATAGCATAAAAAAGGCTATATGACATAATCCAATTTTAATTGTTTAAACAATATATATAAGCATAGAAAATATTTTCAGGCAAAATTAGTTTTGCTAAGATACAAGAAACTTGTTTTCTAAGTCATTTGACTGTTTTTAACTCCTTTGTTTATATACTTTTATAACCCCTTAATTCATTTGACTGTTTATAACTCCTTTGTTTATATACTTTTAAGTGTTTTTCTGTAAAGAATTTAAAATATCTTTAAAGTATATATGAATTCAAGTAACGTTGAAGTATCATCCACTAATATTAAGATTTTATTTTAATAATGGCAGGTGAATGTGAGCTCTATAAGAGTATTGGAAGCCTCCATGAAAAATATTTCAGCAATCCAAAACATAACTTTTTTCTATCTCAAGATGTATTCTGAAATGATGAATATTTTCAAAAATCATTTAGGAAAGCAGAGGTTCTAAACTTAAGCAGCAGACATAACAAAACTTATAACATAAATTTGAATTCACAGGCAAATCTTTAGTGGGCTCCTCCTATGGAAGCACTGGCCCTGCAGCTAGAGAGCTAAAAATAAGTATTTTTAAGTCATGAGCATGAAGATGTTGCCAATTACCTGCTGTATTCTTAGGGGTTAAAAAAAAGCTACATCAAGACATTCTCATTTGATTTATAAACTCATTTATGATTGTTTTAGGGTTTTGTTATTATTACGTATTATTTAACAGACTGTCAAATACAAAAAAAGAAAAAATATGTTCCTTAATTAACTACACATTGGGTGGCCCATTCCAACAGTTTGTAAATTCCCAACAAATTTTTATGCTCTGCCATTCAAAGGTCCTGTCAAACAGGTTTAAAGAACAGTTTGACACAGGTATAAGTCAATATAAAAAAACATACTTTCTTGATGGAAATAAAAATGGACCTTAACAAAACATAATTAATGTAAGAAAGTTACTCTAGGTGTTTTCTTTTAGGAAGCCAATAAGATTTAACATAGAGAGAGGTAGGTTCCCTGTGGCCAGAAATTAATTTACAAACCCATTTCAGAAATATAAGGAACAAGCATATTTGAGGCCAAAGGAACCATAGTAAAATGAAATTTATCATAACAACATTGCTGACCTCCAGGCCCATTAGCTTTGCTCTACCTGTGAGGGTAACTGACTATTAGGAAGGCTGTTAGATTTAAGTGCAAGGTGGATTGAAAAATAGTTTTAGCTATTTTATATTATTATGGCCCAAAGGTAAAGGCATGTTTCAAAACTGTGCTTGTCATTTTGAAGTATGGATGCCACAGGGAAGAAGGCATACAAAAAAAGAAAGCAAATTTGATTAGGTCAGGAATTCCACTGATAAATCAAGAAAAAGGGGCAAAAGTCACACTGTAAAATTGTGGAAGAGTTGTGAAAGCAAACCCCTTCCAATTTCATGCTAGAAGGGCTAAAGTACATTTCATGTGGAGCTTGGCAGTGATTTGAAAAAATTCCCAAATGGCAAAGGTGTTAGGTGATTTCAGTGGTGTTATTTAAACTGTGCTTGGAAAATACTATCAAAGATGAGAATAAGGCAAATGACCTTTTCTTGTTTCTATATTTTTAAAAATATATTTTCTGTAATTATTTTAAGCAGAGATTTATGTGGATAGTCTTGACATGAGTTAGAAAATTAGATGAGATTATGTGGACTAAACCTTTTTAAATTCACAAGTGATGTGAAAATTAAAAGCATGGAAATACGATGGACTATCAAAAATTGTGGCAAATTTTAGTGAGCTGATGATGGAGCTGTTATTGGTAGTGTTTACTTAATTTAAAGGAGAATGACACAAAATGTAATGTGTGTGAACATTTTCAGAAGGCATTATTTATTAAATAAGTGGCTCAATAAATAACTTTTTATTAATTTAGTTGACCTTTCAAAATAAAAAAAGATGAGCTGATCCAAACTTTAATGTTGTTTTTGGTCCATTCAAATTGTTCATTTAAATGAGTGTATATTCTTGGCATTATCATATAATCAGAGCATGTAAGGATTTGATCCAAGAAATTGTTTAGTCTATTCTTAAAGATATGCAGTAGTTGTGGCTTTCTTTTTGATTATTATTATTTTTTTGCTTTCACTTTCATAATAAGTCTTCCATCATTATGGGCAAGGTTTGACTGTTTATTCTCCTTTAATAATATGCTATCTCCTAAGCCATTTGTAAATCTAAACAGGAATTTAGTATCATCCTTCTTTAAGTATTTGGAATAGTGGTCATATAAGAATTTTATACTTGTTTTTTGCTTGAAATGATTTTATATTCATAGTAATATACTAACTCTATAAGATAAGCATGCATTCTTATAAATAAATTGCATTTAATAAAACAGCATTTTAACACTATCTCTTTGGAATTTATTGCTTTAAAGTGGTTTGCTTGGAAATATCAATTCAAAAGTAATAGGTGTTTTTTTTAAACATTTTCTTCTATTTCTATTGAGATATTACTAGTTTAATTTCTATGTAGTGACATATTTCATTGTAATAAGTATGCATGTAAAAATTTTTAATGGTAACTCTGAAATAGCTAAATTGTATATGTTCACATTGTATGGTGATGAAACAGAATAGTTACTCCTAGTATATAATATTGCAAATATTGCACAAATAATGTACATCTTCAACATTTCTAGTGTAATGTTCTTTTCCTCATTGTTCAGTGTAATATTAATCCAATTAAAATTTGAATTAATCATCATCTTATCATCTTTGTTTCCATGCATAAGTGTGGTTCTTGTGAGAGTTGCAGAAAAATTAGCACCAAAAAAGGTCATCTTTGAGGTAGCCTTTATTTTTAGTACAAACATTATCCCTTTGGTGGGGATAGTTCAGGTTCTAACCATGTACCTGACAGACTGGTGATATTTCTACTCTGCAACTTTCTGATCTCCTTGACATATCTTCCATAAAGTATATATAATGCTAATATGTCCAAATGAACTCTTGATAGATACAGTATCTTCCAGGTCCTCCTGTAATTTATCTGCCTCAATGAATGACAATTCCATTCTGTCAGTTGCCTGGGTGAAATCCTTGAAGTGATCCTTGACACCAGCCCATTAGCAAATTGTATTAGCTCTACCTTCAATATATGACCAGAGTTTGACAATTTTTCTCCACTCCACTTTCAACATCCTGGTCTATCAAAGGTAAGCCAAAGTCCTGATTACCTGTCTGTACTCGTCTCTTACCAATAGAGTCCCCATTTTTCCCCTTCATCTACAATAGCTCTGTTTCTTAATCATTTTAGGCATATTCCTTTCCACTTGCTATTTCTTTTTCTGGACTGCTCTATCTCCAGATATCCCTCACTTACTTTAGACCACCATATCTAATTTAAACCTCTCTTGCTTCTGTATTTTATTTCCCTACTATTTTTCATTGTAAAACTTAACATTATTTTACATATACTTTACTTATTTGTCTTGTGATTGCCTTCTCCTCTAGTGTGTAAGCTCTAAGGACTCAATGAGTTTTGTCTGATTTGTCAACTGCTCTATCTCCAGAACCTGGAACTGCACCTTGTACATAGCAGGTGCTGAATAAATATACCTGAGTGGAAAAATACATGAAGACAAAGCCTTTATCTTGTGATTAGCTGGACTTATGCTGGAAGTGAATGAAAGTAAAGAAAACTCTGTGGGAATACTGATTCTCTTTTCTTTAAAGGTGAATGAAAATATGTTAAAGATCTGCATTACATTTTAGGAAGTTTGACCTGTTTCAGGAAGGCTCATGGCTGGTAAGTATTTCCTGGATAAATGGACATGTAAAGGTTTGTGTGAATTGCAGAATGCTCCCAAGATGGGAACTTGGGGCTCCCTCAAATCAAAGGATTAGCAAAAAAAGTCATAGCCACAAATAGAATGCTCTTAAATAACTGCTATTGATAGTTTGGATAACTGCTAACATGGCCAGCCAACCTCAAAACAGACCTTGGAAAATATTGTCAATCCTTCCTTCTACTTCCACTATTAGTTCTTCGAAGGGTCACTCATATATACCACTGGTGCTACAGATGGTACATGAGATACTCTGCCAGTCCAGTGACTTAGTAAATCTCAGATAGTGTACCACATGGTGCATATATAATCCAGGGCTTATGTGTGGGGCATGGGGGACTTACAAGCAGACACAGGGCAGAGTGCTTGCTGTTCTCTGAACTTTTGTTATTTCATTACACAGGCTGCACATAGATGATCTATGTGTACCATGGCTAAAGTTCCAGACAGGAGAGGATGACCAGAGCCAGTAGGCTAGATATAATACCCAAAGCACACCATGGCAGAACAAAGCCCACCCCCACACCACACATTTTACAGGGCCATCCAAAATTATCTTATTGGTCGTATCCCTTGGCCTTTGGGGGCTCATTAAATGTTAAGTATTTCCACTAATTCTGATTAATTGTAGATCAGAGTGAATCCCATAGTAGTCTGGCATAGCATGCTAGTAGTAGTAGTAGCATAATTGTAGAAGGATATTTAGGGTGGTTGCTCAAATTCTTAATAGAACGAAAGAGAATGAGTCACTTCCTCTGCTTCTCATTCATCTACCAGTGCTGGGCATGTTCACACCCAGCCAATAGAAGTTTGTTATATTATCTTGAAGACGACAGAAGCTGTGATCCCATTTTCAAAAATGGAGAGCTCCACAGGGATCCAGAAGTTGCCATGTTTCATCATTTCTGATGACCACTGGGACTGGGGAGATGGTGTGGTCAGAGGACACTCTGATGTAGAATCGGTTTAAGTCTGCCCAGATATCCTTGTTATGAGTGAGCATCCATGTAGGTCTAGGCACTGTATAAACTATTAATTCAGCCTCAGGTATAAGAACAGACACAAACAAAAAGAGCACAGTTTTATGAAAATGAGGGAAGACTTATTTTCCTTTTTTATCATCTAAATTTAAGTTTTGTAAGGAGTTGATAGGATATCCAGAATCTCAAAAACCCTCTGTTGTGTTTAAAGGATCACTTTATATTTATTTTACAAAAATGTTTGATGGGAAGGTGTCCATATAAATTTAGCAGCATAAAGTGCCCAAGGTTTTATTTGATGGCTAAATAGCATATTATGCTGGTATCTGCACCAAAAGTATACATGTCAAATAGCAAATCCACTAGGTTCTTATTGGTAATTCCATTTTCAATATACCTCTAATAATACTCAGTTTGAACTAAAATATCACTCTTTAGAGTTTGTCAGTAAATAATACAGTTTTCATTTGCTAAATTATGTTCAAATTTCATATTCAAAAGCATAATCCATTTCCAATAACATTTCCACTTTGAAAATGAATGACTGACCTTCAAAAAAGAACAATAAACAGAGCTATAATTTACAAATGTGATCATTAGGATCAATTTGGTCTGTATATGATAGGTGTATTATTTGCTTAGCATTTTTAGTCTATGTATCTTTAGAAAAATGAGAAAGGCAGCGGCATTTATAAGCACATGAAGCCAAGATCCAATTTACTGACCAAATATAGTCTGATACACAAAACAGATGATCACAACTGAGGCAAATGTCCTCCTTGATTTGGCAGAATATGTGATGTTTAGGAAAGGCTTCAATGGCGGACCTCAATTTATCAGAGAATGCTAATTTTATTCTTTTTTATTATTAAAAAAATACTTTAAATTTCCTTAATGTTTTTATTTCATATTATTCTTTGTAGGATATTAAAAATCCATGAGAGAAAACATAAGAAATATTTTAAATTAATACCAAAATAATAATAACATGAATATGTGTTTGCTCATATTGATGGAGGCAAAAATTTACCTTAAATTTTTAATGTGCAAAAAATCTGTACTGCAGACAGATGACTATCACCAACCATCTATTCATTTCTGATGGATTAACAGACCTTAAAACACATATATTAAATAACCTCACCATACCATCATTCTTATTGGGCACTTAATGCTTCTTTATTGTGATGTGATGAGCATCCATTTACACAAATCTTTATTCATATGCCTGGTTTTTCTTTAGAATTACTCCAAAATGTGAAAATATAGAGTTAAAATCCCTTTTGTTCCTCAAGGCTTCTGACTTATAATAGTTAATTGCCTTCTTGAAAAGTTGTAATTTACACTATGACCAGTAGCATGGGTAAAGATAGCTTTCTGTATTGAAAGACACTATTTTTTAGTATTGAAAATTGGGTAGGTAGGAAGTTGGATGCAACTGCTATTATAATTTGCAGCTCTTTGCTTATTAGGCTGAACCCATATTCATTTGTATTCCTTTGTGAAATTATCTCCTCATATTTCCTAAGATTTCAAATGTTATTGTATTCTCTTTTTTTGACATATGTTATATAGTTTTCCAAGTTTACATTTTGCAATTATATGTTGGATTTTTAATATACAAGAATATTTTATTTTTATTTGATCAAATTTGAAAGTGATTTACTTTGTGATTGATTTCATTATTCAATTCATTTAGAAAATCCTTCTTTTGAATGCATTCCCCTATACAAAAAAAAAAGAAAAAACGAATTCTCAGCTATGCTCCAAATACCCAGAACTTTTAATTTCCTGCCTAAATGGCACCTAGATTGCTTGCAGAGTCTGCACAGCAAATCTTGACCTAAAGTTCAAATCTAAATCTAAAGGCTTGAAAACCAAAAGAACTGATGGTATATAGTCCAAGGCCAGAAGAAGACCAATGTTCCAGCTCAATCTGTCAGGCAAAAAGAATAAATTTTCTTTTCCTGTGCCTTTTTGTTCTATTTAAGCCTTAAATTGACTGAGTGATACCCACATTGGATTAGGCAATCTATTCTACTTAGTGTACTGATTCTAATGCTAATCTTGTTCAGAAACACCCTCACAAAAACACTCAGAAACAATATTTGGCCAAATAGCTGGTCACTCAGTAATCTAGTCAAGTTGACACACAAAATTAATCATCACACTATTGGATAGTGTGCAAATAATTTATGCATTAAGTATTTCAACTCATGCAACTAAATGGAAATACAAATAGAAAGGTACAAGAATAATGATGCCACTAACTATAATACCATCAGGGCCATAATGGAAAGAGAAAAGGACATGAGATATATCATACTGTAATCATCATCTTCAATAACAAAATTCTTTTAAAAATCAAAAATACACCAATAAACATCCTTTTAAAATTGCATTGTGTTGAAGCAGGAATTAACCAATATTTGATAAGCAAAAATTGAGGGAACTCACCACCACTAAACAATTTCTACAAGAGCTGTAAAAAGGACTGCTCTAAATGGACATAATCCTAAGGCTAAATAGCTGTCACCAGAGAAAATAAACCCACAGTAAAGGTAGCAGACCAATTAATTACTAAGCAAATACAAACTTTAATCAGTTACTCACAAAGTTAGTCAAGGGATACACAAAGAGGACAGAATATGACACCTAATATATAAAATGTGGAGGAGAAAGAAGAAGAAGGAGAGGAAAAAAAGTACCTTTACATGGTACAGAAATAGAGTAATCAGTGATTTAAGCTAGACTGCTAGATAGTAAAGAAGCTATCCTTGAACATTTGGTAACCAGAAATCTATAGCCTACAATGGCAATAAGTACATATCTATCAATAATCACCCTTAATGTAAATGAACTGAATGCACCAATCAAAAGACAGAGAATGGCAGAGTGGATATAAAAACAAGACCCGTCTATGTGCTGCTTACAAGAGACTCACTTCAAACTCAGAGACATACACAGACTAAAAGTGAAGCGATGGAGAAAAAGATATTTCATGCAAATAACAGGGAGAAAAAGCAGGACTTGCAGTACTTGTATCAGACAAAATAGACTTCAAAACAAAGAAAGTAACAACAGACAAAGAAGGACATTACATAATGATAAAGGGGTCAGTCCAACAAGAGGATGTAACCATTATATATATTTATGCACCCAATATAGGAGCACCTACATATGTGAAACAAACACTAACAGAATTAAAGGGGGAAATAGAATGCAATGCATTCATTTTAGGAGACTTCAAAACACCACTCACTCCAAAGGACAGATCAACCAGACAGAAAATAAGTAAGGAAACAGAGGCACTGGACAACACATTAGAACAGATAGACCTAACAGACATCTACAGAACACTCCACCCAAAAGCTGCAGGATACACATTCTTCTCAAGTGCACATGGAACATTTTCAAGAATAGATCATAAACTAGGATACAAAAATAGCCTCAGTAAATTCAGAAGGATTGAAATTGTACCAACCAGCTTCTCAGACCACAAAGGTATGAAACAAGAAATAAATTATGCAAAGAAAATAAAAAAGCCCACAAACACATGGAGGTTTGACAATATGCTCATAAATAATCAATGGATCAATGAACAAATAAAAACAGAAATCAAGAAATATATGGAGACATAAGAAAAATATAACCGAACACAGGAAAATCTATGGGATGCAGCAAAGGCCTATCTAAGAGGGAAGTATATTGCAATACAGGGTTACCTCAAGAAAGAAGGATAATCTCAAATGAACAGTCTACACTCATAATTAATGAAACTAGGAAAAGAACAACAAATGAGGCTCAAAGTCAGTAGGAGAGACATAATAAAGATCAGAGCAGAAATAAATAAAATCGAGAAGAATAGATAAAATAATAAAACAATAGAAAGAATCAATGAAACAAGAAGCTGTTTCTTTGAGAAAATAAACAAAATAGATAAACCCCTAGCCAGATTTATTAAGAAATAAAGAGAGTCTACATACATAAATAGAACTAGAAATGAGAAAGGAAAAAGTGCTATGGACACCCGAGAAATACAAAGATTTATTAGAGAATACTATGAAAAATTATATGCTAACAAACTGGACAACCTAGAAGCAATGGACAACTTTTGAGAAAAATACAATCTTCCAAGGCTGACCCAGGAAGAAACAGAAAATCTGAACAGAGCAATTACCAGCAATGAAATCGAATTGGTAATCAAAAAAGTACCTGAAAACAAAACCCCTGACTCAGACAGTTTCATGGCTGAATTTCATCAAACATATAAAGAAGAGCTAATGCTCATCATACCTAAAGTATTCCAAGAGGTATAAGAGGAGGGAATACTTCCAAACTCATTCTGTGAGGTCAGTATCACCCTAACCCCAAAACCAGACAAAGACACCACAAAAAAAGAAAATTATAGACCAATATCCCTGATGAACATAGAAGCAAAAATACTCCACAATATATCAGCAAACAAAACTAAAAAATATATCTAAAAGATAGTCCATCATGACCAAGTGGGATTTATTCCAGAGATGCAAGGATGGTACAATATTAGAAAATCAATCAACATCATATACCACATAAACAAAAAGAAGGACAAAAATAACATGATCATCTCAATAGATGCTGAAAAAGCATTTGACAGAATTCAACATCCATTCATGATAAAAACTCTCAACAAAATGGATATAGAGGGCAAGTACCTCAACATAATAAAGGCCATATATGACAAACCCACAGCCAAGATCATACCTAACAGCAAAAGGCTGAAAGCTTCTCTAAGATCAGGAACAAGACAAGGATGCCCACTCTCCCCACTTTTATTCAACATAGTACTGGAGGTCCTAGCTACGGCAATTAGACAACACAAAGAAATAAAAGGCATCCACATTGGTAAGGAAAAAGTTAAACTGTCATTATTTGCAGATATTATGATACTGTACATAAAAACCCTGAAGAATCCACCCCCAAACTATTAGAACTAATAACTGAATTTAGTAATGTTTCAGGATACAAAATTAATACACAGAAATCTGTTGCATTCCTATACACTAATGATGAATTAGCAGAAAGAGAAATTAGGAAAACAACTCCATTTACAATTGCATCAAAAAGAATAAAATACCTAGGAATAAACCTAACCAAGAAGGTGAAAGACCTACACTTTGAAACCTACAAGACACTTATGAGAGAAATTAAAGAAGACACCAATAAATGGAAATACATCCTGTGCTCACAGAAAAGAAGAATGAATATTGTCAAAATGTCCATCCTGCTTAAAGCAATCTACAGATCAATGTAATCCCTGTCAAAATACCAACAGCATTCTTCAATGAACTGGGACAAATAGTTCTAAAATTCATATGGAATCACAAAATACCCCGAATAGCCAAAACAATCCTGAGAGGAAAGACAAATCTGTGGGGATTATGATCCCAACTTCATGCTCTACTGCAAAGCCACAGTAATTAAAAAAATTTGGCACTGGCACAAGAACACACCCATAGATCAATGGAACGGAATAGAGAACCCAAGTAGAACCCACACATATATGGCCAATTACCATATGAACAAGGAGTCATGGATATACAATGGGGAAATGACAGCCTCTTCTTCAACAACTGGTGTTGGCAAAACTGGACAGCTACATGTAAGATAATGAAACTGGATTATTGTCTAACTCCATACACAAAAGTATACTTGAAATAGATCAAAGACCTGAATGTAAGTCATGAAACCATAAAACTCATAGAAGAAAACATAGGCAATAATCTCTTGAACATAAATATGAGCAACTTTTTCCTAAACACATCTCCTCAGACAAGGGAAACAAAAGCAAAAATGAACGAATGGTACTACATCAAACTAAATACTTTGGTACAGCAAAGGGCATCATGAGCACAACAAAAAGCCATCCTACAGTATGGGAGAATATATTTGTAAATGACATATCTGACAAGGGGCTAACATCCAAAATATATAAAGAGCTCACACACCTCAACACCCAAAAAACAAATAGCCCAATTAGAAAATGGGCACAGGATCTGAACAGACACTTCTCTAAGGAAGAAATTCAGGTGGCCAACAGGCACATGAAAAGATGCTCCACATTGCTAATTATCAGGGAAATGCAAATTAAAATCACAATGAGATATCACCTCACACCAGTTAGGATAGCTAATATCCAAAAGACAAGCAACAAGAAATGCTGGCAAGGATGTGGAGAAAGTGCAACCCTCCTACACTTTCGGTGAGAATGTAAATTAATTCAACAATTGTGGAAAGCAATATGGAGGTTTCTGTAAAACTAAAAATAGAAATACCTTTGATCCAGGAATTCCACTCCTAGGAATTTACCCAAAGAAAACAAGATCCCTGATTCTAAAAGACACATGCACCCCTATGTTTATCGCAGTAGTATTTAAAATAGCCAAGAAATGGAAGCAACCTAAGTGTCCATCAGTAGATGAATGGATGAAGAAGAAGTGGTACATATACACAATGGAATATTATTCAGCCATAAGAAGGAAACAAATCCTACCATTTGCAACACATCAATGGATCTAGCTGGTGGATATTATGTTCAGTGAAATAAGCCAGGAGGAGAAAGACAAGTACCAAATGATTTCACTCATTTGGTGAGTATAACAGCAAAAGCAAAACTGAAGGAATAAAATAGCAGTGGACTCACAGACACTGAGAAAGGACTAGTGGTTACAAAAGGGAAGGGGCTGGGAGAGGTGGGGGGAGGCAGAAAGTGATTAAGGGGCACTATAATTTGCAATCACAGTATAGGCAGTTTATGGGGAAGGTACTACAGTACAGAGAAGACAGTTAATAATCTATAACATCTTACTATGCTGATAGACAGTGACTGCAATAGAGGAGGTGAGGTCTTGATAATATGGGTGAATGTTGAAACCACTGTGTTGTTTATATGAAACCATCATAAGATTGTGTATGAATATTTTAATAAATTTTTAAAAATTGCACTGTTGTAATTTTCAATATTCAAATATGTCTGTATTTTGTAAATATACACTATTTTATGTTATTCTCATTATATGTTAAAGAAATAATAATCTATAGCATCATATATATATAGATTACTTAAATTAAAAATACTATGATGTAAGGAAATAGGAACTTTGGCTTGACCTTTTCACTTTACATATGTGTTAAAGCTTGAGTTTTCATATATAAGGCAAAATGCGGCACAATTTAATTTAGCCTTGGAACAGATAGCTCTCTTCCTAATCACATTCCTAATGTTTGTAGGGCTTTCAAAACTTTTTATTTCCTCAGGAATTAAAGTGCACTTAGAGAAATTACATCCTTTAAAACATATTTAGATAATTAAAGCATATACTGTCTCATAAAGTATATATATTCATAAAACATTCAGCGTGTCTTTTTACAAGACCTTGATACACAAACTTAACATCCCCACCACAGCCCATGAATATTATTCATTATTTTAAAATAAAGTTTCCTTTTGTATTCTTACTGTAATGTCTCTATGCATTACACTGTGGGGCATTTATTAAACACAGTAACCTTAATATTCTATTCTGGTCATTCTAGGCATTTGTGTTTACAGATTGCATATCTGAGTTAATTATTTTCCATGTCAAAAATGTTAGTTGAATGTATCAGTTATTGTATCAATAATTTAGCACTAAGAAATCAAACATCACTTGCTAGAAAGGACTTTTCACCTTTTGAACTAGTTGTAGTTTATCAAGAATGTACAGTCTTTATTTTTTTTTTTAATAACTTAAAAAATAGCTGCAAGCCAATCTGGGAGTTTCTCACTATAAGAACTCAAAATAGTGCCTATGTGAAACTCTTTTGTCCTTTTTTTTTTTTTTTACAAAGGATTTCCTAATGCTCAATAAAGAATTTTCAAATGTTTCTAAACTTGAAGAATGCGGTATTTTGTAGAGAATCTCTTAAGAATGAGATACAATGTTTGAAGCAATCCCTGGCAGGATCAAACTCATTAATTGTAACTATGCTGTCTTCCTGCACATGATAGCTGGTTACTGTGTAGACAGCTAAGTGAAATGATGAGGGGAAAGATCCAAGCTTCTAACAGTTCTGTAAGTAATTCAGAACATACTGCTCTGCTGTACAGATGTTTAATAGCGATGTCAACGCTGCATCTGAGAAAGTAAATGATGTGTAGAAAGGTTTGTTTGGGAAAAATAGTTACAAGTTTTCATTATCAGCTGTGGGTGAGGGAAATGCTGTAGCAAAAATAACTCTGATTTTATTGCAGCGGTATAAACAGACCTATGGGTTCAGGTATTCTTTATTTTACCCAACTAATTTAGAGATTTAGTTATTGAGCTGGTCCCAGATTATCATTGAGTCATTAGATAATGCAATCCAAGTTTACTACATTGTATGACATTGAACAATGAAAGAATATGTCATCCCCAAATATGCCACTTTGACATAAAGGATTATTTTGAGCTAAAGGGACTTTAAAAACCCCCAGCAAATGCAAGAGGGGCATTCTAATCTCTCCTTTTCTTCCTGAAAATGGGAGATATAAACTCCAAAATGTAAGATGCCCGCCCTGTACCAGGAGAAGAGAGATTCTTCTAGTGGGAGCCAAATTTGAAAGAATGAAAATTCTGTACACACAGACTTTGTTAAAATGATTTTTATCTTCCTTTAGCCTTCCCTCATATTTTACTTACTTTTCCACAATTGCCTTTGTTCAACCTAGTATAAAAATATTTTGGTTTTGCCACTTTGCATCTCCATTTCCTTATGTGGAAATGTAAAACATATAAATTATGTATGTTTTAATATATAAAAAATTTATGTTTTTTATTAATAAAAACATGTAAATGTAAACATATGAATTGTAAAACATGTTCCTATGTCATGTAAAACATACAAATTTGTATGGTTTTTCTTGTTAATCTGTCTTACGTTAATTTAATTCTCAGGCATAGGTGAAAAACTCTATTGGGGTTGAAGGCAAATTTTGTCTCCATTACAACATCATTAGTGAAAACTATATTTAGTACATTTTGTACCAAATTTACTTTAGATTAAAAAAACTCTGCATATCAAGTCAGCTTCACTACTTTCATAAAAAAGAAAGTGAGATTGATATATGTACTTAAGGATAACTGAGGCGAAAGATGCATATATCCTCCAGAGGATTTCAGAAACTGATCTGCATGGAAGAACTAAGAGGAGAGAAATGCTAGGAGAGTGAAATAGTTGAAGTATTTTTTACACTAAGTGGAATAAATCCTGTGGATTTCTAAAAGGACAGAATGTCTTCAAAGGAATGTGTTTTGCAGTTTTGGCTATTTATACTAGTTCTCCTGTGTTGACTGCAAATGACATACTCAAATATTTCAGTGCATCATTATTTTCATGTTCTCAGAGAGACTATAATAACACGTTTAAAATGTTTATTTAAATAATGTATCGCTCTCAACCTTCTCCTTTGTTTTCTTGAGGTCTACCTTGTGTCCTGCTGTAGTATAACCTGTCCAATTGTGATTAATTGAAAAACTGGTTTAATGAGCTTTAGTGGGCTCCTTGGCAAGGGAGTCCCCTTGTTTAAACCTTAAATTCCTAGTTCCATTTACAGAGTTTAGAAAAGCAACTGAAGCTGGAATGACCAATTCTGGAGTAACCAATTCTGAAATGTGCTGTATAATCAGGTCCCTAGAACTAACTCTTTATTCTGGCAAATCTAGGATTCCAAAAGGTAAATTGAGCATCTCCAGTGTATACATTATTAGTTGTTCCTAAGTGCTGAGTTATAGATCACAGAAGGTGATAAGGGAAGGCAAGAGAAGATATTGGTGCTTTGTGGTAAATAAATAACACATCACCTTGCTTCGATTCTGAACTTAAATCATTAATGGTGGAATTGTATATATGTTTGCCATTGTATGTCGCTGTTTGAAAAATCACAACTGTTTCTCAAATATTCTAGTACATATATATAAACAAAGAAATTTTTACAATTATCTAGTGTTTATTTCATTAGTATTGTCCAGGTTTGTTTTGTTGTTTTCTTGTTGACTATCACACTCTATCTTCATTTATCATTACCAGTATTTGGATTTCAGGAAAATTCTTATTGATGATTATTAAAATATTAAGAAGAAAAATAATACATGCTAAGAAAAGCTAAAATTTGAATAAAACAGTATAAATAGTAGGTATTTAAAATTTTAATTATCAGTGGATTCCTTGTGACAGGCTAGGTACTGAAAAATGATACATGGAAAAGCTATTTTATAAAATACTTCAAGTCCCAACATTTGTAAATCTTTTAAGGCCACCCAGTTAATTTTACGTCAATAAATGGACAATTTTACAAAGTCTTTTGTTCTTTTTCTATTTCCTTTTTGAAGTATTCAATATAGTGCCTAGTGTAGAGTTGTAATGGGGACCCTTTTACAGAATATGGGAATCTCAGCAGAGCAGCCAATGCATTAGCCAAATTTGGTTCCACCTGTCATATCCAAAGGAGATGTTTAAGAAAACTTTGTACATATGAAATGAGGTCTACCAAGGAATACTGGGTGACAAAGAGGATAAAGCATATTGTTGCTAAAAATGGGCAACTCTTTTTTTAACTGAAATTTTTAATTTCTGTTATTTATATGATATAAATACTTTCACTATGGCTGATTTCAAGTTATCAACCTGATGACAATGAACACAGAATTGGGAAGAGAAAGAATTTAGTAGTTTATGATTAATATATCCAAAATATGTGAAAGGAATATAAAGACAGCAAATAGCAAGAAACAAACTGTGAATTATTAAAACAATACATATGTTGTGTTAATATACAACTGCATTGTGAAGAGGCACTCTGTAGACATACTGTAGAGTGTGGAGAGAAGGAAGAAAAACACTACATTCACTTATAGGGGTATGTGGTCTTTGTATTCATAAGGACTGTTCATCCTTTTATGTGCCTTCAATCCCTTCTTGCCACAGTTTGGTGAAAAATAGTAAATACTTATTAAAATTAATATTAAGCAAAGAATAATTAGGCACTTATATTCTCCTGTCAAGATAATTACTTTATCTTTAAATACTAGATATTTGAAAGTATGAATTTTTAAAAATATTTACCTGCATATACAATTCTGCTAATTTGTCCTTTTATCATTGTCTTCCATTATGAGAGGATAATTGAAACTCTTAGATTAAGTATAGTGCTATATTAGAAATCGTTTAAAAACTGGCTGTCCTGTTATGAGGAGGTAAGCTGTGATTTGTAGAACTTCTTAATTTCTGCAATTTATATGATGTAAGTAAACCCACTGTGGCTGATTTCAAAGTATCAACATGATGATACTGAATACGGAATTGGGAAGAGAAACACAAAACTGGCTCCTATGAGCTAGTATGAGCCAACTCCAGCACACCATTAGCTTAAATATCTTTTCTTTTTAAACATTTTTTAAATTTTGCTATTGTTAATATACAATTAAATGAGCAACATTATGGTTATTAGACTCCCTCTATTATCAAGTCCCCACCATATACCCCATTGCAGTCACTGTCCATCAGCGTAGAAGGATGTTATACAATCACTACTTGTCTTCTCTGTGTTATACTGCCTTCCCCATATTCCCCCAGCCAACTACCACACCCACTACATTATATGTGCTAATTGTAATAGCCCTTTTTCCCCCTTATCCCTCCCTTCCCACCCATCTTCCCCAGTCCCTTTCCCTTTGGTAACTGTTAGTCCATTCTTGGGTTTTGTGAGTCTGCTGCTGTTGTGTTCCTTCAGTTTTTTTCTTTCTTCTTATACTCCACATATGAGTGAAATCATTTGGTACTTGTCTTTCTCCGCCTGACTTATTTTACTGAGCATAATATGCTCTAGGTTCATCCATGTTGTTGCAAATGGTAGGATTTGTTTTCTTCTTATGGCTGAATAATATTCCATTGTGTATATGTACCACCTCTTCTTTATCCATTCATCTACTGACGGGCATTTACGTTGCTTCTATTTCTTGGCTATTGCAGATAGTGCTGTGATAAACATAGGGGTGCATATATCTTTTTCAAACTGGGCTGCTGCATTCTTAGGGTAAATTCCTAGGAGTGGTATTCCTGGGTCAAATGGTATTTCTATTTTGAGTTTTTTGAGGAAACTCCATACTTGTTTCCACAATGGTTGTACTAATTTACATTCCCACCAGCAATGTAGGAGGGTTCCCCTTTCTCCACATCCTCGCCAATATTTGTTGTAGTTTGTCTTTTGGATGGCGGCCATCCTAACTGGTGTGAGGTGATATCTCATTGTGGTTTTAATTTCCATTTCTCTGATGACTAGTGATGTAGAGCATCTTTTCATGTGCCTGTTGGCCGTTTGAATTTCTTCTTTGGAGAAGTGTCTGTTCAGCTCCTCTGCCCATTTTTTAATTGGATTATTTACTTCTTGTTTGTTGAGGTGCATGAGCTCTTTATATACTTTGGATGTCAACCCCTTGCTGGATATATCATTTACGAATATATTCTCCCATACTGTAGGATGTCTTTTTGTTCTACTGATGGTATCTCTTGCTGTACAGAAGCTTTTTAGTTTGATAAGTCTCATTTGTTCATTTTTGCTTTTGTTTCCCTTGACCGGGGAGACATGTTCATGAAGAAGTTGCTCATGTTTATATCCAAGAGATTTTTGCCTATATTATTTTCTAAGAGTTTTATGGTTTCATGACTTACATTCAGGTCTTTGATGCTTTTTGAGTTTACTTTGGTGTATGGGGTTAGACAATAATCCAGTTTCATTCTCTTACATGTAGCTGTCCAGTTTTGCCAACACCAGCTGTTCAAGAGGCTGTCATTTCCCCATTGTATATCCACGGCTCCTTTATTGTA
>JAQQAC010009165.1:24300568-24333668 GCA_029783875.1 Phataginus tricuspis
TTGCTCATGTTTATATCCAAGAGATTTTTGCCTATATTATTTTCTAAGAGTTTTATGGTTTCATGACTTACATTCAGGTCTTTGATGCTTTTTGAGTTTACTTTGGTGTATGGGGTTAGACAATAATCCAGTTTCATTCTCTTACATGTAGCTGTCCAGTTTTGCCAACACCAGCTGTTCAAGAGGCTGTCATTTCCCCATTGTATATCCATGGCTCCTTTATCATATGTTAAATGACCATGTATGCTTGGGTTTATATCTGGGTTCTCTATTCTGTTCCATTGATGTATGGGTCTGTTCTTGTGCCAGTACCAAATTGTCTTGATTATGGTAGTTTTGTAGTAGAGCTTGAAGACAGGGAGTGTAATCACCCCTGCTTTATTCTTCCATCTCAGGATTGCTTTGGCTATTCGGGGTCTTTTGTGGTTCCATATGAATTTTAAAACTATTTGTTCTAGTTCATTGAAGAATGCTGTTGGTAATTTGATAGAGATTGCATTGAATCTGTAGATTGCTTTAAGGCAGGATGGCCATTTTGACAATATTAATTCTTCCTAGCCAAGAGCATGGGATGAATTTCCATTTATTAGTGTCCTCTTTAATTTCTCTTAGGAGTGTTGTGTAGTTTTCAGGGTATAGCTCTTTCATTTCCTTCATTAGATTTATTCCTAGGTATTTTATTCTTTATGATGCAATTGTGAATGGAATTGTTTTCCTGATTACTTGTTCTGCTAGTTCATTGTTAGTGTATAGGAATGCAACAGATTTCTGTGTATTAATTTTGTATCTCGCAACTTTGCTGAATTCAGATATTATATCTAATAGAATTCAGATATTATATCTAATAGTTTTGGAGTGGATTATTTAGGGTTTTTTATCTACAATATCATGTCATCTGCAAACAAGGACAGTTTGAGTTCTTCCTTGCCAATCTGGATGTCTTTTATTTCTTTTTGTTGTCTGATTGCCATGGCTAGGATTTCTAGTAGAATGTTGAATGAAAGTGGGGACAGTGGGCATCCTTGTCTTGTTCCCAATCTTAAAAGAAAAGCTTTCGGCTTCTCGCTGTTAAGTATGCTGGCTGTGGGTTTGTCATATATGGCCTTTGTTATGTTGAGGTACTTGCCCTCTATACACATTTTGTTGTGAGTTTTTATCATGAATGGATGTTGAATTTTGTCAAATGTTTTTTCTGCATCTATGGAGATGGTCATGTGATTTTTGTCCTTGTTTTTATTGATGTAGTGGATGATGTTGATGGATTTTTGAATGTTGTACCATCCTTTCATCCCGGGGATGAATCCCACTTGATCATGATGGATGATCTTTTTGATGTATTTTTGAACTCGGTTTGCTAATATTTTGTTGCATCTATGTTCATGAGGGATATTGGTCTGTAATTTTCTATTTCTGTGGTGTATTTGCCTGGTTTTGGTATTAGAGTGATGTTGGCCTCGTAGAATGAGTTTGGGAGTATTCCCTCCTCTTCTACTTTTTGGAAAACTTTAAGGAGGATGGGTATTAGGTCTTCACTAAATGTTTGATAAAATTCAGCAGTGAAACCATCCAGTACAGGCATTTTGTTCTTAGGTAGTTTTTTGATTACCAATTCTATTTTTTGCTGGTAATTGGTCTGTTCAGATTTTCTGTTTCTTCCTGGGTCAGCCTTGGAAGGTTGTATTTTTCTAGAAAGTTGTCCATTTCTTCTAGGTTATCCACTTTGTTAGCATATAATTTTTCATAGTATTCTCTAATAATTCTTTGTATTTCTGTGGGATCCATAGTGATTTTTCCTTTCTCATTTCTGATTCTCTTTATGTGTGTAGAGTTTCTTTTTTTCTTGGTAAGTCTGGCTAAGGGTTTATTTATTTTGTTTATTTTCTCAAAAAACCAGCTCCTGCTTTCATTGATTCTTTCTATTGTTTTATTCTTCTCAATTTTATTTGTTTCTGCTTTAATCTTTATAATGTCCTCCTTCTATTGACTTTGGGCCTCATGTGTTCTTCCTTTTCTTGTTTCATTAATTCTGAGTTTAGACTGTTCATTTGGGATTGTTCTTCTTTCCTGGGGTAGGCCTGTTTTGCAATATATTTCCCTCTTAGCATGCTTTTGCTGCATCCCACAGATTTTGTGGTGTTGAATTATTGTTGTCATTTGTCTCCATATATTGCTTGATCTCTGTTTTTATTTGGTCATTAATCCATTGATTATTTAGGAGCATGTTATTAAGCCTCCATGTGTTTGTAGGCTTTTTTGTTTTCTTTGTGTAATTTATTTCTAGTTTCATACCTTTGTGATCTGAGAACCTGGTTGGTACAACTTCAATCTTTTTGAATTTACTGAGGTTCTTTTTGTGGCCTAGTATATGATCAATTCTTGAAAATGTTCCATTTGCACTTGAGAAGAATGTGTATCCTGTTGCTTTTGGATGGAGTGTTCTGTAGATGTCTGTTAGGTTCATCTGTTCTATTATGTTGTTCAGTGCCTCTGTCTCTTTACTTATTTTCTGTCTGGTTGATCTGTCCTTTAGAGTGAGTGGTGTGTTGAAGTCTCCTAAAATGAATGCATTGCATTCTATTTCCCCCTTTAATTCTGTTAGTATTTGTTTCACATATGTAGGTGATCCTTTATTGGTTGCATAGATATTTATAATAGTTATATCCTCTCGTTGGACTAACCCTTTTATCATTATGTAATGTCCTTCTTTGTCCCTTGTGACATTCTTTGTTTTGAAGTCTATTTTGTCTGAAACAAGTACTGCAACTCCTGCTTTTTTCTGACTATTGGTTGCATGAAATATCTTTTTCCATCCCTTTACTTTCAGTCTGTGTATGTCTTTGGGTTTGAAGTGAGTCTCTTGTAGGCAGCATATGGATGGGTCTTGTTTTTTTATCCATTCAGTAACTCTGTGTCTTTGATTGGTGCATTCAGACCATTTACATTTAGGGTGATTATCGATAGGTATGTACTTATTGCCATTGCAGGCTTAAATTTGTGGTTACCAAAGGTTCAGGGGCAATTCCCTTACTATATAACAGTCTAAGTTAACTTGTTTTGTATACTATTACAAATTCAACCTAAAGGTTCTTTTTTTTCCCCTTTTTCTTCCTCCTCCATTCTTTGTATGTTGTGAATCATGTTCTGCACTCTTTGTCTTCTCTTGGGTGACAACTTTTTAGCCTTAGGAATACTTTCATCTATAGTAGTCCCTTCAAAATGCACTGTAGAAGTCGTTTGTGGGAAATAAATTCTCTCAGCTTTTGCTTATCTGAAAATTGTTTAATCTCTCCTTCAAATTTAAATGATAACCTTGCCAGGTAGAGTATTCTTGGTTCAAGGTCTTTCTGCTATATTGCATTAACTTTATCAGGCCACTCTCTTCTGGCCTGTGAGGCTTCTGTTGAGAAATCTGATGATAGCATGATAGGATTTCCTTTGTATGTGATCTTTTTTCTCTCTCTAGCTGCTTTTAAAAGTCTTCTTTCCTTGATCTTTGCCATTTTAATTATTATATGTCTTGATGTTGTCTTCCTTGGGTCCCTTGTGTTGGGAGATCTGTGCACCTCCATGGCCTGGGAGACTATCTCTTTTCCCAGATTGGGGAACTTTTCAGCAATTACCTCCTCAATGACACTTTTTATCCCTTTTTCTCTTCTTCTTCTTGTACCCATATAATGCGAATATTTTTCCATTTGGATAGGTCACACAGTTCTCTCAATATTCTTTCATTTTTAGAGATTCTTTTTTCTTTCTGTCCTTCAGCTTCTTCATATTCCTCTTCTCTAATTTCTATTCCATTTACCGTCTCTTCTACTACATCTAATCTTCTTTTAATTCCCTCCATTGTATGTTGCATTTCAGATATGGTATTTCTTAATGATTGCATCTTCATCTTAAATTCGTTCCTGAGGTCTTAAATATATTTCTGTCCCTTCATAAGCATGTTTATAATTTTTATTTTGAACTCTCTTTCTGGAATATTTGTGAATTTGGTTTCATTTGACCCTCTTTCTGGGTTTTGTGAGATTTTGGTCTGGACCATGTTCTTTTGACATTTCATATTTCTGTGTGGTGCTCACTAGTGTGCAGAAACTCCAATCTCTGGAGCTGCTAAGCCCCTAAAGTGAGGTTGGGGGATGTAGGGGAGTGGAGCTGGTGCCTGGGGGGAGGAAAGATCTGTTTCCTGATTCCCACCTGCGGTGCCTGTCTCCAGTGTCAGAGGCAGTGGGCCAAGCACACACGGGTATCTTCTGTGCTTTGTGTCTCTAGCAGTTGTAGGTGGGGCCTCCCTCTGGCTGATCTGACTCCTGTGTAGTGACTGCCGGTTTGCGAGCAGGTGCCTGCAGGCCAGTAGAAGGCTACGCAGGCTGTGTGACACAGTGGGGGGGGGGGCTCTTAGCTGAGTAGGCAGTTGGGGATGGAGCACCTGAAGCTCCTCAAAGTTCCCAATCAGCTGGGCAGAGCACGCCCAGGCAACCTTATCCAGCTCTCCCTTCTCCCACACAGCAAGCTCTGTGCAAACCCACCCCTTCAGCAGCCCACTCACTGCTAGGAAGCCTCTCAGACTGCCTGCCTTTCCTCTGACACAGAGGAGCCAGGTGTGGATCCCCTCCTCCACAAACGGCTGGAATGTCAATTATGCAAGCACTCCATCTGTCGGACCTCCCCAATGCCCAGGGCACCACACAATATAGGATTCTGCTCACAAAGTAGATGTCCAGGGGTAAGCGTCCAGCAGTCCCAGGCTTTCACCCCCTCCCGTGCTCCATTTCTCTTCCTCCCGCTGGTGAGCTGGGGTGGGGGAAGGGCTTGGGTCCCGCCGGGTTAAGACTTTCCTACGTTACCCTGTTTCTTGAGGTCTTCTCTGTTCGTGTGGTCTGTATGCAGTCTGGTTCAGCCTTCTTTCTTGTTGCTGTCTGAAGGTTAGTTGTATTTATTAACTATATTTTTGCACTGTTTGTGATTTTGCGAGGAGCTCTCCGTCTCACCTCTTGTGCCACCATCTTGAATCTCTCCTTAAATATCTTTTTAAAAGGAAATTCTGTGTTGTATTTTTTGGGCCCCTCTCCTCAAAAGTATCAATGCACTAATAAAGTATATTACATAGAATATTCAGGAAAAATAAATATCTATTTATTGCTTAATGAGAATGTCAATCATCTGAATATTTTCAAGGTGGTTTTATTATTTCATGTTAGTAAAAAAATGATGCTTCTATTTAATCATAGAATGAAGGAAATTTATCCTAAAAGAAAATATACAGAAGACCAACAAAACTGAGGGCAGGCTGTATCAAGGCGGTATTTGTCGAAACACTTTATGTGCCTCACACTAAACAAGGCAGCAGTGATAATTACTCATTATTTATCAGATGTCGGGAATTTCTCAAAGTTGATGACATTTAATCATCTTAAAATACTTTGATGGATATGTCTTTATCTTAGAGGACAGGAAACTGAGGGTTCCTAGTTTGCACAAGATTATAAAGTAGTTATGATTTGCACCCAAATTTCAGTGGTATAAAAAACCATTTTTTTCTCACTGTATTTCTATGATTAGCTGCCCTCAACAAACATTTTTGAGTGTTGTGCAAAGCTCTGCACATTTACAGATGGAGAAAACACTCTCACTACTCTTCAACTTAAGATACAGAAAGGAGGGGACAAATTTGGAAAGAAAATTGGGGCTTTATCTTGAAGGCTTAGATTTCTTAAGCTTAAATAATATATGTAGGTTTTAGTGATCCAGATGATCCAATCTGAGAAGGCAAAGATCTTTAGACAATGGGAAACATAGGGTTTTAAGAAGGGAAAATAGTCTGTGTTCTAAGATTATAATTGATGAGAAAAATAAAAACTGGCTCTTCTGTTACATGGAGGTAAACTGTATTTTGTAGAACTTTTTAATTTCTGTAATTTATATGATGTAAGTGTACCCACTGTGGTGATTTCAAAGTATCAGTGTGAAGGCTCACTGAGCTAAGAAGCTCTTGTAGTGATCTAAGAAAGAGCTCAAACTAAGGCAGAACCATGGAGATGAACTATGAGATCAGATCAAGAAATAATTTGCCTTCATTTCACGTAAAGGATGAGAGAGGGCTGTAGCTGCTCTTGTTGCCCTCCTTATCTTTGCAATACACATACTGGGAGCTGGACTGAGTTTCGCTGCCTGACAGTTGCTGTCTCCTTTCTCCACAGAACTGCTCTTGAGTGACCTGCCTCACCTCAGGAAGATAAAAAAGCTGGCTCTCTTGCTTTAAAGTAGGAAAACTGTTATTCACTTTATGTTCTGTATCAGGCCAAAGATTTATCTGAGGCCACTTTCTAGTCCTTGACCTTTCTTACCCCTGCTTTATTTTGTCCCTTGCAATTCCTCCAATAAACTACTCACATCTGAGTTCCTGTCCCAAACTCTGCTTTAGGGGAAAATACCTAAGGCAGGCATAAAGAAGGTCTTAATTTTATGACTTATGGAGATGATGGTACTGTTTTTGCACTTTAATGGTTGTATTCTATTCCTAACATTTTTGTTCCAATCTGTGTCTCCAAGCTTTCCTTCAGGATAGAGTGGGGCTTTATTAGAGAGTTGTCTAAAATAAACCATGTTAACAGGTTTGCAATTGGGCTTCCCAAACTCCTTGTGTTTTTTTTAAAGATGATTAAGAACTTTATTTCCATAAATGTAAATATTTAACATGTAAATAAATGAAGTAGTCTTCCAGATATCCCTCATGGATGATTGGGCTTGTAACTACATTATAATCTAACCATCTCTCTTGCATCTAATGTAGCATTTTCCTTATTGTGAATCAGCACAAGATAGATAGCTTAGTTATCTAATTTTTCTTCCCATTCCTCTTCCAAACAGATAAAGTAGACAATAAAGATTATTTTGCTTTTAAGACAGAAGACACAAGTCTTTTATAAACATCTACAGATAGTGAATTCATAAAGACATTCTTCCTTATATTTCTTTAAATTTTCATTTTGAAAATTTTATTTCATAATGCCTCTTTTTTAGATCTAAGGAAAAAAGATATTTACAAACACATGATTATGATTAGTTAAAAATTACTTAAAGTGTATCTTTCATTGTCATGGCTATATTGATGTGTTGTAAGCAGGAATTTTCATACACTTAAGGTTTGCCTTGTGAACTTGCAACTTGCATGTGAACTTGTATTTATTATCTGCATGAAAGGTTTATAAAACCCTCTGTGATTGCCTTTTATATAGGACATTAACTTCTTCAAAACATTAAACATCAATAGAACTTGAATATTTTGCTATGCTCTAAGGGGAATAACCCACTTTTCTTTCCGAATTAAGGGCCAAAATAATTAAAATAAAGATGATTCCTGTTTCATCTAAACCTCATTTGTCACTTAGGAACTTTATGCTGTTTTAATGCATATATCCAATGGAGTTCCACATTTTAAAGAAAATTTACATATTACCCACCTAGAAAGTTGTATCTAATTTGGCCAAATATTTAGTTAACAAGTTCCAGTAAATAAAATTATACTAATTTGTAATCATTATTAACTCTAAAGTAAAATCTCTTGGTAAAAGACATTCTTGTAGATAAGATAACCTTGTTTTCTCCATTTCATTAATGGTATTCACTGAGATGTTCAAATCAGAAATGTGGGAATCATCTTTTATTCTTCCTTCTTCCTTACCTTGATACATGGAATATGATATCCATTACTAAATGCTAATTATTCTACATCCAGAATATATAGTCATTCTAAATAACCTCTTAATCTCTACTATTAATAATCTACTGCAAGCCTCTGTAGTTGCTTATCTAAACTATGAAAGCACTTCCCTAAATAATTAGCTTCCTCTGTTGCATTCTCTAGTCCCACTTCTTCCTACAGAGTAGCTAAGGGATTATTTTTGTTAAGCCACATTGGGTAATTTTAGTTTTGTCCTTAAAAGTTTTCAATGGCTACTCATACTACTTTGAATGATTTGGAATCCTTATTGTAGTGGGTTGAATTGTGTCCCTGAAAAGATATGTTCAAGTACTAATTCCCTGAACCTGTAAATAAAATTATATTAATTTTATACTCCATTATTAACTCTAAAGAAAAATCTCTTGGTAAAAGACATTCTTGTAGATGAGGGCCTTGTGTTCTCCATTTCACTTAGTAGTATTCACTGAGGTGAATAAGGTGAATATGACCATACTTGGAAATAGGTCTTTTTGCAGATGCAATGAAGCTAAAGAGCTCCAAATGAGATTGTTGTGGATTTAGGGTAGATCCTAAATTCAATCACCAGTGTTATAACAAGAGATTTGGGTTAGAGGGAGACAGAGAAGATGATATAATGATGGAGGCAGAGATTGGTGGACAAACAAAAGCCAAAGAATGCCAAGGATCTATAGCAGTCTAAGCTAGGAAAAAGGAATGGAATGGATGCTTCCTTAGCATCTTTAGAGAGAGTGTTGCCTTCAGACTTCTGTATGTTGGAAAAAGTGTCTTTTTACACACCACGTTTGTGGTAATCTATAAAAAACTAATATATTCTTACTGACTAACAAACCTCAGTAAGGTCTGCTCCTTGATATATACTCATTCAAACCTCATCTCCTGCAGTTCTCCCCTTCACTGACTATACTCCAGTTACGTTGGCTGTTTCTGCCCTTGAAACACACAATCTGCACTGCCTGATCTCCCTACCCAGAATATTATGCAACCTTCCTTATACCTCAGGTCCTGACTTAAATTTGGTCATAACTATCAGCTGAGTTTAAAAAGACAGAACACAGAATACAACATAGTAACAGCTCTTTAACTGAATTCCATTTTCTGTATAATTTTTTATTTTATTTCAGGATTCTTTGCACCATTATCAAGTAACTGTAAACTCAAATAGTGAAGTACTTCATTATTCTTTGACTACTTTCTGATCTGAGAAGTATTGATACTAACATTAGTTGATGTCTAATGAAATATATGCTAATTTAAAAATTACATACTATGCTAGCTAGCCTTCAAAATGGCCTAATAATTTCCACTTCTTGATTCATTCCTTTGTGTTGTCCCCTCCTACATTGTGTCTGCATTAGTCTCCATGACCAGTAGAATATGGCAGAAGGAATTACATGTTACTTCTGATATTATGGCTTTCTCGGCTTTCTCCTTTTGCTCTTTTTATCTCTTTGACCATTTGCTCTAGGAAGTTTCAGAATAAAGCCAGCTGCCATGTTCTGGGAAGAGGTCACCTCCCAGCAGCCAAAGAGGAACTATGAGCTTGCAAGTAGATGCTCCTTTACCAGGTAGGCCTTCAGAAGACTGCAGCCCTGGCTAATATCTGGACTTCAACTCTGTGAGAGGCTTGAGCTAGAGCTATTCACTTCCAAATTCCTAAGGCATAGAGTTTCTGAGATAATAAATGTTAGTTACTTAAAACCAATAAATTTTGGGGTAATTTAATATACAATAATAGATAATGAATACATATACCATGCACACAGATATTTATATCAGATTATGTTTGAAAAAAGAATAATTGTGATTTGGTACAAGAAGCAACTGTCAAAAGTTCATGAACTAATCATACAAATATTGTTAAGGATTTAGAGGAAACATGACCTAATCTCAATTAACTTGATCCAATTAATTTGCCAGGCAAAACTGAATTAACTAAATTGGCTTGTCTTGCATTAAAGATTTTAAATGTGATCATGTACAGAAAACTATCAAGGATGTTTGCAATAGGGCTTAGGAATTATAAATAAATTCCTAATTATGGATAATTTATAATATGCCAACTTTTAATCTTACATATAATTTATAAAACAGTATATATATATATTAAGGGAGAAATATCCTTAAGACATTTAAATGAGTTTATATTTCACTTATTCTAAACCATGTGGGATCTAACTTTCTCTGCTTATAGTTGTCCAACAGCAATTTGTAAATATTTAAAAAAATTAAGTATTATATGTATGTAAAAACTAAAACTACCAAAAATATAAAAACTGCTAATAATCCATATTTTGATTATATTTTAGACAACAACATGCTTTTTTATTTAGTTTGGTATAAGTAAAATTAAGTCATGGCATGTAAATTAAGTAATACTTATGTTTCTATATAGAAGAAATAATGGACTTGGTGAGATGTTATCTTCGTTGCTGAGTTACAAAATAAAATAAATTATTATGTTTGAATAAAATGCAACATTTGAGGAAATTCTGGTAAATGGCCATGCATCTTACATAATTACTTATTTTAGTAAATGTCAATAATATAAAGGATCCTCATAGCATTATACAGCGGAAAAGGAATGCATGATGTGTCTCTCCCTGTTATTCCATTCCAAAACTGTATTATTTAATCAGAATTAGCAAGTCCTGAACACAGAATAATAAATATAACCAAACAGTAAGGTTTTAAAAAGAAGCTCTAGGGTATAAACTAGAATTCATGAAAATTTCCAGTTTCCAATACTTTGTCTACCTATACAGTGCTGATCCCAACTCACTGAAGAAAACTATTTTTCAGTCAGAGGCAGAAAAGAAATAGCATATTCAATCTGGGTTATTGAGAAGTTTTTTGAGTTCCCTGGACAGAATTCCAACATGGGAGGGTTCCCCCTGAATACCACTAAGTAATTCTCAAAAAACAATGGGGTGTTCAAGAATTCAACTAAATTCTGACACTATCTACCCAAAGTATCAGATTCCACAGGTTAATGGTTCAGTCCAACAAAACAAGATTGCCCCCTAGTCCCCACTTCAGACACTAGTCCAAAGCTGTGGGCTGTTACCTGTACTTCTCATTGCCCGGCTACATGTTGGAGGCTCCTCCTCCTTAGGTTAGATTAATTTGCTAGAGCAGCTCACATAACTTAGGGAAATACTTACATTTACCCACTTATTAAAGGATATGATAAAGGATATGAATCAATAGCCAGAAGAAGAGATACATAGGGCAAGGCAAGGTCCCAATCAAAGGAGTTTCTGTCCTCATAGAGCTTGGGGTCCAGCTCAGAAGTGTTCTGGGAGTTTTCCAAGCATGGGAGTTGTCCAGAAGAAGAACTAAAAGCTGTTTTCTTGGTTTTTTGTAAGGCTTCATTACATACTCAGGTTTGACAAAGTCACTGGCCATGGACTGATACAACCTCCAGCCCCTCCTCCCTCCCAGGTAGCTGGGGAGTGGGAATGGAAATTCCAACCCTCAAATCACATGGTTGGTCCATCTGGCAACCAGCCCCTGCACTTAGGTGGGTTCCATATGTCACCTTCATTAATAGCAAGACAGCCATTTAACCTTTATGGCTCTGAAGCATTTTTAGGAACTGTGGATGAAGAACAAATATATCTGCGAAGTATATTTTTATCATCTCAATAACCAAACATATATTTCTTATAAATCATTATATTGCAAGAGGAGTTCAGAGAAGTACTCTAGCGAAAGGTGCAAGAGAGGATATGAAAAGCCAACGGAAAAGTGAGGCATCCAGGGCTAGGGATTACTGGGAAATTATTACCATCTCTAGGTATAAAGTAGCCAGTCCAGGGAGTAGTTAATTAATCCAAAAAGAATGGCTGCAAATGTTGGAAAGCCCTGTCACAGGAGGAACATACCCACCTCCCATACACTCAGGAGGAAGAGTGCCTGGGAAAAATACCCTGCCTCTTTCTTTGCCCTTTTCTGACTCCCCTGCAAGTGTATACCTTTGGCCCAAAATGCAAGAACAAGCCAGAAGTCCAAGGGCCCCACTGAGGCAATTCATGAAAATCAATCTCTCTGACATGTGGAGAGTGGAGATTAGATCTGGAGGGGATAACCAGAAATAAGCAGCTCATCTACAATCACTGATGAAAATTGTGGTATTCAATAAACTTTGTAGGGCAGGAAATGATTCTATCCATTTGAGAACATTAACAATGAACAGCAATGTTTCAATCAAGAGGGATGTAGTTTTTCTTCAGTTAATGATAAAATCCAATGAAATAATTCTGCATTCCTTCCTTATTAATTGTAACCTTTCCCATGTCCTTTCTTTTTTTTTAGTTTTCTACTATATATACCATAGGCAATTAAACACAACCCTTTACTGAATATGTTTTTATTCTGTCCTTCGATAGGAATTGCAGAGGATGCCTTGATATTAGGCAAATAGGCAGGTCACTAATGATCTAATTCTAACATTCTCATTCTAATTACTCAGTACTCTGGTCACGTCACTGATTAATTCTGTCTCCCTGCTACCTATGCAATTAATAAAATTATACTGAATAAATATACCAGATGTTATGAGTTGTGGTTTTGAATATGCCTATGTTATTATCAAAGCATTTGAAGCACTCCTAAATTTGAAAAAAAACAGAGCTTTTTTAACTCATACTTAACTCTGTTTAGTTGTCAACATTTTAAATATTTCAATTTCATTTTCTACTTATGCTGAGTCCAAAGATAATTATATTTCAAGTTGTTGGAAGTTTATTTTATATTTCCACATTATTGATTCCATTAGTTTTCTTCTGTTAAGATGCCAGTTACTTGGAAGCAAGATGTTTTTGTTTGCTTTGGATCTGCATAACCTAAATAGGCTCTTAATAAGTATTTTTATGAAGGAATGAACTATATTACCTGATATTTATCCTCGTAAGAGTTGAAATGTTCTGAGTAATTCTAGCTATCATTTTGTGATGTAGACAATGATCTTTGATTAGCTACAATGAAATTAAGGGAATTCAGTTTCACATGGAAATGAAGATGTTCAAGAAATATTTGGAGGATATGTGTATTCCTGGTGTCAATAATCTAGGGAAGAATTTCTCAAAAAAAAATCCAACTACTCTTGGCATCATGATTTCTTAGTACAGACTTTTGAGGATTTATTATAAAATGAGAGTTTTCAAGTAGTAAAGATTATTAAGATAGAAATTTCTACAACAGGGCAAGTCAGAAGCTGGGTGAGCACGGGAGCACCTGATCCTGAGAGTTACTTAAATCTATGCTGTTCCTTTGCCCTTGTGGAGGCCAAAATGAAATTAAAGTCCTGTTTAAATATTCATCCTTATTTCAGCAGTGATGGAAGAGGACCCTCTGGACAAAATGCTAATGTCTCTCTTAGAAGACAAAATACTGTAACAGGTAATAAAAGCAAGAAATCACTCAGGAGAAGAGAATTTCAGGGGAACTAATAATGCTTTCGGTTTCATTTTTCTTACATTGCTGATTGGGCAAGATCAAGATTTGAATGCATCAAGGAAAGTTCATTAACAAAGTCAATTAATTGATTAGTCTAAATTTTCCTAAGATTCTCATGGGAGTCAAACCTAGAAAGAAAGGACTTGAGAAATATCTTCAGGAAGGAGCCCACACTACAAAAATCTATAAACATGGTCATCTTAAAATTCTCTTTAGATCACCTGCTTTTCCTTCCATGCCTAACTAAACATGGATCATCCTCAGGTTTTATGTCTTCATGTTTCTTCTTTGCCTGGTGACTGTACTGTAACCCTCTTTTGTCTCTGTGACTTACTCAGATTTTATCTCTAGCCCTAAACTTTTGCTGATGGATTTCCCAGTGGATTAATGATTATGACACTTGGATTACACTAAGACTCTACTACCTTTCTGTCAGACTCAGTATCCCTATCTGTAAAATTAACACATTTGTTACTATAACTTCTGTCCAAGTGAACCCATGCTGTTTAGTTCATCCAAAGAGACAGGGAGATGACCTCTCAAAAGTGCTTCATCAAGAACTGAGGATATCAGATGCAGAACTCCTCTGACCAAAATTTTGTCAATAAGAATTTATTCTAGCAAATGACTTAACAAGTGTTTCCAGTGAACTTCTTTCAACATGCTTTTTACTAAAATTGAACTACTATGATTCAAAGAATAACTAAACACCACTATAGCTAAAGTTTAATTTCTGGTTCAATGGACAAGAGTTTAGAAACACTATTTGACTATAAACAATTATACCTTCCCATGTTGATTAAAGTACCTGAACATCTGACAGGTCTAACAAAGGAAATAAAAACTCTTGAGTGTTCACCTCTTGGTTCCAAATTAGTATTGCTAGAAGAAGCAATCTTTTCTACTGCATTTATTGTTTTTTTCTGGTAGAATTTAATGATCACCCCACCAATTGTGTTGATATCAAACAAGTAATGAATCTAATTAAACAAAAAAAGGGCATGGTAAATAAATCAATTTATAGCTTAAATGTTCTTTTTTTAAATTTACATTTAAATTCCTTTCAGTCCCATTCTACAGAGACCCTTTCTAATATACAAGAGCTATATATCTGACTTGTTTAGAAATATGTCCATTGAATTAATCTTATTTTTCAGTATTAATTTGTGTAAATAGAATAATAAGCTTCAAGATCTATTACAGCATCCCTATCTGAGGCAAACTATTTTTTTCCATACTACACCTGATGTTTATACTTGTGTTTTTGTGAATTTTTATAAAGGAAAAAGAGGAAAAAGTTCTTCACTTACTTCAAGAAATGCAACATTTGCAGACAAGGTTAACTATGTCTTCTCTTTGGTCTGGTATGACTCTGTTAGTATGAAAGTCTTAGAAATAATACACTTAAATTAGGATGAATTTGGAATTTAGAATTGTAGTATAATATATCTGGCTCTTGTTAAAGTTTGCATATTTAAAATATCATGAAATTAAATAACTGTACATTGGGCAAGGTGATACAATGGGGGTTAGGACACCTGTGTTTTGATTTTGATTTTGTAGGTAGCCAACTGTATTGCCTTATATATTTTTCTATATATGTAGAAAGAATTTTTTATTCATTGTAACAATAAAAAATTGGAATTATATGCTTTCTAAATTCCCTTTTATCTCTAATTAATTTTGGCATCTAGTAAGAATGTATTGCAAATAAAGGAAGGTAGTATAAGGTAGGGGAAAGAATTCTGATCTCGTTACCTAGAATATTTCACACTATGCAAGTTTCCATGTGACCATTTTTAATGATTGTTTCAATTATAGATTAAATTTATATAATGAATATATAGCCAGGAGTGAAGATGAACAAGTGTGAAAGCTCTGCTCCATTGTACTCCATTGTAGCATGTTAAAATTCTTTGGTTAATATGGCTCTAGAACTGTCTCAATACTTTATGGGGAATTATTTATTTGTGGGTACTTACTAGCGATAATATTTTACAGCAATTTTTATTTCAAAAATATATTTCATATAACCATATGGATAGAGGCCCATATTAGTATCAAAAACAGTGGCAAGAAAACTGATTTGAAAAAGCAATTTCATTAGAAAAAATAGAGTTAAATGATAAGTAAACCTAATATACACAAAAAGAAACATAAATATAGTCAGCTGATTTTTCACTAGGATCAAAGGCATTACATGGAGCAATGATAAAATTTTCAACAGATGGTGCTGGAATAAGTGGATATCTACATGTGAAAAAATGAATATAGACACAGATATTCAGACCTTTCACAAAAAGTAATTCAAAATCAATTACAGATCTAAATGGAAAGTGCACAACTATAACACTCCTAGAGATAGTATAGGAGAAAACCTAGATTACCTTGGCCATGGCAAATATTTTCTAGATACAAAAGCAGAGGCATGATCCATGAAAGAAAGAATTGAAAAGCTGGACTTAATTAAAATTAAAAACTTCTTTGTGAAAGACCATGCCAAAAGAATAAGATGACAAACAACAGACTAGGAAAAACGTATTTACAGAAGACACATGTAATAAAGGACTGTTATCCAAACTACACACAGAATTCTTAAAACTCAGTAATAAGAAAAGAAACTGAGAAAGATCTTAACTGATACCTCATTGAAAGAATATACAGATGACAAAATAAGCATATGGAAGGATATTCTACACATATGTCATCAGGAAAATGAGGATTAAAACAACGATGTTACTATACACCTGTAAGAATGTTCAAAATCTGGAACACTGACAACACCAAATGCAAGTGAGGTTGTAGAATAATGGAAACTCTCATACATTGCTGTTGGGAATGCAAAATGGTATAGCCGCTTTGGAAGACAGTTTGGCTGTTTCTTACAAAACGAAACATACTCTTACCATATGATCTGGCAGTCATGCTCATCAACATTTACCCAAAATTGCTGAAAACTTATGTCCACACAAAAGCTTGCATACAGATGTTTACAGCAGCTTTATTCAAAATTGTAAAACCCTGGAAACAACCAAGCTGTCCTTTGGTAGGTGAATGGATAAACAAACATCCAATCACTGGAATATTATTTAGCAATAATAAGAAATGAGCTATCAAGCAAAGGAAAAGACATGGGGCAAACTTAAATACATATTTCTAAGTAAAAAAGTTAATTTGAAAGACTACTTATTGTATGATTCTAACAATATGACATTCTGGAAAAGTTAAAACTACAGAGATGGTGAAATGATCAGTGGTTATCAGAGGTTGCTCTTTCAGTTCAGATATCATTTTAAGTTACAAGGGTAGTCACTTATAATTTCCTTCCAATCTGCTGTAAACATAACTTTCAAATATTTTTTCAAACTCAGTCAAATCCAGTATCACCTTCCACCTAGACTTCTGAACATATACTTCTTCCACATATACTTCTAAATTTTATCTCACCCTTCTAGTCCCACTCTATTGCATTTTTTGCACTGATTCTCAAGAACTTTAATTATCTTCTCATTGTACTTGGTAGAAAATAGAACATCTCTTATATAGCCTCCCAGGCCTTTCATGATTAAGTCTCTGTCCACTTCTCCAGACAACTCATAACATCTCCTCACTCAGTGTTTTAGGAGTCTAACCATTTTTAAGTTCCTCAGATGCACCAGACATTTCCCCTCTAAGTGCCTATACATCACAATGATCTACCCTTCACTTCCCTGGCTGGATTTTCCTTCCCATTCTTCAAGTTTCAGTATAAATGTTTTTTTCAAAAAAGCTTTTTCTATTTCCACAATCCAAAGTAGAACCCTTTCTGTCATAGTACTCAGTCCATTTTCCTCATAGCAGTTATTAGAGTTAACAATCATATATTTATTTGGGTAATTACTGCCCTGAAGCTTGAAACGTTGTTGAGTCCAAAACCATGATTCTTTATGCAGCACAAAGCACAGCAGTCAGTCACTGATGAATAAAACAATGACTGATGTGATGAAATAATGTTTTAAGAAGATCAGTCTGAGAGAACTGGGCAATATATATTAGAAAGGGAGAATCTCTGGGTGAGAAATCAGTTGGAGGGCTATGTTGAAAGCCCTGGTCTGTTTATGGCAGAAAGTAATGTGATTGTAGTGAGACTAGAGAGACAAAAATTTGAGAAATATTTACAAGGGAAAAAAGCTGTTTTTACATTAGATGTTGGGGTATAATAAAATATTAATAAAAACTTGTACATGTTATAATACTATTTAGTATTTCTAGTTATATTATTGATTATGATTGGGTAAATTTTTTCTATTCTAAGTTCCCATCATTTGTACATTTATTTTATGATTTATTCTGCACTTGTTTTTCTTTGTGTAGCTTAATCAAAATCAGTGACTTGGCAAATTATACTATTATTAATAGAAATCAAAATAGAAATCATAAGCACTTGTGTTAAAAGTATGAGAAGTACTGACTATGAATCACGTACTATTAAGGAAATTTTAATATATTGTGCTGTTGCTCTAGGATGAGCACACATTTAAGTTTGCATCCTAGTTTATATCTAATTTCCTGCAGTTATTTTAATAGCATCTACTCTTCACTTTCCTATCAAAAGTGAGATTGTCCAGATTTGAGTGTGAGTAGCGTGAATGTGTGTGTGTATAAAATAACTAAATCTTCCTAATTTACTCTAACTACATTTTCAGAAATAATTGAAAAGGCCATGGGTTTTATATAGTAGAATAAACCTAAATTTATCCTCCTCCAACAAGGTAATACATTGTTAAATTAAGGCCCTTTTATTAAATATAAAATCATTGCTGAATGAAGGTATGTATTACACTCAATTTTGAAGTATTTGCAAGGTATGAATGATGTATCATAAATATTTAATATGGTAACATTGGTTATATTTGTTTTGTAGAATCCTTTTGTGATGGAAACATGATTTATATTTAAAATTTTAAGATTCTCACAAAGTAATAAATCTAAATTGTATCAAAGTGCACAATGTATTCAAATGTCATGGATTTCCTCATGAATAGGTCAACAGGAAAATATACAGTCACCCACAGATGATAGTATTAAGTTACTGTCAGTGTAAGAAATTAAAACTTTATGTTGAACTATTGGCTAATATAATCTGTTTTAAGTATTTTAATGGCCACCGTAATAAAATATGCCTAGTATACTACTCAAAATACATTATTTTGCTTATATTTCCACAGAATCATAACGTATGTGGCTTTGTTGAAGTCACCATGAATGTTTTATATGAAATAAACATATACATATATATTGATTTGCCTGTCATATTCAGCTTTCCTTATATATAATAAAGCATGTCAACCTTCCACCCAATTCAAAGCTTCTCAGGCCTGCTCTATTTCTACAGTGGGATATGGGCATGAATTTTTCTTTACCTCATCTTGTACATATGCCTCTCCTCTCTCATTCGCCATGTTGCTTCTCTTTCCTCCAGGATCAAAGGGAATTAATGTTTAGAGAAAAGGGGCGAAGAGCCACTATACTTAGGAAGAGGTGTTTGTGGTCCTCCTTTGACTACTGAAGGCCATTAAATGCCTTCCTCTACAGCAGAAGACTAACTACTGTTCCCTTCTCTCTCAGGCATTTCTGTAGGATCTTTGGACACTTGCCAGGCCCTTTCCCACTCCCTCCATCCCTTGCACCTCTGACTGCACTTGGGCCCTGCACTCTTTGGCCACCTTTCCATGACACAACATCAGCTCCTCCTCTGCAGTATCATATTTTAGGAGTCTCTTCATCCTGACAGTCATTTTGTGAAGAATTGTCTCAAGATGAGACTAGTTGAGCTATCCTCTATTGTACACATTTGATCATGGAAAACCTTGCATCCTTTCTAACAAGCACCTCCTATGACTTGGATGGGGCCTTTTCTGATCCTTTCCTTAGTTCAAGGAGAAAAGTACAATTTGTCTTTCCCCACACAGAGGAGTGGAGAAATAACAGACTTTGTAAAGGACAGGAACTTCCTTTTTAAGACTGTAAGTTTTTTTAAACAGATTTCTTTCTATTATTAAACAACCAATTTCTCGTTTTCTTATATAGACAGGTTGGAACTTGGTAATAACCTTAGGGTTGTAAAATTGGTTCAGGCCACATTTTATCATGATCTAGGAAAAGGATCAAGCACTACTATTTATCATATTTTCATTCTTAACTATAATATTGTCCTTGTAGAGATGACTTCAGACAAAATACTAAAATACTAAAAAAAAACTCCATTTATCTGTCTGTTACATATATCCTTGATTGATAAGCAATTTTGACCTAAATATTTAAAGTCAATATTTTCCACATTAGTAAAATAGTTTAAATTATAACTCTTATAAATACTGAAAAGCCTATTACCTTACATATATATCTCAACCCCGAATGTTTAATGACTATAGGTACAAACATAACATTTTAGTTTTCTCTAGATTTCTCAGTTCTAAGAGCTAAAGTAAAAAAATATTTTATTATATTTAATAATGCTTTGATAAGTCGTTTTTTTCCTATTTGAAGTTATCTACAATCTCCAAAGGAGTAATACACATAAAAAGAAAGTTCTGAAATGTATTCTGAGCTGTATTAATTTATATGAAAACACACAGTCATTACAAAATATCTGTAGCCCAATAAACCAAATCTATTCTTTGGAAGTGATTTATAGCAATTGACATAACATAGTTGGGACAGTTAAATTTCATGTGTTAACTTGAATAGGCTATGGCACCCAAATGTTTAGTCAAATACTAATCTAGATGTTGCTGTTAAGGTATTTTAAAGATGTGCTTAACATTTAAATTAGATAACTTTAAAGTAAATAGATTAGCCTCAATAATGTGGGTTGGCCTCATCCGATCAGCTGATGGCCTAAAGAGCAAAAGCTGAAGTTTCCCAGGTTAGAAGGAATTCTGCTTCAACACTGTAACATAAAAATCCTGCCTGAGTTTCCAGTCTACCAGGGTGCCCTATGGATTTTGGATTTAGCAGCTCCCTCAACTACATAAGCTATTCCTTAAAATAAACCTGTGTATCTATGTATATACCTATTCCTATATCTATCTACCTCTATATTTATACATCTATCTATATCTATAATCTATTCTGTTTCTCGGGAGAACCCTGACTGAAACAATATTTATATCCATTATAAAAGGCTATCATTCCTTTTATTTATTCCTTTTTAAATTCTGCAATGATATAGGGCAGATGTAAACAACATATATACTAATAGCCTGATCATTCTTGCTTGTTTTGCTACTGTGACACAGTTTAACATAGTTTTTTCTTTTATCTTTTTTCTTTTCTTAATACTTTTATGTTTTTATGAGCGTTTTATAATTCATATTAAAGTCTAGACAAATGTGTAAACTAGAAAAACCTCTTTTGTGTAACATATATAAAGTTATTATTGTACCTACCAGTTGAAATCCAAATAGACATTAGTGAAAAAGCTTTATCAACATTTTGAAAAGAGAATTCTGTGAAATTAATGTGATTATTCAGATTCAAATGTTGAATACATGGTATAGATAAAGTTGATCTTATATATATATATAAGTTCACAATGATGTCAGAAGATTACTCATTTTGATGGAACAGAATTTGAAATTAATAAAAGAGAAAACAGTCACGATTGTACCACTGTGAGTTACCTGGTTAAAAGAACTATTTCAAATATAAGGGCTGTGTATTACATGCTAGAAGAGAATACTTGACAGTGGGGTCAGCTCTATACAACCATCATCCACATGAACTGCTGGTGGGAGAATCAATGGGTATAACCTTGGAAATATATACAACAAGACTAAAAAATGTTCAGACTTTTCAAATATGAATTGAATTTCTAGAAATGGTACCTGTGCAAAATTTCTACTTTTAGAAAAAAACATTTGAAGCTAAGAGATGTTTGGTAAATGTAACATTAAATATGTGGAAACAACATTAATTTCCACTTTGAAGGAGAATTATATTTAGAATCCATGTTACTGAATTACAACAACTGCATTGAGTTTCCTGTTCGTGAGCATTAGATTTAATAATTGTCTTGAACATGAGTTTTTGGGAATTGTAATATCTTCAGTTAATTCATGGAAGAGTGCCTCAGATTATTACAACATTCAAACCAGATTTATGAATAGTGGTGAATATAGGTATATTTGGCGGACCCAAATGACTGAATGTTAAATTCAATATTTGGTTAAAACTGAAGCTAAAGTTGAATATCAATATCATAGAATGAACTTGTGGGGGTAAAGGATTTAACTGGATATTATAATCAAAACACAGGAAATTAAATTTAATAAATTACTGTTATAATTTAGTTAAATTTTATTATTAAGCAGAAACAATAATTTCTTGATGTTTTTCAACTATAAATATGTTAAATTGCTACTATGATTTATTACAAGAGACATTTGTATTTAGAAAAAGGACACTTACTTTCAGTTGATGTGGGCAGATGAACAAGCCCAAGGGCTCTTGTTTTGGTTTTAAATTTCTGACAGTAGAGAGAACTGGCAATGGTGGTGCTCCCCCCAAATCATTAAGCTTTAATTCTTATTCTCTTCAAAGCAATTGAATAACATAAAGGCTTATCTCCTGGACTAGAAGTTTTGTTTGAAGGTAATTATGCACATTTATTGACGTAAACCTAAAAAGTGAAGCTTATGCATATCACTTGAAAAGATGCGTTAGCACTAGAGTCAGGAGCAGATTGCTGCCCTCAAGTGTGCGTGTGCATATAATGTTTGGTAAATGTACCATTAAATATGTGGAAACACATATACATACTTTTCTTTAGATTAGCTTATTTCTTTACATGATAATTGTAGAAAAATTTCAAGTAAGAAATTAAGTTCCTTGAGATATAAATGTATTTAAGTAAATAAATATTAAATGTACTTCACAGTTTACTTTTTAACATTATGAATGCTAATGATCCAAACACATATTATTAGGATTAAAATATAATTTAATAAATATTTTTAAATTTGTATTACTTTTTCAATTTCATAATTTGCTAGCTCAAAGGAGGTATTATTAATATTTCTCCTAATGTTATTTAGCTAATGCAATCTCTTGATCTTTATTAGCTTGACTTTTTTATTTCCCTATTTATTTGATTGCATGAGCATGTTTAATAGTTACTTTTATACAGTCAGCTTTCAAAACATCATTCACTTATTACAGATTTTATTTTTTTAAGGATATATATATTTTTATGTCAACTGACCATTACTTTGTTAATATCTTTAGTATTTAGATTTCTACTTTCCAATTACATCTGGAATGTTTATATCTACTTGTTGTGAACATTCACATAACAAATTAAATGACATGCCTAGTGCTGTATTTTTCATATGTTTGTACTTACTAGATATGGTAATGGTAACTTGATAACAAATTGTTTGTTCATGTACAATTTGAGAAATGCCATATATAACATTAAATTAGTTTTCTAAAGGCTGAGACCAAAATGAAGGCCGAATAGCAGTTTTTGGCTAATTAACAATGAAATAGCCAAACATAGATGTTTCCCTACCTATAAGAATAACATGAGAGGGCAGGGGCATTTGATGGAGAAGTATTAACTATTAAAGAGATAATATTTACCTATCTCTTCACCACTGTGTGCTCTGATACCGATTTTTTTCAGAGAATAGCATATTTACATAATATAAAACCTTTATGCACAGAATTTACTCTTTTTTCTACAGCTTAATTTGTTTAATTCTTGACAGTAGATAGATTACTCAAGCTTGTACTTTGATTTCTCGGTAGTTTGATACTCTGAAGCTTGAGTCCTAGCAGACTCTCCAGGAAATGTTCATAGGTACTGTGTTCTTCCATGCTCATAACAGATTATCTTTGATCTTTATACCAATTTGGATAGATATGAAATCCTTAGTTTACATTTCCTTTGCTGATGTATCTTAAATAGGTTGATTCAGTGTTTTCTGGTGTGAAGTGTTGCTTTTAAGAAGCCAAATAAATAGATATTTGTATATGTATTACTTTGTTTCTAAGGCAAAATTTTAGACGTTTTCCTCCAAATCAGAATGAACTTACTATAGAACCAGACATGGAAAAGTTAAAAATTTTTAAATTTGAAAATACAGATTTATATAACAAAATCTCAATTATGCATGCAATATCAGTGAGCAAAATTATCAATAATAAACTATAAATTTCAAGACCTCTTTGAAATTAGTATTTGCTAGTCCTAGAAATTCTAGCAGAATTCTTGGTCTTCTTTTCCTTTCTTTATTTTTTTAATCGTTTCAATTTTATGCATACAAGATAAATTCCAAAGTATGGGATAGGAGGTCATTTTACATTCTTTTCAGTCTAATTTCCTGTCATATCCTTTGGATCATGACTCCTGTCTCCACCAGATTTTCTTAATTCAGATCACCCCAGACTGCTTTCTATTTTTCTGACTGATATGCACTTTCATCTATCTGATCCTTTGGAATTCCCTCTGCTAGAAAGGCTCTTTCTTTGAGCATCATTCCACTGAATCCACTTTAAGGTCCAAATGAGATAAGGTCCAAATATCCCATTCCCATATATGTGGTCTAACAATCTGGTCAGAATTTATTTCCTTTCCTTTTGTGTTTCCATAGCACTTTATTTATATCTTGTCTAGCCTTGAAATTCTCGGACTGCCTATTTATTAATCATGATTACTTTTCATTTACTCAACATTTATTCATTCATTCAAAAAATATTTATTGAGTGCCTACTGTATATTCCAAGTGCTTATATGTAACTAAAAATGAAAGACAAACGTAAAGACTCTAAAAAAAAAACCCCAAAAAGTCAAAGCCCTCTAATTTTTCATGGTGCTTCAATTCTAGTTATGAGTAAATTTTAGTTTGTTGAGTGTCAGTGTCACTTTCCCCAACACCAACACAAGGTCCTTCCTTCATAGGTTATGTACTCAAAAGCTATGCCTGCTTTTAACAAAAGTTTTAAAAATAACTATGATTGCAGTAATTAGTTAAGGGATACATAAGATTAAAAGATATAACGTGACATCAAAAACCTAAAACATTGGTGGGAGACTAAAAGTACTGAGCTTTAGAATACAATTAAACTTCACTTGTTGTCACCTTAAAATATATTATTATAGATATAAGTTGTTATATGTAAGCCTCTTGAAAAACAGAGCAAAAGCCTATAGTAAATGAACAAAAGGTAAAGAAAAAGGAATATAAGCATACCAAAAAATAAAGTTATAAAGCCACTAAAGAAAAGAGCAAATGAAGAATGGAACAGAGAGAACTAAAAAACAATTAGGAGAATGGCAATAATAAATAACTATTAATAATTACTTTAAATGTAAATGGTCTAAATTCTCCAATCAAAAGACTTAGAGTTGCTGAATGGATAATAAATAAATAAATAAATAAATAACAACAACAAAGAAAATCAAGACACATCTATATACTGCCTACAAGATTGGGTGTAAGGATACTTACTAAAAGTGAAGGGAATGGGGAAAAATAACCCATGAAGACAGAAACCAAAGAAAGCTGGGATAGCTATACTTATAGTTGACAAAATTGACATTAAAACAAAGGCAAAGAAAGGCATGACAATCATTAAGGGGTCATTCCAAAAAGAAGATATAATGCTTGTAAATTTTTATGCACCTAACATAGAAACACCTAAATATATAAAGCAAATACTAACAGACTTCAAGATAAATATGGACAGAAATATAATAATAGGGGACTTTAAGGCCCCACTTACATTTATTGATAGGTTATCCAGACAGAAAAGCAATAAAGAAACATAGATCATAAACGTAACACTTTTGAACTGATGGACTTAACAGATATATATAGAACATTCCATTCAAAAGCAACAAAATATACATTATTCTCAAGTGCAAATGAAACACTCTTCAGGATAGATCATATATTAGGCTATAAAACAAGCCTTAATAAATTTAAGAGGACTGAAATCATGTCAAACATCTTTCCCACCACAGTGGTATGAAACTAGAAATCAATTACATGAAGAAAATTGGAAAATTCAAATACATGAAGATTAAACAACATGCTACTTAATAATCAATAGGTCAAAGAAAAACCACAGGAAAAATAAAGAAATTGCTTGAGGTAAATGAAAATGGAAATATACATCCCAAAATTTATGCGATGCAGCAAAAGCAGCACTCTATGAGGGAAGTTTATAGCAATAAATGCCTAACTTAAGAAAAAGAAAAGTCTCAAATAAACAACAAACTTTATACTTCAAGTAGCTAGAAAAAGAAGAACAAAGGAAACCCAAAGATAGTAAAACAAAGGAAATAACCATTATTAGAACAGAAATAGATAAAATAGAAATTAAAAGACAATAGAAAAGATCAATGAAAGTAAGACCTGGTTCTTTGAAAAGATAAAATTGACACCTTTAACTAGACTCACCAAGAAAAAAGAGAAGACTCACAGAAATAAGTCAGAAATGAAAGAGGAGCTATAACTGGATACCATAGAAATACAAAGGATGATAAAGACACTACTATGAACAATTATATGCCAGCTCATTGGACAACCTAGAAGAAATGGATACATTCCTAGAACCATACAACCTACCAAGGTTATCTCATGAAAAAACAGAAAATTTGAAATACCAATTACTAGTAAGGAGATTGAATTTGAATTCAATCAAAATTTGAATACATAATCAAAATCCTCCCAAGAAAAAGTCCAGTATGAGATAGCTTTACTATTGAATTCTATCAAACATTTAAAGAATTAAAAACTAGAATAGGAGAGAAAGCTTCCAAATTCATTTTATGAGGCCAGAATTACCCTGATAACAAAATAAATCAAGGATGCCACTGGAAAAAGAAATTACAGGCCTATATCCTTGATGAACATGGATATAAAAATCCTCAAAATATAAGCAAACCAAATTCAACAACACATTAAAAGGATCACAGATTATGATCAAGTCTTCTTCTTATATTCATCCAGTCTATAGTTTTGTCTACAACACCCAGAAAGTGACATTTAGAATACTAATCATAGCTACTACTTATTGAGCACCCACTCTGTTTGGGCAGTTTCTTTTAATGAAATAAAAAGATATTAGGTTCATATTTTTTATAAAAGTATGGAAAGCTTCAAACATTTACTTGAATTGCCATCTTGTGGACTACTGGTAGTCGAGATATCCAGGAAATTATTTTAGTTCTGCCTGAGTCATAATGTTAAAGATTGATTTATGTAATTACCTCCTTTACTAGGGAAAATGGAAAACAAAGTGGACTATGAAGGTAATTCAAGGGCATATAGTTTCATTTGGGATGTAAAGAAATGGGAATGTGGTAATAACAAAAGTTCATAAACTAGCACAGGACTCAGCAGGTCATACCTTAGATTATAGTATAATAATCATAATGAAACACTACTACATGTACCCAAATCCAACTCGGGTTTTCCTAAGCTAACCATGTCAGCAGGTATGTTGTAATACAATATTACTAAACATGCTATACACTTAGAGGTAACTTGTCTAGTTTATATTTTTCAGATGCAAGGAGGGTCCTTGGTCGAGATCAGGGCCTTTGAAACTTCTGGAAGAAAGTAAAATATTGGTTATAGAAGGACTTGCCTAATTTCAAAAACCTTTATAGTCAGATCCTTTGTTATGACTGATTCAAGCAGTAAATAAAGACTGACCAGATAAGCGTTGTAATCAATTCTATCTAAATGTATTCTGGTCATGACTAACTTCAGAGGAGATCCCCAAACTAATAAAAAGCCTGTTCTCTTTGGACCACACTGTACTGAGACCATGTTGTATTCTGGCCACACTATTCACTGTTTTCCTTCTTCTGCACTTAAAACGATTTCCAGCCTCTGCTTTTTTTTTCCATATTCTTCTTAGCCATTATGAATACTGGGTATTTCATTTACACCCCAGGTTTTAATTATCCATGTATACAACCCTCAAAACACATATGCAGAACAAATATTTAAACTATCAATATCTACATAACTAAAACAAATCTTTATTTTTAATACTTTGAATCTCTGTGTAGGAGATTGAGATTCAAATCAATCTCATGGCAGCTAAATTTGAAGTTATAAATCTCAATACAAAATTCATCCTTTGGTGGGGACAGAGGAAAGATGGCGGTGTGAGTAGTGTGGTGGAAATCTCCCCAAACCACATATATTTGAAAATACAGCAAATACAACTATTCCTAAAGGAACGATCAGAAGTAACAGTACTCCAGCCAGTCCACATCTGGGAGAAGTCAACATCTCACAGAAAAGGGTAAGGTAAAAAACCACAACCCAGTGGGACCCAAACACTCCCCAACTCCAACTCAGCAGCAGGATGAAAAGAATCAGAGTGGGGAGGGATTGGAAGCACAGGACTGTTAATATACACAGCCCTAGAAATCTACCCTGGGAGCACAGACCCACATTGCATAGTGCTCTGGAGATTAGAGGGGCTGAAAAGCAAAGTCTGAGACTAAGACTGCAAACAGGTTCCCACAACTGGCTGCCATGGGACAAAAGAAAAGCAGGCACTATAAGGGACCTCTCAACAGTCAGAGGGATGCTAAAGGGGTAAGGGTTTAGGAGAAAGAACAGGTGGACAAAATAATCCTGGCACACTCAGCCCAGCAGGCTGGGAACTTTCAGGAGCTTCAGGCGCTGTATACTCCTGGTTGGCAATGCAGCCCCGAGGTCCCTCCCACAATAAGCAGCCTACCGCTCCTTCCTCCCCACTGGAACCTGTGTGAAAACTGGCTGTCCCTGCCATTGTTGCAGAACAGCAGGAGGGCAGCTCTGCCTACAGAAACTACACAGAAATGCAGAGGCTTCTCCCTGTGGACGGCTAACCCACCCAGACCCAGAGGCTGCTCCCTGTGCGTGGTTAACTGGCACAGACAGTGGATACCGTTGCTGAGACATGGACCCATGAAGGGGCATTGTTATCATGGTGAAACCTGTGCCACTCACCTGCGATCCCTGCCATCAACCTAAGCCATCCCAAGGGCCAGCCCGCCCAGGGCAGTTTAGGGGATTAGCCCAGACGCAGCCACCTAGGCGTGGTTATCTGGCATAGTCAGCGGATACAGGCACAATGACTGGCAAGCAGGAAGGGACTTTGTCCTTCCAGCTGATACCTGCACCACTCAACGGTGACCATTCCCATAGCTCCAGGACTATGAAAAGGAAGAAGAAACTTGTTGAATCAAAAATCCTTCAAACACCAGAAAGATGGCTTGGTGAGACTGAAATCACTAATCTTCCTGAAAGAGAATTCAAAATAAAAGTTATAAGCACGCTAATGGAGCTAAAGAAAAATAAATATTCAAGAACTAAGGTATGAATTCAGGAGGGAGATAAAAGAAACAAACAAAGGAGGGATTTAAAAGTAGATTAGGTAAGGTAGAAGAGAGACTGAATGGAATAGAAACCAGAGAACAGGAATACAGAGAGGCAGAGGAAGAGAGAGAAAAAAGGATCTCTAGGAATGAAAGAATATTAAGAGAACTATGTGACTAATACAAAAGGAACAATATTTGAATTATAGGGGTACCAGAAGAAGAAGAGAGAGAAAAAGGGTTAGAAAGTGTCTGAAGAAATAATTGCTGAAAACTTCCCAAATTTGGAGAAGGAAATAGTTTCTCAGGCCATTGAAGTACACAGATCTCCCAACACAAGGGACCCAAGGAGGACAATGCCAAGACATTTAATAATTAAAATGACAGAGATCAAGGACAAGGACAATAGCAGCCAGAGAGAGAAAAAAGACCACCTACAAAGGAAAACCCATCAGGTTATGATCAGACTTGTCAGCAGAAACCTTACAAGCCAGAATGGAGTGGCATGACATATTCAATGTAATGAAACAGATGGGCTTTGAACCAAGAATACTGTATCCAGCACGATTATCATTTAAATTTGAGGGAGGGATTAAGCAATTCCCAGATAAACAAAAACAGAGAATTTACCTCCCATGTCTACAGTGTATTTTAAAGGGACTGCTCTATATGGAAGTAGGCCTAAGACTAAATAGCTGCCACCAGAGAAAATAAAACCACAGCAAAGGAAGTAGACCAACTAAATAATAGCCAAATGCAAAATTAAATCAGATACCTACAAAGTCAGTCAAGGGATACACAGAGTACAGAATATGACACCTAACATATAAAGAGTGGAGGAAGAAAAAGAAGAGAGAAAAGAATCATCAGACTCTGTTTATAATAATGTAATAAATGAGTGAAGGTAGACTGCTAGATAGTAAAGAAGCTGCCCTTGAACCTTTGGCAACCACAAATCCAAAGCCAGCAATGACAAGAAGTACATATCTATCGATAATCACCCTAAATGTAAATTGACTGAACGCACCAATCTAAAGACACAGAGTTACAGAATGGATAAAAAAGCAAGACCCATCTATATGCTGCCTACAAGAGATTCACTTCAAACCCAAAGACATACAAAGACTAAAAGTGAAGGGATGGAGAAAGACATTTCATGAAAACAATAGGGAGAAAAAACCAGGTGTTGCAATACACGTATCAAGACAAACTAGACATCAAAACAAGGAAAGTAACAAGAGACAAAGCAGCACATTACATAATGATAAATGGGTTAGTCCGACAGGAGGATATAACCATTATAATTATCTATGCACCCAACACAGGAACACCTACGAATGTAAAACTAATCGTAACAGTATTAAAGGGGGAAATAGAATGCAATGAATTCATTTTAGGAGACTTCAACACACCACTCACTCCAAAGGAGAGATCAACCAGAGAGAAAATCAGTAAGGAGACAGAGACATTGAACAACACTTTGGAACATACAGGCCTAACAGATATCTGTACAACACTCCACCCAAAAGCAGCAGGATACACATTCTTCTCAAGTGCACATGGAACATTTTCCAGAATAGATCACATATTAGGTCACAGAAAGAGTCTCAGCAAATTTAAAAAGATTGAAATTGTACCAACCAACTTCTCAGGTCACAAAAGTATGAAACTAGAAATAAATTGCATAAAGAAAACAAAAAGGCTTACAAACGCATGGAGGCTTAACAATATGCTCCTAAATAATCAATGGATCAATGACCAAATTAAAACAGAGATCAAGCAATATATGGAGACAAATGAAAACAACAGCACAACACCCCAACTTCTGTGGGACTCAGCGAAGGCTGTTCTAAGAGCAATCCAGGCCTATTTAAAAAAGGGAGAACAATCTCAAATAAACAGTCTAAATTCACAATTATTGAAATTGGAAAAAGAAGAACAAATGAGGCCCAAAGTCAGTAGAACGTGGGACATAATAAAGATCAGAGAAGAAATAAAAGAAATTGAGAAGAATAAAACAATAGAAAAAATAGTGAAACCAAGAGCTCGTTCTCTGAGAAAATAAACAAAATATATAAACCCCTAGCCAGACTTATCAAGAAAAAAAGAGAATCTATGCACATAAACAGAATCAGAAATGAGAAAGGAAAAATCACTATAGACATGACAGAAATACAAAGAATTATTAGAGAATACTTTGAAAAATTATATGCTAACAAAGTGGATAACCTAGAAGAAATGGACAACTTTATAGAAAAACACAACCTTCCAAGACTGACCCAGAAAGAAACAGAAAAACGGAACAGACCAATTACCAGCAATGACACTGAATTGGTAATCAATAAGCTACCCAAGAACAAAACTCCCAGACCAAATGGCTTCAATACTGAATTTTATCAGACATTTAAAGAAGACATAATACCCATTCTCCTTAAAGTTTTCCAAAAAATAGAAAAGGAGGGTATACTTCTAAACTCATTCTATGACGCCAGCATCACTTTAATACCAAAACTAGGCAAAGACACCACAAAAAAAGAAAACTATAGACCAATAACCTTGAAGAACATATATGTGAAAATACTCAAAAAGATATTAGGAAACTGAATTAAAAAATACATCAAGAGGATCATCCATCATGATCAAGTGGGATTCATCCTACGGATGCAAGGATGGTACAGCATTGGAAATCCATCAACATCATCCACTATATCAATAAAAAGAAAGACAAAAAAATCACATGATCATGTCCATAGATGTTGAAAAAGCATTTGAAAAAATTCAACACGCATTCATGATAAAAACTCTCAACAAAATGGGTGTAGAGGGCAAGTACCTCAACATGACAAAGGCCATATGTGACAAACCCACAGTCAATATCATACTTAACTGAAAAGCTGAAAGCTTTTCCTCTAAGATTGGGGACAAGACCAGGATGCCCACTCCCACTGCTTGTATTCAAGATAGTAATGGAGGTTCTAGCCATGGCAATCAGACAACACAAAGAAATAAAAGACATCTTGATTGGTAAGGAAGAAGTTAAACTGTCGCTGTTTGCAGATGACATGATATTGTACAGACAAAACCCTAAAGAATCAACTCCCAAACTACTAGAACTAATATCTGAATTCAGCAAAGTTGCAGGATACAAAATTAATACACAGAAATCTGTTGCTTTCCTATACACTAATGATGAGCTAGCAGAAAGAGAAATCAGTAAAACAATACCATTCACAATTGCATCAAAAAGAATAAATATCTAGGAATAAACCTAACGAAGGAAGTGAAAGACCTATATCCTGAAAACTACAAGACACTCTTGAGAGAAATTAAAGAGGACATTGAAAATGGAAATTCATCCCATGCTCTTGGCTAGGAAGAATAAATATTGTCAAAATGGCCATCCTGCCTAAAGCAATGTACAGATTCAATGCAATCCCTATCAAAATACCAACAGCATTCTTCAACAAACTGGAACAAATAGTTCTAAAATCCATATGGAATCACAAACCCCAAATAGCCAAAGCAATCCTGAGAAGGAAGAATAAATCTGGGGGGATTATGCTCCCCAACTTTAAGCTCTACTACAAAGACACTGTAATCAAGACAAATTGGTACTGGCACAAGAGCAGGCCCATAGAGCAATGGAACAGACTAGATAGCCCAGATATAAACCCAAATATATATGGTCAATTAATATATGATAAAGGAGCCATGGATATATAATGGGAAATGAGAGCCTGTTCAACAACTGGTGTTGGCAAAACTGGACAGCTACATGTAAGAGAATGAAACTGAATTATTGTCTAACCCTATACACAAAACTCAAAATGGATCAAATACCTGAATGTAAGTCTGAAACCATAAAACTCTTAGAAGAAATCAAAGGCAAAACTATCTTGAATATAAACATGAGCAACTTTTTCATGAACATATCTCCCCAGACAAAGGAAACAAAAGCAAAAATGAACAAGTGTGGGACTATATCAAACGAAAATGTTTCTGTACAGCAAAGGACACCCTCAGTAGAACAAAAAGACATAGTACAGTATGGGAGAATATATTCATAAGTGAAATATCTGATAAGGAGTTGACATCTAAAATATATTAAGAGCTCATGTGCCTCAACAACCAAAAAGCAAATAACCCAGTTAAAAAACGGGCAGAGGATCTGAACAGACACTTCTCCAAGGAAGAAATTCAGATGGCCAACAGGCACATGAAAAGATGCTCCACATTCCTAATCATCAGAGAAATGCAAATTAAAACCATAGTGAGATATCACCTCACAGCAGTTAGGATGGCCAACATCCAAAAGACAAACAACAACAAATGCTGGTGAGCATGTGCAGAAAGGGGAACCCTCCTATGCTGCTGCTGGGAATGTATATTAGTTCAACTATTGTTGAAAACAACATGGAGGTTCCTCAAAAAACTAAAAATAGAAATACCATTTGTCCCAGGAATCCACTCCTAGGAATTTACCCTAAGAATACAGGATCCCAGATTCAAAAAGACATATGCACCCCTATGTTTATCACAGCACTTTT
>JAQQAC010009165.1:24342136-24407013 GCA_029783875.1 Phataginus tricuspis
TGGAGGTGCACAGATCTCTCAACACAAGGGACCCAAGGAAGACAACACCAAGACATATAGTAATTAAAATGGCAAAGATCAAGGATAAGGACAGACTATTCAAAGCAGCCTGAGAGAGAAATAAGATCACAAAAGAAAGCCCATCAGGCTACCATGAGACTTCTCAGCAGAAACTTTACAGGCCAGAAGGGTGTGGCATGATGTATTTAATGCAGTGGTGAAGAAGGGCCTCAAACCAAGAATACTTTATCCAGCAAGGTTATCATTTAAATTTGATAGAGGGATTAAACAGTTTCCAGATAAGCAAAAGTTGAGAGAATTTACCTCGCACAAACCATCTCTACAGTGTATTTTGGAGGGACTTCTATAGATGGAAGTGTTCCTAAGGTTTAATAGCTGTCACCAGAGGTAATAAAACCACAGTAAAGAAGGTAGAACAGTTAATTACTAAGCAAATGCAAAATCAAATCAACTATCCCCAAAGTCAATCAAGGGATAGACAAATAATACAGAATATCATACCTAATATATAAAGAATGGAGGAGGAAGAAAAAGGAGGAGAAAAAAGAACCTTTAGACTGTGTTTGTAATAGCATATTAAGTGAGTTAAGTTAGACTCTTAGGTAGTAAGGAAGTTAATCTTGAACCTTTGGTAACCACGAATCTAAAGCCTGCAATGGCAATAAGTACATACCTATCGATAATCACCCTAAATGTAAATGGACTGAATGCACCAATCAAAAGATAAAGAGTCACTGAATGGATAAAAAACAAGACCCATCTATATGCTGCCTACAAGAGACTCACTTTAAACTCAAAGACATACACAGACTAAAAGTGAAGGGATGGAAAAAGATATTTCATGCAAGTAATAGGGAGAAAAAAGCAGGAGTTTCAGTACTTATATCAGAAAAGCAGACTTCAAAAAAAAGATATTTACAAGAGACAAAGAAGCACATTACATAATGATAAAGGGGTCAATCCAAGAAGAAGATATAACCATTATAAATATCTATGCACCCAACACAGGAGCACCTACATATGTGAAACAAATACTAACAGAATTAAAAGGGAAAATAGAATGTAATGCATTCATTCTAGGAGACTTCAACACACCACTCAATCCAAAACACAGATCAACCAGACAGAAAATAAGTAAGGACCCAGAGGCACTGAACAACACAGTAGAACAGATGGGCCTAACAGACATCTACAGAACTCTACACTCAAAAGCAGCAGGATACACGTTCTTCTTAAGAGCACATGGAACATTTTCCAGAATAGACCACATACTAGGCCACAAAAAGAACCTCAGTAAATTCAAAAATATTGAAATTCTACCAACCAACTTCTCAGATCACGAAGGTATATAACTAAAAATAAATTGTACAAAGAAAACAAAAAGGTTGCCAAACACATAGAAGCTTTACAACATACTCCTAAATAGCCAATGGATCAATGACTAAATAAAAACAGAGATCAAGCAATATATGGAGACAAATGACAACAATAATTTATCACCACAAAATGTGTGGGATGCAGCAAAGGCCGTGCTAGGAAAGTATATTGCAATACAGGCCTACCTCAGGAAAGAAGAATAATCCCATGTGAACAGTCTAAACTCACAATTAATGAAACTAGAAAAAGAAGAACAAATGAGGCCCAAAGTCAGTAGAAGGAGGGACATAATAAAGATTAGAGTATAAATAAATAAAATCGAAAGGAATAAAACAATAGAAAGAATCAATAAAAGCAGGAGCTGGTTCTTCGAGAAAATAAACAAAATAGATATACCCCTACCCAGACTTATCAAGACAGAAGAGTCTACACACATAAACAGAATCAAAAATAAGAAAGGAAAAATCACTACGGATACCACAGAAATACAAACAATTATTAGAGAATACTACGAAAAATTATATGCTAACAAACTGGATAATCTAGAACATAAGGACAACTTTCTAGAAAAATACAACCTTCCAAGGCTGACCCAGGAAGAAACAGAAAATCTGAATAGATCAATTATCAGTAACAAAATTGAATTGGTAATCAAAAAACTACCTAAGAACAAAACCCCTGGACCATTTGGCTTTACCACTGAATTTTATCAAACATTTAGTGAAGACCTAATACCCATCTTCCTTAAAGTTTTCCAAAGAGTAGAAGAAGAGGGAATACTTCCAAAGTCATTCTATGAGGCCAGCAGCACTCTAATACCAAAACCAGGCAAAGACACCACAAAAATAGAAAAGTACAGACCAATATCCCTGTTGAACATAGATGCAAAAATACTCAATAGATCGCAAACCGAATTCAAAAATACGTCAAAAAGATCATCAATCATGATCAAGTATGATTTATTCCAGGGATGGAAGGATGGTATAACATTCGAAAATCCTTCAACATCATCCACCATATCAATAAAAAGAAGGACAAAAACTCCATGATCATCTCCTTGGATGGTGAAAAAGCATTTGACAAAATTCAACACCCATTCATGATAAAAACGCACAACAAAATGGGTACAGAGGTCAAATACCTGAACATAATAAAGGCCATATATGACAAATCCATAGCCAACATTATACTTAACAGTGAGAAGTTGAAAGCTTTTCCTTTAAGATCAGGAACAAGACAAGGATGCCCACTCTCCCCACTACTATTCAACATAGTACTGAAGGTCCTAGCCACAGCAATAAGACAACACAAAGAAATAAAATGCATCCAGATGGGCAAGGAAGAAGTTAAACTGTCGCTGTTTGCAGATGACATTATATTGTACATAAAAACCCTAAAGAATCCACTCCAAAACTACTAGATCTAATATCTGAATTCAGAAAAATTTCAGGATACAAAATTAATATGTAGAAATCTGTGGCATTTCTATATACCAACAGTGAACTAGCAGAAAGAGAAATCAGGAAAACAATTCCATTCACAACTGCATCTAAAAGAATAAAATAGATAGGAATAAACCTAACCAAGGAAGTGAAAGACCTATACTCTGAAAACTACAAGACACTCATGAGAGAAATTAAAGAAGATACCAATAAATGGAAACACATCCCATGCTCATGGATAGGAAGAATTAATATTGTCAAAATGGCCATCTTGCCTAAAGCAATCTATAAATTGAATGCAATTCCTATCAAAGTAGCAACAGCATTCTTCAATGAACTGGAGCAAATCATTCTAAAATTCATATGGAACCACAAAAGACCCTGAATAGCCAAAGCAATCCTGAGAAGGAAGAATTAAGCTGGGGGGATTATGCTCCCCAACTTTAAGCTCTACTACAAAGCCACAGTAATCAAGACAATTTGGTATTGGCACAAGAACAGACCCATAGACCAATGGAACAGACTAGAGAGCCCTGATATAAACTCAACCATACATGGTCAATTAATATACGATAAAGGAGCCATGGACATACAATGGGGAAATGACAGCCTCTTCAACAATTGGTGTTGGCAAAACTGGACAGCCACATGCAAGTGAATGAAACTGGATTATTGTTCAACCCCATACATAAAAGTAAACTCTAACTGCATTAAAGACCTGAATGTGAGTCATGAAACCATAAAACTCTTAGAAGACAACATAGGCAAAAATCTCCTGAATATAAGCATGAGCCACTTCTTCCTGAATGCATCTCCTTGAGACAGGTAAACAAAAGCAAAAATGAACACATGGGACTACATCAAAATAAAAACTTCTGTATGGCAAAGGACAACATCAACAGAAAAAAAAAGGCATCCTACAGTATGGGAGAACATGTTTGTAAATGACATATCCGACAACAGGTTAATATCCAGAATATATAAAGACCTCACATACCTCAACACCCAAAAAGCAAATAACCCGATTAAAAAATAGGCAGAGGATATGGACAGATAATTCTCCAAAGAAGAAATTCAGATGGCCAAGAGACACAGGAAAAGATGCTCCACATCACTAATCATCAGGGAAATGCAAATTAAAACCACAATGAGATATCACCAGTAAGGTTGGCCAGCATCAAAAAGACTAAGAACAACAAATGCTGGTGAGGATGCGGAGAAAGGGGAACCCTCCTACACTGCTGGTGGGAATGTAAGGTAGTTCAACCATTGTGGAAAGCAATATGGAGGTTCCTCAAAAAACTAAAAATAGAAATACCATTTGACCCGGAAATCCCACTCCTTGGAATTTACCTAAAGAATACAACCTCTCAGATTCAAAAAGACTTATGCACCCCTATGTTTATTGCCCCACTATTTACAATAGCCAAGATATGGAAGCAACCTAAGTGCCCATCAGTAGATGAATGGATAAAGAAGATGTGGTACATATATACAATGGAATACTATTCAGCCATAAGAAAGAAACAAATCCTACCATTTGCAACAACATGGATGGAGCTGGAGGATATTATGCTCAGTGAAATAAGCCAGGTGGAGAAAGACAAGTGCCAAATGATTTCCCTCTTTTGTGGAGTATAACAATGCAGCAAAACTTAAGGAACAAAATAGTAGCAGATTCAGGAGACTCCAAGAAGGGACTAGTGGTTATCAAAGAGAGGGTGTGGGAAGGCGGGTGGGTAGGGAGGGAGAAGGGGATTGAGGGGTATTATGTTTAGTATACATGGTGTGGGGGGTCATGGGGAAAACAGTGTAGCATAGAGAAGGCAAACAGTGAATCTGTGTCATCTTACTACTCTGATGAACAGTGACTGCATTGGGGTTTGGGTTGGGATTTGATAATATGGGTAAAAGTAATAACCACATTGTTTTTTTATGTGAAACCTTCATAAGAGTGTATATCAATAATATCTTAATATAAAATTTAAAAAAAGCAATAGAAATACAAAGATAACACCAAATTAATTAAATCAAGTAAGACAACATAAACAAATTATTTAGAAAAAGATGTGAGAAAAAACACAAATAGTTGACTACAGCTTTCCCTAGAAGGCTGGGAAAGGTTGAGCACAACACTGTTCCATTTAGTTTTGGAAGTTTTAGTATTTCATAAAAATCTTCTGTGGTTAATACTGTTATCCCATTCTGGAAACTGAGACTTGTCCACAGTCATGCACTTAGTAAGAGCAGAGAGATAGTTAAACCTCAGCAGTTTGTTTATTGTGTTCAAAGCTAGTGTTCTGAATGGCTACACCATACAAGCACAGAGATGTAAATAATGGTGCTCAACATCCACAGAAAATTCAGAGAAAAGATCACATCTCTTTCAGAAACAAAAGTTTTTATGAATAAACCAAGCAATGCACTGAAAAAAGGAAATTCATTTTCAACTGTCTACTTTTTCCCTTGCATGCAATTGTTCATGGCTTATATTAAAATAGTACTAAATTTGGCATTTATATTTTTGGTACATGGTTATTTTACTTCAATACAATGAATGTGTAAATCATAACTTTGACTTTCCAAATGACATTGTGTGATATTTTGTTTTCAATTATGAGCAGAGTCTACCTCCTGAGGTTTCCAGTTAAGATATAAGGATATGTCACAGTTAGAAACCGTCAACTCATCAAGTCATGGTGTGAAGTGGTATCTAAGAACCCCTACCAGATGGAATTATTTGTAATGATGAATGATATCAATTTCTGTACAAGTAATTTAAAACTCATTCTCAGTTGTGAATGAATTTTGTATCATATAACAAATAACTATTTGTGTCTGATTTCTTAAAAAATGGAATACTTGGGATGGTATTTGTCTGACACTGGATTATAATTGTGCTAAAATATTTAATCCAAAAAAAACCCAAATGTCTACTAGATAAGACAACAACAAAGCTGAACCATTTGAGTATCACCATTTTATATATATATATATATATATATATATATATATATATATAAAATATGAAATGTCAGTGTCTGTAGGAAGGAATTTTAGATACAAAATATTTAGATACATAGGATATATCTGATAGAAAAATTGATTTATGGAGGATACACAAAAGATCAATTCAGCTGTTATTTTTGGTTTATTTGCTCTCTTTTTCTACCCCTGCATCTCATTCTGACATCAAAAAATCTTGAAGCTGACCTGTTTATTGAGGTTTTTATTGGCCCATTACTTGCATTAAGTCAGGAAGATACTAGAAGATGCTAATAGCTTTTTCTTTTTTTAAACAGTATAGCCAGGAAAGTCTAAGAGAAGTTACATGAAAAAGAAAATGATTAGTCTGTAAAGCAGAAATATAGAGGTAACAGAGGACAGGCATGAATAAGAGAAAAAAGATGTTTTACCTACAAGGATTTTCACATGGATAGGTCAGAGGATACTAATAATTATGGTTGTAAAAAGCTTTTAAGTTTGTTTCCCTTCACAACAAAGTATGAATGGGAAAAGATATGGTATAGGTGTTTATGTAGACTATGACACAATTGGCTTTTTAAATTTGGACAAGATGGCATTACCTCCAAGTACCTTAATTACTTACTTTGCTTTAAAGAAGTTATTTGGATAAAACTTGATCAATTATTTTTCTAATATTTAACAAAGCCTTTGATGAATGGAAGGATATTTATTTGATATTTGAAGGATGCTTTCATTTCCCACACCTAACAAAAAATACAGACATAGATGATTAAAAGAAAAGATTATTTGACTAAGAGAATATATATGCATGATTAGAAATCATTGGATAGGTAATTGGTCAGATGTGATGTGAAGCTTAAGAAAGTGTTCAAAGAAGAGAAGGTATTGCTGCCTGTAGCACTCTCAACAGTATTCTATTTGAATGTTAAGGTTCAACTCTACTGCACTCTTGCCAGTGCTGAAGAGCTCTGAGGAGGCAGCTGATTGCTATCCCCAGTTTGGAAATTTTTCTTCCTCTTCCCATCTCCCTCTCCTAGGTACTCTTTAGTATCATTAAAAATGTGTTAAAAGGAGCTAAGTAAAATGAGGAAATGATGGGGAAAGTTGGCACAAGAAATCACAGGCCTTTGAATATTCACGTACCCTAGAAGGTGGTGATCAGAGAAGTTAGTTAAAAAATATTTATATTCACAGAGAGAAGATAATTCAAAAGAAATGACAGACAATGTTGATATTAACTGCTGGCATGTAAAGAAGTCTGTAATTCAGAGGTAACAATAAGAAGAAAATATCGAATTTGATTCTAATCAAAGTAAATAAGAAAATGGAAAGGAAAATCTGTTAAATTTTAGACCTGTCTTTTTCTAATGTAAGTACCTAATACTATACATTTGTCTGCAAGTCCTATTATTAGCTACATAGGACAAATCTTATGTACTATTTTAAAATTTCATTAAATTCAAAATATTTTCCAATTTCCTTTATATACATATTTTTAAATTTATAAGTGTGTTGTGTAATTTATGCAAGCATCTGGAAAACTAGTATTTCAACAACTTCTAATTTAATTTTCTTGTGGCCAGAGAACACAGTTTATATAATTCTTTAAAATGAGCATAAATTTCTTCATAAACCACCTTTTATCCCTCCTTCAGTGTCTATAGGGTTCACAGAGAGATTCTCTTTTTCAAATAAATGTATACTTTTTTTTTTCTTGATCATTTTACTGGGTGTTGCTTAATTTTATCAATGTCTTCAAAGAGCAAACTTTTGACTGTTGCTTTTCTCTCTATTAATATTTCTGCTTTTGGCATTATTTGCAACCTCTCTTCATTTGAAGCTGTAATTTTTTCTCTAAACACTGCTTTAGCAACAACTTTTGCTATGTTGTCATTTTTTTTTTATTATTTAGCACACAAATTACCAAGATCATGAATAAAAGAGTGAGCAAGGTTACCAACTGGATGCTACAGTAATTAAATGAATAATGACAATTTCATGTAGATATATTTGATAATGTAGATGAAATGGGAATAGTCCTTGAAACATACAAACTAATAAAGTTCATCCCAAAATAGGTAATGTAAATATCTTTAAATTTATTAATGAGATTCAATTTGTAGTTAAAAAGCCTTCCAATATAGATAACCCTAGGCTCAGAAACCTTCAGTGGTGAACTCTACCAAATGTTAAAAGAAGAATACCAATTATTCATACACTCTTCAAGAAAGTAGAAAATGAGGGAAGAATTTCCCACTCATTTTATGAAGGAAGAATTATCGTGAACAAAGTCAAACAGATATTATGAGGAAAAACAAACAAAAACATTATGGATGACTACTGTCATGGACATAGAGGCAAAATTCCTTAAAAACATTAGCATACTGATAAATGATATATAAAAAGAATAATACACTATTACCAAAAGAGAATAATCCCAGGAATGTAGGTTTGTTTGATATTTGAAAATTAAGCAATGTAAGTCACCCTTCACCCTATTAATTGACAAAACAATTTGAAGCCAATTTGGTCATCTTAACAGATATAGAAAATGACATTAGCTACAATTCAACATCAGTTATGATAAAAACTAGGAATAGAAGCAAACTCCCTTAACATGATAGAGAACATCTATAAAAATATATACTCTGTCTACTTAATAGTGAGTAGCTGAAAGCTATTGTCCAAGGTGAGGTAAATAAAAAAGATGTCCAAACTCACATGCCTATTCAACATTGTACTAGTGGTCTTAGGTAATGAAATAAAACTTGGTATCAAAATGCATACAGATTAGAAGAAAGCAGCAGAAAGTTTTTGATTTAGGAGTTTCAAGCCACTTGCAATACAGATGGTTCTCATAATTATTTCCATTTTCCCAGTAAGTTCTTGGTGTAATGCTTTAGCAGTCTTCAACACTAAGTTTTAGATGCAATTAAGCTTGCGTATATTTTCTTGTTCTTACTTCACCTACCCTTCTCTGTAATTTGTATCCTAAGTATTTTCATGCTATTAATCCCAATGTCCCCTTCTATTTCTTGTGTTCTAGACCTGTCACCCATTATACCTCTAATGGCTATTTAATAGTTCTATAAAAGTAACCTTTTATGAAAGCTCCTGAAAATAATATACTGCAAAGAATTGAGTCTGATAATGGCAATTTCAGTTAACATGAAATCTCTGTACAGGAGACATTTGGAATTAGTCAGATCTTTCAGGGCATTTTACTTCAAAATTAACAATACTTTCAGCTGGTACTTCTTAACACTTGGTGTTTAATCACTGTCTTCTCCTGGCTAGAGGAAGGCCCCTTCCAGACTGAAATTATGTCATGAGGCAAAATGAAGACAGGGTATTTCTTTAATATAGAATTATCTCCACGATGGACCTGAGTTTCTATATTAACATACTATGCATAGCTGATGTATATACAGATGTTTATCTTACACAGAAAATTTTTATTAGCTATTTAACATTAAGTTTGAAAATAATCACTTTATTATCTGTTAGGTACAGGCAAATAAATTTGCTTTCCCCATTTATCTTTTTTTTTTAAAAAATGACCTCATATTATCTTTCTTATATTCAGATATATTTTATAAATAGCCAATGAATATTTATAAAGTAGAAAGCTTTTCTTTTTTTTTCATCAATTTAAGCCTGATTTTATTGATATGTGTTAAAGGACTCAGTGGACATGAAAAATAAAAATAAAACTAACTTCTAATAAGCTTACTTAAGCTCCTCCCAGATTTCTAAGAAAAATAATATTTTCATAATAGGTAGCAGTCATAAATAGTAATAATGGCTACTATTTATTGAATATTTACTATGTGACTGCATTGTGTTAAGTGTTTACAGTTACATTCAAGCAATCTTATGAGATTGGTAAATTATTATTATCCTTATGTTTAAATACAACCATAAGGAGACAAGACAACTTGCCCAAGTTCACATAGCTGCTATTGTCCATGTCTGTCTGCCTGAACTCAAAACCACTCTACCAGGAATTTTATTTACTTACCATTACTTCCATTACAATTCAGAGCATTAAGTTGAAAGTGGCAGAAAGAGGATAGGGTGAATACCTCCATAATGGTCTCATCCTGGCTGTGGCTCAAAAGAATCCAAGAGATAAAAATACATGCTTGTAAGTCTAGTTTGAAGCATAGCTTTACTGAAAGAAACCTGTTACTAAACCAGATAAATATTGCTAATGTTTTTAAAGTATCTGACTTCCTGTGAAACCCATGGTAGAGGTTGAGTCAACTTGCACAAATGACTAGAATTTAGTGTGTAAAAAAGTAGTAAGGGACTTGGAAATATTCAGAATACCTTCCCCCAAGTTTCAGTACTAATATGCTCAAAAGCCTGAACAATTCATGTAAGGCAGTTAAGTGTTGTAGTGTATAAGGGTCCTTATCATCGGCATAGTCAAGCGTTGGTAAGAGCTGGAAAGACTTGAGTTCATCTCATTTAACAAAAAAGGAAGTTGACAGATTAAATGACTTACACAAGTCTCACAAGGAAACTGTTGACCCAGTATTAGAAAGTGAGAATGTTGCAGTCTTCCTTAGTATTTGCAGGCAGCATTATTTGCTACAGCAGAATTGGCTGTCGCCCAGCTGCCATCCCTCCCCTTCAGTGAGAACCATTATTCTTGCACATCCTTTATTTGGGAAGGCTCCGTATTATCACTGATAAGAAATAATTGTCACCCTCAGCAGAAATGCAGGGGAGTGCACAGGGCTGATACTCTCATCCTCAAAAGAATTTTTCTCCAATCAGGGTTAAGTCACATTGATTAACAGGCATGAACTCCAATCTGATATTGCCATTGATTGCCTTGCACTTGCCTGTGCTTTAGATTTGAATTTCTAGGATCTTTGCTCCACTTTTCACAAGTTGAAAACTTACTCCAACCGGTGAAATAAAAATGACAATAAGGACTTTCCTCATTTCAATTGCTGATGTGACCCCAAATCTACACTGTGATTTCTTAAATATACAACTACATTATCTCATTTCAATTGGGGCAGCTTGTCTTTCTTACACAGTCTCACTCTATCTTTCAACTCTGAGAGCATTGCAGCTCGCCACTGTGTTCTTGCCTTCCTGATCCATCATGGAATTTTCTTTAACTGTATTTTTAGTTTACTCAAGTATAAGAATTATTTTAAGATCTGCATTTACTATATATTCCAATAGGATAACCTATTAGCTAATAAACAGAAAATATTTGCAAATAAGACATTCAGAAATTACAATTCTAGTGTGCTTATAAACTGTAATTGTTTAGTACATTATTTCTGGTTAAAGTGCCTAGTAGATACTGTAATAAATTTTTTAAAAAGGTAAAAGTTATTTCTAGTACTCTCCATCTATTAGTCTGTTAGTCAAACATTTTATTTAGTCTTTAGGATAAGCCAGATAACCAGTTAACCTATTTTGTGGTTCAATCTCAAATCTTCTTGTTATAGAGTTCTCAGACTTAGCAACCTATAGGATAACCTAGTTAAATTTGAATTGCAAGTAAGCAACAAATATTTTTAGTATAAATCTGTCCTTAATATTGCATGGGAGATATTATACTAAAATTATTTGTTTATCTGAAATTCAAATCTGAGAGGTCCATATTTTATCTCTGGCAATTCTATTTTTGAGGCAATTAATGAAAGAATTAGCCATATATGTGGTGACCTTCACTTCCACTCTATCCTTGCATTATCAACTATGACAATAATCTTTGTAAGTTATACTTAAGAGCTAATGAACTTAAATTTAAAACATTTTCTTTATGGCTTTTGGAAATCATTTAATTGACTACTGTGTGTATATTTTTGTGTACATTATTCAATAGCTATGACTGATTTGATTGAGTACATTAGTCATATTACCCATCTTTAAAAAGAGACTGGGAAGTGACGTTATTGTTCCATAGGTTGTAAACTACCTTATTCTTTGATTTTTTGTTGTTCTGAGTTTTTTTATAAATGGAAGCTTGATCCTTTTGGACTTCAAATCTAAGTTCTTAACTCCTTAGGAAGATCACCAGATAAAATCGCTAACAAGGAGAAAAGGCCTACTAAGCAGTATTGCTTTGGATTTGAGAGGGTGCCATCATTTTGAAATTATTCTAGTAACACTATTATGAAGGCCTTGAGATTTGCGGTTGCTAGGTTACTGTGTAGAGAAGAAGTATGAATGACACTTGCCTGTGCCTGTAAGAGGGAATTAGAGAAATCAAATGGCTTTTGAGACAGAAGGACAAAGGCTTTAATTTGCAACCCCAGGACTACCATTAATAATTATTTTTACGAAACAAAGAAACAGATGTCCATGAAAGCTAGAGTTTTATAATTTTTTTGAACAGAAATGATTTAAGAAATTTGCAAATTAATATTGATTTAAGGTCTGATTAAAAATAACATGAAACAAAAAAAATATTTTTCTTCTTTATCTTCTAAAATAGCATAACACTGCATAAATTTTTATTAGAACAAAATTGTAGTATAGTTTAAGTGCAATAACTAAAAGGAAGATTTGGTTAAAAAAATTAGTCTCTGATGGAAAAAAATAAGGTGGAAATGAATCAAAGGATAATCTCTTAACCTTGCTTTCTGGTAAACTTTTTTTTTTAAATAACTTCAGGTTTTTTTTGATATTTGTTCCAATTCCTACTAATGTTTTTTTTGCTATCTTTAAAAGGCAGTACTGAACACTATTTCCCCAGACATTTATCTGCCATTCTGATAAATCTGGTAATTCCTGTCAACAATCCATGTCTCAAGCATTCCTTGGCAGTAATGTCTTAAAGTAATTCTAAATTCTGAGATATTGATGGTTTGGAATGAATTCTTGCTCACCCTGTTAGTTCATCTAAAGCATAGTGACTATTCAAAATTCAGATTTTATGCCATTCTCACAGAATGTATTATCTGTATAAGTTATCTGAAAGCACCCAGCTGGTCATTGGAATTTCTGTTTTTGATCTTTCCTTAATATAGCTAGCCACTAAAACCAAAGTCACATATAATAAATACATAATCCATTAAACTTAAAAAAAAGTATTCTGTTATTGTTTAGTTCCAGGGATCAAAGATCCTCATTTCTGTTAATAGCCTTTCACTTATTGTTATGGGCTGAAAGTTTGCATCCCCCGTCAAATTCATATGTTGAAGTCCTAATCTCCAGTGTGGTTGTATTTGGACTAGGGGCTGTGGGGAAGTGATAAAGGTTATATGAAGTCGTTAGGTGGGGCCTTCGTCCATTGGGGCTATTACCTCATAAAAAGAGGAAGAGACGCCAGAGCTCTCTCTACCACTTGAGAACATAATAGGAAGGCCACCAGCTATAAGCTGGAAAGAGAGCTCTTAACAAAAACTGACCATGCTGATACCTTAACCTTGGACTTCCCAGCCTCCAGAACTGTGAGAAATCAGTTTCTGTTGCTTCAGCCCCTCATATATGGTATTTTGTTAGGCAGCCCACTCTAGAGACTTATGACGTTCTTTTCCAATAAGTATTTTAACAAATAGGTCCTAGAGATTTTTCAAAATATGCCCTGGGTTACAATTACAGTAATTCTCCTGGCACATTATAAAAAAACTGTCATCATCCTCTAACCCTCTTGTTTTTCTCATTCCTCCCCCTGCACATATGCTTACTGAGTATGTGTTTGAAATGTAATAGAAAGGTGATTTCCTGAGCATTAAGCAATTTATCCCAAATAACTTCAGCTATAGAAGAATTAGTAGATTCACTATATTCATATGACATTTAGAATAGAAATACTGTGAATGCTTTAATAGAAGCAATTTTGTAGACTATTGACATAATTTTTATCAAGGTCTGTTATTGAGAGAAATAGACAAAAAAGTAGATTGGAACATACAGAATCCTGTGGTCTCCTAAGGTTCATGAATAGAAAAACTCAATTTGGCAACTTGGAGTAAGACATATCACAATCTGAGGCAAGAAATGTGGTCAAATAAGTGCCTTAAAGTGTGGGATCTTGAGGGAAATATATATCCTTTATCTTCCAAATCCTCTATGCCAGCATATCACAGTGGATGGCCAATTTAATTCTCAATGAATTAAACTGAATTGTCCAATATGCCAAAATTAGCTTATGTTTGTATTGCAGCAATATAAAAGGAAGCTCCCAGTGAGATTTCTGCTACAATGTATTTGAAGTATTTGCTACCATTGTTTCTACAACAACCTACATCTTTGCCATTGAGTTGATCCCTCTTAAAGAAGCTGAAAACATTAAGACTAGAACCTGGGAGGAGAAAGCACTGTTGTCCCCTCTCCACAGACCTAACAGGAGATGATCTATCTTCATTGTTGAACAAGGTTAATCTATGCTTTAATTAAGGATTGTAAGTTATTTGCGTTGCAGAGAGATTGTTCCCATTGTTGCTGACCTTGTGGTATTACATTTAGAAGTTCCTTCTACTGAGTCAGCCTCTTCCTTAAGCAAAAAGGAAAATAGCCCTGTGATTGGGGACCTTTGCAGTGGGTCAGTGAATTTCTTGTTTAAACATGTTAGCACTGATAATTACAATGTTTACACTGGTTCATTAATATTTAAACAAGCCCAAGTATATCTACAGGGAGACCAAATAGGTTATCTCAAATCATATATTCAATTTCAGACTGGCACCAATGCATACAAATGTTAAAAACTGCTCTGCCTCAGCAATTAAAACACAGAATAGCAGTGAGGACACATGTCTAGAGCCAGATTCATGGGCTAAATCCATCACCTATGAATTCTGTGATATTAGGTGATTTCTTAACCTTTCTGTGCCTCAGTTTCCATAGAAGTAAAACAGAGACAGTCTTCATATTTACCTTATAGTACTGTCATGAGGTTATATCATTGGTAGTTATAAAGTGCTTAGAACTGAGTCTGAATATAAGAAGCAGTTTTGAACTACAGTTGACCCTCAATCAATATAGGTTTGACCTGCAGAGGTCTACTTACACGTGGATTGTTTTCAATAAATGTATTGCAAAATTTTTTGGACATTTGTACAAATTGAAAAAACTCAAAGATGAACCCCATAGCTTAGAATTATTGAAAAAGTTTAAAAAGCTAGGAACGTCACGAATGCATAAAATATATGTAGATACTACTCCGTTTTATTATTTGCTACCATAAATTCAACAATAGGCTACTAGTAAAGATTTGGGGAATCAAAAGTTATACATGGATTTTTTACTGGATTGGGGTTTGGTGGCCAACCCCCACATTGTTCAAGGGTCAACTGTGTTTGTTAGAAGTTTAAAGTATTTGTCTCTATAAATTAACTGTGTTTCCTCTATTTTAACTTTCTTAAATTAAATTAAAACTATTAACAACTGATTTTGTTTTCCTTATAAATAGCCATTCTGTGTTTTCCAAGAAAAAATTAACTAAAATATGCCTGGTCTCTTCATGTAAATGCACAACAGTGATATATCTCATTGAATTCAATTTCATTAGTTATGATACAAACTTTCTCAGAAAAGTAAAAATTTAATGATATTATATTAGGTAGGGCACTACTGAAATGGAACTAATAATTCTACAATCAAGAATATTTCTGATCATATGAGGTTCCCTTGGAGGGATATCTAATACAGTATGTATTAAGCATATGAGTACAGGTGCTTTTTACCTTTTCTCTGCAGTTGAGTTGTACATAGGTATCAATGCTGGGACAGGTAAATATGCCTAATTTCAAGAAAGTATTAGCAAGCCCATTTGGCTATACTACAAAAATCATTCTTTAAACTTGTTTATCAGTAATAAATTTGGAATATTGATCTTCACTTGAATATACCCAATGTCTTGCTTCTCACTGTCTTCTGAACTCTGAGGGAAGAAACTATATTTTATTTATTGGCCATCAACATTTTTTGCAAGTTCCAGAGCTACATTAGCCTATCTGGGGATGATACTAGTGAAAATGGAGTTGTAATTTCTAGGATTTATTACAGTATGTACTATTTGTGTCTTTGTTTTCCTTAACATTATATCTTCACTATTATTCATATATTTGAGTGTATAAAATGCACATTCCTTTTTCGTGACTCAGCAATATTCCACAATATGGATATACCCCATTTATTTATCCATTTATTTATTTATGGATATTTGAGCTGCCTACAGCATTGGATTACAAGTAAAGCTGTTTTGTATATTTATGCATAAATATTTGTGTGGGCACATGCTATTAGGTAATATTTAGGATAGCAACTGCAAGGTCATTTGATTAGCATATGTTAAATTTATAATAAACTACCAAATGTTTTCCAAAGTCGTTTTAGCACATTATATTCTCACCAGCATGATATTAGAGTTACAGTTATTTCTTCACTACCAACACTTGGTACTACCAATATTTTTATTTTTAGCCAATAAATTCAATTTTGAAGTAGATGCTTTTGAAAAATACATAGGAAATAATTAGATATTCAATTCTTAATCTCAAGGAAGAGATGTGACCTGGGATCATAAATTTAGAAATGATAAGTAGATGAAAAATAATTAAAATAATGGGAATAGATGACACAATCCATATCATGCTTATAGAATAGAGATTCCTGAAAAACAAATACTTCATTTAACAGAAGATTAGGAATCTAACAGGCAGGCAATGAATGTATAAAAATGGCAAGGAGACTTAAAAGAATTTAGAAAAATCAAGGGCATAGAGAATTTAAGTAAAAGTGATCTGCAGGGTTATATGCAACAGAACAATCCAGTAAAGGACTAAAATTTCCCCCATGTAAATTGGCAGCTAGGATGTTTTGTAACTTCAACTTAAACTGGCTCTGTTTTGTGCTAGGGTTGCCAATCAGGTCACAATGGATTAGTTGTGATCAGGCAGAGATCAAGAGGTTGCAATCAAAGGTGACTGACTCTTCTCAGTATTTGCTTAAAAAGGGGAAAGAAGATACTGAATAAATCACTGAGTTGAGAAGCAGTCTATATAACCCTTAGTACAATGTCTGGTGTATAGGAAATCAGTAACTATAGCATTATTTGTTTTAACTTAGGCAGTAAGAGAAGAGTTTAATATTTTTCTTTCAAGATTGCTCTAGATGTCAAAAGCCAAGATGTCTTTAGGTATGGCAGAGTTTGTGACACTCAAAGCAGTAGTTCCTAACATGTTCCACAATCCATAAATTTTATGAAGGTAAACTTAGCTTAATATTTACATCAAAAACAGCCATAAAAGAGAAGATGAGGGTGGGAATATATACATTTTTATATATGCATGTAACAATCTATAATTCTCTCTTTGATGATTATATGGAAGGCTGATCAATTAACAGTATGTATATCTCAAGGATTTTTTGTTTTTCTTTCTGTTTTTGTTTTATAAAGTGTTGTTTTTAGAAACTGCTAGAACCCTCTCTCTCTCCCACACGTTAACCCCTTGAATATTTTTTCCAGTTCAGACTCAGAGGACCAGTTTCCAACTGAATTTTAAACTACTCTTTACAGATTACATATGATTATGAGCATAAATGTTATTATCCTGCAAAAAAAGATTGTCTTGTGTTGAAAGAAAAATTAATTCAAGGCTTTTGGTTATTTTAGGAACATTACTCTTTTTATTAATATGATAGAAAATTGAAGAGAATAAAAAGCATGAAGGTCAAAGGGCCCAAAAGAATACAACTCAAAAAATCTTTCCAAAAGTATTTTTCTAACATCATGCTATTTAAATGTTAATGTGAGATATTTAAAATATATATGTTTTTCCTTAAAATTTAGAGCTTACTAGAGTCCAATTTGCTAATGCTGGTTTTTAGACTTGAAACTTTAGGTATGTGGGTAATTACTATCATTATGAATTAAATGACTCTTCAAATTTGAAGAATAGGGCACTTATTTCTAAGCCAGATCAAAAATTTCAGAAAATATATTAGAGGTTTAAACAAAGAGCTATGATGATAGAATAAATCTTATAAAAATAAAAAAATTATGACTGATAAAAATTTAATTTACTCTAAAGAGTAATGAAAACACCTATATAGCACCAAATCTGACCAGACTATTAATATGCATGTTTCTAAAATATTTCTTATCTTAACAGGATTGATTTAGAAACAGCTTGCAGAATATTTTAACATCTCACCTAATATTTTAAATATAAATAAAATGTGATCATATATATACAATATATGCACAAATATATCAGTAATAGAACAAAAATAAAGTGTGATTGAATAACTATTTAACAAAGATACTTCTTTTTGTATTTTCTTTGATAGAAATGTATCATAGGTAACAAGACACTTAAATTAATTTGATTATCAGATTCTAGGTATAATTCAGTCCACTATCTGCGACGGTAATGTAAAAACTAGTACTATACATTTTCCAGAATGGTAAATAAATTTGAAACAATATTAAAGTAGGAATAGAACAGAAAACAAAAAACCATAATGATAAATATGCTGGCTTATTTATAATTTCAAGAACAAAGCCTTTTAAAATTGACAATGATAAAGATAGTGAAGACTTAAAATTAAGCTATATTGAACTGTTCCCTGGTGACAGGCCCTATACGAGGTTGTTATAAGATTTTTCACGTTTGTTGCTCATATCAATACTATTAGGTTTAATAGTGGTAGCTTAATATCTAGCCTCTCTTTTCTCCATTTTAATAAAACTCTTAAATGTTTACTGGAAGCATTGTTCCCCAAAGTAAGAACTGCATTTACCAGCCTCATTTACAGCTAAGGTATGACCAAGTGACAAAATTTTGAAAACAGTGCTGTGTGAATGTTCTCATACAAGAGCCAGCATGAGTCTTTACCCCTACTTTGTCTCTTCCCCTCCTTGTTGCATAGAGTAAATATATGATGGTTTAACTTGGAGGATTCATCTTAGACCATAAAGTGATATTGCAAATGAAAGCCCAGTATAATGCAAGAACAAGAGAAAGGAATATGAACGTACTTTATGGATCACAACTGCTGTACGTGCCTTGGACTAATGACTTCCCAACATTTTCTATCCGGGAGAGATAATGTTCTATCTTTTTTAAGTCACTGTTCTTTGGATTTTTATCACAAACCTGACTCATATATATGTATATACTTATAAACTGCACATTAAATCTCATATTAGTATTATGTTTTAAAATATATACAATATAAAATATAACATATAGGTATTATTTCAATTTTACACTAAAGCTCAAATTAGACAGTTCTTAAAGGTTATGAAATTACTCAATGATAGAGTTTACCAGATGCAGAGCCTGAAACTTACTGCTCTGCAGACAACACATCATCTTGGAAGTTTTTGGAGCTAAATCTCACCCTTTGGATTATGATCTATACAGGAAACAGAAGGATCAGCAAGCACATGAGATCTAAAATACTATCTTTATTAATAGACGGCCAATTTCCTGATAACTTCTGAAACTCAGAAGTAAAACTAGTAAAACTGTGTTGGAAAGCCTGGTTTAGATATAGGCTCCCTACTCACCCCCTAACCGCCACCCTGAATTAAAGTTCAGTTAGAACATAGGGAGAAAATATGGAAAAGGAAGAAAGCAAGGATAATTGGCCCTGTCTTTTAGTACTCTTGCTGCTCAGATATCTTGTAAAAATGATGCCTTGTAGCAAAAACTTACAGCGTAGTGAGGCTTACAGTGTCTCTTGCCTGATTTTGGTGCAGATGTGGTTGACAGTTTCATGCTTATTGCCAGCCTGCAACATCAGAGGGTCTCTGCTTTCCTGCCTGAGGTCTACATGAAGGTTCAGCCTAAAACTGTGGAGAGTAAACCTCTGGGAGCAAGTCCGAAAGGATAAATGCCTTCCTTTCTATCCTCTAGTAGGATAATTTATGAAGTAACACTCTACAAGGCTCTTCAGAGATTCCTCTCCAGGCTGAATGCTCAATTTCCCACTTCTGTCACCAGCTCATTAACATAAATTTTATTAGCTTTTCCTCTCTCCCAGTGTTGCTTTTCTTACTATCTAGTTCCCTTTTTTTTTATTATTGGAATATAGTTGATAGAATATTGGTTTCAGATGTACAACACAGTGACCCAATAATTATAAACATTGCTAAATGCACACCACAGTAAGTGTAGTTACCCCCCCTGTTACCATACCAAGATATTACAATATTATTGGCCTCTATGTTGTACTTCCATTCCTATGACTAATTTATTTTGATTTGAAGTTCACCTGTTTCGCCTATTCCCCCACCCTGGTCCCTTTGGTAAGCAACAGTCTGTTGTAAGTATTTATGGTTTACTTCTTTCTGATTTTTTGGTTTTTTTTCAGATTCCACATATAAGTGAAATTATATGGTATTTGTCTTTCTGTATCTGACTTACTTCACTTAGAATGATACCCTCTAGGTTATTTATGTTGTCACAAATGGCAAGGCTTCCTTTTTATGGCTGAGTAATATTCATTGTATATATGTAACACATCTTCTTTATTCATTCATTTATCAATGGGCACTTGGGTTGCTCCCATATCTTGGCTATTGTAAATAATATTGCAATGAACACAGGTATGCATGTATCTTTTCAAATTAGTGATTTTGTTTTATTTGGTTAAATTACCAGAAGTGGAGTTGCTGGGTTGTATGGTATTTCTATTTTTAGGTTTTTGAGGAACCTCCACATTGTTTTCCACAGTGGCTGGACTAATTTACATTCCCACCAACAGCATAGGGGTTTCTTTTTCTCCACATCCTCATCAAACACTTGTTATTTTTTGTCTTTTGGATAGTGGCCATTCTGGCTGGTGTGAGGTGAATAATATTGGCACTTTTCATGTGCCTTTTGGCCATCTGCATGTCCTCCTTACTATCTAACTTCTATGTCCTGGGATCACATCTCAAGTAAACTTCCTGCACTTGAATCCTGTCAGTCTGTTTGAAGGGAGATCTAAACCCAAATAGGACAACAGCTGCCACCTTTTAGATTAGCGACATTTCCTTCCTCCCTCAGGAGAGAATAAAGAAAAGGAGAAAGAGGCAAGCTTTTTCTTTCATTGTTCCTAAGTAAACCATCTTATGTATCCTGAGTAGGTGAAGAACAGAGAGGCTTCCTTATCTTCAGTACAGTAAGCTGGATAGAGTAAGAGATTTCCCCTAAAATAAGGTCAGCCGTTATGTCTATTTCAAATGTAATGAGAACTTTTAAGATATACACTCATAGAGACTTTCAAAAACACAATGCAATATTGTTAACTAGAGTCATCTACAGCCATATGTAGTTACTGTTAATTATAGTCAGTTGTGCATTACATCCCAGAACTTATTTATCTTACAAATGGAAATCTGTACCTTTTGACCACATTTAACCAATTTCCCCAATCCCACTGTTACACCCTGCCTATGGTAACCAACAATCTGCTCTCAGTTTCTAATAGTTTGTGTTTGTTTAGATTCCACAGACAAGTAAGATCACAGAGTATTTGTTCTCTTTCTGACTTCTTTCACCAGTCATAATATCCTCAAGGACCATTCGTGTTGTTGCAAACGGCACAATTTCCTTTAAAATGGGTGAACATAATCTCCTGTTTTCAGTAATTATAATTATAGTAAACAGATACAGTAAATTTAATTTCCTTATGGGAAAATTATGTGCCAGTGAGAATCATTACTCATAATATCAGGAAATCAATAGAAAATAATTCTAAGATCTCAACTCCTCCCTCAAATTCACCCACATCAATAGTTGATTTAAATCACAAATATTTCACTCAACTATTATCCCTCCTCAGTTTATTTTCAACTTCAGTATGATTATTTCTATGCAAGATTGGTAGGTTGGATATTGGACCAAAAAGCATATAAGCAAGGAACCAATGCATTTATTTTTGTGTGTGAACATATATATATCTTCATTTTACTAATAATCCAATAGGACATGTGTTATAATTGGTAGACATGCATTATTATGTCTGTTGTATAGATGAGCAGCTAACATAATGAGTTATCATTTGGCAAAGCCAAAAAGCTAGTTGTTTACAAAGCTCATGTGTAAATACATATATTTTGACATTGTACCTAATATCTTTCATTCAGATGGGTTTGCTAAGAGCTTTATTAAATGAGCCTCCTTTCCTCTGACCTCATGTTTCCATGGGAAAAGGTACAGAGTGACAGTTCCTTGCACTGCTCATTTACTCCTCCCCTGATGATGGATTTGGAACGGATACTTCTTTTCTTCTTATTTCACGTCTGTTGGCCAACAGGAGGAGTACGGCCTGGGCAAGCTCGGTACTATATGGTAAGAGGAATAGGGCTGATTTTCTGCTTCTGGGAAACTTCTGCAGTTGCTCAACTGCTCTGATGACTAGGAAGCACCTCTATATAATTAAAAGCCTCATTGGCCATGCATTTAAAGCTATATACTCTAACAAACTTTATCTTTAAATCTAACATTTCAGTATCTATTATCTTGATTATTTGGTTTTGAGCTCCAGAGAGAGATATGAGATTTTATTGCCTGCTTCCCCCATGAAAACAGAATAATTACTTAAAATTAAAGAGACTTCTCAAAAAATTTCATTTTTAATGTGTGTGGTAGTTAGAAAAGTAAATTAAAATGTGTTATTTCTAAATACTGAAAGTATTTTAACTACTCCAGAAAAAATCAACTGGGGAAAAGAATCAACTGTACCAAAGGAATAATCAAATGAAAGGTAAACAATGTACTGGGATATAGCATGATTTCTTATGTATTAAATGTTAAAAACACTGGGTGAGTATAGTAAAAGGTAACAGAATTTATCTGAACCTCATATAAAATTCTTAGTTTGTGTGCAGAAAAGGTACTCATATTTTTAAGAATGGTGTCCTTTTGTCTTTCTACTGAAAATCTACATTTTACTTCCAAAAATAGGAAGTCATCGTGTATATATATTTCATTGCCATTAAAAAGACATTTAATTCCAACTGTGAAATTGGTCCTTGGCAATGTGACTATGCTGAAGTGTCCCACATACCACTTATATTAGAATTGAAATCATAGCATGAGGCCCATCCTTATGAGGATGGAAAATAGAAATACAGTGTGACACAACTTATTTTAGAAAGACACTATTTTTTAAGTTACATGGGGAATCCTGGGGCTTACGAATCCTTTGACTTTGGATAGGAATATAGCATTGATTTCCACTTCTCTTAAACCTCATCTCCAGAACAAATAGAAGAAAAGGCCAAAAATCTTTAATTTTTTATTTAACTTATCTACTTATACTTTGAAAGAGATAGCAGGAAGTTAAATTACTGAAAATTTGTCATTTCACTTGTTTAGACAACTTGACAAATAGTTTAATTCTTTAGAACATAATTTTATTCAATGAACACATGCAGAAAAAACAATAAAAGCGTTAAATGCACTTTGGTGATTTATTTAGAAGCCGCACATATGCACTGCACATCATGAATACACCTGCATCCAGATAAAACATGTTCCTACATAGGGAGGCGAAGAGTATAAGCAGGCCCTAAACATGAAAAGGTTTCTTTTGATGTGCATGTTCTTAACTCTGATGTTGTTTTGTTTAATATTTGCACGTTTTCCTTTCCTGTATGGTATGGGACAATTCTCCATGGGTTTCTTGTACTTTTGTGTATTTCAGAACTAGAGGCAATGAGTATCCTTGTTCCAGACTATCTTTTCAACAATGTACAGTGAGTAGCTTTGGAAGATAGAAACAGTATCTCTCTCTCCTGAACAAAGGGTAGGAGCACTTATTTCCCATTATACAAAGACATGGGTTCCTAACCTCAAGGTTTCTTTTCTGTAATGCAAGCCACATGTAAACAGAAATCCTTCTGAGTCCATAAACATCACCCAGAGGGACATGGGGATGAGGGAAACTGAATCAAATATGCTTATGTTCATAATGTTGGCTATGCTATGAATAATACAATCCTTTGTCCTTGACATTGTAGTTTTCTATCTTCTGACAGCATCTATGAAACTGGCTAGTTAACTTGTTGGCTTGAAAGAAGGATAAAATCTTAGAAACTTCTCAGTTCTTCACAGTTGTGGTGACAAGAATGGAAAGGTGACAAAAGATACAGCTTTCAAAAAGAAATACAATGATCTCATGGGATGATTAATGTTATTTGAAGTAAGTCCATGGCAATTGGTAGTGGATATTTTTACCAGGTTTTATGGTCAACTGGACAACAAAATGTCCTTCACTTTTTTATGTGATAACTGAAAGAACTGGAGAGGGAGCTGCCCACCACATACCCAGAAATGGGCTGAAAGACAGCTGCCCAAACCGTGTTCTGGTAGTCACCATCTCTTTTCTGGCTGGGAAAATTTCCTTGCCAACCTGGACTGGCAGAAGTTTCTGTCATCTTTCAGACAACGGATACAGAGATATGAACCTACACTGAGCATGAAAGGAAGGAAATTCATTACTACTTTAGCTAGAAACAAGATGAATCATTAGAACTTTGGCAGGTTTCCTTGGGAGGTAAAAGGTAGAGCATATATTGTTTATTAAGAATGCAACATGAGCATCTGGCAATCCAACTCCTTTTGTGGTCTATGCTAAACTTAGATCTATTCTGAGTTTTTTGCGGTGGGTCCTGGATGGTATGAGGGAGCCTGAGCCCTCTTGAAGAAGTTTTTCTGAGACAGACAAACTCCCATGATAAATTATGAATAAGACACTGAGTAGTTTTCAAGTTATTACTGGCTAGATTGAATTTGAACTGCCAGTGAAGGTGACCCAGTAGAGCAGGGTCAGCAAATGTTATCTGTGGGGCCATATATAGTAAATATTTTAGGCTTTTAGGCTATATAGTTTTTATTACAACTAATCAACTCTGCCTTTGTAGAGCAAAACAGCCACAGACAATATATAAGTAATCATATGACATTTTGTTTCAATAAAAATTTATTTATCAAAGCAGGTGGCCAGCCTGTAAGTCATAATTTGGTGAACTTTGTACTAGAGAATGAGAAACTGATAGAAGGAATATCAGATAAATTCTTGTGGTGAGCTCCAATGCCTTGGAAAACTGTTTTAGCTCTTACATTGAAACTTGGTGAATATTTAAGAGGTGTTATAATGACAATGAGACAACAAATGCCTCGGGTTAAAATGAATTGTTAAAAACAGCAGCAACCAAAAGAAAAACTGCTCCTCCATTAAGCAGGCCAAAGAAACCAGAGCACATTCTCGCATCCCCAGCCAAAAAGCAATATGACTGTGGTTGCTGAGTTAAGGGATACCAGAGGCTAAAGTAGACATTCTTGCCACCCAGCATAAAGCACCAGGCAGACCTAGAATATTGGAGTTTGGTTGAGCCACAGCTGCCTTGCATACTGCTACAGAGTCACATATTTCTTTCAGGTCCTCCATCTCCCCTCATCCCTATGCTTCAAGGCTGAGTGAGATCTGCCTGTCCCACCAATCATCTGTGCCTTTCTAAGAATGTTGGGAAACTTTGAGGACAGAGTAGGAACTCAAACATTTATAAATCTTTTGGAGTCTTTTATGAAACTGCTGATGGATGAGAGAGGATTTTTTCTTGCCATGCTTTATTGATATGGGTAGCCTTTCAAGGGTCTAGGGCCATGTGGTTACTCAATTTTTGCTCCCTACCCTGCATGCTTCTAAGGCCTAACCTGTTGCCACACTGACCATTAAAACCGTAGTGTCTTGGTTATCAAGAATGTCAAATATATACAAGGCAGCTGTAATACTGATCTCAGTTTATATATTTGGTTTATAACACCTTTTTTTAAAGGCTAGTGATGAAATGTCTCAATTTCTTAGAGCTCAGCAATGTGTGTAAGAGGATTTGTTTTACTCATTCATCCTTGGTATTTTATATTAGAATATATAATCTGTCTAGTTTACCACATTATCTAAAATATATGTCTTTAATTTAGCCATTCTTCTGTTCTATAAGGCCAGCATGGTGATCAGGTGTGATACCATGTATACATATCTCACAGTGAATTCCATATTAATCTATGTCTTCCTTTCTTTTGCTTCAAAGCTAGTTTCTTTTTCACTGAAACTTAAGCTCAATTTGTACGTCACAGGGAAACACGGTGCACTTTCAGTAGCACTTGATGGTTTTGGTACAAGTATTATAGTCAGGGAAATCAAACTAAGTCCTAGACTTTGTGTAAAAATAAAATATCCCTCCTTCTATGACGAAAAGAATTACCAACATATGAGCTGTTATTTACCCAGTAACTTATATACATACTGCTATATGAAGTGCTCAGGACTAATCATTGTTGTTGAAATTGACAATATGAGTAATGGTAAGCATGTCAGCCTTTGTGAGGTAAAATTAATTTTGTTCCATGACTTGCCTCCACAGTACCATCACAGTCATAACTTTTCCATCCCAATGACCAACCCTTTCATAGGCTGTCCTATAATCTATCATGCACAAGTAGGTTAGTTTTTACATCTCATTATTAAATCTTCCACAGTAGGGGGCTTTTGGGGAACATTTTTATGAAAATCATATTTTCTGATTCTAGGCAAATTCAAGTGTATCAATTCACATACTTTTTTTTCAAAATCTCCTTGTCCTGTACAATAATGCTTCTTATAAGTCTTGTATATCTTACCAAACATAATTAGTATATATCCTTACCTTAAGCTTACCTCTTTTTAAAAGAAAATATAAGATGTATCACTTTCAAAAGATAAGATGTACCACTCTTGAAAAATAAGATGTACCACTTTCAGACACCTAAGTTAATTTTTTCTTTCTCTCCTCTATTTTAAAAAGGACACCTGGTTTCTGTAGCAGATTTATAAATGGCTGGTGCAAGTTAACTGGGCAGTTAGAAATTTAGCAAGGTTGGGCATTCTGAGAACATGACTACCCTCATCACTTACATGTGTAATCAAAGTTTACTTGGTGTATTCTGCTGATACCAAGTCCAAGTAATGCAGGAGTGTTACCATAAAAGACTGACTTTATGACTAGATAATAAAATAACTTCCAGATCATCTTTTATTTTGATTCTCACCTGTTGTCTCATGGTTTCAATCTCTACCAAGGCCCAGTAAAGATGCACAACATGTATGTCAAAAGGAGAATTAATATTTTCTGAAGAGGAAATGTCTTGATCTAAAACTGAAGGGCATTCTTGGTAAGTTTCCTGTGAGAGTGTATCATAATTTCAATTACCAAAATGTTTAAGTGATAGAACTGTTTTACTTGTAGCTTGAAAAAGTTGGAAATATTTTTTTCCTTTGCCCTAGATATGGACAAAGTCAGAAGATTCTGTATCACCAGTAGACAAATCAGAGGAGTACAATCAACTATGTGTAATCTATCAAGGACAATACTACTTTCTGAATGGTTGAGGGTACAGGTTCTGTTATTTATCACTTTGAAAGGATATCTTGACCATTAGAATGCATAGCCATTATTGAGATGACAAGTCCCTGAAATTTATCTCACATATTCTGAAATACATGTATCTCATGATGGTATATAGTTAACAAATATTTCTTGCTCCTCATTCCAATATAGATGATACCATCAATGTAGAAAATAAAAATCAATCATGAGATGGTCAATTTTCCTGATGGATTTAATTGTAGTACAGAGCTAGATCATTTATATATCCCAGGAGGCAATACAGTCAATAAAACTAAGGTTCTCGCCAGATAAAAGCCATGGTATCTTCTGTTTATCATGATAGGTAATAAAAGACATTTACCAGATGAGTATCTGTAGAGCAGAAATCAGAATATTAATTTGCTTCAGAAAAGAGACCACCTGTAGAAGAATCCCTGCAAATGGACTAATATTCATACATATTTTTTGTTCTGAAAATGGATAAATTAATTGAACTGTGAGAGGAATAAAGATTCCTATATTTTTCAAATGTTTGTTCTAATACAATCTATGATTTTATCCTTGAGGGATAAATGTTCCAGAGATGTTCCCCATTGTTCCTTTCTACAATAACAGCTCTTAATCCAAAAGATTTTGTCATATGTTTGGGGTATTTATTTCAAACATACACTCAGGGACCAAAGCCATATATACTGTATGTCTTTATAGATGATTTGGGGTCAAAGTTCTGGTTATGTTATGCTCTTTTGCCTTCCCAACTCCTTCAACAATATGTTCTAATTACCAGAAAATAGATGGAGTGTTATTAAATAGCTAAAGATCTATCAGTAAGAGAGTAAAAAACAAAAACAAAAAACAGGACAGCCAAAAGGTACTTTGACTTGAATATATATATGTTCTACATGTTCATGCATATCAACTGAATACATTCTGGAATTAGTTGAGATAAAACTTTCCATCTTGATGATTCAAATTAAGCAATTCTGTCCTAGACATGAAATTTATTGTTTACAGAAATCACATAAGATATTTGTGGGTTGCCAATTCTGATTACTGCGCTGGATCCATTTATCTATTACAATTATTGCATTTATATTTTTTTCTGATGGTTAAGTAATGCTTACTTGGTTTGAGCCACATTACAACCTTCGGTTGAAATCAGAAAACCCATTTGAACAGTAACATCTCCAATGAACATATCTGGCCTACAGAATTCATATCAGTAAAAAAATTTTCAAAGACATTGCCACCACAAGAAGCAATACATTTCTTAAGGTTTTGTTAAGAGATTGTCTTCAGATATTCTCAGGAAGACATATGGAGACTAGTGGGTGGGTCATAAATGGCATTTCCTCTCTAGCATTACTATTTCCTAATGCCTTTGAATTCTTCCTTCTACAACAGCATTTGACTCAAATAACTATCTGGGGATTTCTGGGATCTGAATCTATAGTATTGTTGGTGGGAGGAGGGGAAACTATATTTCCTATTAACTAATGACTTCAGGTAATTGATTCATTCCTCTTTGTTCTTAGCTAATGGAAATTTCCCTTAATTTCTCAAAGCTCATTTGTTAATTTAAAAGGATTTTGTTTTATGTTATTTATTACTGCTAGGTTGTTAGTTGTTTTCAGCAGGAGAAATAGTCAGGGGTGGGGATTAAAAACTCTAAGAGAAATTCTCATTTTGGCCAATTTACCTGCTTTTTATTAATTTCAGAGTCTTTGGATAACACCAAAGCGAAGACTTTGAGAAAAGAACTATAACATAAGTCATTGCCCAAGACCCAGTCTAATCTCTGTGGCAGTGTCTTAGGAAAGACCCAAGGCACCATACCAAGGCTTTGGAACCCTACTTGGTAAGACCATACTTGAAGTGTGAACTAAATCAGTTTTATTTCCTGATAAGAAGGAAAAAATCAAAATTCTCCTGAGGATTTATGTTGGATCCAGAGTCTATGCAACATATTTTTCAAAATGCTTAGGATACAATCCAAAACTACTTTACATACAAAGAATCAGAAAAAATGTGGCCAATTCTCACAGAAGAAAGGCAATAAATAGACAGATACCAATTCTGTGATGAAACTACTCTACTCTAAAGTAGCTATTACAATTATACTCCAGGAAGTAAGATTGAAATGAATGGAATGAGAAATACTTATAGTAGATAATTAGAAATTACAAAAAAGAAACAACTTTTAGAACTTTGAAATACAGTATCTAAAATAAAAAACAAAAAAATCCAGTGTAAGGACACAAGAGCAGAATGGAAATGAAAGGGGAAGCATTTAGTACTGTTGAAAATGTAACAGCAATTTTCTAATATGAAGAACAAGAGAAAAAAATTATTTAAAAAGGAACAAAGGCTCAGGTACATGTGGAATAGTCAGAAGTACTAATATTTGTGTCATTGTATTCTTGGAAGAAATTAAAAAGATTGGATCACAAAAATGTTTGAAGAAATACTGCTTAAAACTTCTTAAATTTGGTACAAGATAAAACAAAATAGTGAATACAATGGAATTATAAATTGGCAACACAGATAATAAAAATGTGCATTTGTTTCTCATATACCTCAGAAAAAGACATAAATATACTATTATAACTACATTTTCTATGTTTAAGCAGATTATAAAAGATTGAACATTTTAGTGGTATGAAATAATCAAACTTTAAGAGATTGAAAAATACAATGTTTACAATGAAAAATGCACTCTATTTAAATAGTAAATTAGACCATACAGAAGATTAGTAAACTTGAATACACAGCAATAAAGCTAAAAAAATGAAACAGAGAAAAGCCTTTTTAAAAATTAAGAAAACAGCAGTGACTTGTGGAACTACTTCAAAAGCCCTAATACATGTAAGAATGGAGCTTTCCAACAATGAGAGAGAATTGCAGGAAATCGTTTTGAGGAAGTAAACCAGAGTTCCAATAAGTTCAAAGTTGGGGAGGCCTAAGAATGAGGCACATTGTCACTGCCCCTTCCTCCCCACAGGAGAATAAACTATATTCAATGTTTCTCCTCCAGGATGGAAGCATTTGAGCAAAATGGAAACATATACTGATACAGGACACCACACATCAGAGTGTCACAAGAGAGTGAGTGTCTGAGAAGGCAGCCTGAATCTACCCCAGGAGTGGTTAAGATCCGTGCTTTGTTTTCCTCTCATGAGCTCAGAATAAGCCTGAAAAGCTTCCCTTGTCCCTAGAGAACATGAATATCCCTTTAGCAGGTGGGATGTTATATTTGATCTTTCATAGCTTTTCCCATGATTTGGTTCCCAGCTGAGTATGGGGAGTCATAAGGGAGCTCCATCTGTGCTCAGGGGACCAACCAGTGATGTGCTGAAGCTGGCCCACACAGGCTTAGGAAAGCTAATGGCCTCTGATGACCCTTACCTCCCCATATTTTCACCTTTATGTAATTCCTCTTCATTTAAAGTGGGCTAGACTTAGTGACTTATTTCTAGTAACTCGAATAAGGAGAAAACATGGTGTGTGACCCAGTGAATAGGTCATGAAAGTGTGTCACTACTCCCCTGCATGTGTACTCTTTTTCTCGAATCACTTGCTCTGGGGAGATGCTTATGTAGAGAGGAATGAAATTTTGTAGAAATTTTGTAGAATCAAATTATGCAGAGAACCAATGAAATTTTAGGCAAATTCACAGATGGACCTACATTCAAAAATATCATGTTATTTGAGGGTGTTTGAATGACTACTAGAATCCACCCACAAACTCTACATAGCTTGTAGGCCATAAATTATTTTGGCCTACAAGAAAATATTTATTCCACTGCTATACACAGCTAAAGTTTCCCTGTGGACAATTATTCTTGTTAGTACAGTTATTCAAAAGTGAGGATTATTTTCATTTTATTTTTGAGTGTAAAGCAAAATAAATTATTCAAACTGACTATTCAATAAAACAAATGCACAGAATTTACAAGGTGAACCATTTTACAGTAGGGTCACACAAAAATAAAATTCATATACATGCATTGAAAAATAATTACAACTATAAAATTCATACTGACATTCAATTAAAAAACTTTTTTATTAAACTTGGGAAATTTATATTTTAATCTGATCAACATGTACATGTATATGAATTTCAAAATGCTTTCGATTGAGTGTTAAAAAGCTTCATATTCTTTTTTTCAACTGGTGAAATCATCCTCTAATTTACTTAGAATGATAATGATTTAAAATGATAATTTTGAGAAAATAAACATACATATATTAATTAAAATGAGTTACATCTGCATGCCAATGTTTTATTTTCTGATTGCCCTCTAAAACTCATGAGTTTTGTTTTTTCTTATTTTGAATCAATTATACTTTCTCTTTTACTATTAATAAGATTTAATTACATAAAAATATATCAAAGATTATAATTATAAAATACAAGTTTTGGTTATTAATATAACCAAATATAGTATATAATACCTCAAGCCATTAAATTTGCTTGATATTTTGGCATTATTGTGTTGTGACTCAGTGGTAAGACACAGTCTCTGTTCTGCACTGTATGTGTTGGGAAGAAGTTGACATGAAACCACAGCTGAGTTGATACCATCAGCACAAGTTCTAGTTAGGCCATAGAGTTCTCTTGGTCATGGTAACTCAGTCACCATTTAACCTTCATTCTCCATTACTATACAGAATTAAAGACCCTAGAGCTGAGAAGAGGGCATCCTGGATACCCATTTACAGGTTATAGTGACTCCAGCTAAGAGTCTGAATTTGGATTAAATCTTAGGTTCATAAAAAAAGAAGACTGGTGAGAGCAAGGTAGGACATCTGGTCCTTTAGAAGGTTCAGTAAAGGGCTACTCAGGAAAGAAGCAGCTGAAATTTGGGAGACAGGAGCATGAAAAAATCTATTCCTAGAAACGTCTTTGATCTATTGACAATATCAGTCCTTAACTTTGACACACACCACCTCAGGCCTGACTAGAAGTAGAAAACAGTTGGGAGGCAATGAATCCTGAAGAAATTATGACTCAACTCCTAAGTTGACAGACATAACTCCCAAGTCATAGAGAGCCGTTTCATCAAAGCCTTACTGAAGCAAGACTCCTAAGGCTGTTGATTGGAATTTCTGCATCTTTTACAGCTGCCTTAGGAACTGGTAGGAGATAGGAACTGACCTAGCTATGCATAGTGGGAGACTGAAGATCTGAGTCCTGGAAGGGAAAATTGAGAGGTTTGTTTCAGAGCCAGATCATCACTTTATCATTTTAAAGTTGAAACCTTGTTATTTTCCAATAAAAGATCCATTTCATATATTCTGATATATAAGAGCATAGGTAATAATGATCATTCCTAGGTAAACATACATTTAGCAGAAGAATGATTTTCCAATATATTTTACTAGAGACTAAAAACACTTGTTGACACTTGAATGAAAATCTACCTTCTGTCAGTAACACTAATGAAGTTCTTTGAACATTGTCCTATTCATCTACAGAACACCCACTCATATGTTAATAACTGTCAACAGGGCAATGTGCAATATTTTGAGTCAATAACTTACGAACACTAATAGGGTATAATAAGCCTCTGCATAGCATACTTTTCCAAGGGCTGAGGGGAGACTGAATGCAGTATCTCCAAAGCTTATTTTAACCCTTTCCATGGACACATCTCAAAAAGTTAGTTTTTCCAGAATATCAGCTTGGTAAACAATGTGTGAATTTTAATTTTGGAACCCAGGTAAATCAGTACGTGTTTGTAAGTGGTATTATAGTTAAACACTATGATTCCAGGCATTTTTGTTGGTTAGTTATGCTAATCGGAAAATTAGAATGATGGTAGAGAGAGTTGGGTGGAATTACCTGTCTAGCTGATTTGATGAAAGGAGCTAATTCTTTTCTGTTTGCATACTGGATGCTTCTATAGTTTCAAATTCATATAAATATTTCCACTTATCAGATATTCTATCCAAATAAAAAATAATCTAATTCATATTAATAGGATGGAAATACAAATTGGTTCCTATTGTAATTGCAGCTTAGGGTTTTGTTCTTTGAACTCATGAAAAAATTATGAATAATAGTTATTTTACATCTACTATTGAAGTTGGGTTTTTAACTAGGCAGTCTGACTCTGGAGCCCATTCATTTAACAATCATAATATACCTCTAGGTTTGATACTAAAAACAGAGCATAAATAGAATTGAATATCAATCTACTTATAACTGCATATTCAAAGATTCTAAATGAAGTACCAGAAATACAATCAAATGTCATACTATTTTTTATTATAGTACTCTTTATTGTACATTGTAACCATTTAATATTTAGAAATTTATGAACAGAATGTAAACAAAAGTGTACATACAATGTCAATAGGTATCTAAAAGAAAATTGACATAATGCTAAAAATTGATAAAAATGGACTCAAGGCTGTAAAACTTCAACTTGTCAATTATCCAATCCCACCAATCCTCTAATATGGTTAGCTCATGGAATTCTTTATCAGAAGCTGTTTGAATGGACGCCTTGATCTGCCATTGCTTCCAGTACTTTCTATGATAAATTGCAAAGAACTCTATGCTCCATGTCTTATAAGATTCTTCATGAAAAATGACCTATGCCATTTGTGTCTTCAACTTTTCTCTTGATGGAAGCTGAAATATATTCCTCCATCCAGCTGGAGAAGAGAAGCATTTTAAGTTCTCTCTTCACCTTTCTTCTAATATTTTTATATTCATCAACCTCCTTTTTATTCTTCAAACAAGTACCTCATCCCCTAGAAGGAGTCATAATCACTCACCATCTCTTATAAGATCACAAATAATTATCTTTGTATCACAAATCTTGATATGAGAAAACCATTAGGGGTATTAAATGTCTTCCTTTGTGAATATGACTTAATTTCTAAACTGGCAACTTTACTGATCAATATGAAACTGATGTATCGCACCAACTGATATAAATGTTAGAATCACTGTTGCGTTTACTTGGCTATTTGGCTTTGAGTGGAGCATTCTTTTGCCATGACAATAAGAGGCAACTAGTTCTCTAAGTATGTCACATTAAGGCAAGGAGTGTAGAAAGACAAAAGGTTGAGAACCATAATAAACAATCTACAAATATATCTATATCTCATATGTGTAATATATATTATTATAGAAAATATGAGTTAATATATTATATATAAAATGTATATTTTAGAGATTATCTAGCAGTCAGTTTTAGAGTTGTAAGGTAAATGTATTCTCAAGAAAACAGCAGGAAGTAGTTTGGAGTAGAGATTTTAGACAAGTTGATTGGCATTTCTACTTCATCACAATGCTATTAAAATTTACCTTAATTTCTTGCTTATTCTGTAGATCTGTTGAGAATCTGGAATTGACCAAGTAAGCAGGTATTTATATTTTAAAGCTCAGTAGTGATGTGATTAAGATATCACGTTATTTGCAATTTTTTAGAAATAATCTATTTAACCAGATGTCTAAGAAGTCCTATAGTTGATTCACTTGGTTACTGTTTTCAGTGTGATTTCTCTTGTCTCTTTGGTTAAAGATAACCTAAAATGCAACTTCCCCAACATAACAAAAAAATGCTGTGAACCTTATCACATAGTTGGCAGTATATTTTATCAATAAAACTATATTGGATTGGTATATTAATTGGCAACGTAGTCTGCTAAGGAAACAACAGAAATTGAACAGATATACTCAACTCAAACTTGATAAGATCTACATATTTTATAATTGTTATTAACATATTTTTCACATTTATTTCACCTGGGTAATAATAACCACCACCACCATAATCCACCTTAAAATGCAAGTATCCTCTTTGCTACCTTGCTACATTTATGTCACTGTTATATTATCTATCTACCTAACTATTTATCATTTATTGATGATCCTAATTCTAGGATGTCAGTGTTGAAAGAGAGACTGGATGCTGGAAAAGGGTTACTTCTTGAGTACAGTCCCAGAAGATGCAGAGATAAGATCAAGATTATTTGAAAGATTAATGAAAGTTTTTTTTTTGAGGGAATATGCGTCTTGTTTAACTGCAAATGGGAGGCTGGATGTATGAATTAAATCTCTTTACCCAGTGGGAGATAACTGATGATATTGGTTATTTTTGTGAAGTAAAGTTTCTGAGATTGGGGCTGGGAGAATGACTACAGAGGTAGTGGTTTGAAACTACAAAACATGAAACACTGACTTAGCAGTGCCATTCACAAGTGAATGGCTAATATTAGAGTAACCACTAAAATAAACATTTTGCATTTGTGTAAGTGTTTGACTTAGTATGGCTTTGGCCTTAAATCCATCCAAAACAATTTTTGACCTGATGAAAGACAATGAAACTAAGCTGAACAAGGCTTCATTTCAATCTTAAATTACTTAAGTATTAAGAATATCTGGAAAGCACTTAGGACAAAGAACAGAAAAAAAATCTCTTGAATAACAAGATGTAAATATAAAAATTAAAAGTCATGAGGTTGTAAATATTAGGTAACATCATCCTCTTAGACTACCTGTTACGTATAATTCCTCTCGAGTGACAGTGTCTTTGGACATGAAATATATATGATTAAGAAAGCGATGATATTATATAAATCATAAACCAATAAGGCCATGCTGAAAGACTTGAAGGTAGTACAGAGGACAAGGAGTCCACTTATAATAAAAGGTGGTATTTGGGGTGAGTAAAGGATGGTTGAGAGGTCAACTGGACCCTAGTTTGCAATCAACTCCATGAATGAGGAATGTTTTGACCTTGACGACAAGCGTATCACAGCCCATATTGTCTGACATATAGTGGGTTTCAATGAATATTGCCCTAATGAATGTAAAAATGTTATTTTTCTTTAGTTTTTCATAGCTATTAATTTATAAGTTTTAATACTATTCATTCATTACTTTTCAATCTGTTATTGAGCAAAGAGGCTTGCTCACTGATTGATTTTGTAAGCTTTCAGGAAAGGGACCTGTGGAAAACAAAAGCATTTTGAATTACTGGTTTCTGTTTTTCATTAGGAAGTATAGCCATCTGGGACATCAGCATTTTGGAGCATGTTGCTCTTGAACAGGTACATGGATGGAATATAGTTCTGGGAAGGAGCATACGAGCAACACGAACTGGAAATTGAATTGGGATTTCATTGCAGGGGATCTGTAGAGACAGCAGCACTTCAAGAAGTGACAAAGATATGGCAGTGGTCATTAGTCTGCTGTATCTGCTGCCAGACAATTTGGCTGAAGGATGGATATCTGCTGCCCGAATAAGCCTTAGCTCTGAACAATTGAAGGTTTTTACTAGTTTAATTAAAAGTTACAGAGAAGTTTAGGATATGTGGAATGAAAGGAGTCTTCACATAATTACCTTAAAAAAGACCCTTCATCAATTATCAATCCTCTGCTAATGCTAATAAACATTATGTGTTATTGAGAATTTGCTATTAGGATTTAAGGGGTAAGTACAAAATTGTAAAATTACAAAAAAATAGTTTGGACACTATGTAACAGTATTTGTGTTCCTTACTACATTTGAATGGAAACTTTTTTTCTTAGTGTCATGTCATTGTTAACTCATCTGTATTCACTGTAATAGCACTAGTCATAATGAATTCACTTGGAATTAATGTGGATGTCACACAAACTGTCATAAGAATACTACTGCAATTCAGTATTAATGTTTTATTCAAATAAATGGTAACTGTTTTAAGCCATATAATAATGCCATTGTGTGTAGCTATAAAGATTATAACAGTACCTATTTTTTCCAGAGAAATGAAGAAGATCTCAGAAGTGGTATTTTTCAGCTTCCATAGGCAGTCTAATAGAAATGATCATAGGCTACCAATAGCCCTCTCAGTGATGTGTGGTGTCCCCCACTGGGCTATGGCTCAGCTATTTAGCAGGAGAATTACATCAGCTCAGAGTGAACTGTTATTTATGTGGTCTTCTGAGTTTACTTGATAGGTATGAGCAACATGAATTCTTTTTTTACTAGCAATTACAATAGTCCAAACTGTCAACATCCTTAGTATTTTGTTCAAGTAAAAGAAATAAGCAAACAGAAACCACTACTGTTCTGAACTGAACCTAATACTTTTTATCTATTGGCTTATTTGTTAATTGTTGAATGGACATTACTGTTCAGAAGGACAAACTATTTATTTAGAAGAAAAGATAATAAGGTTAGTAAAGATAAAATGGTTTAAGTTAATACATTCAGGAGAGAGTATATATATTTTTAAGGAGAGATAGAGAGATAGAAAGAGGATGAGAGAGGAAGGAGGAAGAGCCAGATGGAGGGAAGAAGAATAGATAAGAATCCAGTTTACGTATGGGATATTTTGCATTCTATCAGTTATGTGAGTGGAGTAAGTACCCAGAAAGAAGCTGGAGTTTGGAGAGAGTTAATTTTTCAGTAAACACTAAATAAAAGAAGAACTATTGCTATTGCTCAGGTGTCAAGAGTTCTCACCTTATGATAATGTTATTATTGTGATAAAAAACACATGCAAATGAAGAAAATAGTATTTGGAGGCAGTGTTTCCTCCTTAGCCTACCTACTATCAATACTCCTGATGGGAATTAGTAAAGTTTTGTGGGACAAAAGATGAAATATAAGACTAGGCACTCAAGATATTTGGGAGGTCCAATGCACCCTTATTGTTTCTCCCAATGTTTTATTTACAGCCAGTGCCAATAAATCAGTAATTTGCATGTCCATATGGTCTCATATATTTTTCCCAGTAACAATGTGATATAAAAACATGAATTTAAATGTGACAAATTGTTGATAAAGTATGCTATGAGAATGTGCTATAGCAGTAAAAAGTAAAAATTGATATGGAATAAGTCTACAAAATCACAAAGTTTAGGATGGAATTCAATTTATAATAATGCTAAATTCCATGAAGTTAATGCTACTAATAATCCAACAAACACCTTTCTCCAGCTTTTCCATGAAGACCCTCTACTGGTGGAAAGTGGGATATGTGAAGGTATATAACACAAACCATTTGTCAAAATGCACAGAATATAACTGAAGGATCTAAAATTCATGTAAATCTTGTCTCTATTATATATATCCCCATTAATTTTTTAAAATAGCATCTGGGAAAAATCTTGCTCATTGCTATTGGGAAAATTCTGCTAAGTGTAAATTCTTGCCGAAAATCCAACTCATGTAGCTGGAATGGTGTGACAAACATTAAGTGTCTTACTTACTCCTGGTCAGTCTTTCACTATCCTGAAATAGTTAGCAAAAGCCTTTTTTCATGAAGAGATGTGATCCCATATTCTTACTATTATTTAGTTATACTACTGCAAATTTTACCCAAAGTAACTGTAATAGTGTTATTACAAAAAATTTCATCCAAATCTCAAACTCTTTTCACTCAATAATAATTTCAAATATCATGAAAACGAATAATTTTGTCATGAAGTTGTAACAGGTGAGTGATTAGAAGTATCTGCTAAATGAACTAAACTATAAATAACTTTTGATATTTTTAAGGAAAATAGTGAATTAATTCCTATTAGCATTTGATATTTTTAAGGAAAATAGTGAATTAATTCCTATTAATTCCTGTTTGGAATCTTCATTATGATATTTTCATTTCTTCATGAAAAAAACCCCATAAAACCTCAACCTTAAGCTTGAAAATCTTTACCATAAATACCATTCCCATGCCTAGCAAAAAGAGTCTACAACTGGATACAGGTGGAAACTTTCAAAGTTACACCCTGCTGAATATGAAATTTGTATTTAAAAATAAGTACAAGGAAAAAAAACCTTTTTTTTCTAGTTTACTATATTTTTATCATGATCAATTCATGGTAAACAACAGTACAAGCATACCCTTTGGAATGATGTATAAGCTGACAGTGCTTTCCTGAGCTCATGTTTGTATTTGATGTTGTATTTGAAGTGAGCTTTAAAGATGCACTGGATTGATTGTGATTCATCAAAATTTCTTTTTATAACTTGCACTTTCAGAAGATGGAGTAAACATACATGTCCCTATCTCTTTCATTAAGTACAACTAAAATCCTTAGGCATTATATATAAAACAAACATTAAGACTCTGAAAGGTGGGGAGAAGAAATCAGTGGTGAAGTTTCTGGGTTTTCTTTTGCCTCTAATATCCCAGAGATGGAGCAGCAAAAGAAGCTGCAGCAAAAACATCAACAATGCCTACAAAGTTACCCTAACAAAAGCTTGATCTCCCTAGAAACAACCCAGACTTATTCTGAGTGGATGGTAAAATACCATGGATTAAACTCAGCAATAAAAAGGAAAAAACGATTGATACAACCATCTGAATGGATCTTGAGAACTGTGCTGATGGAAAAATCCAATCCCCAAAGGATACTACTGTTTGATTCTATTTGTAGAACATTCTTAAAATAACAAAATTATAAAAATTATTGTCAGAGATTAAGGAGGGGTTGGCACCAGAAGGAAATGGTGTGTGATTATGAAAGTACATCACCAGGGATCCCTGTGATAATGAAAATGTTCTATATCTTTATTGTGTCAATGCCAATATCCTGGTTGTGACATTATACCTTAGTTTTGCAAGATGATACCACTGGAGGGAACTGGGTAGAAAGGGTACATGGAATCTATTATTCCTTTTAAAACTGCATGTGAATCTTTAATTATCTCAAAAATATAAAGCTTAATTTAAAAATTGTTTTCTTTTATTTGTGCTTCGCAAGTTGATTCACCTTGTCTATTAATTATTAATTTATAATATCTAGAATTCACAAATTTATTTCTATCAAAATGATCAAAGAAAATATAATGTCTATGACAAAATTGAGGATTTCAGCTATTCTGAATCTTTCTTAATGTATTTTATAATTTGTGTTTCTATATGCTCATATTTCAAACTTTCTATCTTTAGTCACCAAACTTCTGGGGGAAAATAATATATAAATTGAAGTATTACTACTCTTTAAAAAGTTGAAAATAAAAGGTAACATTAAAATCAAAACTAATATTGTTGCATTGTGGAATAGAATCTATAGCTGCAATCTTACATTTAGATCCAAAATAGATTTAACAAATTGTTGATCTGTGTGAAATTATTGTGTATGTGTGTCAGTGACAGAGAGTTTATGGAGGAAAAAACACACATGGATTTATATGGTGTTAAGTCCTCTTTAAAAAAAAAAGTTTGTTCTTGAGAGTGAGTGTGTGATTTTGGGGATGCATGCTGACTACCAGCAGAGAAGCTAAACATTCCACCTATAGTTGGATCAAGACTTTCATAGGGCCTCTGGCATTAGCACTCCTATGTCAGCCATAACGGACCTTGTTCACTAGGATTAAGTTGCAACATTAATGCCATTAGAGAATCAAATTACAGAAAAATACTAACTTTTCAAGAACTGCACCTCGTAAAAACTATTCATAAAAAATCAAATTTTTTTCTGGCAACCCAATACATTGATAATTTTGCCTTAATTGTAACTGATGAAATCTAAATGACGGCATAGAATTTGGACACTTTTTCCTTTAAACTCAAATACTGATGCTTCTTGGTAAAATAATCTATGTTTTGATTATCCCCAACTTAGAAACTTGTAGCTCTCTAAGGCACAAGTAATTTCACTTAACAGCATGGAAAATGTTTTGAGCTCTATTTCTGGTAGCAGTAATGAGTATAGCTTGATTCCTTCTGTACTGGCTTAACTTGGTAATTTTTATAATGAATGTATGTCTTTACAATAACTACACAACCATGCTAAACCTGGCTAAACCATAGAGGGTTACAATTTATACTACTAAGTTTATTATTTGATTAAACCACATTGATGAGTAGGCCATAAGAAACACATTGAATTCTTTTTCTAAGGCCTAACTGATGGAACTATATTACTACATAACTAGATGGTCCTTGAGAAAATGGCAAAGCGAAGTAATGACCAGTATCACAGCATATATCTGAGCATGTTGTGCTCGACAATAATTTACAAAAAGATGACCTACTGGAAAGTGTGAAATCCTCATTTCATTACTCTCCAAACAATGAATCTGGCAGTACTACATTAGCCTTGGAGAAGCAGCACTTCATCTAATTATCTTATCAGAGAGTCTTTTTCTAATTGGCACTAAAGTTCATTACTGACACCCTTGTATCCTAATGATGATCAATAAAATTTATTTAACATATACTCACTGGGTCCTGATCTCTTATCATTAGCTTGTCATACATTGAGAGTGTGCAAATAAATGATAACAGGATCTGAGTATATCATCAAGTAATTCATAATCTAAATGCTGATATAGGCAAAAACATAACTATCATAAGTGTACAGAGGAAGGAGGATAAAATCTGATATACTGCTGGGTTCTTACATTTGCATTGATAGTAAATATTTTGATAGCATGTATCTTCTTGTATATACAATTCTTTATTTTTCTAATTTTTGATATAATTTCCTTTTTTTGCTATGATATTTTTTGTTTGGTTTTATACAACTAAAAATGACATTACTATGGCTAAAAGGGTTAATGGTTATAAAAAATGGTTATATAAACTAATAATTAGAATATTGTTAATATCAGAGTGTACAAAGTATTTTATATTCACTATTCCATCTGATCCTTGTAACTATCAATAAGAGAATGTGTGATGGTTAATTTTATGTGTCAACTTGAATGGGTCATGGAGTGTCCAAATTGGTTAAATGTTGTTGGTATATAATATTTATTAATCTTATATCTGGGTGTTTCTGTGAGGGTGTTTCTGGATGAGATTAGCATTTGAATTAGCAGAATGAGCAAAGAAGATTGTCCTTCCCAGTGTGGGTGAGCATTGTCCAATCTATCAAAAGCCTGAATAGCACAAAAAGGTAGAGGAAGGAAGAAGAATTCAGTTCTCTGCCTGACTGGTAGGCTGGGATATCTGTCTTCTCCTGTTCCTGGACTTATTTACAGTCACTGATGAAACCCATTTTAGTAGTTTTTGCCATCTTCAGGCTCTCATGGAATGGATCACTGGTACTAGAAAAATAAAAACCATGTAAGGTAGCCTATATAACAGATACAATGGAAATTTCACTTGAAGGGATGACCAGGAGAACAGCTGGAAAGCTTATTTCTCAACATGTCCACTTTCAAAATAGCTTTCTAAATGCTAGTTCATATTTTAAATGGAATTTCCACTCAGATTCATTTCTGAAAAAAGACCAACACTTACTGAGCCATTAGTGTATACTGCACTTTTAACAGAGACAGGAAGGCCAATAGCACTGTTTTCAACATTTTTGCCTCTACACAAATCATTATTAAATAAGCTTCACTGGTAAGCACCTTGCTGTGCAGTTGAAATACATAATTCCTTTTTTTTAAGTGGCCCAATTAGACCAGATTCAATTATAAAATTACCATAACACAAGTCTTTAAAGGTTCAAAATTTTCAAGAAAACAAAATACAATGAAGCAGAAAATGTTTGTTCTTTTACTATTAAAGAACTGGTTAAAGTTAGTTCTCCTTGCAGTGTAAGAGTGTCATAATTAGGTACAAAAGAGGAAATACAAACTCTCACTGAGAAAAACTGAGAAAAGAATATATGTGTCTGGTATTGTGTGTGTGTGCATATGTGTGTGTGTGTGTGTGTGTGTGTGTGTGTGTATCTCCAGTGTGTGTGTGTGTGTGTTCCAATTTCAAAGACCAAGAACTAAAATCTCTTTGCAGAACAGGAATGCCCATATCTAAAACAATTATTTAACACAAAGACTACTGGTAAGATTTCTTTCAGAAACAAATAGATTCACATTTGATTTAAGCAACAAGAAATAAGAATATGTTCATAGGTGTTTTTTTCCTCACATCATCCACAAAAAAAGTTAAAATTAAACTAATGTTTCTTTGGTATATCCTAATATTTAATGGCATTTGAGCATCTGACCATCGAAGTGGAAACTCAAAAACTCAAAAAGTGGTAATGTTAGCTGACTGCTTTTTTATTAACTTCTGCCTCCCAACAATCAACACATTGGTCCACCATTGGCCCACAGTAAGCAACCATAAAGGTAATAGTCAAAGAAAATAAATAGAAGACCTTCATGTCATTAGACTTTCACCATCACGTCAAAGGCAAATTCATAATCATTTGAAAGTGTGTCCCATAAGACACTAATGCACAAGTCCACCACTATGCTGACTAGTATGAGTGCTATTTCAAAAGGCATTTGTCATATCACCAAGTCTCTTATGAGATACTTATTTCCTAAGTAACTGCAAGCCTTTTGTCCTGCATCATTAGTTTTCCTGGCTAGGTTAGTAATAAACTCTAAAAATAGACTGAGAGGATATCATCTTCCAAATATAAAATTTTAACTGAAATGAAAACACATAAGAAGTTCTCCATTTTTCTCTGCCTAAAATTCTGATCACTTATTACTGTAGGTCAAATGTTTAATTAATTTTCTTAAAGCCAAAAGATATACACATTGAGTAATTACCACATACATGGCTTATTTATCTCCAAATGCAGCAATGCATAGCTGAGTCTCAAAAATATGGAAAGGACAATTTTCTCTAACTCTATGAAAGATGCTATCTTGAGCTGTGAAATGTATAGCTTGAGTTGCCTTAAAAAGTGGAGCTATAGTTTCTTACTTTATTTAAAAGTCATTATAAAGCTGGAGATGATTTATGCACAAACAGGTAAATGCTGCTGAAGAGCTTACAAATATGTATAGTTAAGTAATAGGAAAAGCAACTAATGTTCATCTAAAAACCTATGCTTTACCTGGTGCTTCACTTGTATTATCTTATTTAATCTGCATAAGATAAAGATAATACCAGAAACAGAATCCCAGAGGTAATACAGAGTTAGCAAAGGCTGGATGTGAATTCAAAATAGGGTTTGTCTGACTCTATAATCATATTTGTACTATATCTTGTTCTCTTTCACAAATTCTTCAGTTAGTACTAATAAAATGAAAAGTTGGCTAAAACAACATGCTGATTTTAAGACATAGTGGAGTGATTCCTCATCCTTCATTAGATTAAGTTGTGGTGCAAATCAGTGGGAGATAGTGTTGGAAAGCTAGTTTGAAACCAGACAGCTAAGGATCTTGCATGTTTGGGTAACATGTATGTGTATTTGGCCTTTAAATATTTTTCCCTTTATAGAGTATGAAAATCACTATTTTAATATAAATACACAATTATGGACCCAGGCTGAGACCTCTTGATTCAGAATCTTGTACCATACCTTAGTTTACAAATTATGGGGAGAGGGGGAGGGAGCTGAAGTAGTAATTTTCTAGATAGGTAAGATTACACTACGAGTCATTAAAAATTTGACATGACCAAGGGATGGGCATGATAAAGGAGTAAAAGGCTTAAAGAAAATAATCTGGTGGTAAATGTCTAAAATGCTTTGAAATGGAAAATAGACTGGATCAGAGACTGGTCTGGACCAGCCATAAAGTCACATGGACTTTGACTATAATTTTCCCAAGAGAATGTAAAAGACATTTTTAGTTTTTACTCATATATAGCATACTTGCTATCGGATCCCCAAAGGTGAGAGGGAAGTTATAACCAAATACACAGAATTTATTCCAGGACTAAACATCCTTTCTGAATCAGTTCTGGTGAACAACTCTAAACCATGGAAAAGGAGCTCTAAAAATTACTTTTATTTTTCTTCCTTGAGCAAATGCAATGTGCTAATTAGCTGCTTTCCTATTTCATCACATCTGGATCACCTCCCTTTTCCTTTATTTCTCTTGTACTAGGTAGCTCACTCTCATTCATTCATTGTCATTAAGCATCAAGCATATGTCTTGTATTTTGGATAGAAATGAAAATAAAATCTAATCCCAGCTTCCAGAAGTTTGCAGACTAGTAAAAGAAAATGCTATATTTAAATCAATAGGGTCATCAATGCTGAGATATAAATTTGGACAAGCTATGGTGAAAGGAGGGAGTGGTAAATTCTTCTATGTAGCTATAAAAAGCATCATAGAGGTATGCTGGTGCCAAACACTGGAATTTGAAAGGTTCTTTATATGACAACAGAGATGCGGGTATACTCTTGCCTAATAGAATAGTGTGAAAAAATTCAAGACTATACAACAGATGATTCGGAAGTTATGAATACATGTCTAAGACTGAGGTATGGTTCATAATGAGCATGAAGAGATGATAGCAAGCATGAGAATAATAGCAAGGCATACACTTAGAAGTACAGGTACTCATACTAGTTTCTGAATTAGATTTTGGACTAAGGAATTGATGCGTAAGTGATGGAAAAAGATACGATCAATGGTTATTTTTTGGTTTGGAGACAATCAGACACTTGCAACACTCCAAATGAGAAACATCAAGCATGCACTGCCGGTAGCAGGGATGCTATTAAGAGTCATTATCTCTGAAATCCTTATTCTCTGAGGTAATCATCCAGTTTACAATGATATTTGTCTTAGATTATAAGGGGCAATTTCTATCATGTTTTATTTATCCTTTATCTGTCTCACTTCAATTTAATTTTTCCAGGGAATAAAACTTGCCCAATTTATCTATTGGCAATTTTGTCTACTCTCCCATCATATATTACCTTTTCATTTAGTATATAAACAATAGCCAAGTCTATGTTTGGTTAGTCCAGTCAAAGAATGGCTTGTACGCCACCCTTCAGAAATGCACACTTTGTGGTATCGCATTTTGAAAGAAGACATGCAAATGAAATGCAATATTGTCAAAGTCAAAGTGTCCTTTTTTTACTTCAGCTTGAGTCAGCATGCATATAGGATCAGCAGTGAAGAACAATGAGTTGAGGTGAACGCAGCTTGTCTACCCTCTATGATTGATAGTATCAAAATCATATCCCTTCCAACCTAGTGGAACTTAAGACACAGGGCCAGGGGACAATGACACATCTTCACTGGGTTGCTTTAATGTTTAGCAATAATGTACAGCAAATAAATGCCTTTAAGGAAAACGCTGAGATTGCTTAAAGGGTTGGGTTAGACATATTTTGTTATTTATACTGAAGAAAATACCTGATCATGATTTTCATCTGGAAGGTAAACATTAAATATCTGTTGAATGCATTCTAGTAAGTTAGTTACTCCTGAAGATTTCTCATAGAGAGAAAATGCAAAAGAATGTTGATATTCCAGAGCAGTAATCACATTCCCTTGGGTGTTATATTTTGTCTTCTATGGAAGTTAATAGTGATCACTAACATGCTATCTTGTTGATGAGTCTTGTCTTTTTCATTTATTTTTGAACAGTCAGTTCATTTTATAGCTAATTTTGCATAATTGCATTAACAGCTACAGTTTTGAAACTGAATCAATTTACAACTAATGGCTAAAACTCTCAATTCTCCTTTAGGCTAATATAAGGAATTTTACTGTGACATAAAGTTATTTAATAAACTAATAAATGTGGGAAAGAGAGAAATGCACAAGAAACTTATTTCTTGAAAACTCTGTTGCATACATTTATCTTGTATAATTACCACTTGGTGTAATTAATACCATCCTGCATACATTTATCTTTTCAGCATAGAGAGGTTGTTATTCTCTTACTAGGATGTGTTTTCTCCCTATGGCAGAATTTAAGGAAGATTTCAGGAAAAATACACATAGAAACATAGTAATTTGTAGTGTGATTGATTGTTTGCATTTATATGCAATTCAAAACGATGTACAAGTATTGAATTAGGCTCAGGTATTAACAGCAGTACACCAAGGATATTAGATTTTGAAGATGTGGAAACTTTGGCTTTAGATTGTATACAACTGGGAGACTACAAAAATTGAATACCTCCAAAAATATTTATTCCAAACCCATTAAAAGAGAATATTTTTTCAGAGTATAGACCATACAGCTCTCTGATTAATATGAAACATTAAGGAGGATATGGAAAACTGCATTAACTTTGTTACTGGATTGCAGGGAAGATGATTTTCTTTTAAAATTCTACTCCTTTCTGCTCTGTATTTTCTTATACAAGAGCCTCTAGACTGAGATTTCTATTCTTATTTTAGAAAAACAAGTGATAAAACACAGTACCAAGATATTTTTAAAAAATCACTTACTTTTGAAATTTATTTTTATTTAGTAGTTCAGATAACATGATAAAAATTTTGAACTCATACGGTTTTCTTATCGTGTATATATTAAGCCCTTAAGAAAGAGTAAGAGCAGATGGCTATGTGTCACGCCTTCCTTTCAAGCATATTGCATTTTTTGCCATTACTATTTATAGGTTATTGTGTTCAGCTTGTTAGCTGGTGATTTCCTCAGTAATTTTTTTATTTTTCATTTTTTGGTATCATTAATCTACAGTTACATGTGCAACATTATGGTTACTAAACTCCCCACTTCATCAGGTCCCCCCCACTTACCCCATTATAGTCACTCTCCATCAGCGTAGTGAGATGCTATAGAATCACTACGTGTCTTGAGTTGTACAGCCATCCCCGTGCCCCCCCCAACATTACATCTGCAAATCATAATGCTCCCTTTTTCCCCCTTGTACCTCCCTTCCCACCCATCCTCCCCAGTCCCTTTCCCTTTGGTAACTGTTAGTCTATTCTCAGGTTCTGTGAGTCTGCTGCTGTTTTTTTCTTTCAGTTTTTCTCTTTGCTCTTATGCTCCACATATGAGTGAAATCATTTGATACTTTTATTTTTCCGCTTGGCTTATTTCACTGAGCATAATACCCTCTAGCTCCATCCATATTGTTGCAAATGGTAGGATTTGTTTTCTTCTTATGGCTGAATAATATTGCATTGTGTATATGTACCACCTCTTCTTTATCCATTCAGCTACTGATGGACACTTAGGTTGCTTCCATTTCTTGACTATTGTAAATAGTGCTGCAATAAACATAGGGGTGCATCTGTCTTTTTCAAATTGGGCTGCTGCATTCTTAGGGTAAATTCCTAGGAGTGGGATTCCTGGATCAAATGGTATTTCTATTTTGAGTTTTTGGAGGAACCTCCATACTGCTTTCCACAATGGTCGAACTAATTTACATTCCCACCAGCAGTGTAGGAGGGTTCCCCTTTCTCCACATCCTCGCCAACATTTGTTGTTGTTTGTCTTTTGGCGGCCATCATAACTGGTGTGAGGTGATATCTCATTGTGGTTTTAATTTGCATTTCTCTGATGATTAGCGATGTGGAGCATCTTTTCATGTGACTGTTGGCTCTCTGAATTTCTTCCTTGAGAAGTGTCTATTCATATCCTCTGCCCATTTCTTAATTGGATTATTTGCTTTTTGTTTGTTGAGGTGCATGAGCTCTTTATATATTTTGGATGCCAACCCCTTACTGGATATGTAGGGATGGCGTTGAATCTGTAGATTGCTTTAGGTAGTATAGCCATTTTGACAATATTTATTCTTCCTAGCCAAGAGCATGCGATGAATTTCCATTTGTTAGTGTCCTCTTTAATTTCTCTTAGGAGTGTCTTGTAGTTTTCAGGGTATAGGTCTTTCACTTCCTTTGTTAGTTTATTCCTAGGTATTTTATTCTTTTTGATGCAATTGTAAATGGAATTGTTTTTCTGATTTCTCTTTCTGCTAGTTCATCTTTAGCGTATAGGAAAGCAACAGATTTCTGTGTGTTAATTTTACATCCTGCAACTTTGCTGAATTCAGATATTAGTTCTAGTAGTTTTGGAGTGGAGTCTTTAGGGTTTTTTATGTACAATATCATGTCATCTGCAAATAGCAACAATTTGACTTCTTCTTTACCAATCTGGATGCCTTGTAGTTCTTTATTTTGTCTGATTGCCATAGCTAGGACCTCCAGTACTATGTTGAATAACAGTGGAGAGAGTGGGCATCCTGTCTTGTTCCTGATCTTAGATGAAAGATCTTCAGCTTCTCGTTGTTCAGTATGATGTTGGCTGTGGGTTTGTCATATATGGCCTTTATTATGTTGAGGTACTTGCCCCCTATACCCACTTTGCTGAGAGTTTTTATCATGAATGGATGTTGAATTTTGTCAAATGGTTTTTCAGCATCTATGGAGATGATCATGTGGTTTTTGTTCTTCTTTTTGTTGATGTGGTGGATGATGTTGATGAATTTTCGAATGTTGGACCATCCTTGCATCCCTGAGATGAATTCCACTTGATCATGGTGTATGATATTCTTGATGTATTTTTGAATTCGTTTTGCCAATATTTTGTTGAGTATTTCTGCATCTATGTTCTTCAGGGATATTGGTCTGTAATTTTCTTTTTTGGTGAGGTCTTTGCCTGATATTGTTATTAGAGTGATGCTGGCTTGATAGAATGAGTTTGGAAGTATTCCCTCCTCTTCTGTTTTTTGGAAAACTTTAAGGAGAATGGGTATTATTTCTTCTCTATATGTCTGGTAAAATTCAGAGGTGAATCCATCTTGCCCGGGGTTTTGTTCTTGGGTAGTTTTTTGATTACTGATTCAATTTATTTGCTGGTAATTGGTCTGCTTAGGTTTTCTATTTCTTGCTTGGTCAGTCTTGGAAGGTTGTATTTTTCTAAGAAGTTGTCCATTTCTTCTAGGTTTTCCAGCTCGTTAGCACATAGATAATCATAGTATTCTCTTATAATTCTTTGTATTTCTGTGAGGTGTGTCGTGAGTTTTCCTTTCTCATTTCTGATTCTGTTTGTCTGGCTAGGGGTTTATCTATTTTTTTTTTTTTTAAACCAGCTCTTGGTTTCATTGATTTTTTTCTATTGTTTTATTCTCCTCAATTTTATTTATTTCTTCTCTAATCTTTATTATGTCCCTCCTTCTGGTGACTCTGGGCCTCATTTGTTCTTCTTTTTCCAATTTCAATAATTGTGTCTTTAGACTGTTCATTTGGGATTGTTCTTCCTTCTTTAAATAGGCCTGGATTGCAATATACTTTCCTCTTAGAACTGCCTTTGCTGAGTCCTACAGAAGTTGCGGATTTGTGTTGTTGTTGTCATTTGTCTCCATATATTCTTTGATCTCTGTTTTAATTTGGTCAGACCCATTGATTATTTAGGAGCATGTTATTAAGCCTCCACGTATTTGAGCCTTTTTGTTGTCTTTGTACAATTTATTTGTAGTTTCATACCTTTGTGATCTGAGAAGTTGGTTGGTAGAATTTCAATAATTTTGAATTTACTGAGGTTCTTTTTGTGGCCTAGTATGTGGTCTATTCCAGAAGATGTTCCGTGTGCACTTGAGAAGAAATGTATCCTGCTGCTTTTGGGTGTAGAGTTCCGTAGATGTCTGTTAGGTCCATCTGTTCTACTGTGTTGTTCAGTGCCTCTGTGTCTTTACTTATTTTCAGTCAGGTTGATCTGTCATTTGGAGTGAGTGGTATGTTGAAGTCTCCTAAAATGAATGCATTGCTTTCTATTTCCTCCTTTAATTCTGTTAGTATTTGTTTCACATATGTCGGTACTCCTGTGTTGGGTGCATATATATTTATAATGGTTATATCCTCTTGTTGGACTGACCCCTTTACCATTATATAATGTCCTTCTTTATCTGTTACTTTCTTCGTTATGAAGTCTATTTTGTCTAATGCAAGTACTGCAACACCTGCTTTTTTCTCCTTGTTGTTTGTATGAAATATCTTTTTCCATCCCTTCACCTTTAGTCTGTGTATATCTTTAGGTTTGAGGTGAGTCTCTTGTAAACAGCATATAGATGGGTCTTGCTTTTTTATCCATTCTATTACTCTGTGTCTTTTGATTGGTGCCTTCAGCCCATTTACATTTAGGGTGATTAGTGATACATATGTACTTATTGCCATTGCTGGCTTTAGATTCGTGGTTAACAAAGGTTCAAGCGTAGCTTCTTTACTATCTAACAGTCTAACTTAACTCTCTTGTTAAGCTATTATAAACACAGTCTGATGATTATTTCTCTCTCTTCTTCTTCTTCCTCCTCCATTCTTTATATACTAGGTTTTTTATTCTGTACTCTTTTACATTTCCTTTGACTGCTTTTGTGGATAGTTAATTTTACTTTTTGCCATTAGTTAGTATTTGGATGGTCTGCTTTCTCTGCTATGATTTTATTTTCTCTGGTGACATCTTTTTAGCCTTAGGAGTGCTTCCATCTAGAGCAGTCCCTTTAAGATATTCTGCAGAGGTGGTTTGTGGGAGGCAAATTCCCTCAGCTTTTGCTTGTCTCAGAATTGATTAATCCCTCCCTCAAATTTAAATGATAATCATGCTGGATACCATATTCTTGGTTCAAGCCCCTTGTGTTTCATTATGTTAAATACATCATGCCATTCTCTTCTGGCCTGTAAGGTTTCTGTTGAGAAGTCTGATTATAGTCTGATGGGTTTTCCTTTGTAGGTGATCTTTTTTCTCTCTCTAGCTGCCTTTAATACTCTGTCCTTATCTTTGTTCTTTTCCATTTTAATTATTATGTGTCTTGGTGTTGTCTTCCTTGGGTCCCTTCTGTTGGGAGATCTGGAGCTTCCGTGGTCTAAGAAACTATTTCCTTCCCCAACAGGGGGAAATTTTCAGCAATTATTTCTTTAAAGACACTTTCTATCCCTTTTTCTCTCTCTTCTTCTTCTGGTACTCCTGTAATGTGAATATTGTTCCGTTTGGATTGGTCACACAGTTCTCTTAATATTCTTTCATTTTTAGAGATTCCATTCCCTCTCGACTCTGAATTTTTTCATCCCGCCGGTGCACTGGGATGGGGGAGTGCTCGGGTCCCACCCAGTCGCGGCTTTGTATCTTACCCACTTTGTGAGGTGCTGAGTTCTTGCAGGTGTAGCTGTAGCCTGGCTGTTGTACTGTATCTTCTGGTCTCTTTTTTAGGATTAGTTGTATTTGTTGTATTTTCACAAATAAATATCGTTTTGGGAGGAGATTTCCACCACCCTGCTCATGCTTCTGTCTTCCCAGAAGTCTCCTCAGTAATTTGCAAGCTATATTTAATTTCAGATTTGGGTGGGTGGTAATGTCATTAAACAGGTTAATTACTAACATGTTATATCAAATACTGAAGTTAATTTATTGGACAGAACTTAGTAATCTTACTTATAGACAGGTACTTCCATAGAACTTTCAATAAATCGAATTCACGATTTTGTCATTGAATGAATTTCTGCATGTTATTTTTTTCTCATATTGATTGTGTGATGAGTAATTGTGCAAATAATCCCGTCAACAATTTTCAGTTTCATACAAATACTCAGTTCCCTGTATAAGAGGCTATACCTCTGCCATACTCAAAGTCCCCTCTTAAATGCAGATCACTAATTAACTTGTTGAAGCAAAACAGGTACTGAAACAAAACACATCACAGACCATCTCATTTCATTATGACTTTGTACTCAGTTGTACTGAGTATATACACTCACAGTATCCTCTTCAATTCCATTTAATAAAAGATTCTGTATGGTCTTTGGATTTGTAAGTCTGAGTAGTTATTTTCTACTAAATTTAGTGTTTTGAGACTGGGTATAATGGAATTTCCAGGCTTTCATCTCAGAAAGATAGTGACTGTATAAGGAAAAGATATATCATTATTTCCTTTACTTCAGATATTTTTCTAAGTCACATAAGGAGTAACCAGAAAGATTAAGTTACAATTTAAATTTCCATCCATTACTTTCTATATACTCCAGCATTCCTAGGATAATATGCATGGGGAATGAATAATCAGATTCTCATTTCCATTCCTTTCCTCCAATGCTGAATATAGCTTTGACCAATTTATTAAAAAAAAAAAGCAGAAAGCAAACTAACATAGAAAACACCAAGAAACAAAGAAAACTATCTTCTTCTCACTAGAAAGACAGATAAGCAAGTCAAACTAAATTATGATCCTGGCTCATGAATATATACATGACCATTCAATTATATCAAAAAGCAATAGGAGTAAGGGAGAATACCTTCTCATTTTGACCATGCATTAAAGAAAGTAAAAACAGACCATTTAAAGTGGAATACATTTTGAACAATGTTTTATTTCCTTAGACATCAAGGCAATTACACGGACAAACTTCTAAATACAGACTTAATATATCTACCACTCAAAAGAAAACTTCAAGTCCATCATTTCTCTTTGAAAATAGTTGTTCTAGTGTTTAATGCCTAGAATAAGGGGTGTCAGCCTTTCCCAAGTACCTCCTTATGATGGTTGATTTCTTTGCTGCTAAAAAAAACACATATGACACAAACAGGGACACATGAGAGTATATGGAATTCAGAAATACCAAATAACTCAAAACAGTAAGCCATTTTTTCCTTAATTTGATATCTATCCTTATTTCAAAGTAAATTGGATCTATATATTTCTGATATTTATATGCTTTAATTATCAAATATTATTTGACAAAGATTATTTGATCCACCCAAACCTTCTGAGTACTGCTATACACTTGTGCAAAGGTTTATTTCGCAGTTCTGGTGGTTAGGACTTAACATGTTTTTTGTGGAGACAGAATTCAACTGACAGCAGTATGTAACTGCCTTCTGCTATGATTTGAAAACACAGAAGTGTGCCTTTTTTTCCTTTCCCAACACTTCTCTGTTTTAATGAAAATCATACATGTCTGGTTTTATACAAAGAAAATGCCAGATGTACAATGAAGGAAAAAAGATATCAAATTAGTTTTTTGAGAATACTTATTCACAAAAGGGATGTGAAGAGATCATTCAGTCACACATATTTACCTTATAAATGAGGTCACTATGTCCCTGAGAGGTTATGTGACATGCCTTGAAAGCAACTCTACAAACATATACTTGAATACTACAATAACTCAACTATATATATATATATACAATAACTCAACTATATATAGATACTGAGCCTGTTTTATATTAGCAGTAATTGTATTGTAGTTATTGCTTACTTGTCCCGAGATGTTTTGGGTTACTTAATTCCTTCAAATACTTTGTCCAATATTTTGCATTTAAAAGTGGACTGAAAGCATAAAAAGATTGAGAATTAGTATTCTAGAGATTTCTGCAATAATAAAATGATCCTTAGCACTGCCTTTGTCAAATTCTGCCTACCAGCTACTGAATGGGCTACATTTTTGATTAACGTATCATCCATAATTAAAAACTTGAAGAAAAAATAATTAAATATAATTCTGGTATCAAAAAAGGAAAACGATCTACTACATAATGCAGTATGAATCTTACACTTTTTCTCAAAAAAACAAGTGAAGGAGCATTTGGTACTTTGCACAGACTATAAATCAAGACAGGTACAGGGCTTTGGTCTTTGCAATTATAAAACTTATCATACACCAATAAGGAATGGTCTAAAAAGAATTGCAAGCCTGTTTTAGGTCTTTGGAATCAGAACAATGTCTGAGCATTTCTTGAAAATATAACAAGTTATTAAGCTTTTTACCTAAAAGGGGCTACATTTTTCATGAATGGTTAATGTTGTATAAAGCAGAGTTGAAACCAACCAGAAATATCACTTATGCTGTTTGCAAAACAAATCATGTGCTTATAGAACCCCACATTCTGAAAGCATATAGCTCCAGAAGTCAGACAAATTTTAAGAATATATTAAGAGAAATGCAAAAGTATTATTCAGGTTGAACTTCAATTAGTATAACAAATGCTTTGATAAATCTACCTATTCTAGCTAAGCTATTGTTCCTTTGAACAAAAAAAGGAAGAACAATTGCCCAGATTTGAAAAGGCAGGGCACGTCTTGAAAGAGGATAGAGAAAGAAGGCAAGGTATGCCATTTTGGATAGTAAAAGAAAGCAAGGAGGTTTTATTATTACCATTATTAATCAACTTTAATGAGATACAATTTGCATGAATAAAATACATCCATTTAAATATTTTTAGCAGTTTTGAAAATGTATATATATATATATATATACTTGTAATTACCACAAAATCAGAATATGGAAACATTTCCATCACTTCCAGTAGATTTCCAGTGACCCTTCCAATTTCCTCTTCCCATCCCAGAAAACCACTGAGATTTACTACTTCAGCATAGATTAGATTGTCATTTCTCTGGTTTCCTATAAATATAATCACACATTCTTTAGACTTATTTATTAAGTGTAATGTTTTTGTTCAATGTTTTTGCGATTCATCCACATTGCTGTATTTATACTTTTTTTGAAAATATTAAAGAGTAGTGTTCCATTATGTGAATAATCACAATTTGTTCATCTTTCACTTCTTGATAGACACTTGAACTATTTTTAGTTTGGGGTTCTGATAAATAAAGCTGCTATGAGCACTCATGTACAGGTCTTTGTATAAGTGTTCATTTCTCTTGATTAATACACCTGATGGGAATTGCTGAATACTGTGTCAAGTAAATATTTAACATTATAAGAAAATGTCAAACTGTTTCCCAAAGTAGTTTTATCATTTAAAAATTTTTCATTTCCACAAGCAGTGAATAAGAGCTCTACTTGCTTCATATCCTTAGAAATATTGTCAATCTTTTTAATTTAGCTATTTCAGGGAAAATGGATTATTATTTGGATGAGTAACTGATGATAAAGTTAAGCATAGTTTCATGTGCTTATTTGGCATCTAATAACTTACTTGGTTAACTGCATGTTCACTATTTTGGTTGGATTGTTTATTAGTGAGTAATCAGTTTTTTGATATAGCAGTCCTTTATATACACACACACACACACACACACACACAGAATATTTTTTTGGTCTTTCTCAATGCATTTTTATTTTCAAGTATACACTTTGAAGACCTAAAATGTTTTTAATTTTTTACCATTTTCATTTTATTGATTCTGTCCTATTTATCATTTTATTTTTTTCATGTTTTTGTGCTCTAACAAAACCAATAAACAAAGGAAAAACAAACTTTGCTTATTCCAAGATTGTGACTATATTTTTCCCATTTTTTTCCCAGAAATTTTATAGTTTAGCTCTTACATTTATGGCTATGATCTATTTCAGGTTTTATTTTTGTATATATATATATATATGCACATATATGCAAAATTAGATATATGCTTAGTGTATATATATATATGCTTATATATGTATACATTCAGATATATGTTCAAATACATATGTATGTAAGTATATATATGTGTATATATATATATATATATATATACACACAAAACTACAAAAATTTAGATAAAAAATACATTAGGAGAAATGTAAAAGTATTATTCAAGGTAAACCTTGAAAGCATAACAAATGCTTTGGTAAATTTACCCATTCTATTTTTACAGCAAATAGTGGCTGATGAATTAAATATTCAGAACTATTTGATAAGCCTTCAATGATAGTTTAGGATTTGAGGAAAAGCACATGAAGTAGCTAAGCTATTGTTCCTTTGAACAATAAAAGGAGGATCAATTGCTCAGATTTGAAAGGAAGGGCATGTCTTGAATAGATTAATATATATATGAACCCATATATGCACACATATTTAAAATGGTTTCTGTACTTATCCATCTGAATAGGGATTAAGCTAAATATTAGTTCTTAACTGCTTTCCCTGATAGTAATTCAGTGCCACAAGTTTACTTTAGCCTTTCTTCCTTGCTTATATTTAACTTCCCTCTTTGAGAGTTAGAAACCTGGGAAACCTGGCTCTCACCGTCCACCACCTATATACTTATTTTTTCAACCGAGTATACATATAAAGCTGTTTCAGACTTTTTAAACCTGTATTTAAGTTAAGAAACATAAACAAATGCAACATGTGTGCCTTGTTTCAAGACTGATTTTTTACGAATAGTGAAATAAATATATGCATGAGACAATCTGAACACTGTTGGAGTATTTCATGCTAGTACTCTGTTTTTTATGTTTGTTGTGATAATGATATTGTGGCCATATTTGTAAAATGAGTCCTTAACTTTTAGAGTGTGGCTATGAGTAGATAACTGTTAGTTAATTACACTATTCTTTCCTCTTTTGTATTTTCTATAATGAAAAGTGAAATTATAAATGACATATGTATATGTATAACATATACATGTGTACACATACAGATATAGTTTATATATTTACATATTGGGAGAAACAAGTTACAGTAGCTGGACAGTTAGCCATTCACTTTATTGGGAGGGCACCACCAAGGAAGAAAAACGAAGTGAGGTAACCAGGTCTTATTTTCATGTCAGTCAGATCTCTGGGAAAACACACAATACTATCTGCTCAGAGAAGAGGATCTTACCTACAGAATCACATTTTCCTACTGTTTCCTTAATTGTTGTATGAATATGGTTAAAGTAATATTTCCTGGTACCAAGGTTGAAATTGGGGGAGAATAAAGGGATAATTTTGATGAGAAATGTGTTGGCTCCTTCAAACACATACTGATTCTGTCAGACCTTATTAATGACCATACTGTCTGTAATATTATCGTCAGATGTGTCAATCCACAGCAACAACAAAAACCTGTCCCAGCTTTCACATATTTCCACATTCACTTCTGGTGTTCTACCTGCCGTGGGTCTGAACAAATGTGTATGACATTTATTTATCATTATGGTATCACACACAGTCACACACAGTCACTGTTCTAACAATCCTGTGCTCTGCCTGTTCATCGCCCCTCACCAGTCCCTGGCAACCACTCACCTTTTTACTGTCTCTATGCATAGTTTTGCCTTTTCCAGAATGTCATATAATTAGACACACACAGTATGTAGCCCTTCAGATTTCACTTATTTCATTTAGTAATATGCATTAGAGATTTGTCTAAGTCTGTTTATGGCTTAATACCTCATTTCTTTTCCAACTGAATATTATTCCATTGTCTGGATATGCCACAGTCTGTTTATCCATTCATCTACTGAAGGACATATTGGTTACACCCAGGTTTCAGCAATTAGAAATAAAGCAGCTATAAAATCTTTGTGCAGCTTTTTGTGTGGATACATATTTTTAACTCTTTTGGTAAACAACAAGGAGAATAACTGCTAGATTATAAGAGTATGTTTTGTTTTGTAAGAAACTGACAAACTGTCTTCCACTGTGGCTGTACCATTGTGCATTCCTGGCAGAAACATGTGAGAGTTCCTGTTGCATCCTTGCCAGTGTTTGGTGTTGTCAGTGTTCCAGGTTTCAGTCATTCAGTAGAGTGTGTGTAGTGGTATCTCACTGATGTTTTAATTTTGCATTTCCTTGATGATACATGATGTGAAACATCTTTTCATATGCTTATTTGCCATGTGTGTATCTTTTCTGGGGAGGTATCTGTTAAGGTTTTTGGTTCATTTTTTTAATCAGTGTGTTCATTTTCTTAATATTGAGTTCTAAGAGTTCTTTATATATTTTGGTAAACAGCCCTTTATCAGATGTTTCTTTTGTAAATACTTTGTCTCACCACTCATCTTTTTACTATATACATGGTATGTTCACTTAGGAAAAAAATCTTATGCTTATGTATATTAAGAATACAAATAACATAGCTTACAATATCTAAGAATGAGTTTAAAAATAGCTTTAAAAATTCAAGCATGGGAGCAATTGTTGGCAACTACCTTTGCTGAAAATCTACCTCTTGTGTTTTATGATCCAGCATTTTACCCTCTTCAGGCATATAGCCATGAGAAATACATGAATTTTTATGTGTGTACACACACATATAACAGCAATAGTTATAAGAGCTCAAAGCTGGAAACAATCTAGAAGTCCAGAACCACAAATGTATGAGTTAATTTTGGAAAGTTTGTAATACTGTGCAGTCTAGAAAATTAATGAACTACAGATATATAACATATGAATAAATCTGACCTACATAATGAGGGGTGAAATAAGTCAGACACAAAAAATGTAATCAAAAAGTAAATAAACTGTGGTATTAGAGGACAAGAGAAACATTTAAAAATATTGTTACAGTTTTCTCATGGATATTTTTAACACAATTAGTTCACTATTAATCACTACTAATTATGTCTGTTCATTGGTTGTGTTGGTTTGTTTAGACAGCACTTATTTAAAAGAAAGGTAAAGGATATAGGCTGATATATAATATTAAAAAAACTTTATATTTTTATGTTAAAGTGTTAAAATATATGTATAATTATTTTTTTGTACATTATTATTATTATTATTTTTTGGTCTGAGCCAGATTTCTAAAACATTGATTACCTTGCTAAATAAAATATACTAGGATCAATGGATTATAGTAAAACAAACTAGGATCAATGGATTTGTAAGTCAGAGCTCCCTAGAAAATTCTGAGTAAGATTTAAACTAGTTAGAGTATAAAACAGATGTTTCACAGCTGATATTTTTTCTGCTATGTGAGATAAGCCTGTAAGTTACACATATCTCTTATACTATTATAGCCCAGAAAATGTCCAGTATAGGAAGGAAGTACATGGGGAGCTTCCCTTATTTGCCTCTGACTTCCTTGTAGCACCTGATTGTATCCTTGGACTCATTAGAGACTCTTAAAAATGCATAAGCTCTCTAATTTTTGTTTTATAACACAATCATGTGTGTTAACTCAGTTATATATTAATTATAGAAAAAATATGGGTATATATATATAATATATTATTATATACATGTAAATTATTATATAAGTAGAGTATAATGGTCAAATGTATATTCATGTATATTTTATATCATGTTATATAATAAGGGTATGTTATTTATGACTGTTCTCTTACATAGTATACTACTTTTTATCCATGAAGTAATGGGTGATACAGGGATTATTTAGAAACTGATCAGCAATAACTTGAAGAGTTATAACAATCAGTTATGGCTAGTCTTATGACAATCAAGAGTAGTAATCATATACAAATTTGTGATGAATAGTGATATGAAGCTCTAGATTGAATGAAGCATGTTTCACAACTGGAAAAATTTTCAGGTACAGTTGGCAGTATAAAGCAAATATCTGTGTGAGAAAATGGCAGGTAAGATAATGTGATAATATGGAGGAAAGGTCTCTCAAACTTATACTGTTTCTCTCTTGAACAAAGTTGAAATTGGAAGCATATACTCGGTTTTGAGACTAGAAGCATGACAAAAATGAAACCTGACAAATATTTTTCTTATGATAGGGTAAATTCAACACAATGACTTTTTTATCTGAGAAAGTGGAACATGCCATCCTGAACTTTGTCCATGTAATGATTTAACCTGTTAAACCTCAGTGACCCTTAAATGTAAGATGGAAATAATACTATTTACTATGTTAATTTGGTGAGATCATTAAATTACACAATGAAAGTAACTTGGAACAGAGACTAAAACATAGTAATAAGTTTTGGTGTTTATGCTTTGTTCATTAGATTGGAACAATATGAAAGTCCTTAAATTTGTAAAACTGTAAAATCCAGTGTATGTTTTACCAGTTTCCTACCTCTACCCCACCTCAATGGCTACTGTGATCATGGTAGTACATAGGGATATGAATTTTTTCTCACTGAGCTCCTGGGTAACTAAGCTGAGCAAAGCTTCCTGATAACCAGCACTGGACATGCAGTATGAGACAAAATAAAACTTTTGTTCTGTCAAACCACTGAGATTCAGGGGTTGTGTCTTGCTATTGCATTATTTAGACTAAACTAGAGGTAGATAAATGCTATTTGAAGGGAACAAGTTAGTACTAAAATCTTTGGCAGTACCTGTGATATGGTTTGGAGAAACCTAATAAGATAGTGCTATAAGATGCTGACTGAAAATACATTTCATAATAAAACAGAAAAATAAAGTTCAGTGTTAAGGAGAGTCAAAGAAAACACTAAAATATTATTTTAAAGCAATCAATAAGGGATGGAGAAGTGATTAATGAAAAAACAGAGCTATCATTAGGCTCATTAAAGTATTAAGTGACTAACAGAAGCACAGAAGGAATAAATCTCCCAGGAGAGGCACTTTGAAGATACCCAGATTTAGAGATCCTAACTTAAAAAATGAAAAGCTTTATTAGAGGAAATAGTAAATGAAAAAACAAATGTGCATTTTATATTCCTATTCAGTTGTGATTATATTTTAATCTCTTGGATATTAATCAAACATTAAATGAATTCATTAATTATATATATAATTATATATAAAGATCAAATTCAGCATTCTATGTCATTTGTGCCACTTATTAAAATTAAAATTACTACCAAATTAGGGGAAAAAATGACATAAAAGGCATAGAAAAAATTTATCATTTTATGCTTAATTTTTACCATCCTATGATTGCATTTTTCTGTTAAATCACAAACATAGTTTGTGCTAAAGATGCATTTGCATGATCAATTTTAATCTCAAATGATAAATATCTATAGTGATAGAAGGTTCATATTGCTTACATTTAATTTTGAAATACACATCAATAAGCACTGCCTCAATGAATAAATGCAACCGAAGGAAAAAGAAGTTATTTAGTATAATTGAGCACTAATTATGGGACAATATAGGAATGGAGGATACTCAATCCCTTTTCTCATAGACTTTATAACAAACTAGGAGAGATAACATAATTATACAAATATTAACATATGTATAAAGCCACTTAGGAAATAGTAGTTGACAATGATTAATTAACAGTAGTTAATTGCAAAGGAAAGAATGCATATATAAACAAGCAGAGTTAATAGGATAAAGCTGAGAAATTTTCTCAGAAAAGGATTTTGGTTGGATTTTAATCGAAGTTTTGTTGTCATTTTTTAAATTGTATTATATATATATCAGGAGACTTTGGAGGACATGTACATAAATCTCATTTCACCTGTAATGGCGGAATGTACTCTGTCCTCTCTCTCCAGAACACAGAGCATTTGTCAGAAGTCTTTTTACCTTATTTCATTGACTCTTTTTGTTTTCCTCTTACTAGGCTCCAAACCTGGGGTCATATAGGCTGTTAAAAATAGCTGTGTATTGGCTGAACTAAAGCAATTAATGAAGCAGATTGGAGATACCATTTTGATTACCACAGACAAAATAGGTCTAGTGTGGAACTGTTCCAAAATACGAAACCAACTGAAATCAAATACTTGGATGAACTATGTGTAGAGAATCTGACATGAGCCATTAAGGTACTGCTGCCTGTTTTGAGTTCATTGTTAAATTGTTACAAAATCATTTCTTTCCATCATGTACAAATGGATCCTAAAATGGAAAGAATCTACTGAAAAGGGAACTGATATTCCAAAATGGCCTTCTATGATAATTGCAGTATTTTTACCTGCTTAAATAGTTTGCATTTGGAAAGGAAAAAGACAATAAATTCCTTTAATTTTTTTCATTTATACAGAGGGAGGAAGCTTAGTACAAAAATAGAATAGCAAGTATAACAACAAAGGCAGTAATCTTAGACAACTCTATAATTTTTCTCAATATGTTATTTTACAGCAGCATCGGCATCTGCAGTATGCTGCATTTGCTGGGCAGTAATTTAAGTCTCAAAAGGAACAAAAGTACTTTGCAAACTTAAATGTATTTCTTTAGGGACCAGTCTAACCACTACAAAAATAGCTGTTGTATTTCACCCCTACGCAGTTACAAATCAAAGTGCAAAATAATTTTAAAAGGTAGTTAAAGGATGGAGAAAAACACTAAAAGTAATGGTTGTTGCATAGAGAAGTTAAGTAGGCAAAACATAATCATCTCAGAATGAGGTAATTTGACCAGGGCTCTAGGACAGAAATTTCTGTACTTCTTCATTAAGTATAAAATATGTTACAGTCTCTGTGCTCAACAGATTAGGCTTTTTTACTTCAAATGAAGCTTTTCAATTGATTTAGCTCCTTAGGCATGGATAAAACAGGATGGCAAATAAAAAGCTAATTGTGCACTATACTGTAGAGATGAAAACAATATTTCATAAAAAGATAAGTTATGATCTATGTTATATTATGGAAGCCAGTTAGATGACAACTATTTTATTATTTATTTGTCCATCCATTCACACACTCATCTAAATTACGGTTCTCTGGTATGCCTAAATTAGGTGGGGTAGGAGGGGAATGCAGTAAGAGTTGATGATGGTCTCACTCTGGTTTTAAGGATCTTAGCTAGTTTAGAAAGAAACTATGGAAGCATTTTGACCCTAGGATAATTTCACACAACAAGCATCCAAGGTTCTGCTCAGAGATGGATGTGAAGGATGTGACTATTAGATTTTACTTTGATGTGTTATGCCCCTAACACTGCCCCCCCCCAGGAAAAGCTTATCTGCTTCAACAGTAAGGTGTATATGCACCTAATTATTACTACTGTGAGGGAACAAACTTCTAACTTCTTGAATAGTACTGTGTTTTATTCAATGTTTAATACACAGACCACAAAAGACCTGGGATTAGCATCCACTGTGTAATAGCAAATACATCCACAGAACTCAGAACAACACAGAATGAAGGCAGAAGTAACAGACTGGAAATTCAGAAGTGGCACTAGATTTATCTCCCTGATAAATTCATTCTTAGGAAAAGAAACTATATAAAATTAAACACTGGGTATTCTGTGAGTTTGCAGCTCAAAGAGATGTAAGAAGAGAAAAGTCCTATGAACATTTGTCTCTGTTGCTCTGTCATGAAAACTATGCTTATAAATTTAGTGCATAAGTAGGCTCTTTTTAAAGTTTAGAATCCCCAAAATAATTTCTTGTGGATTCTTTATTCTTTTCCAATTATTATTGTCTTTGTATCTCATTGGACTCTAGAGCTTATGCTTAGGTTTTTCAGATTTTCAAACCTTGATAACATCTCTCGATCTCTTCTGGAACCTTATGTGTGCCTACTTGGCTTAAAAATACCAGAACGAAACAATTACTGGTGCTTTTGACCACCACATGCTGATGAAGCTCCAACCAAGTTCACCTCTACTGTGTCAGTCAAAATGTTAGCACCCCTGGTTCATCGGAGTTCATTGGGTCTCCAAGAGAAAGGTGCACTGAATCTTTTCTGCTTTGTTTTACATGAGCTTTTCTCATTCCACAGTACCAGCAGGGAAGAGAAAACATGTTAGCATATTCACTGACTTAAGGTATATACACTATGGTGTCCTTTCTTATTTTAAGAATGTTTTGCTATCTATTCCCATAAGTGTTGACTGACCGCTTGCTTGACAGCATTTCTTTCTGAATGTATTTCTTGTTTATTAATCCTGATGCACTTCGCTTTCTTTTCCTCCTTTTCCTTCTCTTTTGATCCTTGATACTCTACACTTATAAGCAAGTTAGGAGTGCATGCATAACATTTGCATAAGTTGGATTTCCCTCAGAATGGGAGTAAGAGTGGTTATGTGAAGAACAAATGAGTACTGCATTAGGTACTGCAAAGGTGATTCTCTCCCTTTTTCTTATAAACCTAAGTACCTCCCCATAAGAAAAAGGGTTTCTGCTGAAATTACTGACTCTTACAATAATGCTGAAACTATATGAAAAAGAAGAAAGAAAACAAAACAGATATCTTAAAATGGCTGCGAGGTGAGAAATATACTTTGTATTACACTAACTTGCTACTAAAGCAAAGACATATTACTGACCACAAATAAACTGAAAAAAAAATGATACTGTTAATTTCTGGATGATGTTTAACTTCCAGTTTGAAATACTAGATTCTCCTTCTATATTACCATTTTTCAGCTTCCAATTCCTTTAAAGGAAAATTTAAAAACTATAATGCTTTGCTTACTGTTGTTGCTTCTGATGTTGGTATTTTGTTTACTGTCTTTATTTGCCTAGGGTGATGGTCCTTATTAAACCACAGATTCTTCAGAGTTTTATCTGAACTCTATCTATTTTACTCAGAGGATGTTATGTATTTCTTTTGTATGTAAGTACCA
>JAQQAC010009165.1:24407513-24443880 GCA_029783875.1 Phataginus tricuspis
TGGTATCTATATAACATCTTCTTATGACTATACTACATATTTTTGAACAAGTTAATTTTATTCTTAAAAAGACAAATGTAATATAAGTTGCTTTACAAATTTAACTTACAAGTTGGAACCAAATATTAAAACTCCAAATATTACAATATGTCACAAATTGTTAAAATACATTTATTTCCTTTTTTAAAGGAGAAATAGCAGGTTTAAAAGTTCAATAAGAAATTTTAGTTTAAGATGATGGTCTGAACAATTATACTTAAAAGTTGTTTCCTCCCTAAAATCCCACTTAAATTACAATAGTTACAAAATGCAATAGGGGATAAATCCAGAAAAACACAGAATATTGTAAAACTACATTGCCTTACTCTGTTCTAGCTGCTGTAACAAAAAATACCATAGACTGGGTAGCTTATAAAGAACAAAAATGTATTTCTCACAGCTCTGGAGGCTGGGAAGTCCAAAATCATGGCCCAGGTGAGGGCCCACTGCCTAGACTGTTGTCTTTTCGCTGTAACTTCATATGGAGGAAAGAACAAGGAATCTCTCTAGATTGCTTTTAAAAGGACATTAATTCCATTTATGAGAGCCCAATCATCATGACCTAATTACCTCCACAGGCCTCACTTCCTAATACTATCACCCTAGGGGTTAGATTTCAACCTATAAATTTTGGGGGGACACAAACATTCAGACCATAGCACACCTGAAGAAGGACTTTTTATCATAAATCTGTATGTAATATAAAGTGGGTAGGATTGAGGAAATAAATAAATAAAACTGGAGAAAATCACAGATCAAAATAGGTGCAGAAAAATCTTCAATAGGTGTACCCATTCTGCTCAAAGGACCCACATATACTTAGTTAGCAGGTACAGAGGAAATGGCTGGATGGAATATAATTTTCTCATTAAAAATAAAGTGGCATTCTCTCAAAAAAAGTGAAAATGCACTAGGGAATGGATAAGAGCTTTAAGGATAGAAGTCAGTGGTCAGAATAAATTCTATAATTTGGCTTTGGAGGAGGTGACTATTTATTGCAACCTCTCCATCCATGTACATAAGTAGAGCCTTTTCTGAAATAATAAACAAAGGGCTTCTATGCAGGTCTTATATTCCAATGAGAAGACTAATGGTGAAATAGATTAGAAGATGAGTATAATCACTTTAATTAACCATCTTAAACTCAATTCATAAAAAGATAAAAATTAAAAAAAAAAGAGTAAAGAAAAATAAAATAACAAGACAGAAGGTACAAGATGACTGCAAAAAGGAGAAACAATTTTGGAAATACAATCTTTAAAATTCTTATCAATATTCTCAGAGATAGCAACATATCCTTAAAGAAAAATCAAATTGCTACTTAAAGGCAAAAAAAAAAAAGAAGGATTTCTAGAAATTAAAAATATTTTAATAAGATATCTGGATACAGACAACTAAAAGGAGTGTCACTCTCACTCTTACAAAGCAAAAGAGTCAGATTAACTTTCAAACTCATGACTTTTTCAAGCCCATTCAAGAGCTGAGGTTGCAGAACAACTAACTTGCCTCAAATATAAGGAAAGACAGGCACCTGCTGGGAGAGGAGAGGTGTGTACTTATCTAGGGAAATTATACAAGACACCTGTAAGTATGCTGGGTGTGTGAAGTCCCTGGAAGATCACAGAATTTGGGAAAGTTCCCATTCTCTTGTAGGTTCTTTCCAAACAAAACTCACCAGATATTCACAGAAAATATCAGAAAGACCCCTAAGAAAATGTCCAGTATGGTACAGACCTGGGAGAGGGAAACAACAGCTATTTGGACAGGGCAAGAAATTCCACCCAGAACCTTTACCCCTATCTTGTCCATATTTCCCCGATACAATCTCTGAAGAGAAAGACAACAAAGGAGAGAAAGGAAACCAACACAGTTAAGCAAAAAAAGGATATTACTAAAGATCCTACATGTGTTTAAAAAGGGCCATAATGAAATATTATGAACTACCTCATGCCCATAAATTCAACATTCACCCTTAGGTTTAAAACTCATTGTAGCTGAGGAGGAGTAAGGGAACTAGAAAAATTAATATCCTGGGTGAGTAGCTCCTAGGAACAGGCACTGGGCCGGCAAGAAAATTCAATTCCAACCACCTCTCCCATCACCAAGCTACCAAGTGTTGAATGAGAAGTAACAGGAGAAAATTGGTGGAGAGGGATAAAGAAGAACATGAAAAGAGACGCTGAGGCACAAGAGAAGGGAAAACTGAAAACTCAGAGCCAAGCAGGCAGTGCTCTGGAAAACTAACACAACTCTAAACACAAGTTATCACCACAGAAACTTAAAGAGCATGATGCCCTAAGCATCACCATAGCAACAATAAATATGAAATCCAGCCCAGCTCCCCAGTAAGACTATGATTGCCAGACAGAATGAAAATCCAAGAGCTAAATATATACTGTCTGTAAGAATCCCACTGTAAATACAAATGTGTAGATTAAAGAAAAAAGGAAGGAGAAAAATGTGCCAACCAAGTGCTAACCAAAATAAAGATAATACTTTACTATATAGTAACATCTTTAAAGATGATTACCAATATCAGACAAAGTTCAAAGAATATTATCATAGGGAAAGAAGGACATGATATAATGATGAATTGGTCAATTTTCCAAGAAGATATGATAATTTTAAATATGAATGTACCTAAATACGGAGCTCTGCCCCCATAGAAAAAGGTAAAAGTAAAAAAGAAATAGAAAAAGTACAACTAAATTTAAGGAGTTGAATACTCCTTTCTAATGAATTGATAGGAAAATCAGAGAAAATAAGTAGGATAAAATAGACCAGAAAAACCCTTTATATCAACTATAACTCAATGACTTTTACAGAACACTTTGCTCAACAAAAGTAGAATAAGCTTTCTTTTTAAGTATACATGGAACATTCATCAATATCGACTTTATTCTGAGTCACAAAACAGCTCAACAAAATGTAGACATCATACAAAGTACATGCTTGGAACATGAAAGAAAAAGTCAATGGATAGTACACAAAATTTTGATAGTAAGTAACTCATTTCTAAATAACCTAGGGTCAAAATACTCAAGAAAAAAATGTATTTTGAACTTAATGAAAATTAAAATGTAACTATCAAAAATTTTGAGATGCATTAATAACAGTACTTAGAGTGAAAGTTATAGCATTAAATGCTTGTATTGGAAAAGAAGGCATTTCAAATTAGTGTTCCAAATTTTAATCTTAAGAAACTAGAAATAGAGAACTGAAATGAACTCAGACATGAGGAAAACATAAAAAGAAATTAATATTGAATACAGTAAAAAAAGAAAAAGAAAAATCCAACAATTTCAAAACTAGTTTTTTACTGTTTTAATAAAATTGATAAAATGGCTATGCAGACTGACAAAAAACAAATGCAAACAAACAAAAAACAGAGAAGAGACAAATTACCAACACAATTAAGCAAAAAAAGGATATTACTAAAGATCCTACATGTGTGAAATATTATGAACAACCCATAAATTCAACATTTTACATGAATCATAATTCTTTGAAAAATACACACTATCAAATCTCATTCAAATAGAAATAGATAACGTGGTTTGCCTGATAAATTTTTTAAGAAACTGAATCATATTTAAACTCTTTGAATAAGGATAACCCCATTCCAGGAGTTTGTCTTGAGGAGTTTCACTGGTGACTGATACCAAATGTGTTACATTCCATATCCTCTAGAAATCAGGAGAGGAGGGATTACTGCCCAAATATTTTTATGAGGCCAGATTAATCATATTAACAGACCTAACAAGAAAAAAGCTCAAGATCCTATCAATAGATGAAAGCATTAAAAAAAAATAAGAGAGCGACATCAATTTATGATAAAGTCTCAGTAAATTTGGAGTAGAAGAGAATTCTTCCTCCTGACAAAGATATCTACAAAACATCTACTGTTAACATCATACTTAATAGAAAAGGCCTGTATGCTTTACCCATAACATCAGGGACAGGGCAAGAATGACCCCTCTCCTGACTCACATTCAAAACTGTGCTGGATATTAGAAAATGTAAAGACAGGTGAAAAAAAAGTAAAAGCCTACAGAATATAAAAGTAGAGATAAAACACCTTCTATTCAGTTGATATGATTTTCTATGTGGAATATCTGAAAGAGTCAGAAATTTTTCTAGAATTAATGGTGTTTATCAAGTCTTAGGATACAAACATAAAAATGCCAATTGTATTTCTGTATTAGCAATGAACAAAAGGAATTAAAAAATATTTACTGTAGCACTAAATAAAATTAAAATATTAAGTAAAACCCTTACAAAATACGTTCAGGATCTCTTTGTTGAAAACTATAAGACACGAATGAAAGAAAACAAGAACTAAATGGAGATATACCATGTTCCTGGATTGGAAAATCAGTATTTTTAAGAAATGAATTATCCCCAATTCCATATGTAAATTCAGTGCAATCCTAGTTCAAATCCCAGCACGATTTTTGTAGGTATCTGCTGGTTGACTTCATAATTTATATAAGAAAGACAAACTTTAATAGACAAAAATGATTTTTAAACTGCAGACTAAGTTTGGAATATTCACACATCTCTATATTTAAATATTTACTTGAAAGCTATGATAATCAAGACAGTGCAGTGTTGGTCAAACGATAGATCCTTAGATTAATGGAATACAACAGACTAGAAATAGAATACCCAAAAGCTAGTCACCTGATTTTTTAAACAGTTTTATAAAGCATTCTGTTCGTTGGATGCCTGCTACTCCCACCCTCCCTCCATTCTCTATCGTCCATCTATTCCTCATAAATTGTATTATCTATATTTCACAAATTCCATCTGTACCTGCATCCCAGTTCAGCGTTCAGGCGGCCCAGGAGACTCCAGACACTATCAGCTGATTCACCTTGCAGCCCACTGGCTCCCGGATCTTTTAAGGCTCTTTGATCACCACCAGGCCCTCCAGGGAGAGGCCCCAGGAAATGACTGAAGGATTCTTGGGGGGCCCCACGGGCAGCAGCATCCCAGAAGAGCCCAGAGTTCCCAGCCTCCACCCGCTCTTTCAGGTCCTGTGGTAGCTGAACACCTCCATTGTAAGCCTCCTTGAAGCGAGTTGACTGACAGCCGGCTCCGTGGAGAACTCCGGCATGGCACCCAAGAAGTGTCCCAGGGTGAGGCTGGACTCAGCCAACCACATCCCATCTGGTGGAACTCGCCAGGTGCATGGTGTCCACGGTTTCTGGAACACAGGCTGCACCAGTCCTCGGCCGGCGGAACGGCTCCCGGACGCTGGCTGGAGGCACGCGTGCACAGAGCCTCGCGTGGTTTGCGCGCCGCGGGACTTCCTGCGCCGGGGCCGCTCCCGGAGGCGCGCCTGTCCCTGCGAGCTACAGCCGCCCTGTCAGCAGGAAAAGCAGACATGCCCGCTGGGCGCTGCAGGGCCTCGGCTGAATCTTGTAGGAAGAAGGTGTCACACTGGTCTCACTCTGGGTGCTGCCGGCGCTGGAAGAGCGCTTCAGAGTTCCAGAAGGAGCTCTTGAGGAGTTTGTCTGTCGGCATCTGGGTGAAGCCCAGCTTGAGGAGGATCTGCCGGAACTGCGTGCCGACCTTGAGCAGGGGATGTGGGGGTCGGTTGCTGGGGAGGACCCCGTGAGCCGAGAAGCTGTAGGACTTGAAGGTCTGGGCCACCTAAGAGGCACTGGAAATCATCTCTGGGCCCTGCTCTGCCTCCTGCTCGAAGATGCTGGTGCAGAAGGCGCCGCCTTTGCTCGCCTAGTAGATCTTCAGGTCAGTTCAGTCAGCAGCTTCCTGTGCCTGAGCTGTGCCCAGTCTTTTGCCTCTCTTCGCCGAGCTTCTCAGCCTCCCCTCCCCGACCAGCCGGAGCTGCTACTGCACCTCATCCTCCAAGCTGTCTCCCACTCCAAACATCTGCCACACTTTTCTCCACGGGGACCCACTTGTTGACAAGGCCTTGCTGACCGCGTGGCTGGGCAGTCACGTGAGCCCACTCTGGCCAGGCCCGCCAGAGGGACACTGGGAAACACCCAGGACTGGTGGCTGCTGTCCCGGCCAATCTCCTCGCCCCCTGTGGTAAGCTCCCACCATCTGATTGCTATAAGAAATACCTGTTGTGCTGTTGTCGATTCAGGTGCCAGGAATTTTTAGCCCCCCAGGTGGCAGTCTTCACACTGTTGGGTATACACTTGACAAAATCGCTGCTGTTCTTACTTTGGACATTAAGCACCTGCTTGTCCACCTCCTTCATGGGCAGGGGTCCCTGAACATAGTGGCCACAGTCAGATAGTGGCCATGGCAGAGGTCACAGGCTGCCATCACGTTCTTGATGTCTAACATCTGCCGAGTGAGGTCTGGCACCATCGGGGTCTACTACCGCTGGCTGCCCTGGCTGGTGAGTGGAGTGAAGCAGCAGGTGAAGAAGTGTCGGTAGGGAAGTGGACTATGTTGATGAATAGCTTGCTGTAGGCTAGCCAGGAAGCACAGGCAGGTGGTGTCTGCAGTCATGGTGACCAGCACCAAGGTGTTTCAGCTCATTGGGTGTGGTCAGATTCAAGATTGTGCACTGAGTGTCACAGAGGGCTTCATTATCAGTGCAACAGGTCTTATCTGTGTTTTCTAGGACCTGAAACTGGAGACTGAAAGGGTAGCATGATAGGGCTTCACTACCCTGTCCAACAAGAGCACCGTGCTGAATGTATTCATGATCTTGTCCAGGTACTCCTCTTGGATCTTGCTATGAGGAGGGTGCCCATTCCAGATCCAGTACCACCCAGGGAGGGTGTCAGCTGGAAGCCCTGCAGGCAGTCGCAGCTTGTAGCCTCCTTCCTCAGGACATTTTAATAATGCAAAATTGTTCCTGGTTCTAAATGAAAAATATAAAATCATGAAATATTTACAAAATGTTCTTTTAAGAAGAAATTGTAGGAGAAAATTTACCTATGGTTTAAGCAGAGGTATATTCGATACAACAAAGCATAATATGTAAGGGGAAAAATGATACTGTTACATTGGACTTTACTAAAATTTAAAATTATTGTCCTACTAATAGCACTGTTAAGTGAATGAAGGGACAAGAGATATACTCAAAGAAAAGTTTGTGGATTAAATTTCCAATTCAAGACTTGTTTGCAGAATATATAAAGAAATCTCACAACTCAACAGTAAGAAAATAACCTAATAAACAATATAGGGGAAAGATCTGAAGATAGGTGTCACCAAAGAAGATAGAGATATGGCAAATAGGTGTATGAAAAGATGCTCAACATTGTTAATCATTACGTAGTTGTTATCTCAATGAGATAACACTGTATACTTATCAAAATACCAAAAATAAGCAAATAAAATAACAATAATAAAACTGGCAATATCAAGGGGTGCCAATAATGCAGTGCACTAGAGGTCTCATACAATTCTGTTAGAAACACAAAATCACAGGCATAATGGAAAACATTTTGGCAGTATTTTATGAAGTTGGATATAATTCTAATTCCAATATGAACCAATAGTATTACTAAAGAAAATGAAAAACTTTGTTCACACACACACACACACACACACAGCTATATACAAACATAGCTTCACTCACAATCACCAACAATTAGGAAAAAAAAAAGCCTTTCAGTCAATGAGTGGATAAACAGACTTTTGTATATCCTTACAGATAACTCCTAAATCTTCAACACATTTGGCTAAGTGAATGAAGTTAGACACCAAATACTACCAACTGTGTGATTTCATTTATATATGATATTCTGGAAAAGATAAAACTATAAGGATGGAAAATAGCAGTTGGTGCTATGCCCTGGGATTTGGGAAGAAGAGGCTGAATATAAAGGAACTGTATTTGGGTTGATGGAATTGTTCTGCATGAAACTGTAGTGGTGAATACACATCTTTAAGAATTTGTCAACACACATGGAACCATGCATCACAAAGAATGATTTTTAACACATAAATTTTTAAAAATCAGGATAGTGAGATAGATGGAGTATAACAATATAAATGAACTACAACTGAGTCATATAACCACACTGAAGGGGATGGGGAAAAAACTGTTGGAAATAAATTTGGAAAATAGTGTTTTGACTGGATATTGTTAGTATAAATAAATAAGGAAATGTATGCAAACACTCTACCTGGTAAATGTGTTTCTTCCTTGGATATTGCTTAACAAATCCAAAACTACTTTATTTTCATAATAAGGCTGAACAAGTAAGTATATGTTTGTACATAATTAAAGCCAGGTTTTTCACTGTTGGGGAAAATGGAAGGTATAAATAACTAAATGTGTAGTACTAGAATAAATGCTGTGCTGCTGGACTGGAGTGTCGATACTAAATGTAGGTGATAGATGACAGACTACATTCATACATTCATGCACACAAAGTTACAGATATATGTGCATGCAGGAATTGATGAATATATATTCCTAGATCTATTCACAAAGAGGAATTAGAAGCAGCAGCAATAAGCACACCTAGTGCCTATATCTTGGTTTCTAAACATAATTTTGTAGTAGAGGACCCAGGGCTCCTTGGTAAAGTTGTTGATTTCAGGTCTGTGGCAAGAAATATACAAGATGAGCCTTGAGCATTTAGTGGCATCAGAGACCAAAAACATGTTAAAAGGACACAGGGACCAATCTTAAACAGCTCCCAATGGACCAAGCTGAATAACAAAATAAGGAATGACAGAATAGGTTTACAAACACCAAATAACTATCCATGAGTTCATCTGGCAATAAATAAATAACTGAACAAATAAATGGAAAGAAATGACATCTCTTCTTTGTAGACGAGTAGGTATAGAAGGAGTGAGAGATACAGAAAATCATCATTAGGACACCACAGTAGTAATTGCTGCAGGCATGATCTTCAGTGGGTGATGAAATTAGTGCATGCTTGAGCAGAATTAGTTATTTTCATATTCTCAAAATATCTTCCCTCAATTATTTAGTAATTACAAAAGGAACAATGGTGACTTCACAGTGTCCCAATAGGCATACTCTTTACCCAGGTAAGGTAACATGAATCATACTTAATGTGATATTGAATACCCTAATATGGTGCACTGAGAAAGGATCATCACTTCTGTGATATTCTTCCCCAAAATGCATAACCTCAGTATACTCATTAGAAAATAACAAACTCAGATTGAAGGGCACTGTAAAAATAAACTGGCCATTACTTTTCAAAATGTTCAAGGTCTTGAAATGCAAATACAAGAAAAGACTTGTGGAACTTTCACAGATTGGAGAAGATTAAGAAGATACAACAAGTAAATGCAAGGTGAGATCCTGGAGTGGGTCCCAAATGAGAAGTCTATTAATGGAGAAGAAAAAAAGATAAACTGTGAACAAATTCCACTGTAATTAATAGTACTGTGCAAAAGTTAATTTCTTAGTCTTGATAATTATCCTCCATTATGTAAGGTAAATAAATATTCATGGGATAAATTAGGTAAAGGATATAGTAGAATTGTCTATTTTTTTGCAACCCTCCTGTGAGTCTAAAAATTATAAGATTGCTAAAAAATTTTTAAACTTTGTAGGGTAACATTGAGAAAATATTCTTGAACCAAGAGAAAAAGAAATTATGTGAAAAATATCACAAATATTGATAAATATAAAATACCAATCCAAGTAGTTCAAATAATCTGAAAGAGTAAAACCATAGAAAATAAAAGGGAATATTAGAAGCACATCAGAATTTAGAAATAATATTCACAATTAGATTAAATGTGTCCACTAAATGACTCAAGATAAATGTTGAAAACCCTTTTCCTAAACACAGGCAACAGGTTTTCAAATACACAAAGACAAAGAGAAGATTGCATAAGCTTAAAAAATAAAAACACACAAAGAATGACAATAGCAAAAATAAGCAATGCCAGACTTCTCATTGAAAATATTGCATGATATGTAACCAAGGAGAAATTTTCCCAGAATTTTAATAAAAATTAATCTTGAACAGAATTCTATAACTAATAAAAATTAAAACAAAAAGGCAAAAAGCAAAAATAACAAAAGATATTTGTAGATATGCAAGGTCTTGAACTGTCTGTTATCATATTTGTTAGTTCCAGAAAAAGAAATTGCTTGAACATATGTTCCAGCAAAATGAAAAAGGAATCAAAAAAATGAAGAATCAAGAACAGGAATTTCCACTGAAAAACATTCCAGGAACAAATGAACAAACCTTTTAGAAAGCAGTTTGTGTTATATAGAACATTAACACTATGATAAAGAATCTGGATGATGTCATTGATTTTATAAGGACATTTTATGCTTCCTCTGCCAAGTCTGAAAAGTCAAAAGTAATTAGACTCCAGAAAAAACAAAAGCTGCATAAAAATTACAGCTTAAATTGAAGGAAAATGAAATTGCAACTTGAATTTTAGTGAGAAAATATAATACGTGTATTTCTTTATCAAATAAATGGAGGGTGAGAGGAAACTTTAGGAGGTAACAGACATGTTTTTGGCATTTTTTGTGGTGAGGGTTTGACAAGTGTACACTTCCAAAGTCATCAAGTTGTATACATTAAACATACAGAGCTTTCTGTATGACAATCATATCTCAATGAAGTGGTTTAAAAAATTTTTATTAGAGGACTGACTGCAAGTTTGATAAACCTTATCAATGGAGTTTTAATGGTCTGAGTATCTTAAATTAGAAGGGAAAGTTAAAATTGAGTAGGTGACTGTAGGGGTTTAGTGTTTTCGATTTTTATATCTTACATTAGTGGTGTCTTTTTTCATTTAGAGAGATAAAAAGTAGAGACCTACACATATTTAAAATTAAAAGATAAATATATATTTAAAAACAAAAGCAGTTTAATAATAAAAGGGTGGAAAAGGTTTAAAAAAAAGTTCCCCAAGGCAATTATTCATCATGTTTCAGAAAAATAAATAGAAATAGTCTAAACTTGATAAATGAAGACAAGAAATAATTTTTAGAATTTCATCAAAAATTACCAGAAGAGCTAAAATGGAAACTGTTAAATGTTGTTAAATCAAGGGAGTGTTAATAGGTAGTAAGTCTGAGTAGTTTTAATTTTGGGTTAATACTGTAATATAATGGCTTGAATTTTTTTAACATGTGCATGAATTAATTTTACACATAAATTTTTTACAATAATGTTTTATCAAGTAAATTCAAATTTTATTAATATGAATTTTCAGTGGAAAAATACAACTTCTATTAAGTGTGCCATGTATTTTAACTGCTTGAGCTATGGTTTTCTTTCAAATAATATTGACAAGAATGGTTGTAGAACATATGAAAATAGTGGTATAAAGTATAGGACAATAGATACATAGATATAAAAAAGTGGGATTTAGTCATCAAATCTTGAATATGTTCTGTGACAAAAGTCTTGTTAGTCTTCAGAGTGACAGTTATTCTACAGCATTAAAATTATTTCCCAAATTATTTTACTATTAACTTAGTTATTGTAACTAAAATAATTGAATTTTATAATGCTGAGAGACAATGATGTGAATTCAGGTATTTCACTGGTAACATAAAAGAGAAGTAGTACATCAGATATGGTGATCTTCAAATTGATTACTTGAAATTGCAGAAATTAAATAATTAAAATTAGGCACACAATAAAGAAAACATACTGAGAAAAAATAAATCATTTTGATAATGTAATAGATTTCTTTATCATACTTGTAAAGATCAATAAGACAAAGCTTCTTGATCCAATTTTTGTAAAATTGAGTAGACATACACATATATGCTTTCTTTCATTAAATATATACAAACTTGTTCATTTCATTGTGAACTGTATTTCATTTCATCTCTTCTCAGTTCTCTGCATGAGGCCTGAAAGACAATGAACTAAGGCCAAACAGATAACATTGAAGAGCACAAGGGCAAGATACAGACGTTTGATGGGGACATTTTGCTTTCTGAATATTCCACGGTGAGTAGTCCTGTAAAAGCAGATGGCAAACTACCCAAAAAGAACTGGGGATTTTATGAGTAAAGTATGTTACAGTGAGTCAAATTGTTCTTATTCCTATAAATGAAAAGAAATTAGTTTACATCTCTGATAAGAAATATAGCATACTGTATAAAATTAGATTCACTTTTTTGTTCATTCAATCAGCGCCTTTTAGATGATTAGATTCTGTCCTGAATGCTAACTGTATCTGAACAAAACTCTGACAGTGTATAACTTAGTATGGGGTAACACAAAATAAATGGTTAAGTAGATAAATCAACTAATTACAGGTAAAGAAACAAACACATGATGATGTATTCATAAACATGAAGAAAAGAAATAGTGTCCTGAAACTAATAAGGGCATGTATCTAGACCAGCAGCCAAGTAGGGCTTTTCTGAGGAGGTGATATTTAATTTGAACCATGAAAAATGGAGTCAAGTTAGTTATATAAGAAATGAGGGAATTCAGGTGAGAAGGAAGTAAATTTTAGGCAGAAGGACAACATGTGCAAAAGCTCTACAGTGGGAAATATGTTGACATTTTTGGTACTGTAAAAGAAAGCTGAGGGTAAGAAAACATTTTTGTATATTCAAACAAGATATGTGAACAGTTTTATAGTGTCATGTGTTTGTGTGTATTTGCATTATAAATAACGAAAATGGTTAGAGTGTTTCTATTATCCTAACTTAGAAATTCCTAGTTTACTTATTCTTACTTTGAATATACCTGACCACACCACCAATTCTTATCCTCTCTGAATCATGGAATATATCCCATTCTTGTAACAGCCATTTATTTTATAACAATAACAATACCTTTCATTTTAATCATATATCTTTTAAATTTTTTCTATATGACATTGTCAAGACATAGGTTCATTTACAGAGCACTTACTTGGTGCCAATTACTTGAAAAATTCTGTTGATTTAAGTGTAGTACAAAAAAATCTTTAAGAGCTAGAGCAAATGGAAGAACCAAAGAACAAAAATGGAGTGTTGACTACTTCTACTTTACTGTTAGTATTGTGAAATTTAGTAGAGGCTGGTTGTTCATCATGATGTCAGGGGATTTTCCTTGTGGTTTGTCCAAGGGAGCTAGAGAATAGGAACGGAAGATGAGAGTTAAAAATCAGTGAGAACATCTATGTCAGTCAGTATGACAGATTAGGTGTTTTGCAAATTTTACCACTGAAAAAGGAGATAAAGGATGAATAAATAAAATTTTGTTTTAATTCACAATAAATTAAGCAAGAAACAGACCAAAATTTATGTTGAATCTGCAAACCTGTGTGGTAAGTGGTCTTTTAAAGCTTCATAATCCCTGGTGGGATTTTTGATGTCAATAAACAAGCCACTTGAAGAGCTAGTAATCGAGGCTTAAGCTTATAGTAGGTCCCAGCTGTGACTGAGAACTTTATGAGAAGCCAGAGGATCAAAGACCCTACCCTCAGTAGATGGGAGAATCATTTGGGAGAAGCTTGAGCAAGATAAAGATGGAAAAATCATAAAAGGGTGTTTGCTTTTCTGAAGAACTGTGGGGCTATTGATTCTTACAACCTAGGAACTTATTTGAATAGTGAAGATCACAGTTTCTCCTGTTTAAGAAAAGGGAGATTGTCTTTTGAATCTGTATTGTCCCATCTGTTATAACTAGGGGTCATTGGCGTATAGAAAAGGAAAAAAATTAAACCCCAAACTGGAAAATGGCAGTATTTATTCTATGGCGCTGGTAATTTTAATGATTAAGCTTAGGTCCTAAGCCGTGGTCTCCTTTGCTGCCTTGTTTCCTTGCTGATGTGAGGGAAGTTCATGCTCATTAAAATGTTCCAGAAAGTGAAAATTTCACTTCATAGTCTTGCAAAGCAGAATTTTGTATTGGTACTGGGAAAAAAACAAGACTGAAAGAAAGCATGGAAATAAAACAAAAAATTTACATAACATCTATAAAATAGGATCCTTTCATTCACAGATATGGATTTTTAGAATATTTAGAAGTTACAACATTCTTTGCAAATGTAGCATCACTAAAGTCTAGACTTTCATATCTGGTCTGGAAGTATATGCAAGTTAAAATAGAGAGTTATTTTGAAATGTTTTTAAATATACTTAAGAAGGAGTTGTTTTTCCTTAAATAATTAAAATATAAAACCAAAATTTTAAATGTATGGAACTTTGTCCATTTTGGCTTATCTTAATAACTTTAGAATAAAATTCTAGCAAAACAAATATGTTCATAGAGCAATCAAAACTTTTGATTAATAACTTTTCATGTTTCAGTTTGTTAAAAAACAATTCGATTGAGTAAATTTTAGAGATCTTATGGCTTTATTCAATGACTCATGAACTGGGCAGCATACAGTCTAGCAGATAAATGGAGCTCCGGCGTGCTGTGCAAAATTAAAGACTTAGAGGCAGCAGGGATTTGGAGCAGGGAAGCTACACTAGGCAAAAAAACGAGTTGGTTATTGTGAAGTTACTTTTCCTTTAGGAGATGGCAGGGGTCCAGCAGATTACCTAACTAGTAGTGATCAGGCTTCCTGATTGATGGTTTAAGAGTCCATTTCTGTGAGAGCTGAAACTGTAATTAAGTCAGTTTTAGTGATTTGGGACTCTCTTTTGGGTTTGCTGTCTCATTTTCCACAATTATTTTACCATGAAGTATATTTTAATTAATCTATCACATTGATTTCCCCCAAACAGTAACATATTGTAATAATAAAGTAAAATTGAAAGATCAAAGTTGAAAAATGAAATGAGACTTCTATGAATTGTCATTTGACCTATATTTTGCTTTTGTTTAGAAAGCCATTTGGTAGTCTACGTGTTGAGTAATCTGTATTTCATTTTAGTTATAATTTTGTTTAAAGTCCATTTCCTGTCATCCATGGTAATGTGTGCTTTTCAGAAGGTCCAGTATTATCCAATATAGATTGGACAGTTTTGAATGCAGTCTAAACAGAAAATGTACAAAGTCAAATTTTCCTTTTAATCTTCTAGGACAAGAAATGGCAGCTATGCTTTGTATGAAAAAAATCAAAAAGTAATTTCTAACTGAAATCTGTCATTGCTCTCTATCATGTGAATACATTTCCAGTTGGAAAGTTGGGAAAATATGGCATACTAGAAGCTAAGAACAACAATTATCTTAAATCTACAGTTTATAATTCATTCATTGTTCAATTGCCCAAACAGACAACCAGAGAAATGAAGATGTCACACAGCTGGTTAGTTTGAGCATCTGGGTCAAGAATCAATCCAGATTTCAGTACCCTATTATGCTTCTTTCCAAACTCCAATCCTTGCCCAGCACAGAGTTTGGTCATTTCTCACAGGTCATTAAGCTTTGTCATGTGAAAATGTATATGTATCAGCAAAGTAATTTTTCCATAAAATTGTTCCAAGACACTTTAATAACCTAGCATAAAATAGTTTAATGGTAACTAAAGCTAATATCCTTTTTCATCACTTAAATGATATTTAAGCCTGTAGAAAAATGCTTTCAGGCTATGTAAAGATTTACAGTGGGGTGACTGAGATGTCTGAACCTGCCTTAGTCATCAATTCCAACTTCTAAAGCACTTATGTGTGTTACAAGGAGCTTTGATTTATAGTGCCCTCACAAAGAAACTTGGTTAATAAGGAGCTAGCTAGTGCTCTAGAAAGTATATTTACTCGAGTGCACTTTACTTTCTTGTATATGTGTGGAAAATAGATTGTAACACTACACATATATCTATCAGTTGCTACAGAGTGAGCAGAGCAAGGACAGATTAGAAATTTGCTTTGAAGCACATTGAGACAGTATAGTGCATGGTATATAACACACTGGTAATTCAGAACTGCAGATGAACCATTTGACCTATTGCAATTGGATTTGGAGTGAAGTATTGTTAGAAAAAAGCCTTTTAGTATGTAAGGTAGAAAGAAGCATGGCTTCAGAGTGTAAAAGGCTTCTGTGATGAAGTTATCAACATATAATTGAAGAAGGTCCTTGGAGGTTAGTAAAATGTGAATACAGTGCACAGGTGGAGGTGATAACATCAAAGGAATGGTGACTCAAATCTTCCATTGAATTTAGAGAGAAAGTTATAATAGCATCTGCTAAAGATCTGTTTTGATAAGATCAGTGGCAGTCCAGTAATTTATTATACATGCTAATCTTAAATTTGTTGCTGAAAAAAGAAGGAATTGGACTTAGTGTTGTATTGAGTAGAAAGGGTCTGGGCCAATGATACCTCCTCAAAACCTTGATAATTTTGAGAAAATTGAATAAAAATTAGCAGGCATTAAAGTGAAAAGTGCTAGAGATATTTTGAAGAAAATTTGACAGTAATTGCTGGCCAATGCGGTATAGAAAATGGAGAAATCTAAATTGATAACTCAGTCTAAAAATCTCAGATGTTTGTACTCACATAAACTTGTTCCTAGGATGAGGCTGTTGTTGGGCAATCCCCTGTGAGCTAGGTTAGACTGCAACCTGGGAAAGGGTTTTTGACTCTGAATGAGAAAGAATTCATGAGCAGGTCTAGCAGGTACAAGCAAAGAGTAGTTTAATAAGGCAAGGAGGGAGTGCAGGCATGCTCCAGAAATGAGCAGTACAGTGGGATCTGGGTTGGGTGGTCTTATAGCTGGAGTTTCAGCAGGGAGTGGAATATTCATTGGAATAGGTGGGATTTTCTCAGAATACGGAGGGGAATTTCAGAGAAATAGGGTGATGCCCTCTTTTTGGCCATAGGTGGTCTGCCTTGGAACTGTCATGGTGCCAAAGGATCTGACTTTTAGTAAGCTAATGAGCATATAATGTATTTTGAGGTGATGTCAGGGTCAATGTCTCCTCCATGTTGGAACCAATCAGTTTTGGCAGATCTGTTATCTATACCCTCACTCTCCACATCCTGAGAGAGCAGTTTGCACAGAACCTTTAGAATATAAACAAACTTCTGACTATTGTGAACACCATTCCAAGTCTCAAACCCCTCCCTGCACATGTCTGGCTACCTACCTGCTATAACAAGGCTATCAACAATGTTCTTCTCCTTTTAACCCAAGGAATAAATCCATTCTGCTTTTAAGTCCCCCCTAATACAGCTATGATCACTCTCATCATTAATTTAACTTGTCTCCCGTGGGGACCAAGGGCAGGCCACCCCAAGATGTGCCATGGAGGTATGCTGATTATTTGAGCTGAAAACCATCAAGGCCCAAAGACTCAGGAAGAAACTTTAACCCCCACCCCAAACATATGCACTGCATCTGCTAAAATTCCTCTCTTCTGTGTCCCATTGTTTCTGTGGGGCCCATCAAGTATTTTGTTTACCAAACACTCTTTTCATATTCCTGGGAATTGCTTCCCCATTTTTGAAGTCTCAGACACCCCTCCCTTCTTCTTGGTCTAGGATGACATATATACTTCATTGTCTCTGGCTGTCTTTGAAACCAGTGTCTGTGGCTTACTAGTACACACATAATTAAACTTTGTTTTTTTCTCCTGTTAATCTGTCTCATGTCAGTTTGATTAAGACATCTAGAAGAACCTCAAGGGGTAGAGGAAATTTTTTCCTCTCCAACACTCCTTACTCTATCTACATTTGCAATGTTCCCAGCTTCTAACCACACACTTATCCAAGTCCAACTTTTTGCTTCTTCAGTCCTAATTCTAAACCCCTGAACACTGCTGGAGGAAAATACACAATTGTTCAAATAACCACCAACACTTATTTCCAGTCCATTTGTCTTTCACTACTATTTCTCAGTGCCTTCCAAGAATCCTTTCTTATCAAGGCAATTTTTCACTCACACTACACTCACTTTTATCAGTTCTCCTTTATTTCTTCAACCACATACTCTAACAAATTGAGAACAACCAGGAATTCCTTGTTTTCCTGCCCAAACCACATTTTCTGCATCCACACTCCTGCTTTTTTCTTTTTTTGTTGTATTATTTAAAACAGATGCCCTCATCTGTGTAGGAGTCCTTACAGCTTTCCTCTTTCTCAGTGGCGTGGTGCTATCAGTGACTGGTATGATTTATTCACAATGTAAGTTTGCTCTCTGTCTCCTAAAATTTGGATATTATGCATGTTATTGCATGTAGTTTTTTTCTCAATTATTCCTTGCCTTTATTAGCTCAATTTTCACCTCTATATGTGCCACCCTGATGTGAATGGGTTAGGAAGTATGGATCCGCAGGGCGAAGGAGTAATGATCTTAACACTTTTAAGGTTGCATGAATCACACTGTTTATTTTGCAATTTCATTTCACACAACACTCAAAGGGGGATCAAGCATATCTGAAAATCATGCATATCACAGATCAATACATTTAATACCCGTTACGATGGTTCAGGTCCCGGCTGTCTGAATTAGCCTCTCATCTGTCCCAAGTGAAGGCGATGCCGCGGAGACGGTTCCAGTGGAGTGAAAAATCCATGACGGAGCAGGAGTGTGCTCAGATGAGCCGGAGCAAGTCATGGAGCACATGTCTGTGGTCCAGTGTCTGGGACCTCTAGGACGAGCTTGCCACAGGGTCCTTGTGTCCAGTCCCTTATATAGTCCAATCCGTCCATCCGGGGGTTGGAGATAAGAGGGTACAGTCCACATGTGGTGGTATCCAGTTCCAGTGTTCACTGGCACGCCTGACATAACAGTTATCTGGGGTGAGCGTTTGCCAGCACACCTTTTAGGGTGGAGTATGTTTATAGAGGGAGTTGGTGTGAAAGCAGGCAAGCCTGACCTAAGCAACTCGATTTTGGATGCTCACATCACACCCCTTTTTGATATTTTTGTGGTTTTGTCTTCTCTTTATTAAAATTACCCTCCTGAGGTTAATCCATCCATGTACATGATTTTCATTCAATAATTAAGTCCTAATGACACTCCAATATTATAAGCCAAACTTCCCTTCAAGTTTTCAGAAAATTATATCCAGATGGTTCCTGGACATCAGTTATTTCCAATATAACAATCTCTTACTGAACTCAAAATATCTAGCCCTCTCTTAGCATAAGAGCTAACATATTATATTCTCTGTATTACTGTATGCCATCATTCTTTACTGAATTGCTTGGTACAGAGTGATGTATTTGAATTTCCTTTCATCAGTTACTCTCACACCCATTTCATGTCCATATTTTCTTAATATCAGAACCTAAATGTTTTCCAATCTCTTTTTTTATGCTCTATCCTTCTGATCCTGATCATTCCTACCCTACTGCCTCTCTTTCTCACTGTTTCTAGGCTACTCTAGCAGGTTTTTACCTAATTTTCAGGACTTTGATATTTCCTCCATTTATGTATTTTTGTAACATATTTTAAATGTTTAGTCAAATTTTTCTTCCTCCAAAACATGAATCTGTTACACTATTCCGTTGTTGCCGTCCCTTTAATGACACCCCAAATAATCCAGAATTAAGATCAAATCCCAGGGCAGAGATACTTCTTTTTCTCCACATCAATTTTCAGGCTCATTTCTTGCTGTCACACCTACAAGCTGTTTTTTGCAAAAAAAAAGTTCAATGCTTTTTTGAGCCTGTTAGTTCTTACACCTTGTGCTGCATTTTCCAGAGCCATCATGCTGCTCTCTCCCTGTCTTATTCCTACTTTTCCAAACAGCCCTTCTTTAAAAAAAAAAAAAATAGAGATTTCTTTTTTTAAGTAGATGTCTTTCTTTTGGAATCTGATTCTGTATTTCTATAAATTCCAGGGCTGCATAACATCTAGTGCTATTAAACACTGACTTTATTTTTTGTACTCTATAGTTGTCTGAACTCAGTTGTCTTATGCCTTTGTTTATTCCCAAAGCTTGGTATATTTGTGGTATGTTATTTGCACCTAGTAAGATTTAATCAAGTGAATGAACGACAGGAAAGAGTTAGATAGTAAGGAAAGTGTAGCAACATTGAAAAGATAGAGAAAGAGAAAATAAAGTGGTTTGGAGCAAGAAAATTGTAATGGGTCAGCATAGCCTCCATAAACCCTCAATTGCCAAAAGTTACAAAGGGAAAAATTAAAGAATAAAAATTAAATTTAAAATTTATCAATCGTACTATGCAGATTTCTACTTGAGTGAAAATTAGCAGTTTTTATAAAGCATAATGAGTCCTTTTTTATGTGGATAATTCCTGTGGTTATTTAAGAGATTGTTATCTAGTATGAAAACTTACAGAGACCTAAATCTGATTTTCTGAATTTCTACCAACTACCCTTATTTTCAATGCTTAGAAGACAGAGAGCATAAACACATAGGCATGGTAGTCCTTTAAATATTTGAAGGCAAAACTAATATCCCCCCCTTTATATTTATAACCAATGATGGAGAATCAGATTTTGGCTCACTTTAACTTTTTATCAAAGTAGTACAGTAATACAATTAAATAGTGAGCTTTCCATCAGGACTGCTCTAATTTAAATGCAGAGCTTAATGTATTTCTTTAACATCCTGTCATTCTTCTTATTTAGTATGCCAACCTGCCAAAACTATTTTGAATCATGGTTGTATAAGTTATCCAATTAATTTTTCTTATCTTCTGCATTCCAATAAACTAAAAGTTTGAATAGCTGTATTTTTTTATGTTTTAAGATATTACTTTAGATGGCAAGAGAATAGTCCTACAGATTGTTCTTTACCTCTTTGGCTGATAGAATCCTATACCTTCTTGGAGATCCTATTCAAATATCATAATTCCAGTCTCTTTCTTATTTTATACCTCCTTACTATTTTGGGGACATCTGAAAAAATATATATGCACATATACATAAGGAATTCCTTTAACTTCATTTTTCTTCAAAGCCTTGTTTCATATGTAGGACCAACATATTATTTGGCCTATATTATGTCTAGTTACCACAAATTATAAATTATTGAAAGACTAAGTGTCTATAATTCTAATGCATTTCCATATTAGCTTTTGTGTCATCCATCACTTATCACTCTATTTCTTCTTCTCTTTGAAAGCTTATATTTTTGAAGTAAATATATTTTATTTCTTTACTATCAGCACCAGAGCCAAAATTAAACCTTAGATTCAGTAGCCAGATTTCATATTATAATGAGTGCCAACCCTTGAAATTCCCAGTAAGTAAGCATATGTTAACTGATATTATCTAACTCAATACGTAGTGTTTTGGCTAACATATTTTTTTTCTTCTTCCTGGAAGGAAAACAATATCATGTATAACTTTAATTTTTATTTTTTAAAAAAGGTCTTTTTCCATTAAAATTCATGTCATCTAGATTTCTGGTATTCCTGCTGCTAATAAAAGAAGAATGTTGTTGTCTAATGTAGTATTCATTGCCAGGTCCAGGCTTCTCCCATGTCCTTGACCCTGACTGTGGTGCAGCTGTTTGCTTTCAGGGATTGTGAGTGCACCTCTCCTTGCTTTGTGTTCAGACTGTGACTGGTTTTAAAATTACATGTATGCACATACGTAGGCAGACATAAAGTGAGTTTCACTTTATGTGCTACAGATGAATTTCTTTATGTGGCAAATAATTGACTAATCTTTCCACGCATGTTCAATAAAGCAAGGTAGTGCTTCTGCATATCTATAGATAACCTATCCATATTTTATTTTGTCCAAAGAATAGAAATGTCCATATTCCCATTGTTTCATGGTATCTAGTATTTAGGACATTATTGTATTTGTGTGAATTAGCTTTTCACTTAATATCATGTCATTAAAATATTTTGGATGAAAATATCATTGGGATGATGGTAAATGACTAAAACAGAATTTGTAAAATTTGGTATTTGGAAGTTGAGCATGACATGTTCAAACAGAAGAAAAATGTGACCCAGCAAAATAATACCTAACAATAAGTTTCATTTGATGATAATTAACTAATTACAATTAGATCATTATTTATCTTTTTGAATATGATTTTTTTTCAATTTTCAAAGGGAATATTTTATAAGTATAAATGGACCTTTTCTACATGGAAGGTTGGTGCTTGGAATTGATGGGGCTACTCTTATTAGTGACTGGGAAGGTAGTGGTCAAGTCTAGTAGTTGGGCCATGATGGGATGCACTACTGTTTAGATACACCATAGAAAGCAGTAAGGAACAATTTTGTAATGCAAATGATTGTTCTGATGGAAAAAAAAAATGTGCTGATGGAATAGGAAGCAAAGGAAAGAGAAGTGTTTTTTATCTCTGATAACAAATATAGATATAGTTTTCAGTTTTTCCAGAAGTCAGAAAGTATGATTGACTTTATAAATTAGGAAAGGAAGGTAAAGAACACTAAAATTGCTGGCATATCCAAAATAAGGGTATATAAATTGACAATATATGAAAAATATTACTTGATTTGGCATTAACATTGTACTCTACATAGAATTTAATTTTTGAAATAAATAAAATTTGAATTGTAAGCTAAATTAATTTATTATTTATTAAGTTGCTCCCTAAAATGCCTTTTAACTATACTATTGTTATAACCTCATAAATGCATTTGGTAATGAGCAAATTGGTTGTCATTGAACTAGAATATTGAACTAGAAATAATTGTAATACATTCTGTTATCCTTTCTTCAATTGCTTCCTTTCCAAATCTACAATTTTTAAATCTCCTTATTCTGAGCCCATGCTAGTTCTCCCAGCCTATGCATAGAAAAATTCTGCCTATTGTGAAAGCATTTTCAAATCCCAACAGGGGTTATTCAGCTCAGTGTCAGACATGTAGAGTTAAGTCCCCATCAAAAAGAAACAACAAAAGAATACCACTTTCCCTGGGACACTGCGTAAATCAGTTTGACGGTACATTCTAGTACAGTAATCACCCAGAACAGTAGAAAATAACCATGCACTGTTTCCATTTAAAATGGGGTTATTACCACATTGTTTCTCCTTGGAAGTTTATTTTTATTTTCCTATATAAATATTTTAAATACTGCCCTACTATGACCTATAAAATTGAAAATGATATCAAAAGTTACCAAAAGATAAATAATTTCAGCTTAAGGACAATGATTTCCTTTTTGATGTTATTTTTAGTCAGATTAATAGAGCAAAGTAAATAACATGACAATTTAATAAAATATTAAGCACTAATAAAAAATTGAAACAGGAAGTCCTTAACATAAATCTGGCAAAATTCAATTTTCATCTTCATGTTAAACACACTCAAATGCTTGTTTTCCTTCCTACAGGGTTCCATAATTACAGGTGCTTAAGAACAACCTACTCTACATTTGTAGAAAGAAAATGCATATAATGTTTATTTTTATTCCACTTTATTATTATTATTATTATTTTGGTATCATTAATCTACAATTACATATGCAATATTATGGTTATTAAACTACCCACTTCATCAGGTCCCCCCACCAACCCCATTACAGTCACTGACCATAAGCGTAGTGAGATGCTATAGAATCACTACTTGTCTTCTCTGAATTGTACAGCCCTCCCCGAGCCCCGACCAACATTACCTCTGCTAATCGGAAGGCCCATTTTTCCCACTTGTCCCTCCCTTCCCGCCCATGCTCCCCAGTCCCTTTCGCTTTGGTAACTATTAGTCCATTCTTGGGTTCTGTGAGTCTGCTGCTGTTTCTTTTCTTTCAGTTTTTTTCTTTGCTCTTATGCTCCACATATGAGTGAAATCATTTGATATTTGTCTTTTTCGGCTTGGCTTATTTCACTGAGAATAATACCCTCTAGCTCCATCCATGTTGTTGCAAATGGAAGGATTTGTTTTCTTCTTATGGCTGAATAATATTCCATTGTGTATACGTACCACCTCTTCTTTATCCATTCATCTACTGATGGACAATTAGGTTGCTTCCATTTCTTGGTGATTGTAAATAGTGCTGCGATAAACTTAAGGGTGCATCTGTCTTTTTGAAACTGGACTGCTGCATTCTTAGGGTAAATTCCTAGGAGTGGGATTCCTGGGTCAAATGGTATTTCTATTTAGAGTTTTTTGAGGAACCTCCATACTGCTTTCCACAATGGTCGAACTAATTTTCATTCCCACCAGCAGTGTAGGAGGGTTCCCATTTCTCCACATCCTCGCCAACATTTGTTGTTGTTAGTGTTTTGGATGTTGGCCATCCTTACTGGTGTGAGGTGATATCTCATTGTGGTTTTAATTTGCATTTCTCTGATGACTAGCGATGTGGAACATCTTTTCATGTGCCTGTAGGCCATCTGAATTTCTTCTTTGGAGAACTGTCTATTCATGTCCCCTGCCCATTTCTTAATTGGATTATTTGCTTTTTGTTTGTTGAGGTGCATGAGTTCTTTATATATTTTGGATGTCAACCCCTTATCGGATATGTCATTTATGAATATATTCTCCCATACTGTAGGAAGTCTTTTTGTTCTACTGATGGTGTCCTGTGCTGTACAGAAGCTTTTCAGCTTGATATCGTCCCCTTGTTCATTTTTGCTTTTGTTTCCCTTGCCCGGGGGGATATGTTCATGAAGAAGTCGCTCATGTTTATGTCCAAGAGATTTTTGCCTATGTTTTTTTCTAAGAGTTTTATGATTCCATAACTTACATTCAGGTCTTTGATCCATTTTGAGTTGACTTTTTTGTATGGGGTTAGACAATAATCCAGTTTCATTCTCTTACATGTAGCTGTCCAGTTTTGCCAACACCAGCTGCTGAAGAGGCTGTCATCTCCCCATTGTATATCCAAGGCTCCTTTATCAAATATTAATTGACTGTATATGGTTGGGTTAATGTTTGGATTTTCTATTCTGTACCACTGGTCTGTGGGTCTGTTTTTGTGCCAATACCAAATTGTCTTGATTACTGTGGCTTTGTAGTAGAGCTTGAAGTCGGGGAGCATAATTCCCCCTGTTTTATTCCTCCTTCTCAGGATTGCTCTGGCTATTCCGGGTCTTTTGTGGTTCCATATGAATTTTAGAATTATTTGTTCCAGTTCATTGAAGAAAGCTGTTGGGATTTTGATAGGGATGGCATTGAATCTGTAGATTGCTTTAGGTAGTATAGCCATTTTGACAATATTTATTCTTCCTAGCCAAGAGAATGGGATGAATTTCCATTTGTTAGTGACCTCTTTAATTTCTCTTAGGAGTGTCTTGTAGTTTTCAGAGTATAGGTCTTTCACTTCCTTCGTTAGGTTTATTCCGAGGTATTTTATTCTTTTTGATGCAATTGTGAATGGAATTGTTTTTCTGATTTCTCTTTCTGTTAGCTCATCATTAGTGTATAGGAAAGCAACAGATTTCTGTGTGTTTATTTTATATCCTACAACTTTGCTGAATTCAGATATTAGTTCTAGTTGTTTTGGAGTAGAGTCTTTAGGGTTTTATATGTACAATATCATGTTATCTGCAAATAGTGACAATTTGACTTCTTCTTTACCAATCTGGATACCTTGTATGTCTTTGTTTTGTCTGATTGCCGTGGCTAGGACCTCCAGTACTATGTTGAATAACAGTGGAGAGAGTGGGCATCCCTGTCTTGTTCCCGATCTTAGATGAAAAGCTTTCAGCTTCTCGCTGTTAAGTATGATGTTAGCTGTGGGTTTGTCATATATGGCCTTTATGATGTTGAGGTACTTTCCTCTATACCCATTTTGTTGAGTTTTTATTATGAATGGATGTTGAATTTTGTCAAATGCTTTTTCAGCATCTATGGAGATGATCATGTGGTTTTTGTTCTTCTTTTTGTTGATGTGGTGGATGATGTTGATGAATTTTTGAATGTTGTACCATCCCTACATCCCTGAGATGAATCCCACTTGATCATGGTGTATGATCCTCTTGATGTATTTTTGAATTCGGTTTGCTAATATTTTGTTGAGTATTTCTGCATCTACATTCATCAGGGATATTGGTCTGTAATTTTCTTTTTTGGTGAAGGCTTTGCCAGGTTTTGGTATTAGAGTGATGCTGGCTTCATAGAAAGAGTTTGGAAGTATTCCCTCCTCTTCTATTTTTTGGAAAACTTTAAGGATAATGGGTATTACTTCTTCTCTATATGTCTGGTAGAATTCAGAGGTGAATCCAACAGGTCCAGGGGTTTTGTTCTTGGGTAGTTTTTTGATTACCGATTCGATTTCGTTGCTGGTGATTGGTCTGTTTAGTTTTTCTGTTTCTTGCTTGGTGAGTCTTGGAAGGTTGTATTTTTCTAAGAAGTTGTCCATTTCTTCTAGGTTTTGCAGCTTGTTAGCATACAGATGCTTGTAATATTCTCTTATAATTCTTTGTATTTCTGTGGGGTCCGTCATTATTTTTCCTTTCTCATTTGTGATTCTGTTTATGTGTGTAGATTCTCTTTTTCTCTTAATGAGTCTGGCTAGGGGTTTATCTATTTTGTTTATTTTGTCAAAGAACCAGCTCTTGGTTTCATTGATTTTTTCTATTGTTTTATTCTCCTCAATTTTATTTATTTCTTCTCTGATCTTTATTATGTCCCTCCTTCTGGTGACTCTGGGCCTCATTTGTTCTTCTTTTTCCAATTTCAATAATTATGTCTTTAGACTGTTCATTTGGGATTGTTCTTCCTTCTTTAAATAGGCCTGGATTGCAATATACTTTCCACTTAGAACTGCCTTTGCTGCGTCCCACAGAAGTTGTGGCTTTGTGTTATTGTCGTCATTAGTCTCCATATATTCTTTGATCTCTGTTTTAATTTGATCGTTGACGCATTGATTATTTAGGAGAATGTTGCTAAGTCTCCATGTATTTGTGAGCCTTTTTGTTTTCTTTCTAAAAGTTATTTCTAGTTTTATACCTTTGTGATCTGAGAAGTTGGTTCATAGAATTTCAATATTTTTGACTTTACTGAGGTTCTTTTTGTGGCCTAGTATATGGTCTATTCTGGAAAATGTTCCATGTGCACTTGAGAAGAATGTGTATCCTGTTACTTTGGATGTAGAGTTCTGCAGATGTCTGTTAGGTCCATCTGTTCTAGTGTGTTTTTCAGTGCCTTGGTGTCTTTACTTATTTTCTGTCTGGTTGATCTGTCCTTTGGATTGAGTGGTGTGTTGAAGTCTCCTAAAATGAATGCATTGCTTTCTATTTCCTCCTTTAATTCTGTTAGTATTTGTTTCACATATGTGGGTGCTCCTGTGTTGGGTGCATATATATTTAAAATGGTTATATCCTCTTGTTGGACTGACTCCTTTATCATTATGTAATGTCCTTTATCTCTTGCTACTTTCTTCCTTTTGAAGTCTATTTTGTCTGATACAAGTACTGCAACACCTGCTTTTTTCTCCTTGTTGTTTGCATGAAATATCTTTTTCCATCCCTTCACCTTTAGTCTGTATCATTGGGTTTGAGGTGAGTCTCCTGTAAGCAGCATATAGATGGGTCTTGCTTTTTTATCCATTCCATTACTCTGTGTCTTTTGATTGGTGCATTTAGTCCATTTACATTTAGGGAGATTATTGATAGATATGTACTTATTGCCATTGCTGGGTTTAGATTCGTGGTTACCAAAGGTTCAAGGGTAGCTTCTTTGCTATCTAACAGTCTAACTTAACTTTCTTTTTAAGTTATTGTAAACACTGTCTGATGATTGTTTATTTCTCTCCCTTCTTATTCCTCCTCCTCCATTCTTTATATACTAGGTGTTTCATTCTTTGCCTTTAGTTAGTATTTGGATGGTCTGCTTTCTTTGCTATGATTTTATTTTCTCTGGTGACATCTTTTTAGTCTTAGGAGTGCTTCCATCTAGAGCAGTCCGTTTAAGATATCCTGTAGAGGTGGTTTATGGGAGGCCCATTCCCTCAGCTTTTGCTTGTCTGGGAATTGTTTAATCCCTCCTTCAAATTTAAATGATAATTGTGCTGGATACAATATTGTTGGTTTAAGGCCCTTCTGTTTCATTACGTTAAATATATCATGCCATTCTCTTCTGTCCTGTAAGGTTTCTGCTGAGAAGTCTGATGACTTCTTTTTTCTCTCTCTAGCTGCCTTTAATACTCTGTCCTTATCTCTGATCTTTGCCATTTTAATTATTATGTGTCTTGGTGTTGTCTTCCTTGGGTCCCTTGTGTTGGGAGATCTGTCGGCTTCCGTGGTCTGAGAGACTATTTCCCTCTCCAGCTTGGGGAAGTTTTCAGCAATTATTTCTTCAAAGACACTTTCTATCCCTTTTTCTCTCTCTTCTTCTTCTGGTACTCCTATAATGCGAATATTGTTCCGTTTGGATTGGTCACACAGTTCTCTTAATATTCTTTCATTCTTAGAGATTCTTCTATCTCTCTCTGCCTCAGCTTCTCTGTATTTCTGTTCTCTGTTTTCTATTCCATTAACATTCTCTTGCCTCTTGTCCAGTCTGCTGCTAAGCACGTCGATCGCTTGTCTCATTTCTGCATTGTCTTTCCTCACTTCCTTCACTTCCTCCTTTAGCTATTGCATATTTTTTTGTAGATCCATCAGTATGGTTATGACTTTTACTCTGAATTATTTTTCAGGAAAATTGTGCATGTCCATCCCATCAGGCTCCCTCTCTGGGGTTGTCTGGCTAAGCTTTGTTTGTACCACATTCCTCTGTCTTTTCATAATGATAGAAGTGGTCGCTGGTAGGCGCCACGTGTGTCTGCCGGGCTCTTTAAGACTTTTAAAAAGAAAAAAAAAAGAAGGAAAAAAAAGAAAAAAAAAGGAGAGAAAAAAAGAAAAAAAAGTGCCCTCCGGGAGTAGATTCTGTGAGTTTCCTGTAGGTGGCGCTGCTGCTCCAGTGTCCCATTCTGCCGGACTCTTTGTGGCGTCGGCTGGGGGAGTGGTAGAAATGGGAGGCTGATGATCTCTGTGGGAAGTCTCAGCACGGCTCCTTTGCTTGGATTCCGGCATAGGGGTCCGAAATTCCCCAGGACTCCCAGCCTGCTGGGCTGAGTGCGCTGGGACCATTTTGTTCCTCTGTTGGGCCCTTGTCTCTTTAAGACTTTTTAAAAAGCGCGCAGTTTTCTTTTGTCCCGGGGAGCCGGCTCAGAGGAACCAGCTGCGCCGTCCCTCTCAGATCCTGCCCCTCTGTCTCTCTGATCTCCAATACACTGCGCGATGTGTGTCAGTGCTCCTGGCGCAGATCACCAGTCCTGGTTATTTGGTGGACCAATGCCCCCACTCCCTACCAGCTCCAATTTCTTTCCTCCCGTCCATGCGCTGGGGTGAGGGGGTGCTCGGGTTCCTCTGGGATCCGGCCCCGTATCCTACCTGCATCATGAACTGCTGAGTCTCCGCAGGTGCAGCTCTAGCCTGGCTGTTGTACTGTATCTTCTGGTTTCTCTTATAGAAATAGTTGTATCTGTTATATTTTCATAAATATATATGGTTTTGGGAGGAGATTTCCACCGCCCTGCTCATGCTGCCATCTTCCCAGAAGTCCTCTCCACTTTATTTTTTTTAATGAAACACTTTATTAGAGTAGTTAATGGAAATTAAATACAAACTACATATTTCAAATGAAAACAGTGTTTTAATTAAGATATTTGCCATTTTAAAGCAAATAAAGACACAATCACAGTTCAAGGAAAAAGACATATTTTACTGCAGTTTAAAGTTGTTGCCAAATATTGATGATCCTTTCTTCAAAATGTGCCACAGATTTAACCTTTCCTCTTGTAATCTCACACTGAGATTAAACAGCAGTCTCTTGAAAAACCCCTTTGACTTGAAACTTCTCTTCCAAACTATTTGCAGTTTTTTTTAACAATGGCTGTTTTTTGGGTGCGGGTAGTTAAGAATATGTATCATAAGATCCACCCTCTTAACACATTTTTTACATGTACATTATTGCTGACTATAGGCACAGTGTAATATTTTTGATATTTCAGTCAGACTGATAGATTTAAAGTGCTATTTACAGCATATAACTCTTCTCTTGAGGAACATATTTCTGAGGTTCTTGTCTTTTTAGTTTTATGTTTTGGATCTCCACAAAGTGATTGTATTCTCTCAACTCAACCTTATATTTGATTATCACCAGAACAAATCCATTACTACAGCTTCATGGATCTTTTTTCACCATACACTCTGCTACTGTTTGCCCACTTTTGTTTGCTCAGACAGGTTTCCCAGTCTTGATAAACTGTGCTTCCATCCTGTCCTCCCACACCACACATATATATATTTTTTATTTTGCTATTATTAATGTACAATTACTTGAGCAACATTATAGTTACTAGACTCCCCCATTATCAAGTCCCCACCACATACCCCATTACAGTCGCTGTCAGTCAGCATAGTAAGATGCTATAGAATCACTACTTGTCTTCTCTGTGTTATACTGACTTCCCTGTATCCCCCACCCCCTGCTACATCATGTGTGCTAATTGTAATAGCCCTTTTTCCCCCTTATTCCTCCCTTCCCACCCATCTTCCCCAGTCCCTTTCCCTTTGGTAACTGTTAGGCCATTCTTGGGTTTTGTGAGTCTGCTGCTGTTGTGTTCCTTCAGTTTTTTCTTTGTTCTTATACTCCACATATGAGTGAAATCATTTGATACTTGTCTTTCTCCACCTGGCTTATTTCATTGAGCATGATACCCTCTAGCTCCATCCATGTTGTTTCAAATGGTAGGATTTGTTTTCTTCTATGGCTGAATAATATTCCATTGTGTATATATACCACTTCTTCTTTATCCATTCATCTACTGATGGACATTTAGGTTGCTTCTTGGCTATTGTAAATACTGCTGTGATAAACATAGGGGTGCATATGTCTTTTTCAAACTGGGCTGCTGCATTTTTAGGGGAAATTCCTAGGAGTGGAATTCCTGGGTCAAATGGTATTTCTATTTTGAGTTTTTTGAGGAGTCTCCATACTGCTTTCCACAATGGTAGTACTAATTTTCATTCCCACCATCAGTGTAGGAGGGTTCCCCTTTTTCATCCTCGCCAACATTTGTTGTTGTTTGTGTTTTGGATGTTGGCCATCCTTACTGGTGTGAGGTGATATCTCATTGTGGCTTTAATTTGCATTTCTCTGATGATTAACGATGTGGAGCATCTTTTCATGTGCCTGTTGCCATCTGAATTTCTCCTTTGGAGAAGTGTCTGTTTAGCTCCTCTGCCCATTTTTTAATTGGATTATTTGCTTATTGTTTGTTGAGGTATGTGAACTCTTTATATAATTTGGATGTCAACCCCTTAATCAGATATGTTATTTATAAATATATTCTCCCATGCCGTAGGATGTCTTTTTATTCTATTGATGGTGTCCTTTGCTGTACAGAGCTTTTTAGTTTGATATAGTCCCACTTGTTCTTTTTTGCTTTTGTTTTCCTTGCCCGGGGAGATATGTTCATGAAGAAGTTGCTCATATTTATGTCCAAGAGATTTTTGCCTATGTTTTTTCTAAGAGTTTTATGGTTTCATGACTTACATTCAGGACTTTGATCCATTTTGAGTTGACTTTTTTTGTATGGGGTTAGACAATAATCCAGTTTCATTCTCTTACATGTAGCTGTCCAGTTTTGCCAACACCAGTTGTTGAAGAGGCTGTCATTTCCCCATCACACCACACATATTTAAATCACATGTACTCTCTGAATCTAGCTCAAATCTTAATTGTATATTCAATCTTTATTATCTACTCTAATGCCTGAAGTTATCTTATCTCTGAAATATTATAATCTGTGATAGGTTTCAATAATCTTTTATGTAGTGCAACAGGTTTTTGCCTTAGTTTATTGTCTTCCTTCCTCCCTTCTTCCTTCACACCTTTCCTCCTTCCTTCCACTCTGCTTCCCTCCTTCTTTCATTTGCTTTTTCCTCTCTCCTTTCTTTCTTTCTTTCTTTCTTTCTTTCTTTCTTCCTTCCTTCCTTCCTTCCTTCCTTCCTTCCTTCCTTCCTTCCTTCCTTCCTTCTTTTTTCTTTTCCTCAAGTATATTACAAAGTTTTGGTGATAAGGAACCAAATGTGATTATTGGGCTTTCCGATATTGGTATTCCCTATCAAATAAGTAGCCCAAAATTGATAGGTGATTACTAAGTTCTAAATAAGGAAAATGTGGCACTTATTTTCATAATAAAATATCAATATTTCTGACCAATTCTATGCAATGCTTATGTTTTCTGTGTCTCGACATTAATATGTTTTTGAAACTTAGATGATTAGAAGTTGGAGGAGCTATGCTTTAAAAATTGAAAGCATTTATACCTTCTAACATAGAAACTTAGTTTTCTACATTAGAAGAGAATGTATTTAAATTTTAAATAAAAATTTAAAGTCATACGGTAAAAAAATGAGAATTATTATTAAAATACATACTTTTCTCATTCCAAAGCTGAGAATCTATTCACTCATTATGCTCTCTATCATTGATTTTTTAATATGTAATGTTTTAACTTAATTCTTAAAAGAAACTAGTCTATTAGAATAATGTTAAATTCTATTTTATTACTGTTATTATATCTAAAATGCTTGGTGCTGCACTTCTTGAAAAATGAGATAGAAAAGGCAAAATATATAGCTTCAGATTCTAAAAATGTTATTACACTATTGGAGACAAGTCTTTAAACATAACATTTGAGTAATTCAGTGCAGATTCATTGAGCTTCTGCAACATGCTGGGCACAGCTGAATGTTGTGAACAAACCAAAAAGCAGTGTGGCTAGTCTGGATTACACAGCAAATAATCAAGGAGATAACAGATGAAAAACACATTAAGTATTTCATAGTGGTATGTGTTATTTAAAAAAGTATTATACATGATTCAAAATGAATGGGGAAAACAGATGTATGTTTTAGATGGGATGATTTGGGGGAGGCCCTTTCTTGAAAGGGGACGTTTGATATAAAGCCTGAATTATCTTTAGTGATCCCTGCACATATCTGGGTGATCAAGTACAATGGACCTAAATTTGAAGAAAGTTTGACCTGTTCAAAGGACGGAGGGAGGTGGGGGGAGGTTTGATTTTTCTGATCCAAAGCAGTAAAGAGAGTTAGATAAGATATGAAATTATAGTGGTGGATTGGGGTTAAATCATACAGAATCCTGTAGATCCTGATAAGGACTTTTTATTTGAATAATGGCTGAAGTGTTTTTAGCTGATGAGTGACATGGTTTATTTTGTAAGAGAGTAAAAGTGGAAGCAGAGAAATCAATGGGTGGCTATTTAGTAGTATGACTTTGATTGAAGTGGTGGAAGAAAATGGAGTGAAATGAACAGGTTTGATCAGGTTTAGGATTTTTTGGGGGGAGTATTGAGATGTATCTGCTTGACTCGTGAATGGTGTCAACAATTATGAGTTGATCTTCAAAGTCAATATATGGTAGCGTTAATATTGAGTTGGGGAAGACTGGGGAAAGAAAGTTTGGAGTTACAGATTAGAATCATCATGTCTCATTTGATTTGGTTGACATGTGAGATGGTTAGACATTCATGTAAACAAAACAAGTTTGTGATTATAAATACAAATGTAGATTGTGAGGAGATATTTTAATGAATATATTTTTAGGAGTAAGCTAGTAGTAGTATTCAAAGTCTTGGATGAGGCAACTTGAGAGCATGTAGAGACAAAAAGAGGGCTAAATTATAAGGCCTTGAGTGGTTTACCATTTGAAGGTCATGCTGAGGAGGAATAACCAGGTAAAGGAACTGAAACAAAACAATGAATGAGGTAGAACAAATGTTAAGAAGGTGTGATGTGATAGAAGTCAAGAAAAAACAATGTTTGAAGAATTTTGCCAACATTGTTGAAAGGTGGAATAACATAATTGTTTTGCCCAACACCGAAGTTATTGGTCATTTGATAAGGGTATTTTTCAGTCAGGTAGATGGAAACAGAAATTTGACTAAAATAAATTGAGGAAATTTATACTTTAGAAAGTGAATAAAATAAGTATAGACAACCTTTTTGAGACATCTGTAGAAGAAAATGGACAAATTGCTGTATCTAAAAGAAGATATCAGATCAAGGGTAAGCTATTTTCTAAAATAGTAGATTATAGAGCATAGATGTGATCACAAAAGTAGTCCTTCATTGAGCTCACATGCTAGTAAGGAAAGTAGGGATCACATCTATGCTCTATACTCCACCTAGAAGACATATAATTTTCTGGAACATAACATACCATGTGTAAATATTTGTTGAATAATTGAGTAAGTAAATAAATGGGAGAACTCATATTGTTCATTTGCTTAGAATATTTTCCTCATATGTCAATTATTAGCAGAGTAGTTTGTTTGTTTGTTTGGGGGGCAAGTGTGTGTTTTTGTTTTTCTACAGCAACCCAAACCAAAAGTTTTGCAATATTCAATCTTACTTTCTATCACAGCTTGACAACCATTCTCCCCCAATCAAAATATCCTTCAATTTTGCTGATTCCATCTATGAAATATTTCTGTAATAACTATTACTTCCATTCCATTGTGTTCTCTAATTCATTGGTTTAGACATTGATCAATATTATTATCATTTCATTAAAGGAACTGAAGTCATCATTGGCAGCCAGCCTCCATAGGGACTCCCTATTATTACAGTTCCTTGGTATCTCTGCTGTTTATAGAGCTCCTTCCCACACTGAACAAGGATGATCCCTCTTACCAATAGGTCACTGTGGAAATGGCAGTGTTTGATTTCTGAGGCTAGTTTGGGCCTTGCTTTCTCCTGGATTACTCATTCTGGGTGAAACCAGATGCCACGTTGTAAAGATACTGAAACAGCCCTATAGTGAGCCAACGCGGTGAGAAATACAGTCCTCTTGTCAAAAACAAGCACTGACTTACCTCAGAAGCAGATTATTTACACCAATCAGCCTATTGGAGCTGCAAGCAACATCTTGACTGAAACCTCCTGAAAGGCCCCAAGTCCGAACTACTAATCTAAGTCATACTCAGATCCCTTACCCACAGGAACTCTGTGGGAAAATAAATGTTTTGTTTCAAACCATTCAATTTCAGTACAACTGCAGAAATAGAAAAGTAATACATTCTACCACTAACATCTTGAATTCCTAATTTACCTGAATTTTCTTTCTAAAATTGTTTGTAACAACAGAAATTTATAGCAATATCCTCTGATGAGAAAATCACACTGAAACTTTTCACAGTACAACATGACAGATGTATATCTTTAGTAAATATTTAATGAATGAAAGAAGGTAGGCAGGCACAGAAGAAGGTAAGGAGAAGTAAGGGAAAAAAAGTGTGACTGAAAGTGGAGCTCAGATTCAGTCAAATGGAGTAATAGCCTGGACTCTGAACATGAAATCTCTTGGCTTGAATGTTGATTTGATATGTAGCCATGAACAAATACCCTGACTTCATAATCTCAGTATCTATGTGAATTTAATGAAGAAAATAAGAGCACTCACTTTAGGTTAATTTGGAGGATTAAATGAAATAAAATGTTATCATTTAGCTTAGTACCTACTAGATATCAAAGACTTAAGCAATGACCATATTATTGCTTTTATCACTATCAATAATGAATAGTCATATTCAGCTTTTCTTAAATGTTATTTTATTTTATTACAAAACTTCACTATCTTTATTTTATTTTTATGGTGTGTGTGGAAGGAAATAGGCATTCTCTATGTTTTGTTACTATGGCTTTAAATATATCTTGGTTCTATTTATTGAAAAAAAATTAATTATCTATTCCTTTCAAGCAGTTCCTCACTGAACTTGCACAACAAACACAATTCACTTAAAATTTATTAGTATGAAAAAAATTGTAAGCTATCAGTTGATTAGGGAAAAAATGGTAATTGTTGATTTCATCAGAGCCAAGATATTTTCATATTTAAGTGAACATCAGAAACAAACTTTTATTTATTTATATATTCATTTATTTATTTTTTACAATTTATTTTATTTTAGTATCACTAACCCACAGTTACATAAGCAACATTGTGATGATTAAACCACCCCCTTCATCAGGTCCCCCCCACCAACCCTATTACAGTCACTGTCCATCAGTGTAGTGAGATGAGAATCACTACTTGTCTTCTCTGAGCTGTACAGTCCCCCCCGTGCCCCCCCACCCTATGTCTGCCAATCGTAATGCCCCTTTTACCCTATTATCCCTCCCTTCCCGCCCTTTTTACCCAGTCACTTTCCCTTTGGTAACTATTAGGCCATTCTTGGGTTCTGTGAGTCTGCTGCTGAGAAACAAACTTTTTTTATGTGATGTCGTACAACATTAAAACTCTTACTGCATTTGCCCAAAACGGATTTTTGTTTGATGCTGACTATAAAATCATACATGAATAAGCAAACACAGGAATAACACCCAATAGAAGTGAAAAAAAAAATCTGCAGGCTCTGCCCTCCTTTCTGCCTTGTCCTTCAGAGGTAGAAGAAAGAACTAAGAGAAATTTAGGGACTAAACACAGATCACAGTGGGCTCTTGGCAAGACCTTCCTTTCTGTTTTCATCTCCAGCATGTTAGAGCCCTCTCCTGTCTTTACTCAGTACCATTCATATTTATGGCTTCTTTTCCCACCAAAAAAAAAAAAA
>JAQQAC010009165.1:24444280-24537384 GCA_029783875.1 Phataginus tricuspis
AAAAAAAAAAAAATCCCTCTTACTATCCATTTAGAATCCTTACAGTGGTGGGGATTACTCTTTTTCCTAGTACCTGTCCTGAGCTCTGCTCTCAGCTGTAGTTTAGAACCTTCTTCCTTGAACTCATAAGTATGGAAGATGAGCATGGAAGATACTCTGTCCTGCTGAAGTAAAAGAAATCTAGATGGCTCTAATTATAGTATATTTCTCTCAAAAATAGGTGCTATGAAAATAATCTTTATAGATTTTGTATTTAAAACACATTATTTGGATTATATTAGCTGATTTCAGGGCCTACATTTTTTTTATAACATTACCTTTGTGGAAAATTTTATTCCAGTTTCTATACACCAGACTTGCAAACATTTTCAACACAACTCATTCATTAACTGAGCATATTTTGGAATATAGTTGATGAGCCAGCCTAAACATAAAATTAAAATTTATGAAACAAGGATGAATTTTAAATATAGGGGTAATTAGCAAAATGCTTCATGGAAGCACAAATATTCAGGTTTAAAATATTTTGAGGGTAGAGAATCATGTATGTAAAATGACCGGTTTACTTAAAATCATGAATGTTATTCAGGCATGTAATCTCATTTTTTGTAGGAAAAAAAATGTGCTTCTCTCACATCTATTCAAACTGAGTTGACATTTCAAAAACACTAGAAATCAAGTCATGGCTTGCTTGGTTACTTTATAGTATATAAACTTTGAAGTATCTACTAAGATATAGATTCATTTATTTATACTTAAAATTGAAAGTTTTACCCTAACCTCTCTCTGATATGTAAGATATATTAGAAGTGAGATTAAAAGACATGCATTTCCAAAAATATTTAATAGAATGAAATGCAGGGCATAGTGAAATTTTTAAAGCAGTACTCATTTAATAGATTTTGTTCCATCTAAGTCCTCTCATTTTATATCTATGTTTCTGAATAAGATTACTATAGATTATTCCAGTTTTCATGTGGTTTTTAAGTGCATACATTGTAAGAAAAATAAAACCTTTTACATGACATGATTATATGATAGAATATTTCAGTTTCTCACTCCTGTCTTGATAGACACACAAAACAATAGGGATTAGCATGTTTTCCTTAGACTGATGGATTCATGGCTTTCAATTTCCCTGAAAAGCAGCTGCAACATTCTGATGAGCTGATTGAGGAACCTTGTCATTTCAGTGATTCTCTGGAGACTGTCACAGGAGCAGATTCAAAACAGGTTTACAATTAATGAAGCAAACTGTGGAGAACCTGATGAGTTTTTTCAGCAGCTGTCATGGGCAATGATTTCATATCAAATTGATTAACCCGGCCCTTATTTAGCTAGCTGAGGATTATATAGTGAGACTGTGAGAGAGTATTTGAAAAGCTCCTATCTATAAACTCTAGAGGAATAGTACCCCTCTACATATTCTCTTCTTTTAAACTAGTCTCTTCATTGTGAGAAATCACCTTAATGTCACATCTGGTACTTTACACAGTCCCCCATTTCATTAGAAAACAACGATGATTCAAGGTTTTTTTATTCACAGACCTTATATTCTCTAGGCAATTTTACTACCAGTTCACTATATGTTCAGAAAAAGAATATTTGAAAGAAAATTAACATACTCTTGCTATCACTAACTCAAAGCGTTCCTGAATCAAATTGGTCCAAATGATAATCTTGATAGTTAATGTTTTTAATCAAATCAAAGTTATATAATGAATATAAACTGAAAAATCTTTGAGGATTAAAGTATCATGTCTTAATTTATTTAACAAAAACTTGAGCATTTCCTAAGTACTTTGTTGAAAACAGTAAACATGATAGACTTGGTCATTCATTCTATTATGCTTGAAGTCTAATAGGGATATAAAAAAAATTTATAAGAGACACACACATACACACAACTGAAAAATAATTGCTGACTTCGAAGTCCTAGTCTGGCATGTAAGGGGATTGGAAGGCACTTCCATTCTCACAAGAAAAAAGTTGAATATATTGAAAATCAATGCGTCTTATTTGATCCTGCAGAGAATTATGGTAACAGAGTAAACTCTACCCCCAAATTAGAGACACAGAGGAGCATACAAGAATCCCAAATTCTTGGAGCTAAAGTACGAGGGCATAAACTGCTGTAGGAATTAATAACTAAATCACTTAAATAATCACTAAACTGTGACTGACAAATTGCCGGAATCTCATTGTGGACAAGTTTGAGAATTAAAAATTCTGGAAGTGCTCAGTCTTAGAGGGCATTCTTCATATTTTTATGAGTTTTATATCCAGGAGCCCTATCAATTCCTCACAGTGAAAATTGGAGAAAAGTCTCTTGCTTCTAGCAGAAGGAGGGAGAAAAGTAGCATTTTGAAACACGCTGGAGCATCCTGTACTTATCAAGACCTGCCCTCATGAGAAACTATTTTACTAAAGCCTAACCTACTGGGGAGTTATCAGAACCCAACTGATCTAGGGGAAGGGAAATAAGCAAATCTAGCTTCCTGTAGCCTTCCATGTGTGGTAAGAGAAATATCTGCTTTTCTGTCTTATAGGTTAAACAAATCCAAATAACAAACAAAAAACTGAGAAGCAGTAGTGAGATTATAAGAGTACAGGCTCATTAAAAGACTGAGACCTAATTGGACTATAGAATGCTTTCCTTCTTTCCATATCTTACTACCCTATCAATTGAGCTTGTATAATAGCAGTGGAACACAAATGAAAGAACTGGACATCTCATAACACTCTTTAAGAAGCATGTAGGTATACCCAAAACAACAGGGGAGACAAAAGACACCAGAGGGAGTTTTTGCCTCTGACACCAACAGCTACAGCACACATTAAACACAGCTGTACCCTTTGCAAGAAAAATGTGAAGCTCACACAAAGGTCATCTAACCCAGTTCCTTTTACCCAATATATAATGCCCATCTTTCAACTAAAAATTATAAATTTTGTACAAAAACACACAGTTTTAAGAAATAAAACAAAAACAGAAACACAAAAAACACAGTTTGAAGAGACAAAGCAGGCATCAGAACCAGACTCAGATATGACAGAGATGTTAGAATTATCAGAGCATTTACAGCAACTATGATTGACAGAGTAAGGCTTTAATGAGGTAGACAATATGGAAGAACAGGTGGGTAATGTAAACAGAGAGATGGAAATTCTACAAAAGGATCAAAAGACATGCCAGTAATAAAAAAAAAACCTGCAGTAGAAATTAAGGATGTTTTTGATGACCTCATCAATCGAATGGGTACAGCCAAGAAAATTATCGGTGAGCTTGAAACTTCAAAAACTGAAATGCAAAGAGAAAAATGAATGAAAATGATGGAATGAACTACTCAAGAAGTGTGGGATAATTCCAAAAGGTGTTCCAATAGGAACATGTATACTCAGAATACCAAAAAGAGAGAGAGAAAAATGAAGAGAAGAAATATATGAAGCAGTAATGCCTGAGAATTTTCCAAAATAAAAAATAGACAAGGAAAAAACAAGCTAAATCCTAAAAATTTTATAATTAGGCATATAACACTTTGCAGAAAAGCAGAGACCAAGAGAAAAATCTTGAAAAAAGTGAAATAAAAAACAAACAAAAAATCCTTACCTACAAAACGAGGAAAATAATTCCACTTTCCATTATCTTTTCACTTTAGTAATAATTCAACAAAAGGATCATATCTCAATGTTTTATTTAATTTTGAAATATTTTTACAGTATTTTTCCTCAAATTAATAAAATTTTCCTGAATGATTTATGACTTTACACAGTGGGGTTGAAATACATTGGGTTTTTATATTTTTAAAAGTGACACAAGGACTAGATTTTTCAAACTTTAAAGAATGAAACACACTGTAAATGTGTTGAATATCTTTGGCACCTTTTGAGTCACTTGTGTATTATTCCACGTTCTCAGATTTGAAAAACAATCTGTTAAATCCAAGAAATTTTTTTCTTTTTTCTTTTATTACTATACAATTACATGAGCAATATTATGGTTACTAGACTCCCCTATTATCAAGTCCCCACCACATAACCCATTGCAGTCACTGTCTATCAGTGTAGCACTATGCTACAGAATCACTAATGTCCTATCTCCGTTATACTGCCCTCCCTGTATCCCACCACCTGACCCTCACCCCCGCTACATTATGTGTGCTAATTGTAATAGCCCTTTTCCTTCTTATCCCTCCCTTCCCACCCCTCTTCCCCAGTCCCTTTCCCTTTGGTAACTGTTAGTCCATTCTTGGGCTCTGTGAGTCTGCTACTGCTTTGCTCCTTCAGTTTTTTCTTTGCCCTTATACTCCACATATGAGTGAAATCATCTGATACTTGTCTATCTCTGCCTGGCTTATTTCACTGAGCATAATACCCTCTAGATCCATCCATGTTGTTGCAAATGGAAGGATTTTTTTTTCTTCTTATGGCTGGATAATATTCCATTGTGTATATATACCACCTCTTCTTTATCCATTCATCTACTGACAGACACTTAGGCTGCTTCTATTTCTTGGCTATTGTAAATACTGATGTGATAAACATAGGGGTGCATATGTCTTTTTCAAACTGGGCTGCTGCATTCTTAGGGTAAATTCCTAGGAGTGGAATTCCTGGGTCAAATGGTATTTCTATTTTAAGTTTTTTGAGGAGCCTCCATACTGTTTTCCACAATGGTTGTACTAATTTACATTCCCACCACCAGTGTAGGAGGGTTCCCCTTTCTCTACATCCTCACCAACATTTGTTGTTTGTCTTTTGGAAGGCAGCCATCCTAACTGGTGTGAGGTGATATCTCATTGTGGTTTTAATTTGCATTTCTCTGATGACTAGTAATGTGGAGCATCTTTTCATGTGCCTGTTGGACATCTGAATTTCTTCTTTGGAGAAGTGTCTGTTTAGCTCCTCTGCCCATTTTTTAATTGGATTATTTGCTTTTTGTTTGTTGAGGTGCATGAGCTCTTTATATAATTTGGATGTCAACCCCTTATGGATATGTTATTTATGAATATATTCTCCCATACGGTAGGGTGTCTTTTTGTTCTACTGATGGTATCCTTTGCTGTACAGAAGCTTTTTAGTTTGATGTAGTCCCACTTATTCATTTTTGCTTTTATTTCCCTTGCCTGAGGAGATATGTTCATGAAGAAGTTGCTCATGTTTATGTCCAAGAGATTTTTGCCTATGTTTTTTTCTAAGAGTTTTATGGTTTCATGACTTAAATTCAGGTCTTTGATCCATTTTGAGTTGACTTTGTGTATGGGGTTTGACAGTAATCCAGTTTCATTCTCTTACATGTAGCTGTCCTGTTTTGCCAACACCAGTTGTTTAAGAGACTGTCATTTCCCCATTGTATATCCATGGCTCCTTTATCGTATATTAATTGACCATATATGCTTGGGTTAATATCTGGGCTCTCTATTATGTTCCACTGGTCAATGGATCTGTTCTTGTGCCAGTATCAAATTGTCTTGATTACTGTAGCTTTGCAGTAGAGTTTGAGGTCAGGGAGGGTAATTCCCCCTGTTTTATTCTTCCTTCTCAGGATTGCTTTGGCTATTTGGGGTCTTTTGTGGTTCCATATGAATTGTAGAACTATTTGCTCTAGTTCATTGAAGAATGCTGTAGGTATTTTGATAAGGATTGCATTTAATCTGTAGATTGCTTTAGGCAGAATGGCCATTTTAACAATATTTATTCTTCCTAGCCAAGAGCATGGGGTGAATTTCCATTTATTAGTGTGCTCTTTAATTTCTCTTAAGAGTGTCTTGTAGTTTTTAGGGTATAGGTCTTTTACTTCCTTGGTTAGGTTTACTCCTAGGTATTTTATTCGTTTGGATGTGATTACGAATGGAATTGTTTTCCTGATTTCTGTTGCTGCTAGTTCATTGTTAGTGTATAGGAATGCAACAGATTTCTGTGTATTAATTTTGTATCCCACAACATTGCTGAATTCAGATATTAGATCTAGTAGTTTTGGAGTGGATTCTTCAGGGTTTTTTATGTACAATATCATGTCATCTGCAAACAGGGACATTTTGAGTTCTTCCTTGCCAATCTGGATGCCTTTTATTTCTTTAGTTGTCTGATCGGCATGGCTAGGACCTCCAGAACTATGTTGAATAAAAATGGAGAGAGTGGGCATCGTTGTCTTGTTCCCAATCTTCATGGAAAAGCTTTCAGCTTCTCGCTGTTAAGTATATTGTTGGCTGTGGGTTTGTCATATATGGCCTTTATTATGTTGAGGTACTTGCCCCCTATACCCATTTTGTGAAGAGTTTTTATCATGAATGGATGTTGAATTTTGTCAAACACTTTTTCAGCATCTATGGAGATGATCACTTGGTTTTTGTCCTTCTTTTTGTTGATGTGGTGGATGATGTTGATGGATTTTTGAATGTTGTACCATCCTTGCATCCCTGGGATGAATCCCACTTGATCATGATTTTTTTGATGTATTTTTTAATTCAGTTTGCTAATATTTTGTTGAGTATTTTTGTATCTATGTTCATCAGGGATATTGGTTTGTAATTTTCTTTTTTTGTGGTGTCTTTGCCTGATTTTGGTATTAGAGTGATGTTGGCCTCTTCTACTTTTTGAAAACTTTAATGAGGTTGGGTATTAGGTCTTCACTAAATATTTGATAAAATTCAGCAGTGAAACAATCTGCTCCAGGGATTTTGTTCTTAGGTAGTTTTATGAGTACCAATTCAGTTTCTTTGCTTGTAATTGGTCTTTTCAGATTTTCTTTTTCTTCCTGGGTCAGCCTTGGGAGGTTGTATTTTTCTAGAAGGTTGTCCATTTCTTCTATGTTTGTTACCATATAATTTTTCATAGTATTTCTTCTATGTTTGTTACCATATAATTTTTCATAGTATTCTCTCATAATTCTTTGTATTTCTGTGGTGTCCGTAGTGATTTTTCCTTTCTCATCTCTTATTCTGTTTATGTGTATAGACTCTGTTTTTTTCTTGACAAGTCCGGCTAGGGGTTTATCTATTTTGTTTATTTTCTTGAAGAACCAGCTCCTGCTTCCATTGATTCTTTCTATTGTTTTATTCTTCTCAATTTTATTTGTTTCTGCTTTAATATTTATTATGTCCCTCCTTCTAGTGAATTTGGGCCTCATTTGTTCTTCTTTTTCTAGTTTCATTAATTGTGAGTTTAGACTGTTCATTTTGGATTGTTCTTTCCTGATGTACACCTGTATTAGCATGGCCTTCGCTGCATCCCACAGATTTTGTGGTGTGGAATTATTGTTGTCATTTGTCTCCATATATTGCTTGATCTCTGTTTTTATTTGGTCATTGATCCATTGATTATTTAGGAGCCTCCATGTGTTTGTGGGGTTTTTCGTTTTCTTTGTGTAATTTATTTCTAGTTTCATACCTTGTCATCTGAGAAGCTGGTTGGTACAATTTCAGTCTTTTTGAATTTACTGAGGTTCTTTCTGTGGCGTAATATATGATCTATTCTTGAAAATATTCCATGTGCACTTGAGAAGAATGTGTATCCTGTTGCTTTTGTATGGTGTGTTCTGTAGATGTCCATTAGGTCTATCTGTTCTAATATGTTGTTGAGTGCCTCTGTCTCTTTACTTATTTTCTGTCTGGTTGATCTGTCCTTTGGAGTGAGTGGTGTGTTGAAGTCTCCTAAAAGGAATGCATTGCATTCTACTTCCCCCTTTAATTCTTTTCGTATTTGTTTCACATATGTAGGTGATCCTGTGTTCAGTGCATAAATATTTATAATAGTTATATCCTGTTGTTGGACTGACCCTTTTATCAGTATGTAATATCCTTCTTTGTCTCTTGTGACTTTCTTTGTTTTGAAGTCTATTTTGTCTGATACAAGTACTGCAACTCCTACTTTTTTCTCACTATTAGATACATGAAATATCTTTTTCCATACCTTTACTTTCAGTTTGTGTATGTCTTTGGGTTTGAAGTGAGCCTTTGTAGGCAGCATATAGATGGGTCTTGTTTTTTTATGCATTCAGTAACTCTATGTCTTTTGATTGGTGCATTCAGACCATTTACATTTAGGATAATTATCGATAGGTACGTACTTATTGCCATTGCAGGCTTTAGATTCGTGGTTACCAAAGGTTCCAGGGCTTCCCTTACTATCTAACAGTCTAATTTAACTTACTTTGTATTCTATTACAAACGCAACCTAAGGGTTTTTTTTTTCCTCCTTTTTCTTCCTCCTCCATTCTTTGTATGTTATGAATCATATTCTGTACTCTTTGTCTTCCCTTGGGTGACATCTTTTTAGCCTTTTGAATACTTCCATCTATAGTCGTCCCTTCAAAATGCACTGTAGAGGTGGTTTGTGGGAGGTAAATTCTCTCAGCTTTCGCTTATCTGAAAATTGTTTAATCCCTCCTTCAAATTTAAATGATAACCTTGCCGGGTAAAGTATTCTTGGTTCAAGGCCCTTCTGCTTCATTGCATTAAATATATCATGCCAGTCTCTTCTGGCCTGTAAGGTTTCTGCTGAGAAGTCTGATGATAGCCTGATGGGTTTTCCTTTGTATGTGATGTTTTTTCTCTTTCTAGCTGCTTTTAAACACCTGTCTTTATCCTTGATTTTTGCCATTTTAATTATTATATCTCTTCATGTTGTCTTCCTTGGGTCCCTTGTGTTGGGAGATCTGTGCACCTCCATGGCTTGAGAGACTATCTCCTTTCCCCAGTTGGGGAATTTTTCAGCAATTACCTTCTCAATGACACTTTCTATCCCTTTTTTTCTCTCTTCTTCTTCTGGTATCCCTATAATGCGAATATTGTTCTGTTTGGATTGGTCACACAGTTCTCTCAATATTCTTTCATTCTTAAGATATCCTTTTTTCTTTCTGTGCCTCAGCTTCTTTGTATTCCTCTTCTCTAATTTCTATCCCATTTACTGTCTCTTCTACTACATCTAATCTGCTTTTAAATCCCTCTATTGTATGTTTAATTTCAGATATGGAATTTCTTAAATTTCTTAATAATTCAATCTCCAACTTAAATTTGTTCCTGGGTTCTTGAGTATTTTTCTGTACCTCCATAAGCATGTTTATAATTTTTATTTTGAACTCTCTTTCAGGAATATTGGTGAGTTCAGTTTCATTTGGCCCTCTTTCTGGAGTTTGTGAGATTTTGGTCTGACTATGTTCTTTTGTCATTTCATATTTGTGTGTGGTGCCCACTAGTGTGCAGAAACTCCAGTCTCTGGAGCTGCTCAGCCCCTAGAGTGAGGTTGGGGGTCATAGTGGAGCGGATCTGGTGCCTGGGGGAAGGATAGATATGTTCCCTGATTCCCATCTTTGGTGCCTGTCTCCAGTGTCAGAGCCAGTGGGCCAAGCACACACATGTAAACCTCTGTGCTTTGCATCTCTAGCTGTTGTAGGCAGGGCCTCCCTCCGCATGGCCTAACGCCTGGGCAGTGACTGCTGGTTTGGGAGCAGTTGCCTGCAGACCAGCAGGAAGGTTTAGTAGGCTCTATGTCACAGTGGGGGGCCTTGGAGCTGAGTAGGCAGCCTGGGGAATGGAGCACCTGAGGCTCCCCAAAGTTCCCAACCAGCTGGGCAGAGCGCGCCCAGGCACCCTTGTCCAGGTCTCCCTTCTCCCGCACAGGAAGCTCCGTGCAAACCCTGCCCCTTCGGCAGCCCTCTGGCTGCTAGGAAGCCTCTCAGACTGCTTTCCTTTCCTCTGACACAGAGCTGCTGGGTGTGGATCCCGTCCTCCACAAACGGCCAGAATGTCAATTTCTCAAGCACTCCGCCTGTCCAAGCTCTCCAACGTCCAGAGCACCACACACTATAGACTTCTGTTCACAAAGCAGACGTCCATGGCTAGGTGTTCAGCAGTCCCAGGCTTCCACCCCCTCCCCCACTCCGTTTCTCTTCCTCTCACTGGTGAGCTGGGGTGGGAGAAGGGCTTGAGTCCTGCCACATTAAAGCTTTCCTACATTACCCTGTTTCGTGAGGTCTACTCTGTTCGTGAGGTCCGTTTGCAGTTTGGTTCAGCCCTCTTTCTTGTTGCTGTTTTAAGGTTAGTTGTATTAATTAACTATATTTTTGTACAATTTGTGGTTTTGGGAGGATCTCTTCATCTCACCTCTCACACCACCATCTTGCAAGTCCCAAGAAATATTTTTTTTATTAGAGAAGCCCTCAAAAAGTAGATGTTATGTAACAGAATTTCTTTCAACCATTTTGAGATGTAATTTGAAATTTTATAATAATATATTTAAATTCAAATAATGTGCAATTACTATGTAGCAATATAATTATCTGGAATATCAGCAATTTCATAATTCCATATATTCTAACTATAATTTTTATGTTTCAGAACTATAAGTCTGAGACTATAAATGTAGATATGTGAGAATGTCATTTATTCTTATACTTAATGACCTTGAACCTGACACTAAGCCCCATACCTCATTTGTGGAGATATGGGTCTTACATACAATGCTAAGAGGTATTCCTCTTGTCATGGATTATTTGTTCACACTCCTTCCTGTGAGGCTCCTATGATATCAGATTGCATGATTCTCTTAGGCTCAGCATCTCTGCTGCTAAAAATGCTACTCTTGGGATCCAGAAGATCTTAGTACTGAGATCTGGTGTCTGATATGCATACCACACACCATGAACCCTTGAGGTATAGGTGGGGTTCTGCTAGATAAAAAGCAGTATTAGGGCCCTTCATGACTTCAGCAATAGAACACTATTCTCTCCTAGCCTTGGAAAATCCCTCCTAAGGACGATGCTCATCATCAAAAGCCCACTCTACTAATTTTTCTGTCTCTGAGGTATCTAATAAAATGTGAAGAGGTGAAGGCATTTACAAAAGAAAAAAGGCTAGTGTTAATTCAGCAACTTCTGCTTTGGACTTTGAATCAGATGTTGTACCCAAAGCAAGAGAGAGTAAAAAAACAGAATAAAACAACCACAAAAGGAGTGGGGTACAGTTACTGGCTCTCTCTTTGATTTTAGAGAAATATTTACTATATTAGTAAATATTCTTACCCTAGTACTCCTTATTCTTTTAATGATGTAATAATGTGATGAAATAATACTTTTTCTTTGGCCTTTACTTTCCTAAAGTACAGGCAAGTTGGTTGTGACAACATTAATAGATCCAAAGCAAATTAACACTAACAGACAAGAAATACAACATTTATACACACACACACACACACACACACACACACACACACACACACACACTTTCATTGTCCTAAAAATCCTCTAGGTTCAGACTTTTTATCCCTTTTCCCTAACCACTGGCAACCCCTGATCTTTTTACTGTCTCCATAGTTTTGCCTTTTCCAGAATGTCCTATAGTTGGAATCAGTACAGCATGTATCCTTTTCAGATTGGTTTCTTTCACTTAATTATATGCATGTAAGCTCTTACATACATCTCCTTTAATTGGAATATTCTGGCATTATGAAGTCTGATATTAAAGAGAACACAGAGTGGTGAAAAAGCTCGAGGTTTGAAATCAAACAGTAGAACATGAATTCTGGCTGTAACTTTTTTTAGTTGAATTTTCAATTGAGCAAATTAAAATCTTAACCTCAGTGTTCTTATCATCAGTCTGCCTTTAAATTGCAAGGATTAAAATAGATGATATATTCAAATTACTTAAAATAGTTCCTGGTACATAGTTCTATGTCTTAAGTATGTGTTGCTTCATGAAAAATTAATCTTAGAAAAAAAAAGAAAACCTTTTAAAATGCCTGTTTTTCTTTTACGTCTAATGTCTGGTTTCTGTTATTTCCATGAGTATGTGATTTTGAGTAAATGATGAATATAAAAGTCATTTGATTTTTCAGCATTTACTCATGGAGTCAACAAAAACTTTTGAGACCTAAATATTTTCTGTTCATATCTGTGTGAATCTCTCATGCAATCTTCTTTTACATCCTTATCACCTATGAATTTTTATCTTCTGTGTGCTACTTATTGGCATTCAGACATATCATAGATAGGTTATTCTAAATGAGTTTTAAGACACTCAAGATATCATATGATTTGATTTCTCATCATTTTCTGAATCAGAAATTTCACATGGCTTTCTAGTTATTCTAACTAGATGTTGAAACCAGTTAACTTTTTCCCAAACAAATGCAAATAGTAAGGAAATAGCCTGGATCCAACAAAACAAATGAGAAGATATTCTCCTTAACTGATGGTTTTGGTTTTGACCAAACACACTCAATTATATACATGCAAATCCAACTATTGCACACACAAATATTACAAATAACTAAATGTGTCAAGCAACAACAGAAAATGCAGCAGGGTTTTAATAAGAGTGCAATGAAGGAAGCTAAGAGAACAAAAGCTGTTTAAAGTAGACTTTATGTCTAGAAACAGGAATTTTAATTTCATATAAAGAATATTTTAAGAATCTCTATAAGCATTCATCATGTCTTCATAAGACAACGTGTTTCTTGCTATCAGAAAGGCATTTCGTTTACTGAAAATTTTAGCCCAGTGTTTATGAATATGACATCTGAGCCAGACTGCCTAGGTCCACATTCTACTGGGGATCATAGGCTAATTATTCAACATCTCTGCATATGTTAGTTAAAAAAAAAATGATACTACAGCATCTATCATGAAGTAAATGTTCAGCCTATATTGTCTGTTATTATTCAGGTGAAATATAACCTCTGGCATATCACATCAAATATTAGGCAAACTAATTTTTATATTACTTGCATATTTTTCTTGACAAAGATAAAATTAACTTGCTTTTAATTTTGGAGTTAAATCTTAGATTAATATTTCTTAATTTATATTTACTAAGTGTCAAATATAATTTTGCCCTTTAAAATCATTCTTTGAATTTCTGTATTTATGTTAAGGACATCTGCTTCAGCCTTGGATAGAACAGTAATTAATTTCTTATAGAAGTTTGTAGTTGCCAAGAAAGAAATAATATGTAAATTACAAAATTCAACTTTTTTCTGATTGAAATGTTTGATTAAGTTTTTAAATTTCAGTTGTATTTGTCTTCAGAATAAAGTGCAGTCCTTAAAAATTCTGAAATAAAAGAAATATTGGATTTTGTTTTTTACCAGATATGTGTCACATCTTACTGTGAAAGGGACTTTTCATCACTTTTTTATTCTTACTTTAGGTTGCAATAGTATTATTCCAACTTAGCAATGTTTGACTATTTCTAGAACATGAAAGGAAATGTTCATAATGTATAGATGTATTCCTGAAAATAATCCTCAGAAGATCAACACTGCTGAATAAAGCAAGAGCCATAGACATAACCAGTGGTTGACGTCATTCCAACCTGCGGTCTAGTAATGTATGTCACACAGGCCACATGCTCCAGTAACTTTTTTTACATTGTTAAACATGAATCATGCCTTCCTTGCTTTTCAACTTTTTTCTCTTACCTCTTTTTTATAGTTTCTTTATCTCCCATCCTTGTATTCTTATTCTCCTCTCTGGTCTAGGCTGATGCTTCTTTTTTATAGGGAACTAATTTCACTGTAAAGTAGAAAGTAAAATGTTTAACATGGTGACTATAAAGGACCTTTCATATTATATAAGAGGCCATATTGTCTGTACTTTCACTAGTCAAGGATGCCCTGAGTTTTCCTTAGAGAATGAGAGAACTCCAAAGGGAAACTATGTAGTGTTTCATCAGACAAGACATTGCATCAACATAAATATGATAAAGAATTTGGAATTTGAAGGAAATACTACCAGAAAAAGGTACACTGGGAAACTGGATCTGTAAGTTATTTTTATTAGACATAAAATAATGGAATCTAACTTGGTACAGGATAATTATTTAGTCTCAAAATGAAATGATGAAAATTAACACTAAAATGTTATTTATATAATCATCTGTAAATTTAAAAATACCTGGTGCAGTTAGTTTGCTTTTAGCATGTTGTATTTACATACTAAATGAAGTATAGATTTCTTTATAATTAGATATAAATACTATTTTATCTTTTGATTACTGCAGGTTTTGTCAGTTATCAGGCAATTTCAGTATCCCCCAATAAATAACTATCAGCTTCTGTGAATATATTATTCTTTAATTTGATTGCAATAATTTTATTTTCTCCATTCCAATTAATTAAGACTGATAAGACTGAACCATGCCTCTGAAAACTCTATCTTTTATATTGCAGGTTCTTTTAAATATTTATAATTATCTTAAAAAATGTTTTGCTATGTTTAAAGATTTGCATAAATTTAATTGTTAAAGCCAAGAATAGTTTCCACCTAAGTTAAAGATTCTATCCCCTGAGGACATCAACAAATACACCCAAGATTATCAGTTTTGTACCTGATTATAAGTCCACGTTGACATAAATGTAATTTATTGTTCTACCACAAGTGTCAGCTTACTATAGACATTTGTTTTAATGGCAATAGATTTCTGTTTCTTCCCTATCAGTAGAATTCTGTTAACTTTAAAACTGTTAGCAGAAGATGATTAACAAAACCCCTATTAACTCCCCATTTTACTTTACATTTTTATTTTATTATTGCAGACTATTTTATATAAAAGTAATAGTTAAAAATATTAATTTCTAATTATTGTATATAAAATGCATTTAAATTCACTTAATGATAATTGAGGGAAGAAAAACAGTCCTAAAATTACTTCAAAATTTAACATTTGTTTCCTCTTTGTAGAGATAAGACCCTATTAGTGTTGGGGATGTGGTCCCAAAAGCAGAGAGAAAATAAATAAAAAGATGTTTGCTTAGGTGTAATATTCTTTGTCTTCTAAAATTGTATTTTTAATCTTTTACTTTCCAAAAAGGCAGGTGATTATGAATCAGACTATATTTATTTGCAAAGTAACATAGGAAATTGAATAAATTACAGACAAATTTAGAAAGGAAACAAAACATCTTTTCTATTTCAGTTATCTAAATGCTTATTTTAAAAACGTATGTGTATATGTGTTGATCTTAAACAAACATCTTTATTTACCACTTAAGTTTATAAAAGAAATGCCCTAACTTGTTTTTAATCTATGTGATACAGTAAAAAAATTATTCCATTAATCTTATAAACATTATTTGTGAGTGTACATGTACTATTGCACTCATGCAAGGAAATAATAAGAGATTGGAATTTTAACATCTGTCATCTCATAGACCTTGTATATATTGCATGACTACTCACACTATATTTATAAAATGCATTTAAATATTTTGTAAAACACATTTGACCTTTAAAAATCTTCTTTATTAATGTCCTTTATTTCCTTCTATATGCTATATGAGCGCTTAACAACAACACTTTTGTCCCCTTTGAAATATATTCCTTGCTTGAAACAAACAGTGTTATCTTTTCTAATTTACCCTATATGCATTGCCAAGGCTGTATGTCTTGGAAGTTTACATATTTATATTCTACCAATAACTTTGATAATGACTTCTGCACTTACATTTTAGACTTAGATATTTAATGCTTGTTTTATGGAATGAGTATAAAAGTAAAATGCACACTATTCACAGGGCTTATATGTACTCCATTTTGATAATAATTAACTTACTGGATTCCTAGACCATTTAATAAAAGAGTAGTAAAAAGATCCATTTAATACTCAGAGTAGTAAAGATACTTCTAATAATCTCATACTGAAAACATTAATGAGAAACAACCACTCAAATAGAAACTTGACTTTTGAATGCAATGCATCTATTGAATTTGTGTTGTCAGAATGAAAGAGAAACTGAGTACGGAAGTTGAAGCTCTTTGAGTCCAAAACCTTCTTTCATGTTCTCTCTTAAGTTTCTGCTAAATGAAGGATATTGTGAAGTTATTTATTTGTTATGAATATTTAAAATCATTCTCAATGCACATGTTTATATTTAAATTCTATAGAATGTTATAAATACCTGTTATATTTGTTGTTTTACAAGCAGTATGAATAAAATTGTTTCAAACATTGGAAATTGTTTTATAATAATTTGCTTAGCAATAATTTGAATTTTATCTAATAAACCTTAAAGTATCTAAAATTCATTAATTTGTAATATCACCTAGCATTGAAAGAAATTGGCATCATAGTCAGAGCTACATTTAGTTTTGATGTGGCCAAGAGAAAGAGAAAAGTAGATTTATGTCTGTATGGAAAGAGATAGTGATTTAATTGTTTAAATTTTATAATAATATGTTATATTAAATTCAGTTCCATTCCATATTACAACATTCATTAAGCACTTATTTTTCAGAGAGAATGTCCTAAACATTGTTGTTAAAACTGTTAATCAAATAGGGCCATCACATCTATTGATTTTGCTATAAAATCAGAGAAATAAACACCTGACCAATTAGTACTTCAAAATGATAAATTCTTTAGTACACTACATATGAAATGCTATAGAAACACAAAATGAGCAATGTGTTAATTTTGCAGTGATAGACCATGGAGATTTTAAGGAAAGTTACAAACTGAAAGACTTTAGATCTTTAATGAAGGTGATTTTGATGGTGGTGAGACGTGTGATGCTGACAGTGGCAGGGCTGACACATGGAATTTCACCAGGAAGAATACCATAGGGTAAAAAGGGTGTTGTGGTGTAAAAAGACTTCAGTGATGGGAATGATGAGGTAAAAACTTTTTAGGAGAGTACATTGACATTGGACATGATGTAATGGAGTGGAAAGACATGATGCAGGGAGATAATCTAAGAGGCTGTTGTTAAGATCTTCTAGCACTATAAATTCTACAAAATAAAACATCTTTAGAGGTAATCATAGTTCTATACCTAATAATGTGACTGAGGAAAATAGTTTAGAATTTTTTTTTACAAAATATTATACTAACCTAGAATTAATCTGATATTGTTGTGTGTATCATGACAGATAAACTTGTTAACTAATAACATTTTTATTAAAGTGATTCCTTCATTGATTATCCCAAACAAGAATTATGTATATGTTATGAATGTTTTATGAATTTTCTGCTCTAAATATCAGAGCAGATTAAGAAAACTTTTCCCTAGATATTACAGTTTCTTTATTGTGTTTAGGAATTACAGACTAAAGATAATGTTTTAGAAAATATCTAAATCCTAGGAATTCAAGTTCACTAATGAATGAATTTGGTACACAAAAACATTTTTTTCTTAAGGAACCTGTTTGATAATAACTAACACCTGAAGAAGAATATTGAACTAACTTTGACCTAAAAAAATATTAAAATATGAGTCTGTATTTGCAAAGTTTACTCTTTTTGTTATTTCCTGATAGAGAATATATAAAGCTATAAAAATTATTATGTTTGGATACATTGTATAAAAATTAAGTATTACAGCATACCTTAAGAAGACTTTCACAAAACATAATGTAGCAGATTATGAAGTAGTCAAAATGAAGGCTATACAAATTGTTTTATGTGTAAGAAATAGCTCAGTGTTTGATTTGCACTTTTTCCATCTATAGAAAACTTACATATGACATAGTAAAAAGACACATTAATGATTATGCTATGAGACATAAAAAAGTTTTAGCCCATAAAAATAGCTGGTTAATGCTAGAAATGAAGTCAATAACTGATTTAACTTGTTCTACTGGAAAGACAATTACTTTAAGAAAAATAGCTTTAAAACACCTGTAATTTTTTTTTGAGAGAGAATAACATTAAGCACAATTTCTGGAATTATGCTCCCAATAGAATTATTCTTATTCATCACAATTTATAATCAATATCAACTGATATGATAATGCATTCTGTGGTAGAAGATAATCTCAATATATAAGAGAAATGAACCTTTATCTCTTGGAATTTGTCCTTGAAGATGGCTATTCTGTATAACTTCTTAAATTCATCTAAGGATAGGCATAAAGGAATTGTGTTTTGTCTAAGAGGTGTTCATGTTGCTTATCAGTAAGTTTATCTTATTTTATTATAGTCAATGTTCAGTTCTTAAGTAATGCCATAGATTAATAACCTGTTTCCCAAACTCAGTGTACTATTCTGTTGTAATTTATAATATTGAAGTCAAATCAGTAAGATTATATTTATGCACTTTCTTGTTAGAAAAATTTATTTCATATTGATTTGTCCATCTATGTAAAGATCAAAATCAAAGACTACAATCCTGTGTTAATGTTTATTATTTTATTTTATTTTATGGTGTACTACTATGTTTATTTTACTGTATTTTTTCTTCCTTCTTGGACTTATATTGACTTCAACTGTAAGTTTTTCTTTCTTTCACATTTGCTATTCTTCCTCAAGTGGTTTTGCATCAATGTTCTTACTACATCCACTTCAATCTGTTCTATGAAGCGACATATTCCAACATGGTTACTGTTTCGCCAATCTTCCTAGAGTCATTTAATGCTGTTTAGAAAGGTTATAAAATATGCATCATCATAAATAGAAAAGCAAAAAGATATGCCTAAAAATGATATTCTTAGAAAAAAATAACCCACAGGAAGAGAACAGATATTTGAGTTTGGCCCTTAAAATCTGTGGTTAGAAGGAATTAGTGTTTGAAGGGAGTTGTGTCGAGAAAGATCAGCAATAACATCTCACCAGAGATAGTAAAACAGCTGAGTTGTACACTGTGGAGTCAGCAGTTCTCACAAGTGGCCACATTGAGGGCAATTCCAAGAAATGCATGTTAGGGGTTGTTAAAACCTCAAAACAAATGAGTGTGCCTGTTTTTCCAGGAGTTCTTGGATGATCACCAGGGGACCTTTATTGTTATAGGGAGCTGGACCCACTCTGATCTGAAAATCAAGTGAGGATGAGAGCCAGCACAGTGAGCCTTGAGGGACCAGTGGGTGAACTGTCACTTAGGTATTATAGTAGTGACTATTATCAAAGAGAAAGAAATGACTTAGAATAATGGTTTTTATTGGGGAAAAGAGCATAAGGCAACAAGTACCATTACTGCTGGCCCACTTACATTGTGCTTTTTTGCCCCCTCATAGTCATCTAAATCGTCCCTTATAGACAGTTACCACATCTTATGCCTCAGGTCCCATTACAGAACTCCCGTTTTTTAAACTTACACCAAATTCTCTGCCTTGATTCTTCAAGGTTGGCTTTCATGGTGGTCCTCCAAAGCTCACTGTGAGCCAATGAGGTATTTAAATTCTTTATTCTTTCCCAATAACTAAAGAAAGAATTTGTCACATAATCTAGATCAGGGCTTAACTGGAAGGCTCCATACATTAGGATCGGGAGTCAACTAGGTCACATAGAGATATGCTGAAGTATTGTGAACTTGAGGTCAGCCCTCTTGATAGTTTGTCCAGGCAGAGCTCAGTGATTGCCACATACAAAGTGTCAAGACCTCATCCCACCAAGATGGAGTAAGGGTGAAGGGGAGAGTGAAATCTTTAGAAAACACTGTCATCTTATTAACTTCAATATTTTTGGGAGGAAGGGGAGTATCGAAAGGAACCTACTTGTGATCTTGGGTTTGTTTGTTTTGCCTACCACAATCTTCCTTTCCTTCCAAGATGGAGACATCCCATGAGGAGGCAATAGTATCATCAGGAACTATTTTTCACTGGATCTGGCCCATTTTTTGCTTTTTCTATTCTGCAAAAGGTGTGGACTCCACACGGGACTCATAATCCTCTTTCAGAGAACCTGCTGTCCCTCTCTCCTGTCCTGTTTTATCACTTTTGCCAACCCTTCAGTGCAAATGTCTGCAGACAAAAAACAACTCCCTGAAATTTATGGTAAAAAAGATGCTTGCTGATTTTGAAGAGATATCATATGGAGCTTAAATAATTTCTAATAACATAGTCCCAATGGCTTTTGCTCTTAACAAAATTACCTATAATGCAGTAACATATCAAAATACCATAATAAAATTATAATTATTGGAATGAGGAAAAATTGTCTGGCATTTGATGTATATAAATGGTCATATTGTGATAATAAATTTTATTTTGATTTGTTTAAAAGTCAAGTTTAGAATAAAGATAACTACTTAGTGATATATAGTCATCCTTCTATATCCTAAAATTTTTATAAATTACCTAGTATGTGTGGAACAAATAATGGGTGGTAAAAATACAAACATAATCAAGATAGATTCATATTCTGTTGGCAGAGTAAAAAAATAAATAATAATACAGTGTGGTATGTTGTAGACAATTATGCAAAATTACTGTGGTAGGTCTAAGGTCAGAGCAAATTTAGGTTAGAAAGCATAATCAAGAGTATAATATAAAAGTTGAGGCTTGAAAAATTAGGGTTTCATAAGCTGGAATATTGAGAAAAAGGGCATTCATGGTAGTGTGAACATAATAACCTTTTCCTTTATTTAAAAGACTCAGCGTCAAAACAACTGTATCATTTAATGTGTTCTGAGATGGTATATCCTGAGGCTACTTGGGTTCCAGAAGGTTAATTTTATTATTATAGATCCTTTCCCAGTTCACTGTGACTCAAAGTGACTCCCCAGTTGCATTCCTGAGGCCTTTTCTTTGCCTTTATTTTCATGTATAAGTCTGCCTTGTGCTAATAATGTCACGTGATATACAAAACAAATTATATATTAGTTTGCATTTATTATAGAGGAACATCTTTATCTTAAATGTAATTAGACAAAGGCATGCAGCTATATATTCTTACTACCACAGTCTTGATAATTTCTTTTCAACTGTAACAGTATAGTTATTTTAAATGTTTACATAATTTTTTTATAAATAAGGAATTGAGTATAATTTGTCAAAAATGCTCACAAATAAATATATTTTTATCAGTGAGATATTTAAACACTATTAAGTCAATAATAGTATAGATGATATAACCTTTCATTATAATTTTGAAAATCAACTTTATAGTTTTAAAATTCAGTCAATGAAATATAAGTCATATAATGTAAAAAAATCTGTGCTAAATAGCACCTTGAATATTTGGGAGCTCTCTTGGCATGCCAGTCAGTTACGCACTTATGAACACCTTCCCTATGAAACCATTTAATATGAAATCATTTTTACTTTTCTTAAATTCATATGCATGCAAATGAATAATTCTGTCACACTCTGGTTAGAGGGAGGTCACAAATGTGTTCACTCAGTTGACAGCAAAGGTTATTAAACAATGAAATTGTATTATAAATGTGGTATTGTTCATCTTTTCTCAAAGTCTGTGTAGGAAAATTAGAGTCTCAACTTCTAGGATGTTTTAAACATGCTTGAAACATGTTAAATTCTTAACAAATACTTCCTAACAATCAAGAAATAAAATTGAGGCAAATTATTTTCTGTGATACTTTCCACCTTTATGATCATAAGTATTCACAAAATTTGTAGCTGATGAGAATGGCAGCCAATATTATTAGCTTCAAATACTTAAAAATACTTGAGAGGGGAAGGAAAGAGGGAAGGGAGAAGGAAGGGAGAAAAGAAGAAAATGAAGGAAGAAAGGAAAGGAGGGAAGGATTAAAGAAGGAAAGAAAGAAGGAAGGAAAGGAAGAAAGAGAGAAATAAACATTTATCTGATGTTCTTTGGATTCTGTTATAGTTGGTTTGTTATAGTAGCTCACTATGGCCTTCTTCAATAAAAATAAATCCCTTCAAACACTTATGTGAAACAGCCATTCTATAAAATTCTTGAATCACATTTCACAAAATGTGATTGCTCTCCCTGCTGCATGTTGCTGTCTTTTTTTCCCAGTGGTGTGTTCTACTTTCTTCAAATGTAATTAAAAATATATCCTCTACAAAAGACTCATTAGCTTTCAAGCCATCTTGATTTTTTCCTATGCCCAGAGGCCTTCTGAATGAAGGCAATTTAATTTTTTTAATCCCAGTTAATTTTATTTTTTATTTTTTGTAAGTGATGCAATTCAATATGGTACTTAATATCCATCCTGTTTTTAAATAACAGTTATTTAGTATATAGAATTAACCATGCATCATGTACATTTTATCAATGTGTATTTAAGTGATATTGTATTAGAAAATGAAGAACTTACAGATATGAAAAGTGAGCCTAGTCAAGTATGCTTCCAAATTTTTGAGGTGATACTTAGTTTTTAGAAAATAAGTTGAGAAACAATATTAATGCACTAAAATGCACATTTAAAAATTTTATTGTAATAAAAACACTTAACATGAAATCTGTCTTCTTAAACAAAATTTTAAGCATAAAATAGAATATTGGTATTTATAGGTACAATGTTCAGCAGATCTCTAGAACTTACTCATTCAATCCCCCCCAACCCTGGCAATCAAATTCTATTCTTTGCTTCTATGAGTTTGTCTATTTAAGATACTTATATAAATTTGAATTATGCAGTATTTGTCCTTCTGTGATTGGCTTATTTCATAATGTCCTCAAGCCTCATTATGTTGTTGTATAAGGCAGCATTTACTTTTTTTAAGACTGCATAATAGACCTTTGGGAGCATATACCACATTTTAAAAATACATTCATCTATTAATGGATATTTAGGTTATTTACACATCTTGGCTATTGTAAATAGTACTAAAATGCACACATCTTATATGTTGTTAAATCAGTTTTTACATTTGCAAACATTTGGATAACCACTAAACAGATCAAGATTTAGAACAGTTCAGCACCCAAAATCTTGTTCTTGCCTCCTCCCAATTTCCTCCCTTACAAATAATAACCACAGTTCTTAGTTTTGCTTGTTTATGATCTTCCTGTGGATTAGTTTTGCCCATTTATGATCATGTAAATGGAATCACAGATATATATTCTCATGTTCCTTAAAGTCATTTGACTCCATGATATTTCCGTGGTTTTAGGTTTTACAATACTCATAAGATATAAATTCACTGAAGTTTGTAACCATATCTTCCTTTCTTTTTTATTCTCCTGTCTCACCTTTTAAAATATGCAGCACATATCAAAATATGTGATTTTGAATATCTAAGGAAATAAATAATGGAATACAGCATGATTTTTAAGGTTAAGCACTCCTTTACAAATGAAAGCTAAAATAAGAAGAGTAGATATAACTAAGCTGGACTAAGAAGAATGACTGAGACACAATTGTTTAATGGATTCATTTTTTAAAATCATTTGTGACTCCAGGTTCTCTCTCTAGGCACTATTATCTTGTGTGTTCAAATTGTTCCATTATTGTGAAGAAGTGATTAAAAATTCTGCTGAGCTGTGAAGCAGTTATCTGGGGACAGAAAAAGCAAGAGATTAGAAAATATTACTGAGGGATTATAAATATCTAATAATACTAAACTGGTATATAATTACCTCTTGGGAGGTCATTTTACAGAATAAAACTACAGCATTAGAATAAATGAAAGACCACACTACACCAACATGTTATTTTTAAATGTAAGCAGTTCCTAAGGACAAATTCAAAGTCATCTTTTCCCTATTATGACATTTCTGTTGGTAATACATTGTTTTCCTTTATTTGTCTAGCTGTTCTTCTAATTTAACTATGGTTGAATTAACTACCATGCTCTTAGGACCTGATGAAATATAAAACTGTTTGATACATTGCTAAATTTATTTAACTTCTTTATGTTGATGTTCTTTAGTTTCATTTGTCTCATATTTACAGTTAGTTTAGGAAGCTGATGTAATATTTTATGCTTTTAATAATTGTTTTCAAGTGATCAAAAAATAAACAATCAGGTATATTGTTATAAAACTGCTTATTAATATTAAATCCCATGGATGCAATAGATCCAATTTATAGAATATGGGTATTAAGAATAGATGAGAATTTAGAATCAATAATTTACTGCAAGTCAGAGATGGTAATTTTATATCAACATGAATTTTCAAGTTACATGTTGATCATCATTAACTTTTTACCTTATACTTCATATAGATGGACTTCTTATATGTTTTATAGATAGAAATATATCTTGTATGTGTCATTCAAATTGGTGATAATTAATTTTGAGTTTTATTAGTACAGTTTGTGCTCTGTTATTTTGTTTCAGCTGAATTAAATTTAGATGTCACTTTAGACAGCATTTAATCCAATATTTTGCCTCATACTTTTCTTAGTATATTCCTTTTTATATGTTAATTCTTCACCAAATAAATACCTCCCTTAACTATTGATGGTCTTTTTTTTTTTTGGCAATACATGATAATGCAAAACTATAGCATAGACTGTGAAAGTATAGCATTTAGGTGTTTTGGGAATTTGAAAAGAAAAGTCTAATGTAGGATGCTCTCAGTGTAAAAATTGGACCAAAAAAATATATTCCAAATTATTCCAAATTTAAAATTTAACCTTGGGATAGTCCTGAATATTCAAACATGGTAAATTAGTTCAAAAGAATTAAATGTCTTACCTTTATACCTAGAGCCAAATAGTTATAAGGTTGAAAGTATATAGCTACTTAGCTTCTGTGTTTTACAAATATTTTGCCTTGGGGGATCTATTTAGGAGTGGAAAGAAAAATGTCTAGATTGATGAGAATGCATTTTTAATGCATTTTTTCCATTTGACTGCAAGCAAAAGTACATTTTAAAAATTAAATTAAAATAGTACCTAGAAGCATATTCCATCATGGTTCCACTCTCCACTTATGTGGTTATATGAGTTTGTGTTATACAGAAATTACTGTTTTGCTTTTGCTCTACACTGTGAAACAGAAAATTTCATCATTAAATTGACAAGAATTTATTTCTTAAATTAAGAAGATAAATATACACGGAGATACTTAATCTGTGACCAATATAACATTTCTTCCAATTCTGATAAAACAAGTCATGGACTTTTGTTAAATATGTCTATGTATTATACAATGTAATTGGATGTTATATAATTCAGTGAATTCCCATCCATTGCCTGGTGGTGATTATCAGTAATTGTTTTTACATGTAAAATGACCCAAAATAATTTTGTCAGACAAAGCCATTACATTTTTCTAGTTGGGAAGATCAACACAAATGATTACATGCAGGTAAAGAATATTGCTTTTCCACAATCTTGTTTCCAAATTTGTAAGAGTGATTTTCTGACCTAATGTTGCAACACCTGTGAGCTGTGTGTGTGTATGTTGGGGCCAGTATCATACAACTTGCTGTTTGGTAGGACTTTATGAAGTCCCAGCTCTCTGTTCTTTTGGGTTTTCTGATTAAAATGTGCATGGAATGTCCAACCACTGGAATTAAAACAAACAAAAAAAATGAGTTACCTGGCCCATTAGATCCTCATACCCTGTCATGCAAAGATAAAGGACATTTTTATTTTATGCAATTGGAGTTTGAGTATCATTAAATTCACCCATAAGAATCCTTGATTCTGGGTAATAAGCTACTTAATATATCAGTGATGCTTATTTAAGGTCACATTTAGCAAACAAAAATACAGGGCATCCAGTTAAGTTTTTATTTAAATAAACAATGTAAAAAATATATAAATATGTCCTGTGTAATGTATTATGTGTCTTAGCTGAAATTTGAATTAACTGGTTGTCCTGTATTTTATCTGGTAACTCTGTACCCATTTGACAGGTAACAAAACTTATATGGTAGACCTGTTATTAATGCAGGAAATATTAATTAAATATATCTACTATGTGGTCCATACTCTGTTATAGTCATTGGAAATATAGTTTTCAATAAAGTGGAAAAAATGGTTTACTTATAGAAACTATATTCTATTGGAAAAGACTAACAATTAAAATTAACTCTTAAATGTATACACTAATAGATTAAGATATAAGAACTGTGAAGAAGAAAAACCAATAAAAGGAAATTGGAAGGTATGTTGTAAATATTAAAATGAGGCAAATTGTTATGGGAGAAACTTCCTGAGAAAGATGGTAAGAACAACATATAAAAGATATCTGGACCTTGAGTGATGGTTATAAGGTCAAGAGATAAATATGACAGGGACATGAAGAATGAGCTAGAAGGAACACTGAAAAAAGAATAAAACATGAAATAAAGAAACTATAATGAATATTCACAAAACAGTGAATATTTTATTTTCTTGGCTAAATTATTTTTCAATTTTTAAGATTTTAAGTGTATAGCTTGATATACTTTAATATGTAGATAACCATGTAAAACAGAAGGTAAAGATATAAAACATTTCTTACCACAGACAATTCCCTTGTGCACATTTCCAATCTTACCAACTCATATTTTACTTTCTTTCTTGCCATAGATATTTCACAGTAGGTCTTTCACTAGAGATAAGTTCTGTCTGTTCTTGAACTTTACATATGTATAACTATATACATACACATATTTACACAGTATGTTCTCTTTTGTCTGACTGTTGAGCAGCACAGTGTTTTTTAAGATCCATCCATGCTGCTCAGTTTATCAATAGTTTGCCCTCTTTAACTGCTAAGTGTTACTCCATTTTATACATTCTGCTGTTAACAGGTATTTGCATTTGGGTTTTATCCAAGTTTGGAAATTATGAATAGAGATTAAATGAATATTCTAGTACAGTATTTTGTTTGTTTTACAGAAGCACAAATTTATACTTCAGCATGGCATTATTTCCCTTTAAGTTGAAAGAACTACCTTTTTCATTTTTTTTTGTGGTATATGTCTGCAATTTTTAAATAAACAAAGAAAAAAATGCCTTTTTCATTATTTGGTCTTCCCTTTAAGAGAATCTAGTTTATTATTTTTACTAGATTGAGAATCTAGTTTACTGTTTTTCTTGTGCCTTTTTTTTTCTTCTCCATACTTTAAAGATATCTTTCCACTGTCTTCTGGCTTTCACTGTTTCTAATAGAAAAATTGATCATAACTTTTATTATTATAACTCTAGTTATAATATGTAAAATTTTTTTGTTTCTAGCTGTTTTTACAATATTCTGATTACCTTTAGTTTTCTATGTTTTTTAGTTTTCACTGTGATGTCATATTTTTGCTAATCTTGGATCTGTGCATAAATATTTGTTAATTTTGGAAAATCCTCAGACATAGCTTTAAATACTTTTTTCCCCACCATTGTCTTTCTTTTCTTTTTCTGGAAATCTAATTCCATGTATATTAGATATCTTAATATGTTTTGTTTTCATATGTCTTTGAATCTCCATTCTCTTTTTTTTATCTCTGTTCTTCATTTATATTTCTGTTAATTGCATGGGTAATTTGTGTGCCATCTGTTATTGTCAGTTCTTTTTTCTTTGAATGTGGTTCATATTTTCTTGCTAATTCAAATGTTCATACATATATGCCAGACATTTAGCACAAAATAACAGTAGAGAGTAAAAGCTTATCTCTTGAAAGGGTTTTGCTCTTTTCTTCCAGATGGCTAGAATGAGGATTTCTTCTCAGTTCAACAGTTGAACTGAGTCAGAGCTGGGGTGTGACTTTAGTTTTATTTCTATAGTGAATTCCACTGTCTCGGGATCAAATGAAGATTTTCCTCCAGCAGGACATAGGAGTTAAGACTGCAAGATCTCTTTAAATTTTATTGCTTTGCACCATAAACAATAAGCAAAATCCCACAGGGATGATTTGGTGAAATTTGAGAGGTAGCCTTTTTTGTCAAGGACACTAATAAAAGTTCAATTTTCCCTTGCCCCTACAAAATTCCCCCTTAACCTTATTCCTCCCACCTTCCTGTGGTAGTTTGCTTCTCCACTATATCCTCAGGAAGAAAAGGAGGCTCTGTTCTGCTCACCTAAGAGGAGCTCAATCCATTTCTTCTTTAAGACTTTGCCTTTAGCTCTTTGATTTTTTAAAAAAAATTCTGATTGCATGAATACATTGTGTTTTCTCGTTGTAATGGTAAGATTGGTGTTTTCATAATCATCTCCATCCTAACTAGAAGCAGAACTGAACATTTTCTTTTTCTAGAATGTGTGTACATATGTACATATGTATATATGAGCAGTAGGGGATAATGATGAAAAAAAGAGTTGGAAACCACACAGTAGGTGACTAAAATCTTGATAAGGTTTCTACTTCTCTAAATCTTCTTTAATAGATAATAGGAATAATCCCAAATATTTTTATTTAACTCTAGTAGAAATATACATTAAGATGATATGATAAGAGCAGATATAGAAATAATGAAATGAAAGGGTAATGAAGATGAAACTTTTAAAGGTAATACTTAAAAAATTATTTGCCTTATCTACTTGTAGATATTTATGGCCTTGATTTAATCTGTTACATCCAACATTAATATGTTTTTGCTCACTAGCAGATTTGCCTTAGAGACATTTTACATATGACTTAAGATAACTTGTTTTATTTATAATTACATAGTAGTAGAGAGGATGCTCAGAGGGTGAGAAAAAGCAAAAAATTACTTGTGATATCTATTTTTATTTTTTATTTAACAAACCACCTATTATACATAAAGGGAGTATTTTCTGAACTAATTACCAATTGTTAAGAATTGAAGATAAATTATTTTATGGAAAATTTGTGTTTCTTGCTACTGCTCCTATCAGTTTTTTTTAGGAATTTATTAATATACAAGGAAAGTCTAGACAAAACTGAAAATCAATAACTTTGATTCAACTTCTCCAAACTTACTTATTAACTTTTCTTCCACTTCAGAAACATTCATATTCTTGTTTTACATGCCTATGTAATTTATACAATGAAAAAAGTATGCTCTTCAGAAAGAGATTAATATCAGCCATTGACACCATTCTGAATATTTAAGTACATGTATGGTTTTAGGAATGTTTACATTTTATACTTGCCTAAGTCAGGTTTTCAGAGTTATTGCTTTCTTTTAAAAGAAAATCACCAAACAATGTGATGCTTTGACTCTCAGAACTATTCATGGGATGCATGGACTAATGTATAGATCAGGCTATTGCCCTCACCCAACATTTTCTATGCAGTTGATATAAGGTTAAAATGAAACCCAAAAAAGTCTATGTGAATATTTATGAAAGTATTATGTCTTTTGTTGATGGCAAAATCAGGAATCAAATATATTTTTCTTAAATATATATGTGTAACTATATATTTTAGAGTAGCCATGAATGTCATATTCCCAGCATTGATGTTCAAGAAATACACAATTTTGTTTTAAGGTCAGTGGGAAATTTAAACTCAGTTATTGGTGTTCCCCTCATTTTCCCTAAATCACCTGAGGTGAAATGAAGGTTGCATAGCTATGAGAAAAAGCAAACTTTTGGGCAAGGTCTATGGTATACAAGCCATGATACTAAACTAGTGCTCATTTTCTAAGCAGGTATGTTCCCTTAAATGAGAATATCTCTGTCCCTTTCAAATCAAGCTTGGTTAATTACTAAGAATAATTTATTTCTAAAATATATTCAATTTTTAAGTTTTAAAATTTTATTTAAAGTAAGGCAATGCTATACCAGATGAAATTCATATGTGGATATTTGCAAAAAATAAATTTTAATATATATGTATACATACACACACATATATGTTTATATATGTAGTTGCTAATGTAATCTCTGGGATCTTCTCTTTGAGGAATTTATTTTCACAATTTCCATCATGCAGTGCAAAATATAACACATACAATTGGTATATCTCAAGTACAAAGGATGTTAACTATCTTGTAATTATTCCATTCTTATAGTGGAGTGTTATTTTTAATAATGGGAAATGGATATACTTTGAATTTGAACAAGGTTTTTAATGTACAGTGATCATTGAAATTTGTTTTGTAGAGTATATGATGCATATATTAATTCACATTCATATTAAAGATAGGGTGTTTATATTTAATAAGCTAAAATATATATGTGTATTGGGAAACAGCAATTTTCACTGATACTTTCTTGGTATTGCTATCTTTATAGAACTGGAAAGAATTGCAAACATGCCATCAAGTAATATAAAATTAAATATTTATATTATCTTTATTCCTTCATTGTACCTTCATTTTAGCAACAATACATTTATTTATACACTGGCTCACCATTTAAATCAGATGATGGCTCCTTTATCTACTTAAGAGTAGTAGATGGTTGTGATATTGAAAGAGGGTGGATGATGAACTTCCAGGCCTTTAGACGTTTAGCATTGATTGCAAAGAACTAATGTGGGAATAGCTAAAGTCTAAACAGGCTATTTCTATTTGTCATTTTTAGGAATCCGAATGATTTTAAACACCTTCAGAAGATAAGTTTGCTATGAAATCCTATTCAGATCTTTAAAAAAGTAAGTTCCTTCCTGTCCCATTATTAAATTCATATGTACTCATTGTAAATCACAGAGAAGTATAAATAAGAAAATAATAAATGATCTTCCATAATATCATCCACCAAAAGCAACCACAATTAATGACATATTTTGGTGTTATTAAAGAGTAGTTTCTTTACATGTAAAAGGTATATGTTTACTATTATATGTCATTTTCTACAAAACAGACAGTATATTTAAGATCTTACAACACTATCTCTACCTTCTACCAAAGCTTTTTGGCCTACTTGGAATTATATCAATGGTATCTTTAATGATGGTCCTATATACAAAGGAAAACAATGTTTAAAATTATTCTTTCTTAGGCTTCAAGCAAACTATTTTTTAAAGCCTTCAAATACAGTCACTAGTAAAAAAACATAAGATAACTGATACACACAACAATAATGATACATCCACTTTTAAAAGGCTGGAAACAAACATAAATTATGTTGGAAACCTTCAAAATGAGAAGTATGCTATATCAACCTGTGAAATCATGTATCTATTTGTTCTTTCCATGACAGTCATATATATATGTATCTTGCTTTTCATGTGAGTGGACAACTATGGTAAAAAAGAAAACACTGAATTGAAGCATAACATTTTAATGTTGAGTTAAACATCAGTCATACTGTGATCTTTACTCATTTTAAGTCCATTAGTTTATTGTTAAGTAAATGTCTCATTGAAATTTAGTGAAGAGAAGCTAAAATGGGGGAAAGGTAAAGTACGATGTTATATTTCAAAAGACAGATATGGCACAGATAAAAAATAATCAAATAATTAAAAATAAATAAAAGAATTTCTGCTCTTTAGAATACTTATGTAACTTCTGTGAAACATAATACCTGATATTGATAGCTTCACTTTTATTGGCAAAAATGTTTTTCCAGGACATGACATCTACTGATCAGATCTAACTGCACAAACATCCTCAGCAAAATTCTCATTCAAGGCCCCATGTCACCATATCATAAGAATGTATTCCATTCTGTGTAAAGTAGATCTTTTAATTCGAACACTCACTTTATTTCTGTGTTTTTATTGGTTGAATGGTTGTCAAAAAGACATTTTCTTCTGAGAACGGAGACAGAAAATTTTTTTTATCTAGTTTGGAAATGCATCTGACCATACATATGCCAAACAACAGCAGAGGACCATCAGAGTGTTCTGGGGTTTCAGTGAGGATGATGTGAGTAGGGATAATGGGGCAAGTCATCTAAAAGTGTCCACCTTTTTCCTCAATAAGTATATGAACAGGGTCTCAGGACTGTGTAATTGATCACTTTGAACTGATAGGCTGGGGTATCTGTGCAGAAGGAGTGGAAAGGCTGGGATGAAAAAAGGTGTGATTCATAAAAGACTGACACCTTTATTTCCCATAGATTTCTCTAGCAGTTTATGTTCCCAGCTCATTTGGTGGGGAGAGAAAATTAACATCAATATAATCTTCTGATGAAGAGTTGCTAGGGGCACTTTGTCAAAAAGGCCAGTTTCTTTTAAAGTTTATCATGTACATATTGGGCCAATACCCATGAGAGAACTAGTAATTCTAACCTGCATTTGTAGTGCAAATTAATGTCTTCTTTCTTGCCATTGCCTGTCTGTTACTGGAAGCAAGTTATTCATTGTCTACACCTTTGAAAATATTCTTTCTATTCATGAAAAGTTAAGATGTATAAAACCTTTAATTTTTTCCCTCTTTGTCACAGTGAGGAGTACTGAAAATCCTAACCACTTAACAGAGGGTTCACAGCAACTTCAAGTAAAGCTTAGGGGAAGGAAGTGTGACATTTTCTATGCCACTACACTGCTGTACCAGCTATACTTCAAAAACAGACATATCATCTGTTATTCCGTATGGTCTATGTTTCTCATTTTTCTTCTGGCAGGTTAGATAAAGATCTCATGTAAGAAAAACAAACAATAGAACATAATAATAGTTCATTGGCCATTGTCAGTCATAGTAAATACATATTATTTCTCTGCAGGGTGGTGATTAAATCTGACAAAATTGCCAGATGCTTTGTTTCAATCTAAAATTATAAACAAAAATTCTATTTTAAGTTTTTTGGGGAGGAAATTAAGGTGTCATAATCTCAGATATAGAGGGTAGATTCATTTTCATCAATCTGATGAGTAACATTAATACTTAAGATTTCTTAACATTGCCATGAATATTAAATAAAAATAGAACATAGAGTAAAAGGCATAATAAAAATTTAACTTGAAATAATCCTTAATATTATAGACAATATATTAATTGTAACAAAAAGAACATAGAGACAGACTGCCTGTCTTCACCTACTTGTAATAATGCTTAAGTGATGAGATCTTTGCAAGATAATTTAACCTTTCTATGCCTCAATTTTCTCATGTATTTTTTAATACCTAACTGATAGGGTTCTATAATATATGAGTTAATGCATGCAAAATACATATCATACTACCTAACATTTCAATGATTCACCATTTCAGGTTTACTCCTATGAAATCCTATCAATCACTATCACCCCTATATTTTATTTTTCTTAATTGGCAAAATTCTTAGAGACTTTATGAAATAAAAGAAAGTATACTGCTACATCTCAAAACAATTTTATTGTAGAATAAAAATAAAATTAATGGTGAATTGAATTAAACTCAGGCAACTTCCATAAAAAACATGCCAACATTAAAAAATACTGTAAGAATCTCAGTGAAAATGTTGCTTATTAAAAATCAGAGCCTATCATAATGAAATAACATTCTAGGTGGGTATTAAGTAATATTTTTACTATATATATACTGGTGGTAATTATGAAAGGATACTAAATGAAATTTTAAATAATGAAGATGAGTTTGACAATTGGAATTCAGAAATACAAGCTCCAACCATTTGTAATTACACTAGTTTATTTGTTAAATGGAAGGTAGTTATGGTTCTCAAGTAACTAAGTAAGACTATTTTGGATTACACTCCTGCAGAAACTCTGACAATAAAGCCTGGAAATAATACAATAAACAAGTAGCTCAAGGCACTGGAGAGTAAAAGGAAGCAGATGGACTCTTGTGAGGACTATGTAATCAAAGAAGGGAAGGAGGAAAGATGAATGGAGCAATTTCCCAATATTTGTGATTTTAAGGTTCAGACTAAAGAGTGGAAGTATGTGTCAGCAATAGGACACCAAAGGAAAAATGGGAAACTAGGCATTTCAATCCAGGTACTGTGGGCACTGAAGAGTGTAGAGAACCCTGGAAGAAAAAGATCAAAAGAAGAGATCTCATTCTACTTGCCCAAATCCCTGACTAAATCTTCAAACAAGCATGTGAAAAACAGATTCAAAAAAGCTCAACTAAAAACAAAATACCTGAACTAAAACTGGAGCTGCTATCCAATAGAGTTTGAAATTAAATCCTAGCCAAGATACTTAATTAACTACTTAAAACAAAGGAAACACTTGTCATAGAAAAATAATGGAATCCCAAATCCCCACATATGTTTGTTCAGAAAGGCCAGAATGAAACTCAAAATTATCAGAGAGATGAAAAACTAAGAATATGAACACATTCTTAAGATAAAAGAAAATCAACTAACTCTGATCCCAGGATGAATCTATTATTGTAAATGAAGATAAGGGTGTGAAAACATTGTAACTGCCTTCAATGAAGTAAAACAAATGTTTTAACAGAGTAAAAGAATAAAAATTCTTAGCAGAAAAACAAGTTTCAACAGAAATACAAGGAGTCTCAACACAGAAATAGAAATAATTTAAAAGAACCAAATGGAAATTATAATGTTGAAAAATAAAACATCCGAGTTAAAAAAGAAATAACTGCACTGGATGGATATTATAACTGAAGGAAGGTGACAGAAGTGGAGTAAATAAACTAGAAGATAGATTAATAGAAAAATATCAATTTTAAAAACAAAATATTTTAGAAGTAAATAATGCTTTGGTTAAAAACATAAAATATTTTAGAAGTAAATAATGCTTTGGTTATCTATTATGTAACATAATGTAATTGGAATTCTAGAAAGAGAGTATAAAGAACTGGAGGGGAATTAATTGAAGAAATAATACCTGTTAATGTCCAAAATATGAAAAAAACATAAATTTATATGGTCTAGTTTCATTCTTTCACATATAGCTGTCCAAGTTTTCCCAACAACATTTATTGAAGATACCATCTTTTACCTGTCATATATTCTTGCCTCCTTTGTCATAGATAAACTGACCATATACATGTAGGATTTTTTTCTGGGCTCTCTATTCTATTCCATTGATGTATATATCTATTTTCATGCCATACTCTTTTAATTAACAAAGCTTTGTAGAACACTATGAAACCAACTTTGTTTTTCTTTCTCAAGGTTGCTTTGGCTATTCAGGGTTTTTATACACTAATAACAAGCTATCAGAAAGAGAAAATAAGCAAACAATCCCAATTACAATTGCATCAAAAGGGACAAAATACCTAGGAATAAATTTAATCTACGAAATACAAGACCTGTACTCCAAAAACAGTAAGACATTGATGAAAAGAATTGAAAACAATACAAGTAAATGAAAAGATGTATGGAATATTTGTTATTGAAGCATGTTGTTGAAGAACCACCTAAGTTAATGAGAAGAAAGGGAATTTCCATGGTATATCAAAAAAGAAAAGTTATTCTTACATGTGCAGAAATCAAAAAGATTGTGACCAGGTTCAAACTTAAATATGCTTGAGAAGGAACTAAATTGTTCTTGGGCCTAAAATGGATGGCTATACCAGTGGGAATGGCTCCATGATTGTTGTGATCCTGAGACTTAGTGCTCTGTCCAACAGTCTCAGCATGACTTTTAAATCCCAGACACGCCATAAGCAGAGATGTGTGGGTAGAAATGAGGTAGAAATGTGGAGCTTTAGACACTCCAGATTGAGGGAAATAGTGAAGGTTTTATGAAACCAAATAATTCAGAAAGAGTGAGGTTGATTAAAGAAAACTTCTAAGAAGGGATTCATGGGGATTAAAGGAGAAGTGATATATGCTAGCTAAACATTAAACATAACGTTTCATCCAGTAGATCCTTGTATTGTCATTTACTTCTAAGTAAAAATTATTGGAAAATTCCATTGTTCACAGTAGTACTTCTAATTGTATTTTTAGGTTTAATGGAACTTCAAAAAGTTTCCAGGAACTTTTCTGTATAAACATAGTCCCAGAGGGCTCTGTGTATGTGTGCTTAATATATGGCTTCTATGATTCACTTTTAAAAACAGAGGCAAAAGGCAAATGGCAGTGTACCTTCTCTTTGAGAACAATCTTTATTTGCACACTGTTCTTACATTTTTGCTTTACCAGGTGTAGCCTCCTGATAAGTATGTTTCCTTCTTTGCAGAAATTCACATTGCTGACCTTGCAGTGTTTTGCTATCGAAGGGCTGCCACTGGCAGCTGCAGATTAATACCAGCTCAAATCTCCTTGTTTTTGATTAAGGTCCCGAGGTTAGAAAAATGTAATTTGTACCCCGGAAGGTAGTATAGAAAGAACATGACAGAAATTAATCCTTTTCTTGCTGATGACAATGATAAAATACTCCCTGTTGTCTCCAATATCTTTGTTAATATTCCAAAAGGGAAATGTACTTTCCCTATTCTTATTTATAGATAAGTATTTTTCATAACTTCAAAATGTTTAATGTTAAAACTTTGTTAAGCACTTGTTTATCAGAAACCATTTCAATATTATTGCAGGAATAATTTGTGAAAACTAATGACTTATAATGAAACATAATTTTGATAAAATAGAAACCTTTTATGTATACGTATAAAAGAATGGGAAATGTGTTTTGCTGACTCTATGTATTACAAATTCAGTAACTTCAAATATGTCTAACAAAGATCAAATCAATCTGGTAAAGTCAAAAGTATGCTTAGTTTAGACTTAATCATTTCACCTACATTCTTTAAACATGTTATTTTATGTCAGCTATATTTATGTTTTGTTACCTATATTACTCTCAGATCTCCCCAACTGAGTTTGCAATGTACATTATCTAAACTTCATTAATTACTGAATGTTTAAATGGCCTCTGGTAAATCAGAATTATCATTATGAAAAGAATGGCATATCCCAATTTTCTCTGAACTACAAATATGGTCCAACAGAACTCTGTACTCAACAACATAAGCAAATGGAACACTTAGTAAATGTAATGGACAATGAAAGACAAAGAAAGAAGCAGTACCAAAGGTATCATCATTCAGTCATCCCACTCTTGCCAGGATATATATATTCATTGGACATGAGGGCATTCTCTTTTTTGGATCGACACACTGATAACAAAAGCTCTGTTAGTATACTCATTGTTCATAAATGGCTTGTGGTTGTTAACCATCTTTGTGTTTGTTATACCAGGAAAAGTCAGAGAGATCATTTTGAAATGTCATTATAGGCTAAGAAAGGGAGAGTTCACAAATTACAGCCGTCCAAATACAAGGCTGAGGATGGTTTATTGCTTTTGAATGGAATGATTTGCATTTTTATATTTCTCCAAGATTACTGTACCTGAAGTGGGATATAATCATTACAGACTTGTTAATGTTTAGATTTTCCTTGGGTGCAAAATATCTTTTACAATATAGAAATCCCAAAAATGAAGGATGATCAAGTCTTTACTAAAATAAGGAACTGAAATATCCTTGTAGCATGTTTTTCCTGAAAAGCATGGGTATTTCATTTCCTTTATCACAGTAATTATAATTCACAAAGTAATGCTTTTCTTTCTCATCTCCTAAAAGGAAGTAACCAAAAAAAAAATTCATAATGAACTTTTCTAAAAACAGTTCCAGTTGTATCTTTTAGTAAGAGAGTTAAGTACTTGGAGAGATAGGGAAATAGGTGTGCAACCACGGCATCTTGAGAGTTTCTGAATTCAAAAAAGCTAATTTCTCCTTCAAGATTATTTTGAGTATTCTTGATTCTTTATGTTTAAAAATAACTTTTAAATCATCTTATGAATTGCTTTAGAAAAAGAATGCTGGAAATTTGGTTAGTATGGCATTGGACATATAAGTCAAATTGGGGAAACAATGATATCTTAACAATGTTGGGACTTTTACCCTACAATCTTTCTGAACACTGCTTTAGAGTTTTCTTGGAAGTTTTGCATGTATTTGCTAAATTTGGCCAAAATACTTCATGATTTTGGTTCTATTGTAAACAATTTTTAACTTTAGAAATTACATATTTTTTAATTAAATGACTACTATTCATAATAACCATAAACAGGATATTAACAAAGCCATATCAAGAGTTGAATGGACAAATAAATCATAATCACATAATGGAATACTATATAGTTTAACAAAAAGCTAAACTATGCTACTGTACATCAGAATACTGGTTAACCTGGGTAAGCAGGATTAGGAAATGGGGAAATGAAGGTGGCTTCTGGAATGCTTGTAACGGTCTCTTTATTGATCTAAATGTTGATTACATAGTTGTGTCAGTTGGTTAAAAACCCACTGATATATCTGCAAGGTCATGCAATGTCTACTTTTCTGTAGGTGTATTATATTTAAATAATTACCATATAATAGACTTTTCAGTGATTTGTGTCAAGCCCTCTCTTCATGTTTTCATGTCTATGTGCAAAGACATGTGCTAGTTTTTTTCCATCTTAAAAAAACAACAAATATTTTTCTCTATTTCTTTCCTTCCCTTTTGATAAAAGAGTTGTTTTTGTTATTCCCCCTTTATTAAGTCTTCCACCTACAGAAGCCTGGCTCACATCCACACCATTCCAATGAAACTGCACCTGTTAATTTGTTCCACAAATTGTGGAAGTCTTAAAAATCCATTATCACATCTGTTCCAGTTTAATTAACCTCACAATAATTTCTCCTTTTGGAAATACTCTCCTATACTGGCTTCTTTGATAGCCTTGGAAGCATTTGGTCAGTCTCTTTTACTGAATCCTCATACTCTATCCAATTTTTAAATGCTGAAGTGCCCCCAAGTCCACTTCTCTCGACTTCTACTCTGTCCTGGATAATTCCATGTGTCTTTAAATATTATGCTTTTGAAAATGAACTTACTAATGTATATATCCACCTCAGAGTCTTCTCCCTTGAATTTGAGGCTCATATTTTCAATGTCTTACCTAACATTTCTAAATATATATATTTTTTCTTTTATACACATATAAACACACAAATTATTTTAAACTAGATTCAGTAACCCAATTTTGTTAAATTTACAGTGTTCTCTACTTCTCTGTCCCATTTGTGGTGTGCATCAAACACCATCAGTTGATTTAGCCAATAAATCAATAATCACAACAAATCCCTTTCCTTTCTTAGTCCTTACAGTCAACAATGGCGTAGATAATGATACAAATAAAACTGGGTTAATGCATTGTTTCACCTGTTGAATGACGAATTAACACTCTGTCAATGATTTCATTTATTTGGTTAATACAATATGATTCATTCCAAAATGCTAATGTTTCTCATGAATATTAGTATGTTTATTTTAGCTTTAACCTATGCTGTTCAAAAAATGAGTGAATAAAAAATAAAGTAGCAGAAGGCAGAAAAACAATCTTATTTCTTTGTTCATTCTTCCTGAATTTATCACTGATGCCTTTTAAGGCTACAAAATAATCTTATGTGATACTTTCTTTATTCTGTATAATCCTGAATCTATAGTAGGGTGCACATCCAGAATCGTACACATATATTCCACATGATTCAAATATTTCTATGGTATGTTGAATATTAAAACCATCTTTAAGATGTTCTAAGTCTTGTATAGTGCCTCTAAAAAACACAATAGCTTTACTCAGTGCAACAACTGACTCCTGCAAATGCAGACATATATAGGACTAATCACAAAGAGATAGGCCCCAAATGGCCAGACTTATGTTTGATATGCATTAATCAGTTACATTTGAAGAATAAGCCTTAATTTCTTCAAGAATTACACTGATGTTCCAATTAGGGGTTTTATTGAGCTTCCGTTATATAAATGAAGATCGTTTGATCAATGATAAGTGACATAAGTTTAACAAGAAGTTAAATAATAAGGGAAATTAAGAGGATGTAGATCTGTACTTCTGTGTACTTTTTAAAGAATCTCCTCTCTTACAGACCAAGTAGTTTTCATTTAACCTAGAAGAATAATCCAGCATATAGTTTAAAAATGTGTTCTGTGAGAAAATAAAGTTAGATTTTTGTAGGACAAGACCTAAACATCATATCAGAAAGCCAGACTAATAAAGATCAATCAACAAAGAGCTAATGAAGGAAAATGAAGACAAAAATAAATTCTACTAAAGGTACTCAATAGTTGAAAATAACATAATGAACAACAAAAAGCTATTTTGCAGTGGGCTTTCAGAAATCTGGGTCAATATTGTAGGCTTAACAACAATAGCAAATGCATACTTACATTCTGAGTTAAAAAACATTATGAAATATTTAATATTTATTAAAACATATATGCTATATATGCTATATATTATATGTAAGTTTATATTTATCAGAAGTTAAGATAAATTTGTCACAATTCAGGCTTTTCTCTTAGGAATGGCATTACATTACAAAGTGACACTTTGTTAAAAAATAGCACATTATTTTTGAAATTTAAAATTGTTACTAGGCAAAAACAATAACTAGAAATGCTAAGAACTGCTGTTAATTGTTATAGCTGTGACTGCATTGGCAATAGATGGGACACATGAAGTGATGATAAATAAAGACTGCTAGCAAATAAATAATTTGGTTCAGTAGGGAGAAAATTAAATTAACCACTGGGAAGAAAAAGAAAGAAGTTTCTTCATAGCTTTAAGCCTTATTGGAAAATCAATGAAAGCAGTGCATTGAGCCTAGTGATTACATCCAAGTCCAACATGCATTAATTATTATCTATTAAGGGATGAGGAAAAGGTGTGATTTTGTACCTTACTGTGCTCTCTTGACTGCTTAAAAAAATACATTAGATCAAGATACAGAGGGAGTTCTTAAACAAGAAATAAGGATAAAGACTGATGAATTCAGTTTCATAAAAAAATTATCTTTATCAGTAGATTTGATAAAGAAAAATTGTAAATACAAGCCATAGCATAGAATATTTGAAGTACGTATATGCAAAAAAGAATCTACTAAAGAAATTAGGAAATCCTAACAACTATTTAAACAATGGGAAAAAAGAAAACTGGCATAGGATATAAACAAAAATTACAGAATAGGTTAACAAAATGATCAATAAATATGCATTTTAAAATGTTAACCCAATATTTTAAAATATAAATTAAAACATTAATGATGTATCTCCTATCAACTTAATTTGAATGAATTAAAAATATAAATTACATTGTGTTGGTAAGAATGTAAAACAACTCATACATAAGAATAGAAATTATATTAGTGTAAAACACTTTGAATAGCAAGTAATTTAAAGAGGTACCTACCCTACATTCCACAAATTTACTCATAGAGAAACACCACAGAGATACATGGCTAAAGGAGACAAGATTAAGAATACTTATACTTCCATGTTTTATAATATAAAAACACATATTATATAATCACATAAAGACAAGTAATAGTGGTATATTCATATAATGGAATATTATATAACAATGAAAATAAATGCTCTAGGACTATACAAAACATCTGTAGATTTTTCAGATAAAAATTAGTTTAAACACATACAAAAATACTTTGTATTGCTTAGTGAAACTACCTATCTAACAAATAGAAATAAATATCAAATTGAGCATGTTGGTAAGGGAGATGGACAAGTTTTATGTCTTAAACTGGGTGATAGTTAGATGAGTATTAGCCTGTTATTGTTTGACAGCTTCCTTACTAAAACATTTCACAATAAATTGAAACATAAATGAATATAATTAGTGACATTTTATAAGTAGTAAGTGAGCAATACTTCCCTCTACTTTGAGCCCTATTTATAGGTTTTTCTCCACAACACTTTACATAAAAATATTTCTTAAAAATTAATTGGTTGTACTAAATGAGAATATTGACATTCTGTCTTTCACATTAACTATATTGCTATCATTTTTAAGGCTATTTTTCTTTAGAATAGTTTAAGCTTCACAATAAAATTGAAGGGATGTTATAGTGATTTTCCATATATCATCTGCCAATACACATGTAGAGCAACCCCCAGTATCAACATCCTCCACCAGAGTGCTACATATGCTATAACTGATGAACCTACATTGACACATAATAATCACTTAAAGTCTGTAGTTTATATAAGGGTTCCTTCTTGGTTTGTACATCCTTTGGGTTTGGACAAATGACTTATCCATCACTGTAGTACCATTTTTACTGCCCTAAAACTCCTCTGTGTGCCACATATTCAGCCATCCCCCCAAAACCTGACAACTACTGATTGTTTTATAATCTCCACAGTTTTGCCTTTTCCAGAATATCATATAGAATTATATGGAATTATGCTGCATATAACCTTTTCACATTGTCTTCTTTAACTTAGTGATAGACATTTAAGGTCCTCCATCTCTTTGCATGGCCTGCTAGCTCATTTGTTTTTATTCCAGAATAATATTTGATTGTCTGGATATATCACAGTTTATATTTTCACCAACTGAATGCCATCTTTGTTGCTTCCAAGTTCTTGCCATTATGAATAAAGCTGCTGTAAATATCCATGTGCAAGTTTTTGCATAGATACAACTTTTCAACTTCTTGAGCAAATACCAGGGAGTGAGATTGCTGGACTGTATGGTAAGAATGTGTTTAGTTTTATAGAAAACCACCAAATCATCTTCCAAAGTGGCTGTACCATTCTGCATTCCTACCAGCAACAAATGAGAATTCCTATTATTCACATTCTCACCAGAATTTGGTATGGTCAGTGTTTAGATTTGGGGCATTGTAATAGTTTCATAGTGGTACCTCAGTGTTTTGATTTGCATTTCCCTGGTAACACATGATGTGGAGTATCTTTTCTTATTCCACATTTATCATCTGTCTATCTTTTGCATTTTACATTTAGGTATGTGATGCATTTTGAGTTAATATTTTTAAGGAGCATAAGGATTGTGTCTAGATTCATTGTTTTGTATGTGAATATTCAGGTGTTCCAATCGTTGAAAAGACATTTTTTTGCTCCTTTATGTTGCCTTGGCTCCTTTATCAAAGATCAGTTGACTACATTTATATGTGATTATTTATAAGCTCTTTATTCTGTTCCATCAATCTATGTTTCTATTCTCTCAGCAATATCAGACTGTCCTGATTACTACAGCTTTATAGTAAGTCTTGAAGTTGGGAATTATCAATCTTCCAATTTTGTTTTCCTCCTGCATTATTGTATTGGACTATTCTGGGTCTTTTACCTCTCCATAAGAATCAGTGTGTTGATATCCACAAAATAAATTGCTTGGATTTTGACTGGGATGCCCTGAATCTGTAGAACAAGTTGGAAAGAACTGACATCGTGATAATATTGAGTCTTCCTATCTATGAACTTGGAATATCTCTTCACTTATATAGTTCTTTGATTCACCAGAGTTTGTAGTATTCTTAATATAGATCTTATATATATTTTGTTAGATTTATATTTAAGAATTTAATTTTTGGGGGGTACTAATGTAAACACTATTTTTAAAATTTTCAAATTCCACTTGCTCATTGATGTTATGCTGGAAAGCAATTTTTGTTTATTGACCCCTGCATATTTGTAATAATTATTCCTTAATTCCAGGTTTTTTATTGTTTCAGATGTTCTACATAGATATTCATATCATCTGTGAGCAGAGTTTTATTTCTTCATCACCAATCTATGTAATTTTTATTTATTTTATTGCCTTATTACATCATTTAGAACTTCCAGTACAATACTGAAAATGAGGAGTAAAAAGGGAAATCCTTACCTTGAACTTGATATTGGTGGCGAAGCTTCCAGATTTTCATTAAATATGAGGTTAGCTCTAGGTTTCTTGTAGATAAGCTTTAGCAAGTTGAAGTTACCCTCTTTTCCTAGATTACCAAGCATTTTTATCATAAATGGTTATTAGATTTTGTCAATTTTTTATGCTACTATTGATATAATAATGTAATTTCTTAGTCTGTTGATGTGATAGATCATATTAATTGAATTTCAAATGTTGGTCAGCACTTCATAGATAAATCCCACTTGGCCATGTTGTATCATTCATTTTATTCATGATTGAATAGCATTTGCTAATATTTTGTTGAGGATTTTTGCATATATGTTCATGATTATTCTTTAGCTTTCTTTTCTTGTAATGCCTTTCTCTGGTTTTGGTATTAGGATAATGCTAACCTCATAGTGTGTTAGTAAGTATTCTTTCTTCTTGTATCCTCTGAAAGAGACTGTAGAGAATTGATATAATTTCTTCCTTAAATGTTCGTTAGAATTTATCAGTGAATTCCATCTGGATTTGGAGTTTTTTTCTTTTGGTGTTAATTATTGAATCAATTTCTTTAGTAGATACAGTGTTATTTGTGTTGTCTATTTCTCCTTGTGTGAGTTTTTGCAAATACGTCTTTCAGAGAATTGATCCATTTTATCTAGGCTATCAAATTTATGGGCATGTTTATAGCTATAGGTTTTTCATAGAACATCTTTTTCAGTGTGGGGAAATGCCATCTATTAGGTTGTATTTTTATCTCAAAGTGTATTGGAGTTTGTCAAATGCTTATATTTATCTACTGAGATGTTAAATGTTTACACTTATTATGTCTAATCAGGTCTTGTATTTCTTTTTGAGTCAGTTTTGGTCTTTGGTGTATTTCTCATAATTTGTATATTTGACCTAAGTTTTATAATTTTTAGACATAATTGTTCATAGTATTCCCTTACAATACATTTCAAAGGATTGAAAATACTGGGTATATTTGGTATCAATTAGACATTTGTACTACAAACTAATAACAGAAATATAGTTACAAAATTTCCTCAACATTTGGGAATTATATATATATATATGTATGTATGTATGTATACACACACACACACACACATGCACACACACACAAACCTTAGGTCAAAGAGAAATAAAAATATAAATTTGAACATAATTTAAACTGACTGATAATGGCCCACAGGTATAATGATCCTATCTTTATGACAAATTTAGCACAGAATACAAATAGGGAAAATAACTATCTTTTTAATTAATGATACTCCATCATTTGGACATGTATGTGGATGAAATACAATAGCTCTGCCTTACAACACACAAGATTAAACCCAGTTCAGAGATATATATAGAGATAGAAGTGTAGCCAGGATTCCTCTATATAATTACAGAGAGCACCATATAGTTGGGTAAGATTTCCTAGAGAGATATAAAAAATATTGAGAGAAAAAAATTGTTAGTGACCTTTAAAAATTTATTAAAAGAAACAAAAGAATGAAATGATAAGTCACAGATAAGGAGGAAACATTGGTAAAACATATGTCTATAAAATGGCATTAGCAATAATAAAGTACAAATCAACAAGAAAGAAAGCAACAATCTAACAGGGAAAATATAGCTGAGTGATTGGCCCAAGTGCTTTATAAATCAATTATAAAGAAGCATAGAAAAGTGAAGGGAGAATATTTCCCATGTTCACTCTATGAGGCTAGTATTACCAGACAAAAAACAGACAAAATTATCCAACACAAACAACAAAACATTAACCTGCATAAATATACATTGAAAAATTCTAAAACAAAATTTCAGCAAGTCCAATCCAGAAATATATAAGGAATGCAAGATTGAATTAACATTTTAAAAAAATCAATGCAAAATACAAAAATAACTAAAAGATAAATCATATCTCAACAGACAAAATTCATTCAGCCAAATACGGCATCCAGAAAGACTTTAGTAACAGTGAAGTCAGGGCCTATGAAAATCTGTTCTTCCATAAAGTTATTGAGAACATTGGAAAAAATTGTCTAAATCAATTTTTACAGTACTGCAGAAATTAACCAGAGACTACAATGATCCTAAGAACTTCTATACAGGAAGAAATTACAGAATCATCAGTACAAATAGAAAGTTTTCTGGAATTTAACTTGCCCTATTTCCTTTACTTGTTCCCCAGCTCCATGGTAGTCTTGAAATTTGCCAATGTCCAGCCACTGTAGCTATAAAAATCAGCAACCTAGCAGCTACTGGAGGGGGCAAAACAGGGTTAGAGTGCCTCTAAAGTCCATTCCCCAAAGGATTCTCACGATGTGACCTCTCTGGAGTGCCTTGAAAAGGTCCAATCTTAGGACTTGCCTTTATTTCATGTAACTCAGGAGTTGCTCTATGAGGACAGCTTTATCCCCATGTGTTTGTCAAAAAAAAAAAAAAAAGAGAGAGAGAAATAAACAAACAAAATACTGGAAATTGTTTAATATTTTTGCTATTTGAGTCAGTGATAGCAGTTGTGTATAATAAAAGGCTGACCAAATACTTAGAAGAAAAGAAATGAGACTGAATTGTCCATAGGGTTTTTGAAAATCTCAAACATTTTTGAGTGACTCTATAAGGACACACACATATGTAGAGGACTCAGAGGACTTGTGTAAATATTTAGGAAAGATCTGAAAACAGCCCCTCTGTCACCTCTGCATGATACTCCTATTATTAATAGGCTAGTGTCCATACTGAATTGTAGGTACTTAAAGATAAGCTTAAATTAACTAAATATGTAAAATAAATGTTTATCAGGCACACTAACCCTAGTGCTCAGTATCTGCATGTGGCTAGTGGCTACCATACTGGACTTTACCCAACTCTATAAAAGAATATATATATTGTCCATATATATATATAAATCAGATGAAAAAAAGCAATTTTGAATATACCTATCATCTTACTATGCAATAAACCTATTCTTAGAACTGTGAACATGATACCAGTGGTTCACCATTTCTCTGAGTCATGGAGAGATGTTAAATGAAGGTAAATGATCAGATTCATTAGGAATTATGTACTTAGAACCTGTAGGATTCTTCAGTAATAATAGTTATATATAAACCATTATTTATATAGCATAGTCAGTGCTCAAAATATATTTATACATGTTACAATGTCTAATTTCTTAGAGAAAGTTACAGAACCTACAAAAAAGGTGAGATATAATTTCTTTAATAAAATATCAGGTATATCATTATTCATTTATTTTTAATTTATTCCTATTTGCGTGCATTATGTATTTTACCTTCAACTTATTAGTTCGTATATATTTCACATAAAACCACTCATAGAAAATAATGAGATATTTCAAACACAACTCGAGGAGCAGAATGATGTTTGTTTAATAACATTAGTATTAATAGAACTGCAGCACAGAATTTATCAAGATTCCTGACAGAATGGAAGAAAAAAAAGAAGCACGAAAAGGAAAGAACATGTTTCAGGTGTACAATATAGCAATTTCACACTTAATTCTCACCAAAATAAGTGTAATCACGATCTGTCACTATACAAAGTTATTCGAATATTATTGACTATATTCCCTTTTTCATCCCCAGCACTTATTTATTTTGTAACTGGAAGTCTGTACCTCATAATATGCTTCACTTATTTTGTCTATCCCCCTACCCTCCTCTCTGGCGACCACCAGTTTGTTCTCTGTATTTACGAGTCTATTTCTGTTTTGTTTGGTTTGGTCAGTTGTGTTATGTTTTAGATTCCACATATAAGTGAAATAGAATGGCATTTGTCTTTTTCTGATTGAATTATGTATAATACCCTCTAAGCCCATCCATGTCACAAATGACAAGAAATCATTCTTTTTTTATAGCTGAATACTCCACTGTGTGTATGTGTGTATACATCTTTTTCATCCATTTATTGATGGACACTAACATTGCTTCCACATCTAGGCTGTTATAAATAATGTTGCACTGCACACTGGGGTGCATATATTTCTTCATATTGGTGTTTTGCTTTTTTCAGATAAATACCAAAGAGGTAAATTTGCTGGATCATGTGGTATTCTGTCTTTTTTGAGGAACCTCCATAATGTTTTTCATACTGACTGCTTCAATGTATATTCCCACTAACAGTGTAGGAGGGTTCCATCTTCTCCACACCCTTAGGGATGTAGAGCATCTTTTCATATGTCTGTGGGACATGTATATGTCATCTTTGAAGAATATCTATTCAAGTTCTTTGCCCATTTTTTAATTGGGTTGTTTTTTTGGTAGTCAGCTGAATAAGTTATTTATAGATTTTATATATTAACCCCTTATCAGATGTATGTTTTGCAAATATTTTCTCCTATGCAGTATGTAGTGTTTTCACAGTATGATGGTTCACTTCTGTGTATTAAAGGTTTTTAGTTTGATATACTCCCATTGTTTATTTTAGGGTTTTTTGGTCTTGTCTGAGGAGAGGGGTTCAAAAATATATTGTTAAAGACTGATGTCATAGAGCCTACTGCCTGTATTTTGTTCCATAAGTATTATGTCTTACATTCTATTCCTTAATTCATTTTGAATTTATTTTTGTATATGGTGTAAGATAGTGGTCCAGTCTCATTCTTTTGTATGTGGCTGTTCATGTTTTCCCAGTGCCACTAATTGAACATACCATCTTTTCCCTATCACATACTCTTGCTTCCTTTGTCATAGATTAATTGACCATATATATGTAGGATGTTTCTGGGCTCTCTATTCTATTCTGTTGATCTGTGTGTCTATTTTTATGCCAGTGCCATACTCTTTTGATTAATGTAGTTTCACAGTATAGATTGAAATCAGGGAGCAAGATACCTATTGCTTTCCTTTTCTTTCTCAAGGTTGCTTTGGCTAAGCTATTCAGGGTTTCTATACACTAATAATGACCTATCAGAAAGAGAAAGTAAGCAAGCAATCCCAATTACAATTACATCAAAAGGAATAAATTAGCCTAGGAGATACAATACCTGTACTCCAAATTTTTTTTTATTTTTCATTTTTTATTTCTTTATTTTATTTTGGTATCTTTAATGTACAATCACTTGAACAACATTATGGTTACTAGACTCCCTATTATCAAGTCCCCCACACATACCGCATTACAGTCACTGTCCATCAGAGTACTAAGATGCTATAGAATCATTACTTCTCTTCTATGTAAATACTGCCTTTCCTGTGTTCCTGACCACTGCATTACGTGTGCTAATCGTAATGCCCCTTTACCTCCTTTATCCCTCCCTTCCCACCATCCTCCCCAATCCCTTTCCCTTTGGTAACTGTTAGTCCATTCTTGGGTTCTATGAGTCTGCTGCTATTTTGTTCCTTCAGTTTTTTCTTTGTTCTTATACTCCACAGATGAGTGTAATCATTTGATACTTGTCTTTCTCTGCCTGGCTTATTTCACTGAGCATAATACCCTCTAGCTCCATCCATGTTGTTGCAAATGGTAGGATTTGTTTTCTTCTTATGGCTGAATAATATTCCATTGTGTATATGTACCACATCTTTATCCATTCATTTACTCATGGACACTTAGGTTGCTTCCATTTCTTGGCTATTGTAAATAGTGTTGCAATAAACATAGGGGTGCATATGTCTTTTTCAAACTGTACTGCTGCATTCTTAGGGTAAATTCCTAGGAGTGGAATTCCTGAGTCAAATGGTATTTCTATTTTGAGTTTTTTGAGGAACCTTCATACTGCTTCCCACAATGGTTGAACTAGTTTACATTACCCAAAGCGGTGTAGCAGGGTTCCCCTTTCTTCACATCCTTGTCAACATTTGCTGTTGTTTGTCTTTTGGATGTTGGCCATCCTAACTGGTGTGAGGTGATATCTCATTGTGGTTTTAATTTGCATTTCTCTGATGATTAGCGAGGTAGACCATCTTTTCATGTGCCAGTTGGCCATCTGAATTCTTCTTTGGAGAAGTGTCTGTTCAGCTCCTCTGCCCATTTTTTAACTGGCTTATTTGCTTTTTGTTTGTTGAGGAGCGTGAGCTCTTTATATGATTTGGATGTCAACCCCTTAGCGGATATGTCATTTGTGAATATATTCTCTCATGCTGTAAGATGTCTTTTTGTTCTATTTATGGTGTTCTTTGCTGTACAGAAGCTTTTTAGTTTGATATAGTCCCACTGTTAATTTTTGCCTTTGTTTCCCTTGCCCAGGGAGATATGTTCATGAAGAAGTTGCTCATGTTTATGTCCAAGAGATTTTTGCCTATATTTTTTTCTAAGAGTTTTATTGTTTCATGGGTTATACTCAGGTCTATGACCCATTTTGAGTTTACTTTGTATATGGGGATAGACAGTAAGCCAGTTTCATTCTCTTACATGTACCTGTCCAGTTTTGCCAACACCAGCTGTTGAGGAGGCTGTCATTTCCCTCTTGTATATCCATGGCTCCTTTATCATATATTAATTGACCATAAATGCTTTGGTTTATATCTGGGCTTTCTATTATGTTCCATTAGTCTATGGGTCTGTTATTTGCCAGTACCAAATTGTCTTGATTACTGTGGCTTTCTAGTAGAGCTTTAAGTCAGGGAGCATAATTCCCCCTGCTTTATTCTTCCTTCTCAGGATTGCTTTGGCTATTAGGGGTCTTTTGTCATTCCATATGAATTGTAGAAGTATTTACTCTAGTTCACTGAAGAATGCTGTTGGTATTTTGATAGGGATTGCATTGAATCTGTAGATTGCTTTGGGCAGGATGGCCATTTTGACAATATTAATTCTTCCTAGCCAAGAGCATGGGATGAATTTCCATTTATTAGTGTCCTCTTTATTTCTCTTGTGAGTGTCTTGTAGATTTAAGGGTATAGGTCTTTCACTTCCTTGGTTAGTTTGTTCGTAGATATTTTATTATTTTCGATGCAATTGTGAATGGAATTGTTTTCCTGATTTCTCTTTCTGCTAGTTCACCGTTAGTGTATAGGAATGCAACATATTTCTGTGTATTAATTTTTTATTAAGGTATGATTGATATACACTCTTATGAAGGATTCACATGAAAATACAATGTGGTTGCTAAATTCACCCACATTATCAAGCCCCCACCCATACCGCAATGGAGGTACTGTCCATCAGTGTAGTAAGATGCCACAGATTCACTGTTTGCCTTCTCTGTGCTACACTGTTTCCCCATGATCCCCACACCATGGGTACCAAACATAATACCCCATAGTCCCCTTTGCCCACCCTCCCCACTCTCTTTCCCACTCCCCTCCCCTTTGGTAACCACTAGTTCCTTCTTGGAGTCTCTGAGTCCGCTGCTTTTTGTTCCTTCCGTTTTGCTTCATTATTATACTCAATAAACGAGGGAAATCATTTGGCACTTGTCTTTTCTGCCTAGCTTATTTCACTGAGCATAATATCCTCCAGCTCCATTCATGTTGTTGTAAATGGCAGGATTTGTTTCCTTCTTATGGCTGAATAGTATTCCATTGTGTATATGTACCACCTCTTCTTTATCCATTCATCTACTGATGGGCACTTAGATTGCTTCCATATCTTGGATATTGTAAAAAGTGCTGCAGTATACATAGGGGTGCATATGTCTTTTTGAATCTGAGAAGTTGTATTCTTTGGGTAAATTCCAAGGAGTGGGATTCCTGGGTCAAATGGTATTTGTATTTTTAGATTTTTGAGGAACCCCCATATTGCTTTCCAAAATGGTTGAACTAGCTTACATTCCCACCAGCAGTGTAGGAGGGTTCCCCTTTCTCCGCATCCTCACAAGCATTTGTTGCTCTTAGTCTTTTGGATGGTGGCCATCCTTACAGGTGTGAGGTGATATCTCATTGTGGTTTTAATTTGCATTTCCCTGTTGATTAGTGATGTGGAGCATCTTTTCATGTGTCTGTTGGCCATCTGAATTACTTCTTTGGAAAACTCTCTCTTCATATCCTCTGCCCATTTTTTAATTCGGTTATTTGCTTTTTGGGTGTTGAGGCTTTTAAGTTCTTTATTATATTTTGGATGTTAACCCCTTGTCGGATATGTCATTTACAAATATATTCTCCCACACTGTGGGATGCCTTTCTGTTCTGCTGATAGTGTCCTTTGCCATACAGAAACTTTTTAGTTTGATGTCCCATGAGTTCATTTTTGCTTTTGTTCCCTTGCTCAAGGTGATGCGCTCAGGGAGAAGTCACTCATGCTTATATACAGGAGATTTTTGCCTGTGTTGTGTTCTGAGTTTTATGGTTTCATGACTTACATTCACATCCTTGATTGATTTTGAGTTTACTTTTGTGTATGGGGTTAAACAATAATCCAGTTTCATTCTCTTGCATGTAGCTGTCCAGTTTTGCCAACACCAGCTGTTGAAGAGGCTGTCATTCCCCATTACATGTCCGTCGCTCCATTGTCATATATTAATTGACCATATATAGTTGGGTTTATATCAGGGCTCTCTAGTCTGTTCCATTGATCTATGGGTCTGTTCTTGTGCCAGTACCAATTTGTCTTGAGTACTGTGGCTTTGTAGTAAAGCCTGAAGTTGGGGAGCATAATTCCCCCAGCCTTATTCTTCTCACAGTTGTTTTGGCTATTCAGGGTCTTTTGTGGTTCCATATGATTTGTAGAACAGTTTTCTATAGTTCATTGAAAAATGCTGTTGGTATTTTGATAGGAATTGCATTGAATCTGTAGATTGCTTTAGGCAGGATGGCCATTTTGACAATATTAATTCTTCCTATCCATGAGCATGGGACGTGTTTCCATTTATTGGTATCTTCTTTAATTTCTCTCATGAGTGTCTTGTAGTTTTCCGAGTATAGGTCTTTCACTTCCTTGGTTAGGTTTATTCCTAGGTATTTTATTCTTTTTGATGCAACTGTGAATGGAATTGTTTTCCTGACTTTTCTCTCTGATAGGTCATTGTTAGTGTATAGGAATGCTACAGATTTCTGTGTATTAATTTTCTATCCTGCAATTTTGCTGAATTCAGATATTGGATCTAGTAGTTTTGGAGTGGATTCTTTAGGGGTTTTTTTATATATATATAATTTATTTTGGTATCATTAATCTACAATTACATGTGCAATACCATGGTGATTAAACTACCCCCTTCATCATCAGGTCCCCCCCAGCAACCCCATTACAGTCACTGCCCATCAGTGTAGTGAGATGCTATAGAATCACTACTTGTCTTCTCTGAGTTGTATAGCCTTCCCCATACCCCCCCCAACATTACGTCTGCTAATCGTAATGCCCCTTTTACCCTCTTATCCCTCCCTTCCCACTCATCTTCCCCAGTCCCTTTCCCTTTGGTAACTATTAGTCCGTTCTTGGGTTCGGTGAGTCTGCTGCTGTTTTGTTCCTTCAGTTTTTTTTTTTTCTTTGCTCTTATACTCCACATATGAGTGAAATCATTTGATACTTGTCTTTTTCAGCTTGGCTTATTTCACAGAGCATAATACCCTCTAGCTCCATCCATGTTGTTGCAAATGTGGGATTTGTTTTCTTCTTATGGCTGAATAATATTCCATTGTGTATACGTACCACTTCTTCTTTATCCATTCATCTACTGATGGACACTTATCTTTAGGTTTTTTATGTACAATATCATGTCATCTGCAAACAGGGACTGTTTGACTTCTTCCTTACCAATTTCGATGCCTTTTATTTCTTTGTGTTGTCTGATTGCCAAGGCTAGGACCTCTAGAACTATGTTGAATAAAAGTGGGGAGAGTGGGCATCCTTGTCTTGTTCCCAATCTTAAAGGAAAAGCTTTCAGCTTCTCAGTGTTAAGTATGATGTTGGATGTCAGTTTGTCATACTTGGCCTTTCTGAGGTTGAGGTACTTGCCCTCTATACCCATTTTGATGAGAGTTTTCATCATGAATGGGTGTTGAATTTTGTCAAATGCCTTTTCAGCATCTGTGGAAATGATCATGTGGTTTTTGTCCTACTTTTTGTTGATGTAGTGGATGATGTTGATGAATTTTCGAGTGTTGTACCATCCTTGCATCCCTGGGATGAAGCCCACTTGATCACGATGGATGATCTTTTTGATGTATTTTTGAATTCAGTTTGCTAATATTTTGTTGAGTATTTTTGCATCTATGTTCATCAGGGATATTGGTCTGTCATTTTCTTTTTTTGTGGTGTCTTTGCCCGGTTTTGGTATTAGAGTGATGTTGGTCTTGTAGAATGAATTTTGGAGTATTCCTTCCTCTTCTACTTTTTGGAAAACTTTAAGGAGTATGGGTATTAGGTCTTCACTAAATGTTTGATAAAATTCAGCAGTTAAACCATCTGGTTCAGGAGTTTTCTTCTTAGGTAGTTTTTTAATTATGAATTCAATTTCTTTGCTGGTAATGGTCTATTCAGATTTTGTGTTTCTTCCTGGGTCAGCCTTGGATGGTTGTATTTTTCTAGAAAGTTGTCCATTTCTTGTAGGTTATCCAGTTTGTTAGCATATAATTTTTCATAGTATTCTCTCATCATTCTTTATATTTCTGTGGTGTCTGTAGTGATTTTTCCTTTCTCGTTTCTGAGTCTGTTTATGTGTTTAGTCTCTTTTTTTCTTAATAAGTCTGGCTAAGGGTTTATCTGTTTTGTTTGTTTTCTCAAAGAACCAGCTCCTGCTTTCATTGATTCTTTCTATTGTTTTATTCTTCTCAATTTTATTTATTTCTGCTCTAATCTTTATTATGTCCCTCCTTCTACTGACTTTGGGCCTCATTTGTTCTTCCTTTTCTAGTTTCATTAATTCTGAGTTTAGACTGTTCATTTGGAATTGTTATTCATTCCTGAGGTAGGCCTGTATTGCAATATATTTCCCTCTTAGCACAGCCTTCGCTGCATCCCACAGGTTTTGCGGTGTTGAATTTTGTTGTCATTTGTCTCCATATATTGCTTGATATCTGTTTTTATTTGGTAATTGATCCATTGGTTATTTAGGAGCATGTTGTGAAGCTTCCATGTCTTTGTCGGATTTTTCATTTTCTTTGCATAATTTATTTCTAGTTGCATACCTTTGTGATCTGAGAAGCTGGTTGGTACAATTTCAATGTTTTTGAATTTTCTCTGGTTCTTTTCTTGGCCTATATGATCTATTCTTAAAAATGTTCCAAGTGCACTTGAGAAGAATGTGTATCCTGTTGCTTTTGGATGGAGTTTTATGTAGATGTCCATTAGGTCCATCTGTTCTAATATGTTGTTTAGTGCCTCTGTTTCTTTACTTATTTTCTGTCTGGTTGATCTGCCTTTTGGAGTGAGTGGTATACTGAAGTCTCCTAAAATGAATGCATTGCATTCTATTTCCCCCTTTAATTCTGTTAGTATATTCACATATGTAGGTGAACCTGTGTTGGGTGCATAGATATTTATAATGGTTATATCCTCTTGTTGGACTGACCCTCATCATTATGTAATGTCCTTCTTTGTCTCTTGTGACTTTCTTTGTTTTGAAGTCTATTTTGTCTGATACAAGTACCGTAACTCCTGCTTTTTTCTCATATTAGTTGCATGAAATATCTTTTTCCATCCCTTTACTTTCAGTGTGTGTATGTATTTGGGTTTGAAGTGAGTCTCTTGTAGGCCGCATATAGATGGGTCTTGTTTTTTATGCATTCAGTAACTCTATGTCTTTTGATTGGTGCATTCAGACCATTTACATTTAGGGTGATTATCGATAGGTATGCACTTATTGCCTTTGCAGGCTTTAGATTGATGGTTACCAAGGGTTCAAGGGTAATTCCCTTAGTATCTAACAGTGTAATTTAACTCACGTAGTATGCTTTATTACAAACACAACCTAAAACTTCTTTCTTTTTTCCTCCTTTTTCTTCCTCCTCCATTCTTTGTATGTTATTAATCATATTCTGTACTCTTTGTCTAGCCCTTGGGTGACATCTATTTAGCCTTAGGAATACTTCCATCTAAAGGAGTCCCTCTGTAATGCACTGTAGAGGTTGTTTGTGGGAGGTAAATTCTCTCAGCTTTTGCTTATCTGAAAATTGTTTAATCCCTCCTTCAAATTTAAATAATAACTTTGCTGGGTAGAGTGTTCTTGGTTCAAGGCCCTTCGGCTTCATTGCATTGAATATATCATGCCACTCCCTTCTGGCCTGTAAGGTTTCTGTTGAGAAGTCTGATGATAGCCTGATGAGATTTCTTTTGTATATGATCTGTTTTCTCTCTCTAGCTGCTTTTAAAAGTCTGTCTTTGTCCTTGATCATTGCCATTTTAATTATTATATGTTTTGATGTTATCTTCCTTGGGTCCCTTGTGTTGGGAGATCTGTGCACCTCCATGGCTTGAGAGAGTATTTCCTTCCCCAGATTGGGGAAGTTTTCAACAATTACCTCCTCAATGATATGTTCCATCCCTTATTCTCTCTCTTCTTCTTCTGGTACCCCTATAATGTGAATATTGTTGCATTTGGATTGGTCACAAAATTCTCTCAATATTCTTTAATTTTTAGAGATCCTTTTTTCTTTCTGTGCCTCAGCTTCTTTGTATTCCTCTTCTCTAATTTCTATTCCATTTACTATCTCTTCTACTACATCTAATCTGCTTTTAAATCCCTGCATTGTATGTTTCTTTTCAGATATGGAATTTCTTAATAATTGAATCTCCAACTTAAATTCATTCCTGAGGTCTTGAATATTTTTCTGTACCTCCATAAGCATGTTTATAATTTTTATTTTGAACCCTCTTTCAGGAAGATTGGTGAGTTTGGTTTCATTTGACCGTTTTTCTGGGGTTTGTGAGATATTGGTCTGAACTATGTTCTTTTGTTATTTCATATTTCTTTGTGGTGCCCACCAGTGCGCAGAAACTCCAGTCCCTGGAGCCATTCCGCCCCCAGAGTGAGGCTCGGGGTCACAGGGGAGTATAGCTGGTGCCTCAGGGGAGGAAAGATCTGTTTTCTGATTCCCTGTCTCCAGTGTCAGAGCCAGTGGGCCAAGCACACACATGTAATCCTCTGTGCTTTGCATCTCTAGCTGTTGTAGGCGGGGCCTCCCTCTGGGTGGCCTGATGCCTGCGCAGTGAATGCGGGTTTGTGATCAGGTGCCTGCAAGCCAGTAGGAAGGCTCGGCAGGCTGTTTGTCACAGTGGGGATCCTCAGAGATGAGTAGGCAGCCAGGAGGATGGAGCACCTGAAGCTCCCCAATGTTCCTAACCAGCTGGGCAGAGTGCGCCCAGACAACCTTGTCCAACTGTCCCTTCTCCCGCACAGGAAGCTCTGTGCAAACTACACCCCTTCAGCAGCCCTCTTGCTGCTAGGAAGACTCTCAGACTGCCTGCCTTTCCTCTGACACAGAGGGGCTGGGTGTGCATCCCCTCCTCCTCAAATGGTCGGAATGTCAGTTTCTCAAGCACTCCACCTGTCCAAGCTCCCCAATGTCCAGAGCACCACACACTATAGGAATCTGCTCACAAATCAGATCTCCAGGGTAGGTGTTCAGTAGTCCCAGTCTTCCACCCCCTCCCCCACTCCGTTTCTCTTTCTCCCACTGGTGACCTGGGGTCGGGGAAGGGCTTGGAAGGGAAGATTAAGGCTTTCCTATGTTACCCTGTTCCACGAGGTCTGCTCTGTTGGTGAGGTCTGTTTGCAGTCTGGTTCAGCCTTCTTACTTGTTGCTGTTCCAAGGTTAGTTGTATTAATTAACTATATTTTTGTACTGTTGTGGTTTTGGGAGGAGCTCTCTGTCTCACCTCTCATGCCGCCATTTTCAGATCTCCACTCCTGAATTCTTGACCCTGCATTCTATGTTATTATAGTAGATAATCACTCATTAATAAAGTTTTTGCATGCTAAACTTACCCTTAATGGTTCACTTATAACTGGTCTTCATATTTCCAAATGTATTTAAGAAGTATTTCTAGAAGAAAATTTTCTCTAACACATACTTCCCATAAAATCCTAATGAATTTTAACTCCTCTTTGTTCATTTTCATTGATATTCATGATGTAGAGCTTTAAAGCTCTATATAAACTGCATTTTAAGAAAGTATGTAATTTGGGGGAATTGTAACAAACAAAAAAAGAAAGCCTCTGGATAATCATATATTTGGGTCTGTTTAAAAATATTGAAGTACAAACTTCATTTATTACTGAAAAGTCCAAGTAGGTAAATTTAATACTTTGCTAAATAAATTAATCATGAAATTTCAATGCTGTATTTACTTTACTTATAAGGATATTGATCAGTATTTCCCCAAAAGTACCTTTTTCTTCTAAGTCCTGCTCCATTTTCCTGAATAATGTTTGCGCTCAGTGAAATAGCCATGTGGAGAAAGACAAGCACCAAATGATTTCACTCATCTGTGGAGTATAAAAACTGAAGGAACAAAACAGCAGCAGACTCATAGAACGGACTAACAGTTACCAAAGGGAAAGGGGCTGGGGAGGAAGGGTAGGAAGGGATGGTTAAGGGGAATAAGGGGCATTACAATTAGCAGACATAATGTAGTGGGGTGGGGGCACAGGAAAGGCAGTATAGCACAGAGAAGACAAGTAGTGACTCTATAGTATCTTACTATGCTGATGGACAGTGACTATAATGGGGTATGTGGTGGGGACTTGATAATGGGGAGAATCTAGTAACCACAATGTTGCTCATGTAATTGTATATTAATGATACCAAAATAAAAAATAATAATAATTTGTAAGATTTTTAATCTGTAAGATTCCCTAGCAGTGTGTGGTAACTACTGTATATAGTTAGTAAATTTTATTATAGTTATATACTACTTCTAAAACTATGAATTGTTAAATGGTAGAAACATAATGACTTTTTTCCTCTTTAACATAATTGAGTCATTGTGAATAATTAAATATAAAACTTAAAACAATTTCTTTTCCTTTCATTTATCTTTGTATAAACATATCAAATCATACTCATAATGTTAGGTTATTTAAAACATCCATGGGTAATGAATTTGGAAAGAAATCTATGAGACCAGTAGGATAACAAAACTATTTGTTGGACTGCTCAAAGATGTGCATAATATATTCAAAATAATTTTTATTCTTGTCATACTTCTAATCACATATCCATCCAACAAGAAATCATTATTTTGTTAGAAGTAGGTATTATGATTTCACTGATGAAAAATATGGGTAATAAAAGATAAGTAACTTAAAACATAATTCTTGGTATAGTATCTAATTTTTCTGCCTCTTGAACCAAGGAATAGCTGATTGTATTCCCTCTATACCTGGGAAAATCTTATGATATTTAATGCTCATACAAATTATGCCAAATGCTACACTAAATCATTTAGTTCTATACTAATAATATACATATGTGTATAATAGAATAATAGATATAAAGAATATAATATACATTACATCTTTAAAGTGCATATCATAGGCTTGTAATTAAGTATACCAGTTCAAAAAATAGATACTAAAATAATCAACTAGTATCAAGAATATATTAAACAATTTCTTACAATGCAACAACAAAAGACAACCTGATTTAAAAATGGGCAAAATATTTGAATAGGCTTTTCTCCAAAGATAAACGTATTGCCATTAAGCACCCAAAAAGATGCTCAACATCATTAGTATGTAAATGCAAATCAAAACCACAAGGCACCATTTCACTTTACTAGAATGGCAATAATGATAAAAATGGGGAATGTTGGCAAAGATGTGAAGAAATTAGAACCCTTTCACATTACTGCTGAGAATGTAATTGTGGAGAACAGTTTGGCAAGTCCTCAAAAAGTTAAACATAGAACCACCATATTACTTAGCAATTCTATTTCTAAGTATATATCCACAGGAATTAAAGTGGGATTCAAACAGATACTTACACAAATGGTCATAGTGCAGTATTCACAATAGCCAAAAGAGTACATCTGATATAATTTCATTTATATGAAATATCCAAAAGAGGAAAATCTGTAGAGATAGAAAGCAAGTAGGTGATTGTGAAAGGCTAGGTGGAAATGGAATGGGTAGTTAACTTCTTAATGGGTCAGGATTTCTTTTGCAGTGATAAAAATATTTTGGAATTAGATAAGGTAGTGATTGTAAAACATGATGATTATGCTAAACGACAATGAATCATCCTATTTAAAATGTTTAATTTTATTTATGTATGTTCTATCTCAATTAAAATATGATAACTAAGTACTGATATATACATAACAAAATTTTAAATAATTTATATGACAAAATAAACTCATGCTAGTCCCATTAGTATGTTTGTAGTTAAGAAGTTTATATATTTTTTTAATTTTAAAAAGTTGTATTTTCCTTTCATAGTTATTTTTATTTTATAGACATAAAAGCAAAAATTAATGTGTATACAAATTCTAAGTCAAAGGTGAGTGCACAAAGAGAGTTTTAAAATAAGGAATGCTATCTACAACATATACTTTCTCAAAGGCCTACAAACTCCTCCTGAGCCCTTTAAGACATAAATGCTGATTGTCTCTCCAACAAATAAGCCCCCAAATTAATATTGGTAGAATTCTTTCTTTGGACAAGTGCCTCTGGAGCTAGGAGATAACTTTCCAGTTCAGACTTCTGTTGATCGTTTCTAACCTCAATTGAGCTCAGCCTGACAGCACGCCATATCACTATAAGGAAGCCTCCATGAAGGCACGTTTCACAGGTTGCTGGATGCCTAGAGTGGAGGTCACACCTGTTAGGCAAAGCAGAGCCAGCACTTATTTTTTTTTCTTCCTTCAAGAAAACAAGAGATCATTAGAGAGTTCAATGTTGAGGCAAGATTTTTCTAAATTTCATGAGGTTGGCTCCAAGGCTGCAGCTTTAGCTCTAACCCAACCCCAACCCAAACACTAACAATGACATTGTTGTATAGTAACTAAAATAACATTACACATCATATCCAAAGACATCTGTACTTTGTACCATAATATCATGAGAAAGTCAAGAGGATTTGTGATTCCAATAATATCAGGTGAAAAATTATCATAGAGATCTATTCATCTAATATTTTGTTTGTGGAGCACCAATAAGAATTCTTAGATCCTTACTGTGAAATACTACCAATGAAAAGATACTAAATTTTCTTTTTTAGAGTACCATCCTCTCCATTTAATAATTCCTCTCTTTTAAAATTTTTCAATTATATCTCAGTACAGCTGGGAAAATAATATTGCTATATGTGGGAAACTATTAAGCTTAAACTCATCAGTATAAATGAGTTTAATATATCATTTGCCCTTTAAGACACTGCAAACTGTCAGAATGTTAATGTACTAAATATGTGAAAGAGAAGAAGAAAATAAACAACAAAAAATAAGCACCAAGTCAAAACAAAAGGTATAGTGATGGAAATTTACCAAAGATAAAAGTCACTTTTTTTCTTTTACACTAAAATAGTTATGTAAGTGTTATTAATATTTTAAATGCAATATATTTTAGTTTTTAGGGTGAGGATGGAGAAAGTACTGGGGATATATTCTACTGAAGGGTGAAAGGAGGGGGGAGATTGGCTGGCATTTTTAAATAGCAAAAAAAAACTGTTATCTGGCTTGCCCAGTTATTAAATATAACACACCCTGCCCTGTAATCTCCCTCTCACCATAGGAATTCCACATTCCATAAAGTTTATGTTTGAAGTACAATAGAAAATACAAAATATTTATAAAAAACATAGAGCCATCAGAAAAATAATAGTGATGAAAAGAAGACAAACGATCTTGACCTGACTTTTATATTTCTTATATAGTCTGTTATGTTGGATAAATTAAAGGGCCAAAATAGATCACATAGAGGTTAAATCAAAATTATGTCAAAATGATAGAAAGGAAAGTGTCTGAATCTGCATTGAGAATCCTGGGCTAGAGGGCAAATAAAAATACAATTTGAGTAAATTGTGAAACATACTGTTTGGTGCTATAAAGATGAGATAAAGTATCAGGCCACTGCTTCGTATTCCTGGTCAGGGAGCTTTATTATCTTGTTTTGCTTCTCACCTTTTTGGCAACCTCTAAACCTGTGTTTCTGGAAGGTTAGTGTATGAGTTAGTGTTAGTGACTGTGGTACATTGTAGAGGAACTGAAATATTTTGACAATGATGCTAACAAAATAGACCTTACTGGGGTTCACATTTCAAGAAGGTGTGATCCTGTTCATATGGAAATAAGCCAAGGAAACATCACAGAAGCATTGACAATCCTGAGGCCTATCCTGGGTCTGTTGCATCAGAACTTCACATAGCTTTATTTTAGAACAAAACTTGGTAGGCAGCATGGCAGCTCCTGCTGGGCTGTACTGCTGGCTTGGTACACTAACCCCATCGTCTCCACTGGCTGAAATACAGCCACTTTTCTGGAAACAGTTAAAGTTCTAACTGCTTAAGAAATTTCTTAAGTACACTTTGATCATTTTCCTCAGAATGCTTAAAGCATTTATTATTGTGTCACAAGAACTAATTTTATTTATATGACTTACATGCTAAAGATTTATATTATTGTCATTCACAAATGACATGAATTTACCATGAGTTTACCAACCCACTGAAATATTAAGGCGGCTCTATCTAGATTTTCTCACTATCAGTGCAGAGCTCCAGAAACCAGATTTAGGTTTGCTCCCATAATACTAAGTTGAATATTTTATACATAAAAATCTACACAAAATAGTCTTTGTTGACTGACACTAATTACTGTTAAATGTAAACACATAAATATACACACTTTGCATTTATCACTTTGATTGTGGGATAAGACAATTTGTCTCTGAATTCCTCGATAAAGCTCTGTATTTCTGATGAATATGTATAACTTGCTTTTCTTTTTAAAAATTTCAGATTTGTTTTGTTTTTTGCTAAATATGTTATCAGGTATAGTTTGACCTATATATTTTGTTGAACATAATTAACCTTTCGATTTATTCTTAAATGACATTTTAATGAAACAGGAGATAATGTTTTATGTTGTAAATATTAAAAATGAAATTAAAAATCAGTAATCCTTGCATTCAGAAATGGAAATCAAAGTTTTGCAAGTTTTCAGAAGTTCAATCATTGTTAAATGATAATGCTATGCTTATAAAAATATTATTTGGAATGTAATCTTAAGTAAAACATAGTTATTATAGTCTTACTGTGTAAAGCAAACCACCTATTTTATATTGGGTTTTAGGAAAGAGTTTGTGGTGTGTTTTATTGATTATAGAAGCTAAAGTAGGTTTGTGAAAGCCTTAGAAACATGTTCTGTGTTTGTTACAGAGGCAAGAGTGGGTTGACAACAGCCTTAAAACTGTGTTCACTAGAGTAAGTCTAAAGCTGAATAGCTGTCTTTCAAAGGGTAAGGCTGTCACTCATTGGTTACTCTTAGAAGCATGCTTACTGAGTTGTTGATGGATTAGAGAGGTTTAAATCCAGTTCTGATGTTCAAATCTTACCCTGAATACAGAAATGAAATAGATTGATTAGAGAATTTAAATCCAGTTTTGAAGTTTATTTGTATCAATATGTATATATTACTTATATAGAATAAGATGGCTATAAAAGTCTTTGTCTAAGTGTGTGGGAACATTTTTAATATTCTGACTCCCATTTTAATATCCCTTTAGCCCAGTCTACAGGAAAGAGCAATAAGGTTTATCCAGATCTTCACCACTGTTGCCCATTCTTGGAAATGGAGTGTTGTTTCAACAAGTTTTCAGTTCATGTGTTGACCAACATGATTTCATCCTATTTTTTGTCTTTTGTTCAGTTGTTTAATCATCTGTAAGGACAGTGGCTTTAGAGTGGCATTTAATCACTTAGAAGACAACAGTTTTGGGTCAGATAAGTTCAACTAAAATACTTCCAGAAACTCTGGAACCATGACCTATTATTTCCTAGGTAAAAAAACTTGAAGAGGAAAACAGCCCTTACTATTCCAAAAGTTTATCCATGATAAGGAGATTGCTTTTATTTTGAACTTAGATTGTTCCACCTCACATCTAGTGTTAACTCAGGTTCAGAAGAAAGTGCTAGCAGTTGTGTAAACTTTCATTTGTTTGGCTAATACAAAATCTGAGGCTGTTTAATTATCAACTTAAGTTAGTTTTTTATGTCCCAGAGCAAGGTCTCTTATTTATAATGTCAGCCAAAATCAAGGCTGTAGTTTTCATACACTCTAAGGTTATTCAACTCGTATAGATGAGACCACTATCATCAGGTTTTTCTTTCTACTTATTAATTATACTCCAAAAAAGACTTGTATCCTTTGGGCTTCCTGTTAGAAAAAGCCCACTGAAAATGTTGGGGGGAGTCATACATCTGCAGAGATCAAATTAGTATGTCTGCATAACAATTAACCTTAAAAGTGAAGAACCTAATTCCCATATATGACAAACAAAAACATAAGAACCCAGGAGGTGCATAAAAATGTCATCAATTTTAGTGGATATGTAAGACAATTTCTCTAGGTATTGTCACAATAAAATATCAGTGTTATGTTTCATCTGCCAAAATACTGATGTTTTTGGGTGTTTTTGCATGTTTGTATTGTCCACAAGAAGTATCATTATTTGGAAAGTAACATAATACCAGTTATACTATTTAATTTTCCTGTAGTAGTCATAGCTGTAAAAGCTGAATTATAGGGTAGCATTTTAATGGTCCCTCATAAAACCTAGATTTAGGCAAGTTATTAGTGGTAATAAGGAGAACTGGATAGGATAAGTCATAAATGTAAAGCTTTAAACAAGAGGAAAAATATGGCTAAAAGCACAAAGAACAAAGTGTTTAAAGAAAAGTATGGCAATCAATGACTCCAAACATTTAGAATAATCTTGTTCTGACAATTTTGAGAAGAAACAGTCTTATGCATGTTCATGCAGTCGTATGCCTGTTCCAAGAATCTGGTAGCCCAGGACAATAAATATCTAACCAGACTTCTGTAGCAAATATCTTTTGCTCATCCTGAGGTTTAAAGAAAATTCTTAATCATAGGCCTAAACTTGATTCTACACTTGGGTTTAAATGTAAGATACATAGTATCACATTCTGGTAAAATATTAAAAATAAAAGTGTTCTAAAATTAGTAGAACATATTAAAAGTTCACAAATTAAATAAAGGTGAAGCAAAAATAATGGAGGAATAATTACCTCCATTTTTTACTCTAAACACAAAACCAACAATGAGACTCAAATGCACTTATGAAAATCATGAATTTTTTGTGAATTTATAACTTCATCTGAAATATAAGGTCAAAATTTTTGCAATCATATGTAATTCATACATGGAATACCTTCTTAATTTCTGAATAATTTGTATTAGAGTTGTAACTTCCTAACACAACCAGGGCCCTGTAAATGTGTCCTATGAGGAAAAGAAATGCTGTTTCCTTAGCAACAAAAATTATGTTCAGAAAACAGTTTAATATATAATAGCTTTCTTTCATTTGCTGTCATGCTTATCAAAACTACAAGCGTGAAATATTTAAATTAGGGACTTTAATTAGATATCAATACAAAATAACTATAGAAAAAAGGTGGCATGTTTGTCTTATGGAACCACTGACCAGCTCTTTGGTAGAGAATGCATTATCCCTTTGGAAAAACATGCATAGAGTAGGTTACAGCTAACCCATATAATAAAAAGTTTAATTTTAAGGTATTGTCTTAAAATTGAAAAGGACTAAAAGAAGGCCTTTTTCTAGGAGTCTAAAATTTTGGTTCATAAACTCTATGGCTTAATCATGTCAAGAAATTTCCACTATGTGGTATTTTTATCATATTTTCATGCTGATCCTTGAATCAGATATATTAATATTAAAATATCAAAAATTTCAAATAATATCTAGATTTACTATGAACATAAAACTTAGCTATTTATAATTAAATATGTATTGGAAGTTTTTTATAAATGATACAAGTATAAAATTCTATCAGTGCTTGTCAACAATGATTCTAATGTCACAGGTTATTTTTTTCTACATAATTCATTAATTCATTTATTCATTACTTACTATTGGAAGGAACTATTTTGACGGTTCTAGAATATTGGATTATGAAATGCTTTTTAGGAAGGGTAATAAATAACATTACTTTTTATCTTCCAAAACTCAGAATTTAGTAAGATATAAGATATAATCTAGACAAATGTAGATCAAATGTTACTATATTACTGATAGAGCTGTTAAAGAATGTTGCTTTATGTGTGTGACCAAGTGGACTGACTATTATGGTTGTCATTAAATAAACTTAATCACCCATTACAAAGATGGACAAATAAAAGGTTACACCCAAGAGATGGAGCCTGCACCTCTCAACTTACCATATGCCTAAGAGTAAAAAATGCATTCTGTATGAAGACAGAATGTACCTTTAGTAAGCAGGCTCATCTGAAAAGGAAAAAGAAAGGGGACTTAATATGATGTGGGTAGTCTTTTTCTTCCAAATTCATCTATCAGGTATATCACTGCTGAGAGAAAATAAAACTTGTTTTTACATCATAAAATTCTTGCTTCTGAGGAACAGAGTGGAAATTCTTTCCCTCTATCAATCCAAGTATGAGATCTCTCTCTCTAACATTTAAAATAAATAATTTACATGTTGCCCTTTGGAGTCTATAAATCTATGTGCATAAAAATTTCCTATTGACCAAGTGGATACATTTCAACATACAGGCATTGTTTTTCAAATGCATCTGTATATAATTGTGATTATGCGTAGAAATGTCTTTAAATATATCACTAAAGTTGTAGTAACTTTCAACATTGTACATTTTCTCAATCAATAGGTACTAAATCTAAAAAGTGCAACTACCGTCCTTCAAGTGTCCATACTATTTTTGGGTATTAAAAAGGGTTTACCATATTAAAAAATACTGGAACATAAAATAATTTGCTTCCACCTGTTACTGTTTTTAAAGCACTGACCTGAATTGTGCCATTCTAGTTCATCTATGTTTATGTGATTATTTAATTTATAATCTGAGAATCATTTAATAGAAATTTAAAAATCAAATATAATTCCATAATATATATTCATAATAAATCTCATGTATATTGGCCACAAAACTACTTTTCTGATAGTAGTCCCTTTTTAAATAGGCTTCTATCCAAATTTAGTGTATCCTATGTATGTTGACTAGAAGATGGAAGGAAATCTGGAGATAATTTAACTAAATTCCTTATAAATAGAGAGGTAACATAGAGTCATGGTCAAGAACATAGGACTTTGGAAAGCTGGACAGTCAAGATTTCTATTCCAGCTCATCCATTATTTAACTGGTTTCAGTCTTCAATGGCAATAATGTTATGAAGATTGCTATATGTAAAGATCTAGTGACAGTTTTAAGGCATTTAGTACACACTACTGCTATGAATAAACTGAATTTCCAAGGAAAATAGCCTCCCCAACTTCACAGAACAGAAGTTCCAATACCAGTTTTATAATGGTAGAGCAATGTGTTTGGAACCACTTCCTCAAACACATATTTAAATAACATATTTAGTATTTTCTGTCTAACTTCTAAATCTAATATCACTATTGAATGTTATCTAACTCAGCCTTAAAAATAAATTTAATATAATCATCATTAACTAGGGATTCATTTCTTTAGGAAATAGTTCTTCCCCTGAAAAAGGATTCTAATCCAACTAATAAAAATATTTCAGAATACATCCTTACTTTTGACATTACAATTATATTTGGTGTAAATTCATTAAAAATGTTAAGTGACATTAACTTTCTTTCATTGAAACATGTTTCCTGTTTCACCACTTTATTATGATTTGTAACATTTTTTACTTTTTTTCCTACTGTGGCTTTTGTTCCAGGTATGTGAGAAGCCAGAGAGGGATTAGCAAGTAACACTTTTGGAATGTTGCTATGTATCTTACTTACAGTATAAGCTCCCAGACTGAATATCTGACTTAATTAGTAGTACATTCCCCAGAAAATTTAATAGTACTGTCTCATGGCTGGTGTTAAAAAAATTATGTTGATAAATGAATGCATTAAAAAAAAATAACTGCAATATCAATGGTGGGATTTGATTTTCTGGATTAAAATTGAAAATTGAAAAAAGAGTTTCTAACAAATGAAGAGAAGATTTCACAAAAAGTAATATGTTTAGAGGAGAATGCTATTCAAGAGGGATCTTAATTTATAAGAGGAGAAAAAGAAAGCTGTACAATTAATTCCATTGAATGTATTAAGTGTTAGTTCCATCATAGTGGAGGAGGTATCACTATGTCTAAGGAAATGAATAATAGAGGTATGTAGAAAAATACATATGAAATCTTACCATAGAAATTAATCTATTAGTTAATAAAATAAATGTGAAATTTGGCATACATGAAATGCCTTCTCATGATCATGCTTCTAGCATTGAGATCAGATACAGCTGTAAAATTAACAAGAATAGAAACTATGTGCTTAAACATACAAAAGGATTCTGCTTAATTGTAATGGGATCTAATGCTAAAATTATGAAAATGGTACTATATAAAAATTCATAAAATGGGGACAGGATTGCTTTCAAATGAAAAAAGAAAAACCGAATAGATGTAAATACACAGATAAACTTGCAGACTATTCAGTCAGGCCAAGAACAAGAATGATAATTTTTGTACATAAAATCTAACAGAAACAGGATTTAGTAATGTGGAGAAAGTTAAAAGAGGTCATCTTTGCAAGTCTTATTCTTATAAAGATTAACTATCTGATAAAAACTGATTTTGCTGATAGTTTTATCTTTCTGAAGATAGGGAAAGCAATGATCACTTCTGTAGATAGAATTATGGCTCTATTTGTTACTATTTAACTATCACTGAACTCCCATTCCAGCTTCTGGACTGAATCATGACAGGTCCAAGGCAATTTTAATTGTTTCTTTCCCCTTGTTAAGTGATTCAATTAAGTATGGATACGTGGCACATTTCTAGGTAATGGAATATGAGGTGAAGTTGCTATTTAGGTTTTTCTAAGTCTTTTCTTGAACTTAAAAAAGACAATGCATGGTAAAGAAAACTTAGTCATGGCTACAATGACTTCTACTGATCATTGATCAAATGAAACCAAACATATCCAAAAAGAATTACAATAAGAGAATATGATACTTAGAGCTCCTATAGCTACCCTTTGAAAATAAGGTCAGCTTAAATGAGGATCAGTCCTATGACCTGAAAATAATAGAATCAAAATATATAAAGGGTGTGGATCTTTGAAGATGTCATGTTTTTGAATAACCAGTTGGTAATCATCATTTCTTTGATTTACTTGTTATATAAGGTAGAATATACACACTCTTCTTATAAGGTAATTGAACCAAAACAGTTTTCTCTGATTTGGAAAATATAGTATTTGAAAAGAATTAACCGGTGGAAAACATCTTTGAAGATGCAAACTATATAGAAGTGTAGTTGGACAAAAAATACATTTCAACAAAAATTTCGTATTTGACTATTACAAGCATTATGTTAAATGCAAGACATATAAATATTACATAAATGTGTCTATATATATGTGTGTGTATATATATGAATGTGTGTGTGTATACATAGGGCAAGCAATAATATGTGTACACTGAAAATGTAGATCTGGATATAACATTGTAGAGAAGAATAATATTTATGCAGTATTTTTCACCACAACCACTCAATAGTCAGCAATTAATTGTGAATTTTGAACAAATATACACTAGATTTCAAAGATTTAGTGTGAACCAAGAAGAATATAAAATATCTCATTGGTATTTATATTTTATTTATATAGCAATACAAATAAATATAAACATTTATATTATATGCTTATTTTGCAAGCATGTTGAAATAAAATCTAACACTGTTTTGTAAACTACTATTAAAATTAATATCAATGTTTTCTATCATTTTAAAATGTGGTTTCGTATGTAAATATTATTTTTATAAATCATAAATATATAAAATTATGTGGCTCAGATTGGTGCAGTCACATTATAATTCTGTTGAGTCACTGTTCTAAATAAGTCTACTATCAGATTAATGTTAGAGAGCAGAGAGAGATATAGGCAGAATTATGGCTTCCCCAAAGTTGTTCACTTGCTGAACCCCACAACCTCTGAATATGGCAAAGGAACTTGGCAAATGTGATTAAGGTTAATGGCCATGATAAGTTTTGATTATCTGTGAGATCCCAATCTAATAACATGAATCCATAGAAGGAAAAGGACAAAAGCAGAATATGTCAGAAAGATCTGATGTGTGAAGGATTTAATCAGCAATGTTGGTTTTGAAAATAGAGAAAGAAGGCCATGAACCAAAAAATATAGCTGCCTCTAAGTAGCTCAGTAGGACCTAAAGTTATAGCTGGTAAGAAATCAGAAACCTCAGTCTTACAAACAGAAAGAAATCAATCCTACCAACAATCAAATAGGCAGGAAATAGTTTTCAACCATATGCTGCAGAAAAGAACACAGCTTACCAACACCTTGATTTAAGCCTTGTGAGAACTCTACCAGAACTTTGACCTATAAAACTATAACACAAAACATTTATGTTGTTTCAAACTGCTTGTATGTGGCAATTTGTTAAAGAAGCTTTAGAAATCTAATATAAGAGAAAATACAGGCCAAAATTATTTTATTGATATTCTGATATTACTATTCAATGTCAGGTTCTTATTTCCTGGGTACTAGACTTTTAGCTATGTTTTAATCAACTTCTTTCAAATAAAGACCTCAGATTTACAATGCTGGTTATTTCACGAAAAGAGAAAGAAGGTAGAGAAGAAAGAAAAGATAAAGGTATAAGAGGAGAGGAAAAGGAAAGAGAAGAAGAAGAAGGAGAAAGTGAAATAAGGAAGGAAGGAAGGAGGTAGTGAGGGAGGGAAGAAAAATTTTAAGCTGTTTTACATTGGAACAAGAATACAATGCTATCTAAAAATAAACTTCAATATTATATAATGTTTAACCTAGACTTAGTTTTTTTAATTTTTTTAATCTCAAACTTCAGTCAACTAAATAACTTTTGTCTCTACAATTGCAGTATCACCATATTGTATGATACCTCCCTGTGTGAGCTTCCAGAATGTTTTATATATGTCTTATTAAAGACTTTAAAACTTTCTATGCTTAACCTGTGATTTTTACTCATTTTCAAAAACTGTTGCCTTATCTCTCCTATTAGATTATCTACATTTTATAGACAAGACCTATATTCAATTGTATTTGGATCCTCCTCAGCACTAATGAGCTCATTGAAGAAAAAAAATGGAGATAATTTGTAACGAAGTCTAAATATAAATACAATTCTATTTAATTAGCCTGTGAAGAATTATATAATATGCCCAACTGCCTCCTTAAAACACAATATACCTCATTTATCAACCAGTAATAAATTCTTCTTAAATTATATGGATCTAGTGTAGCTAAACATCAGTTGGCAAAGAAGTATTTAAATAATTATGGAGTTTAAATATTTTTTAATTTTCTTGATAATACAACCACAAAATTCACAGAGCTAGAAACACACACACACACACACACACACACACAATTCAAAGCAGTTAAGCCTTGAATTTAAACAGGAAATAGGGTGTAATGGAAGTGAACCTGATTTGAGGTCAGTGATAACATTCCCCAAGATTCCTATTGCCAAATTTAAAAAAGTGGGGTCAGGGTGGTTTAGGAAGAAGAAAGCAGAAAGGATTGGGGTTTGGGGGGAAAAGATTATTACCAAGGGAGTGTTTTTTTTTCTTTATTTCTTAATAGAAAATTAGTACAGGTTACAGAAAGTTGAAAATTTACTTTGAATATTTACTCATGGAGTATCACAGATAGATAGAACATGTGATTAACTTTATATCTCTTTGCCAGGATATTCCTGTTTTTTGTAATTGTCCTAAAATTTACTTGTCACAGGAATCCCCTCAGTCCCAGGCAAACTGGGATGATGCTACCCACATACAGACATGCACACCCCTACATAAATGCACACAAACATACACACATTCCTATACAGATAATCCGTGCCTACCATGACAATTCACTTTGTCAGTCCTGATATTGGTTGATGGTTTAAATGAAACACTCCCACAAATCTGTGAAACTATTTTCACACTAATAGGCAATTTCTCTTCATCACCTACCTCAGGCCTCTCTGTATAGAGACCTCTCTGTTTACCCTGTATCTTCTTGATACATTGATAGACTAGGTGATTGATTACTGGCAAGACTGAGACTCTAGGTTCCCAAATTGTGTCTTTTATCCAATAAATATTTCACTGTGTTACAGGACTTAGGTGAGATAAATAATTCTATGTTTACTGCTTGATATACACATATGCACATCTATTGTTTTTACCTGCCTACTAGCATCCTTTTCTCCTTTTGATAATTTTCCAATGGGCAAACCTGTGACTCATTCAAGGACAATCTGATTGGTTCTTCTTGAAATTTGAGTTTTGCCTTTGAGAGGAATAGGGACAGAAAACAGAGCTGATTCATTCTAGAGCAGGTAACTTGGGACTTCTCTATGCTTTATTATTACCTTGACATCCAGAAGTTTCCCAGTTACTGCTCTTACAAATGCCTGGTAATCAATAATTTCTTTCAATTAGACAACTTTTCCTTTTAAAGTATTGCACTTTTTTTAAGAAAAAAATTACCATGGATTAGTTTTGATTGATAAAAGGACACTAAATGATAGACTCAGGGACTGAGATAGTAACAAACAATATCCAGTTCCATTCAGGTAAAACACAATTTTTGGTATAGTTTAGAAAGTGGTTAATAGGTCACCTATTCTTCAAATTGTTTTTGGGTAAATAAATGCAAAATGAAATTTCTAAGCAATCTTTATAAATCATTTCTTCTGATTGCTTCCTTAATGCTATTAGTCTGATCATAATTTCTTTTTTGCATAATTGATATTCAGTCATCAATATTTGATATTGTATTTTATCACTAAAATTGAGAACATTGATTTTTCTTAGGCCAGATCTTGTAATTTGCTTTTATATTAGTGACCATTACATTTGACGCATTGTGACTTTATCAGTGTTCTGATTATTTTATTCCTATCTACTATCATTTTTAGCTTGATTTTCTGTATTGAATTAGATTTGTATCTCCAGCCTGAGCCTCTTTTCTGAACACCACATCTTTATACCCAGCAGTCAGCTTCATACCTCTGCTTTAATTCCTAACAGGTATTAAAATTAAAAGTGTCCCAAAGTAAACTCTTGATCTTAATGTCCAATCTGGTCTCTCCCACAGCATTGTACATCTCAGTAAAAAAAAATCCCATATTTTCCTAGGTGCTTTTGAAGAAAGAAAATCATGTGGGGATAATTCTTGACTCATGCTTTTTTTTCACATTTAAGCCAATATCAAATTCAATGGACTTTAATTAGAAAACATGTTAAGAATTTGACCATTTCTCATCACCTTCACTACTGCCATCATGGTAAATAACCATCATTTCTGACTTAAATAATTTCAAAAGTTTCCTTACTAGTCTCTTCACCTCTGCCTTTGCCCCTATTTATTCCATTTTCCACAAAACAGAGTCATCCTTGAATTTTTAAAATATAAGTCATTAGGTATTCCTTTATTCAATTACTTCCATCTGACTCAGAATAAAAAATAAATTCCTTACAACTTTTGTATCCCTAAATAACCTTCTGTATCACAAATCTTAATTCATCATTCCACTGTCCCCTCCCTTATTCCCAAAGTGACCTGGGTTTTCTTGTTGTCCATCTAACATCCTATACCAACTTCTGGTTCAAAAACTTTCACACTGTTCTTTCTGCCATGATTGCTTTTCTCCACAAACTGCCTATGCCTTGCTTCCTCATTTTCTTCCCTTCTTTTTCTTTTTAGGATGCTTTCCCTCTAACCTCAGCCTTTCCTCCCTCACCCTACTTTTTTTCCATTCCCATGGTCACCATCTTATTTTAGTATCTCATGAAATCAAAACACAGTCAATTAAAAATTCAATGTTACTTTGTTCACCACTAAAACAAAAACAAAAAATCCATCAATTATGGCTGGAAAAGCTACCAATTATATTTTTTTAATTTAAAAATATGATTTGCTTTTTATTGTCTCTTCCTACTACAAGCATGTGCACTTCATGAAGGTAGGAACTTTGTTTTGATTTGCTATAGTATCTCTAGTGTATATAAACTTTGCTTATCATATAGTAAGGACCCAGTGAATGTTTTTTTAAGAGATGAATAAAATCTCTGCTAAATTATTTGCTTCCTCATACTAGATTTGATTTTGGCTACAGTAGATGAAGATTTCAGTCAGATATATGATCTCTCATCTACCCTGCCCCCCACATAAAGTTTATTTTTGTAAATTTATATAACAAATAAATCTGTATTTGTTAATATTTTTCCTTAGCCAGTATCACCTGATACTTCTTTTTTCTGCTTCCTACTTTCCAACTTCCTTCTATCAACTTCATGTTTACATTTTATTGTCAGAATTACTGTTGTTTTCATTCTGTATAATGAATATATAAATGGTGTTCAGTGCAGTCAATTCACACATCTTATATTTTGTTCTCTAAGTTTATAATGTTACCCCTTTAGTTTTATTCAAAATATATTATTTTTAGTGAAAAGGTGGAATGGATTTTCCATTATCCATTGCCTGGATCTTTCCATGTTATCTGTCATCATGGAGCTCTGTAGTAGAAGAAAAAAACATTTACAGGTTGGGGAAAATGTAAACCAGAATACTTACTCTGCAAATGTGTTATTTTGTGTAAATTATAGTATTTTTATTACTCATTTTTCACACTTTTAAAGTCTTAAGAGACTCTCTATTTCCAGTTCTAAAATTATATGACTTTGAGTGAAATTAGGTGTTTAAATTTAATTTTATATTATCCTAATTAGCTATTAGCTAATTAACCACATTAAGGTTTTAATCACTCAAAATTCCAAATATTTCTAGAAAGTAAATTTTATGTTGAATATGTTTATTTATCTTTTTTACTTTTTTATTAAGATACACATTACTGAGAGCATAATTTTGAAAGATTACTCCAGAAAATGTAATCTTTGTTGTATATAGTCTAAATGACATGATATCTTGTGTTACAACAACTGAACTTGCTCCAGAGACCTATCTTTTTTTTTTAAGTTTCCAAGACAACAAATAAATAAGCTGAGCAGTATTCCCAATTGAGTTGTGTGGTCGCTTCAAAATATGTAGAGGCCTTCCAAGTATTATATTACTGTTTGAGTGGAGAAAGTATCCATTATCTTGCATGGGATGTTTCTGTATGTCCCCAGACATTGGACATTGAAAACCTTCACCAATGTGACAGGCCTCTGAATCTTTCGGAAATTTAATATCCCACTTCTGACATTAACATATCTCATCAGAAGGTCCAGAATAGTTGCCACTTCTTACTCACCAGTTCTGAATATAACCATATCATCAATAGAATAGAGAGAGAAAAATTACTAGTACTGACCTTAAAATTTTATTCCATTAAAAAATGAGTTTATGTAAGTGAAAAGTTTTTCCAGTTCATTTTAAAATTTGCTTTCTTTAGTAGAAATATTCTCTCCTTAGAGAAACGGCTCTTATTTGGTAACAGATTATTTTTCTTTTTACCCCTTGTTATGCTTTATAGGAATCAAGTTCATGGATATGACTTCAATATAACTTTTGTACCTACAGACATTTTGCTGTGCAAATGAGCATGCAGATGAATGACTAGAAACTCTTGACTATACCAAATACAAATCTAATCTCAGTGCAAATGCCAGCTGAGGTCATTTTGTGTACTAGCTTCTCATTATTTAGAGCACTTTCTTTGCCCTGTGAATTTTTTGACATGCAATATTTGGTTGGAGATACTATTCTCATCCATCTTCATATATGCAACTCACTGAAGCAGTAAGCATAGAATATTGATCATTCTCATTGATGATGGTAAAATATATTCACTTTACCTATGATGAATAACTTTTCCCACCAGTTATATATTCATTATAGCTATATTTTTTCTGACTATAGATAATACTATCATGCCAATAAAATGCAAATTTAGATCTCTGCAAATACTAATTTGCACCATGCCTATTAGAGATAAAATGATAGGAAATAAGACAGGAAGGCAGATGATTTTGTGACTGGTATAACTAGAGAAGATCTGAAAGCTAGAACTAGGTTTAGCTGAACATAACAGAAACTCCAGATATCAGTGGATTAACCAAGATCAAAGATTTCTTCTCTTTATTGTAAAAATTATGAGATATCCCCACATTTAGGGTAACAGGGCTGTTATATGTAATTTTCAGTTGCAGGTTCCAGGGTTCTACTCTTATATAACAAGGATATGCTTCTCATTCTCAAGTGACATCCAAGATATATATTCATCTATAACATTTAAATTCCTGGAAGAATGGAGGAGGGGAGGAGATGACCAAAGGGTTCATACAAACTGTCTTATTAAAAGAAAATTTCCTAGAAGCCTTCACATAGACATTTTAAAATTATTTATCAATAACCAAAACTTCATCACATATCCATACTTAGTCATTGGGATGGGGTCAGGAAAATGTAGTTTTATCTGTGTGACCAATTAGTCAAAATCATTTTGCACAGAAATGAAAGAAAGAAAACGAAAGGTTGTAAATGGAAGCTGGAATTTGTAACTACACTTTGATTTCACCTATTCCAATATCTATCTTGTTTGAAGTACATGAAAATTCTCAAACAGGTCAATTAATTAACACTAAAGAGTTACATGTATTCCTGTTTGGTTAGCTATTTTTATAGAAGTAGAGTGAAAAGAAATGTCATGAAGAAGAAATTAACTATTTCAAATCAAGAACTTAGCACTGAAGAGTTCCGGTAAGATGGCGGAGTGAGCAGGGCGGTGGAAATCTCCTCCCAAAACCATATATATTTATGAAAATACAACAAATACAAGTATTCTAAAAGAGAGACCAGAAGATACAGGACGACACCCAGCCTGCAGCTACACCTGAGAGGACTCGGCACCTCGCGAAGCGGGTAAGATACAGAGCCACGACCCGGCGGGACCTGAGCCCTCCCCCACCCCAGCGCACTAGCAGGAGGAGAGGATTCACAGCGGGGAGGGAGTGGAAGCACAGGCCTGCCATATAATCAGCCCTGGTGATCTGCACCAGGAGCACTGACACACTTAGCGCGGTGTATTGGAGATTGGACAGACAGAGGTGGAGGATCCAAGACAGCAGGTCCACTCAGCCGGCTCCCTGGGACAAAAGAAAAGTGCATACTTTTTTACGGGTCTTAAAGAGACAGGGGCCCAATGGGGGAGCAGGATCGTCCCAGTGCACTCAGCCAAGCAGGCTGGGAGTCCTGGGGAATTTCGGACACCTTGGACTGTGGCTGGGAAAAGCAGTTGCACCAAGACTTCCCACAGAAATCAGCAGCCTCCCATTTGTTCCCTCCCCGGCCAGAGTCACAAGGGGCCCAGCGGAGTGGCGTGGCCAGGCTGAGTAGCCACGGCTGCGGAATAGTGTAGCAGCAGCGCCACCTAGAGCATCCTCCAGAAACTACACCCAGCGGGCGTTTTTTGTTTTTTTTGTTTTTTTGTTTTTTTGTTTTTCTTTTTCTTTTTTCCCTTTCTTCTTTTTCTTTTTCTGACCACTCCTATCACCATGAAAAGACAGAGGAATATGGTACAAACAAAGCTTAGCCAGACAACCCCAGAGAGGGAGCCTGATGGGATGGACATGCACAATCTTCCTGAAAAACAATTCAGAATAAAAGTCATAACCATTCTGATGGATCTACAGAGAAATTTGCAAGAGTTAAGGGAGGAAGTGAGGAAAGTGAGGAAAGAATGCAGAGATGAGACAAGCGATCGATGGGCTTAGTAGCAGACTGGACGAGATATAAGAGACTGTTAATGGAATAGAAATCAGAGAACAGGAATACAGAGAAGCTGAGGCAGAAAGAGATAAAAGGATCTCTAGGAATGAAAGAATTTTAAGAGAACTATGTGACCAATCCAAATGGAACAATATTCGCATTATAGGAGTACCAGAGGAAGAAGAGAGAGAAAAAGGGATAGAAAGTATCTTTGAAGAAATAATTGCTGAAAACTTCCCCAAGCTGGGGAAGGAAATAGTCTCTCAAACCATGAAGCCTACAGATCTCCTAACACAAGGGACCCAAGGAAGACAACACCAAGACATAAAATAATTAAAATGGCAAAGATCAAAGATAAGGACAGAGTATTTAAGGCAGCTAGAGAGAGATAAAATATCACCTACAAAGGAAAATTCATCAGACTGTCATCAGACTTCCCAACAGAAACCTTACAGGCCAGAAGAGAATGCCATGATATATTTAATTTAATGAAACAGAAGGGCCTCGAACCAAGAATATTGTATCCAACACGATTATCATTTAAATTTGAGGGAGGGATTAAACAATTCCAGACAAGTGAAAGCTGAGGGAATTTGCCTCCCACAAACCACCTCTTCAGGAGATCTTAAAGGGACTGCTCTAGATGAAAGCACTCCCAAGGCTAAAAAGAGGTCACCAGAGAAAATAAAATCATAGCAATGAAAGCAGACCACCCAAATACCAACTAAAGGCAAAGAATAAAACATCTAATATATAAAGAATGGAGGAGGAGGAATAAGAAGGGAGAGAAACAATCATCAGGCTGTGTTTACAATAACTTAACAAGAAAGTTAACTTAGACTGTTAGATATTAGAGAAGCTACCCTTGAACCTTTGGTAAACAAGAATCTAAAGCCAGAAACAGCAATAAGTACATATCTATCGATAATCACCCTAAATGTAAATAGACTGAACGCACCAATCAAAACACACGGAGTTACTGAATGGATGAAAAGCAAAACCCATCTATATGCTGCTTACAAGAGACTCACCTCAAACCCAAAGATATACACAGACTAAAAAAGTGAAGGGATGGGAAAAGATATTTCATGCAAACAAAAAGGAGAAAAAAGCAGGTGTTGCAGTACTTGTATCAGATAAAATAGACTTCAAAACGACAAAAATACTAAGAGATAAAGAAGGACATTGCATAATGATAAAGGGGCCAGTCCAACAAGAGGATATAACCATTATAAATATATACGCACCCAACACAGGAGCACTGGCATATGTGAAACAAATACTAACAGAATTAAAGGAGGAAATAGAAAGCAATGCATTCATTTTAGGAGACTTCAACACACCACTCACTCCAAAGGACAGATCAACCAGACAGAAAATAAGTAAAGACACAGAGGCACTAAAAAACACACTAGAACAGATGGACCTAACAGACATCTACAGAACAGGATACACATTCTTCTCAAGTGCACATGGAACATTTTCCAGAATAGACCACATACTAGGCCACAGAAAGAACCTCAGTAAATTCAAAAATATTGAAATTCTACCAACCAACTTCTCAGATCACAAAGGTATAAAACTAGAAATAAATTTTAGAAAGAAAACATAAAGACTCACAAATACATGGAGACTTAACTACATTCTCCTAAATAATCAATGGGTCAATGACCAAATCAAAACAGGCATCAAAGAATATATGGAGATTAATGGCAACAACAACACAAAGCCACAACTTCTGTGGGATGCAGCAAAGGCAGTTCTAAGAGGAAAGTATATTGCAATCCAGGCCTATTTAAAGAAGGAAGAACAATTCCAAATGAACAGTCTAAAGACACAATTACGGAAATTGGAAAAAGAAGAACAAAGGAGGCCCAAAGTCACCAGAAGGAGAGACATAATAAAGATCAGAGAAGAAATAAATAAAATTGAGAAGAATAAAACAATAGAAAAAATCAATGAAACCAAGAGCTGGTTCTTTGAAAAAATAAACAAAATGCATAACCCCCTAGCCAGACTTATTAAGAGAAAAAGAGAATCTACACACATAAACAGAACCAGAAATAAGAAAGGAAAAATTACGATGGACCCCACAGAAATACAAAGAATTATAAGAGAATATTATGAGAATCTATTTGCTAACAAGCTGGAAAACCTAGAAGAAATGGACAACTTCTGAGAAAAATACAACCTTCCAAGACTGACCAAGCAAGAAACAGAAAAACTAAACAGATCAATCACCAGCAACGAAATTGTATTGGTAATCAAAAAACTAACCAAGAACAAAACCCCCAGGCCACATTGATTCACCTCTGAATTCTACCAGACGTATAGAGAAAAAATAACACCCATTCTCCTTAAGGTTGTCCAAAAAATAGAAGTGGAGGGAATATTTCCAAAGTTATTTTATGAAGCCAGCATCACTCTAATACCAAAACCTGGCAAAGACTTCACCAAAAAAGAAAATTATAGACCAATATCCCTGATGAACATAGATGCAAAAATACTCAACAAAATATTAGCAAACCGAATTCAAAAATACATCAAGAGGATCATACAGCATGATCAAGTGGGATTCAACCCAGGGATGCAAGGATGGTACAACATTCGAAAATCCATCAACACCATCCACCACATCAACAAAAAGAAGAGCAAAAACCACATGATCATCTCCATAGATGCTGAAAAAGCATTTGACAAAATTCAACATCCATACATAATAAAAACTCTCAACAAAATGGGTATAGAGGGCAAATACCTCAATATCATAAGGGCCATATATGACAAACCCACAGCTAACATCACACTTAACAGCGAGAAACTGAAAGCTTTTCATCTAAGATCGGGAACAAGACAGGGATGCCCACTCTCTTCACTGTTATTCAACATAGTACTGGAGGTCCTAGCCATGGCAATCAGACAAAACAAAGATATACAAGGCATCCAGATTGGTAAAGAAGAAGTCAAATTCACTATTTGCAGATGACATGATATTGTACATAAAAAGCCCTAAAGACTCCACTACAAAACTATTAGAGCTAACATCAGAATTCAGCAAAGTTGCAGGATACAAAATTAACACACAGAAATCTGTTGCTTTTCCTATACACTAACGATGAAGTAACAGAAAGAGAAATCAGAAAAATAATTCTATTCCCAATTGCATCAAAAAAAAAAAACACCCTAGGAATAAACCTAATGAAGGGAGTGAAAGACATATACCCTGAAAACTATAAGACACTCTTAAGAGAAATTAAAGAGGACACTAACAAATGGAAATGCATCCCATGCTCTTGGCTAGGAAGAATAAATATTGTCAAAATGGCTATACTACCTAAAGCAATCTATATATTCAATGCAATCCCTATCAAACTACCGACAGCTTTCTTCAATGAACTGGAACAAATAATTCTAAAATTCATATAGAACCACAAAAGACCCCGAATAGCCAAAGCAATGCTGAGAAGGAGGACTAAAACAGGGAATTATGCTCCCTGACTTCAAGTTCTACTACAAAGCCACAGTAATCAAGACAATTTGGTATTGGCACAAAAACAGACCCACAGACCAGTGGAACAGAATAGAAAATCCAAACATTAACCCAAACATATACAGTCAATTAATATATGATAAAGGAGCCTTGGATATACAATGGGGAGATGAGAACCTCTTTAGCAGCTGGTGTTGTCAAAAGTGGAGAGCCACCTGTAAGAGAATGAAACTGGACTACTGTCTAACCCCATACACAAAAGTCAACTCAAAATGAATCAAAGACCTGAATGTAAGTCATGAAACCATAAAACTCTTAGAAAAAAACATAGGCAAAAATCTCTTGGACATAAACATTAGCAACTTCTTCATTAACATATCTCCCTGGGCAAGGGAAACAAAAGCAAAAATGAACAAGGGGACTATATCAAGCTGAAAAGCTTCTGTGCAACAAAGGACACCATCAGTAGACCAAAAAGACATCTTACAATATGGGAGAACATATTCATAAATGAAGTATCCGATAAGGGGTTGACATGCAAAATATATAAAGAACTCACACATCTCAACAAACAAAAAGCAAATAATCTAATTAAGAAATGGGCTGAGGACATGAATAGATACTACTCCAAAGAAGAAATTCAGATGGCAACAGGCACATGAAAAGACGCTCCATATCGCTAATCATCAGAGAAATGCAAATTAAAACCACAATGAGATATCACCTCACACCAGTAAGGATGGCCACCATCCAAAACACAAACAACAACAAATGTTGACGAGGATGTGGAGAAAAGGGAACCCTCCTACACTGATGGTGGGAATGGAAATTAGTTCAACCATTGTGGAAAGCAGTATGGAGATTCCTCAAAAAACTCAAAATAGAAATACCATTTGACCCAGGAATTCCACTCCTAGGAATTTACCCTAAGAATGCAGCAGCCCAGTTTCAAAAAGACAGATGCACCCCTATGTTTATCACAGTTCTATTTACGATAGCCAAGAAATGGAAGCAACCTAAATGTCCATCAGTAGATGAATGGATAATTAAGAGGTGGTACATATACACAATGGAATATTATTCAGCCATAAGAAGAAAACAAATCCTACCATTTGCAACAACATGGATGGAGCTAGAGGGTATTATGCTCAGTGAAATAAGCCAAGCTGAAAAAGACAAGTATCAAATGATTTCACTCATATGTGAAGTATAAGAGCAAAGAAAAAAACTGAAAGAAAAAAACAGCAGCAGACTCACAGAACCCAAGAATGGACTAATAGTTACCAAAGGGAAAGGGACTGGGGAGGATGGGTGGGAAGGAGGGACAAGGGGGAAAAAGGGGCATTCTGATTAGCAGACATAATGTTGGGGGGGCGCCGGGAGGGCTGTACAACTCAGAGAAGACAAGTAGTGATTCTATAGCATCTCATTACGCTGATGGACAGTGACGGTAATGGGGTTGGTCGGGGGGACCTGATGAAGGGGATAGTTTTATAACCATAATATTGCACATGTAATTGTAGATTAATGATTCCAAAATAAAGTATAAAAATAAAAAATCTGGCAAGATAAGAGAAACTCAGATACCACTCCTGTTAGAGATGTTCAGTAAATAGGAAGGCAGTAATCTTAATGAGAAAAATATTTTAAGTAAAGTCAAAGTCACTCTAGATTCAAATATGCAATGTACAACTACTAGTAATTTAGAAACGGATTATCAAGTGAAAACACTCTTCAGCCCTAAAAAAAAAAAGAACATAGCCCTTTAATTCTCGATGTGATAGAAGCAGGTAAAACTCATAGTGACTGAAATAAACAAAGAGTCTTCCCTTTAAATAGGATTCGTGATGTTGACCTAGGATATCTCTGTTAGGTGTTGCTGATGAAATAAGGCCATATCCAAAAGTGGAATTAAGAAAAGATGTATGGCTTATTTCTTCATAGCACACTGGACATTATGTCGTTTTGGAAAATTAAAACATTATACTTCATGGATATAAAATTTTGTTATGTGTGAATGAGAAGTACAGAGCAAATAATCCATGGTTCAGCCCAGAGCATTTGCATTATTAGATAACTTTATGATAAGAAAGTATCAGACCTTAGAAACAATATTAGTTACCTATCCTTACCACCACTTCACAAAAGAAATATTTCATTTTTATCCTATATTATTTTAAACACACAAATCAAAAGGCAGAGATTTTCAGACTGGATAAAAAGGAAAAGACACACTTTAGTTGCAAAGACACAAATTCGTTGAAAGTTAAAGGAAGGAGAAAGATATACCATGAAAGAGTAAACATTTGAGAGCCAGAGTAGCTCTACATATTGAGACAAAACATACTTACAGACAATAAGTGTTAGTATGGACAAAGAAAGAAATAGTCTTAGCAAATCAAGGTCAGTTCATCAGGAAGACATACCAATTACATATTCACACTGAAAAACTTAATCTGAACCAAAGAGTGGGTCTATGTGATCCACATAATATCAGTCAGCATTCTCCAGAATAACAAAGCTGATAGGACATACATATAAATAAAATAAAGTTTATTATAGGAATTGGCTTACCTTGTTACAGAAGCCATGATGTCCCATGCTGCATCTGCTCTCTGCCTTTAGAAACTGAGGACCAGTGATGAAAGCCCCAATCTGTGTCCAAAAGCTCAAGAACTAGAATGTCCAAGGCAAGAGAAGATGGTCTTTCTCAGCTCAAGTGGAAAGTGAATTCACCATTCCTCTATCTTTTTGTTGCATTGAGACTCTCAGTGAATTGGGTCATGCCCACTCACACTGGTGAGAGTGAATCTTCTTTACTCTCAAATGTTAACCTCTTCTACAGACACTCACACACACATCCAGAAATAATGTTTTATCAGTTATCTGGACATTCTTTAGCCTAGTAAAGTTGTCATATGAAATTAGCCATCACGTACAACTAGTGTAACTTTTACCTAGTTCACTTTACTCTACAGTAGTTTCATCTACATCTTTAAATTTGATGCTTGGTTTTAGTCTAAACAGAAATGATACAGTCCAAGAAAACAGTAATTCCCAGCAAGCACTGCTATTGAGGATCCTTTTTTCTGGAGGGATAAGTAAAGTGCTTGTTATTGTAAAGTTATGTTATTAGACAACATAACTTCTAAAGTAAATTATACTTCTAACAGTATTTGCAATTAGAAACATTAAATATCATTTTAATGTTTACTGAGTAAATATTTACTGTGTGGTTAGACTGTACTGTCTTACATATGTTATAGTCATATGTATGGTACAGATATGATACAATTACCTTCATTTCTTAGAAATGGATCTTTGTTTCAGATAGGTTAAATAATACACTCAGTATTCAATAGTCAGTAGGACATAAAGTCAGTGTTTTGAACCAAGGTTGACATTACACACTATATTAGTTTTCTTCACTGTGTAAAAAGTGCCACAAACATAAGCAGCATAAACAAGACCCACTTATTAGCTCTGTAGTCCAGATGTGTAGCTCCATTTCACCAGATTCTATGTTCAGGGTCTTACAAGTCTGAAATCAGGGAGTCAGCTGGACTCTTATCTGATGGCTATGAGAAATAATCCATTATTTAACCCATTTAAGTTGTTATTAGAATTCAGTTACTCATGGTTATAGGGTGGAAATTCCAATATTCCTGTGGGGTGGGGCATCCTCTGCTTCTTCAATTCATCTATATTCTTCCTCATATGACCCTCTCCATTTTCAAACCAGCAAAAGTCCTTTTCACTCTTTAATTCTCTGTGACTTCCTCTTCTGCGAACAGCCAGAGAAATCTCTCTCATATTAAGGATTCATGTGATAACATTAGGCTCACTTGAATAATTTCCCTATATTAAGGTCAACTGTGTCATATAACCTAACAACATCATGGAACATTGCCCATTCATCCACAACTCTGGTGTTAAGTTCCCTGTCACTTTGGTTTTATTTATGGTTGAAGGTTTCATTTTTTTTCTGTCCTGGTTGATATTTAGGAATACACTTGAAAAGGATACATTAAAGACCACTAGCCAGAAATTCTTTAAAATGGAAGATCTGAAATTTACAGTGCTTTAGAATAGAAGTCACTAGTTACCAACTTGAAAGTATGTGATGGCATACATTAATACACAGCACAGCATATATAGTCCAAACTCAGCACAGCATATATAATAGCATAAGTGAGTTAAGTTAGATGGTTAGATAGTAAAGAAGCTGCCTTTGAACTTTGTTAACCACGAATGCAAAGCCTGCAATGGCAATAAGTACATAAATGTCGATAATCACCCTAAATGTAGTTGGACTGAATGCAACCATCAAGAGACACAGACTAACAGAATGGAAAAAAAAGCAAGACCCATCTATATGCTGCCTACAAGAGACTCACTTCAAACCCAAAGACATACACAGACTAAAACTGAAGGGATGGAAAAAGATATTTTATGCAAACAATAGGGAGAAAAAAGCACAAGTTGCAGTACTTGGATCAGACAAAATAGACTTCAAAACAAAGTAACAAGAGACAAAAAAAGACATTATATAATGATAAATGGGTCAGTCCAACAAGAGGATATAACCATTATAAATATAGATGCACGCAAAACAGGAGCACCTACATATGTGAAACAAATACTAACAGAATTAAAGGAGGAAATAATGTATTCATTTTAGGAGACTTCAACATACCACCCACTCCAAAGGACAGATCAACCAAACAGAAAATAAGAAAGGACACAAAGGCACTGAACAACACACTAGAACAGATGCACCTAACAGACATCTATAGAAGCAGCAGGATACCATTCTTCTCAAGTGCACATGGAACATTTTCCAGAATATACCACATACTAGGCCACAAAAAGAGCCTCATTAAATTAAAAAAGACTGAAATTGTACCAAACAACTTCTCAAATCACAAAGGTATAAAACTCAAAATAAATTGTACAAAGAAAACAGAAAGGCTCACAAAAACTTGGAGGCTTACAACATGCTCCTAAATAAAATGGTTCAATGAGAAAATTAAAACAGAGATCAAGAAATATATGGAGACAAATGAAAACAACATCGCAACACCGTAGCTTCTGTAGGATGCAGTGAAGGCAGTTCTAAGAGGGAAGTATGTAGCAATCCAGGCCTACTTAAACAGGGAAGAACAGTCACAAATGAAAAGTCTAAATTCATAATTATTGAAACTGGAAAAAGAAGAACAAATGACATCCAAAGTCAGCAGAAGGAGGGATATAATAAAGATCAAAGAAGAAAGAAATAAAATTGAGAAGAATAAAATAATAGAAAAAATTAATGAAACCAAGAGCTGGTTCTTTGAGAAAATAAACAAAATAGATAACCCCCTAGCCAGACTAATTAAGAAAAAAAGAAAATCTACACACATAAACAGAATCAAAAAAGAGAATGGAAAAATCACTATGGACAGCATAGAAATACAAAGATTTGTTAGACAATACTATGAAAAACTATATGCTAACAAACTGGATAATGTTGAAGAAATGGACAACTTTCAAAAAAAATACAACCTTCTAATACTGACCCAGTAAAAAACAGAAAATCTAAACAGACCGATTAGCAGCAGTGAAACTGAATCAGTAATCAAAAAATTACTCAAGAACAAATCCCAGGAACAGATGAATTCACCACGGAATTTTATCAGACATTTAAAGGAGACATAGTACCCATTCTCCTTAAAGGTTTCTGAAAAATAGAAGCGGAGGGAATACTTTCAAACTCATTTTACCAAAATCAGGCAAAGGCCCCACAAAAAAGAAAATTACAGACCAATATCCCTGATGAACATAGATGCAGAAATACTCAACAAAATACTAACAAACCGAATTCAAAAATACATCAAGAGGATCATATACCATGATCAAGTGGGATGCATCCCAAGGGTGCAAGGATGGTACAACATTCGAAAATCCATCAACATCATCCACCACATCAACAAAACGAAGGACAAAAACCACATGATCATCTCCATAGATGCTAAAAAAGCATTTGACTAAATTCAACACCCATTCATGATAAAAACTCTCAGCAAGATGGTATAGAGGGCAAATACCTTAACATAATAAAGGCCATATATGAAAAACCAAAGCCAACATCATATTTAACAGTGAGAAGATGAAAACTTTTCCTGTAAGATCAGGAAAAAGACAAGGATGCACACTCCCCCCACTTTTATTCAACATAGTAGTGGAAGTCCTAGCCACAGCAATCAGACAACCCAAAGAAATAAAAGGCATCCAGATTGGCAAGGAAGAAGTCAAATTGTCACTGTTCGCAGATGACTTGATATTGTACATAAAAAACCCTAAAGAATCCACTCCAAAACTACTGGGTTTAATATTTGAATTCAGTAAAGTTGCTGGATACAAAATTAATACACAGAAATCTCTTGCATTCCTATACACTAATGATAAACTAGCAGAAAGAGAAATTAGGAATATAATTCCATTCATAATTACATCAAAAAGAATAAAATACCTAGGCTTCAACCTAATCTAGGAAGTGAGAGAACTATACCCTGGAAACTACAAGACACTCTTAAGAGAAAATAAAGAGGACACTAATAAATGGAAATTCATCCCATGCTCATGTGTAGGAAGAATTAGTATCATCAAAATGGCCATCCTGCCTAAGCAATCTACAGATTCAATGCAATCCCTATCAAAATACCAACAGCATTTGTCAATGAACTGCAATGAGGAGTTCTAAAATTCCTATGGAACCACAAAATAACCCAAGTAGCCAAGGCATTCCGAATAAAGCAGGGGGATCTTGCTTCTTAATCTCTACTACAAAGCCACAGTAATCAAGACAATTTGGTACTGGCATAAGAACAGACAAATAGACCAGTGAACAGAATAGAGAGTCTAGATATTAACCCAAGCATATACGATCAATTAATATATGATAAAGGAGCCATGGACATGCAATGGGGAAATGACAGCCTCTTCAACAACTGGTGTTGGCAAAACTGGACAGCTACATGTAAGAGAATGAAACTGGATTACTGTCTAACTCCATACACAAAGTAAACTTGAAATGGATCAAAGATCTGAATGTAAGTCATGAAACCATAAACTCTTAGAAGGAAACATAGGCAAAACTCTTGAATATAAACAAGAGCAACTTCTTCATGAATGTATCTCCATGGGCAAGGGAAACAAAAGCAAAATGAACAAGGGGACTATATCAAACTAAAAAGCTTCTGTACAGCAAAGGACACCATCAGTAGAACAAAAGGTATCGTACATTATGGGAGAATATATTCATAAATGACATATCCAATAAGGTGTTGACATCCAAAATATACAAAGAACTCATGCTCCTCAACAAACAAAAAGCAAATAAGCCAATTAAAAAATGGGCAGAGAAGCCAAACAGACACTTCTCCAAAGAAGAAATTCAGATGGCCAACAGGCACATGAAAAGATGCTCCACATCGCTAATTATCAGAGAAATGCAAATTAAAACTACAATGAGATATCACCTCACACCAGTTAGGATGGATGCCATCCAAAAGAGAAACAACAACAAATGTTGGCGAGGATGTGGAGAAAGGGGAACCCTCCTACACTGCTGGTGGGAATGTAAATTAGTTCAATCATTGTGGAAAGCAGTATGGAGGTTCCTCAAAAAACTCAAAATAGAAATACCATTTGACCCAGGAATTCCACTCCTAGGAATTTACCCTAAGAATGCAGCAGCCCAGTTTGGAAAAGACATATGCACCCCTATGTTTATCGCAGCACTATTTACAATAGCCAAGAAATGGAAGCAACCTAAGTGTCCATCAGTAGCTGAATCGGTAAAGGAGAGGTGATACATATACACAATGGAATATTATTCAGCCATAAGAAGAGAACAAATTCTACCATTTGCAATAACATGGTTGGAGCTAGAGGGTATTATGCTCAGTGAAATAAGCCAGGTGAAGAAAGACAAGTACCAAATGATTTCATTCATTTGCGGAGTATAAGAACAAAGCAGAAACTGAAGGTACAAAACAGCAGCAGACTCACAGAACCCAATAATGGACTAACAGTTACCAAAGGGAAAGGGTCTGGGGAGGATGGGTGGAATGGGAGTGATAAGGGGAAGAAGGGGCATTATGATTAGCACACATAAGTCAGGGGTACACAGGGAAGGCAGTATAGCACAGAAAGACACGTAGTGACTCTATAGCATCTTACTATGCTGATGGACAGCGAGTGTAATTGGGTATGGGGTAGGAACTTGATAATGGGGGAAATCTGGTAACCAGAATGTTGCTCATGTAATTTTATATTAATGATACCAAGATAAAAAAAACTTAAATTAAAATTCTTATTTACCACTTTGACAAAAATAATTTTATAGCTGGAGCAAACTTAAAATTATTGAGCATGGCTTAAATTCAGCAGTGTATTATACCTATCTAAGAATAAAATAAAGAACATAAAAGTAAAAAGTTTTAGATTATATGCACATTATTTTGTATATTAAATCTTATTTTTATTAATTCTTTGTAAAACCTGTAAAACTGTATATTATAGGTGCAGACAGCATCATATGTTTTATAAATTGCATGTGTTTCTGAACTGGGTTTTATTCTCTCATTAAGAATAAAAGTATATATATAGTTAATGTAATGTATTAATATAAATATATATATTGAATTATCTGATAGTGCATTTATAACTAACTTTGATCAAAATGCATTTCTAAAGCATCAAAGAGGTTCAGTTACTTTCCCAGTATTGAGGTATTTTCTTTGATATAGAAATTAAACTTGAAGTTCTTCATCCTACTTGTCTTTTGACTTTGTGGCACTGTATAATACTGAAGTACTTTGAATTGATAAAATATAACAAAATACGGCTGAGAGGGTATATAATATATACTTTGTATGTCCACAGTATAAATTTATAAATTTATAATGTACAACCAACATAAGTACAGGGAAACAAAAGATAGTTTTTAAGTAAAATTTTGTATTTGTAATATGCTGATAATCTGAGAACAGATACATTTTCATTAAGCAAAACTTGTCAGAGTAATACTCAAACTTTTTTCCTTATCTATAAAGGAACACTAATAATAAAATTAGTTTCAATTCTTAGTGTTTTATGTGCTCATAGATTCTATCTTTTCTACCAAAATGTTGAACAAGAATTTAATTACTTTCTATCAAAGACACATTTTTAAGATATATCTACTGCAAGGAAATAAACCAAAACTATTCATTTTGGATGGATCACTGAACATGAGTCAAATATCTAGCTTGTCTAATAGAGAAAATGAAAGAAGAAAGAAAAGCAACTATGTCCTTGACCTAAAAATGAGAGATTCCATTGTTCACTACCACTATTCCTAAAGCATAGCCTATACTACATTTTATATAGATAGACTTGTACCAATTTTCCCTTCAAGACTGTTTGTTCACATCATCTATAGTAACCGTCAAGATAAATTGAAAATTCTGGAACATATGACATTGAATACAGTGGGAGCTATATTTATAGTAGCTATTTCAGCTTGTCATATTATAAATTTCTTTACTCAGAAATGAAGTATTTTACTGGTAAAAGACAGATAAATGGCAGCATTCTATGAAAAAAAAATGTTTTGGCCTTAATAATTTATTCATCCAATTATACCAAATGATAAAAGGTAAATGAATGTATCCTGAAAACAAAATTTGTGGATGTGACATAGTTTTTAAGTAATAAAAATGTAATTTTAATTAACACCTCTTTACTTTGATATTTAAAAAATTTAAATAATATGTAAACTTATTTAAAAGTATCTACGTTTATGTGCAGAGCATTTTTTGGATAAGCCACAGGTGACCTTTTTAAAGTCTATAAAATGTAATATTCTATTCATAGAAATTTGACTTAATTGAACTTGATATGGGACAAATCATTTAGTTGAAATGCTTCTGCTATTAATAACTGTTAGTTGAAATGCTTCTGCTATTAATAACTGTTACAAAATTATATTATTAATGGTCCTTAAAGAGCAGAAAAAAATGATCTGTTACATTAGATCAGTATGTCTAGAATAGGATGTATTTAACAGCTGGGATTATGCTGTAAGAGAATTTCACTGCCTTGGCGTAATATCTATATGAAATAATTAGGTTTAATGAGTAGAAGATAGTGTGGCATTTTGAAATTCTTTTTCAAAGCCAATGTATATCAGATATTATTTATTAGAATTCTGTACAGATTTGAAAAATCCATTTTTTTCCTACATAAATTCATTTTCCAGATTGTTCTCTAAGAGATTAAAAAAATATTGTTCTGCCTATACAGTAAGTAAACTGTGACTTTATGGAAGGCAGTGTTGAGATCTTTGTAATACTTAGCATACTTAGGATCTCAATAATCTACTTTCAACAATAGAATATCTAGACAGGATGTCAGTAAGGAAACAGGAAACTTAGAAAAACTATAAAGCAATGAGACCTACCATTTATGTAGGTAGACATTTATGTAACACTCCATCCGAAATAGCAGAATACACAAATGTACATGGAACACTTTCCATATAGACATATATTTGGCTATAAAACAATTCTTAAGAAATGTTTAAAAGACTCAAGTCATGAAAAGTATCTTCTCTGACCACAAAGAATGAAACTAGAAATCAATAAAAAGAAGAAATATGGAAAATTCACAAATATTTTAAAATTAAACATCACACTCTAAAAAAAAAAACAATAGGTCAAAGAAGACATTTCTGATTTCACAAGAGAAATTTGACAATGCATTGTCATGAATGAAAACAAAAACACAACATGCCAAAACTTGTTGGTACAGCAAAGGCATTCATTGTTCAGAGGAAAAAACTAAAACCAGTTAGCTGACTTTATATTTTGAAGAATTGAAAAAAGAAGAGCAAGTTAAACCGGAAGCTAATAGGAGGAAAGAAATAATAAAAATCAGAGCAGAGGAAAATGAGATAGAAAATAAAAAAAAACAGAGATAATCAACAAAACTAAATGGTTCTTTGAAAATATCATTAAAATTGACAGAACTTTAGCTAGAGTGACTGAGGAAAAGAATACAGAGGATACAAACAATAAAAGCGGAAGAAAAGTGGGGAATTATCACTTATCCAATATATAACAAATACTATCAACAATTGTATGCAATGAGGTTAAATAACTGACAGGAAATCGACAAATACATAAAGTACCAAAACTGACTCAAGAAGAAATAAGATATCTAAGAAGACCTCTAACAAGTAGAGATTGAATCAGTAATCAAAAATTTTTTAAGAGTGAAAAATGCAGGGTCAGATCATTTCACTGGTGAATTCTGTCAACATTTAAAGAATTAAAATAAAATGTTCTAAAACTTTTACTAAAAATGTAGGAGAAAAGAACAGTTTCTAACTCATCTATGAGGTCATCATTACCTTGATACCAAGCCAGATAAAGAAACCACAAGCAAAGAAAACTACAAACTTGTATCCCTCAGAAGTATAGATGCAAAACTCTTCAACAAAATACTAGCAAACCAAATCCAACAGCATATTAAAACGATTATATGCCATGACTGAGTGGGATTTATCCCAGGAATTCAAGATTGTTTCAGCATAAGACAATCAGTCAATGTAATACCACATTAATAGATCAAAGTGAAAACAAAACTAAACAAAAATGGTCATCTCAATTGTGGCAGAAAAGAAAAATTGTCAAAACCGATATGCTGTCATGAAGAAAAAAAAACCACTAAGAAATGTTGAATAGAAGGAAGTTCCTCAACATGGTAAAGGAAATTTATGAAAACCTCACATCTAGTATCATTTTCAATAATTAAATAATGAAAGACTGAAATATTTTTCTAAAAATAAGTAATAAGGAATAAGATGAAAATACCCACTACCACCACTTTTATTCAGCACTTTACTGGAAATTCTAGCCAGAATAATTAGATGGACAGATATAAAGAAGGAAGATAAAAGAAAAAAACATCCAGGTTGGTAAGAAAGTAGCAAAACCATCTTTCTTCATAGTGTGATGCATGATCCTATATAGGGAAAGTCACAAAGAATAAAAAATAATCTGTAACTTTTGCTTAGGTGACTTAAGCAGAGTTGTGGGGTATAAATCAACTCACAAAAATCACTTGGATTTTTATATATCAGCAGCGAGAAATGTAAAAAGAAAATTAAGAAACAATTCATTTTACAATAAAATTCAAAAGAATGCAAAAAATAAACTTAACCAAGGCAGTGAAAGACATGTGTATGGAAAGCCACAAAATATTGCTGAAAGAAATGAAAGAAGCCCTAAATAATGGAAAGAAATCCCATATTCATGGATTGGATGACCTAAGAAGACATTCTACAAATTGAATGCAATCACTATGAAAATCTCAATGGTCTTTTATCCAGAAATGGAAAACCTTATCCCTGAATTAATATAGAATTGCAAGAGCCCTCAAACAGCCAAAACAATATTGAGAATGAATAACAAACTTGGAGAACTCCACTTCCTGATTTTGCATTTTTCTACAGAGCTACAAGAATCAAAACAATGTTATACTGGCATAAGATTGGATATACAGACTATTAGAATGGAATTGAGATTCCAGAAATAAACCCTTATATCAATGGAAAATTGACTTAGAAAAGCATGTCAAGACCATTCAGTGGGGAATGAATAGTCTCTTCAACAAGTGGTGATGGAAAGACAATTGAGAAAGTTGATCTCTGAACTTTGGGAAGGAAAAGGTCTTAATATTTAAAAAGTTTTGGCTGAGCTTTATTATTTGTCATGCAATTGAGAAACACTTTAC
>JAQQAC010009165.1:24537394-24551400 GCA_029783875.1 Phataginus tricuspis
GGTGTTTGACAATAAAAGTATATACTTTTCAAGTGAATATTCTGCTACTTGATTTTAGGTGAATTTTGTATCATTACCAGTATTTTTAGTGTATTAGAAAAAGAATGAGGTTCTCATCTGTCACAAGTTTTTGCAATGGGCTACAATGGAATTTCAGTTCATTAAAAAATATATTTGTATGATATTTTGTAGTAAAAAGCCTGTAAAAATTGATCCCCTGTTGACAGCATTGTATTTCATCTATGTAGCACTATACTGTAAAGCATGTCATATGAGGCACATTAGATATATCATTGCCAAGAAGCTGACATCTGGCTCATAACTTTTAGTGTTGGTTGGTGTGTCTCTTTGTAAAGCACAAATACACTAAATGAAGTACTGAAGGGGTACTGAATTGAAATTCCAAGGGAGAATCAATCCAGTGTTAGAATTATTTTCTGTGTCTTTAATTTATAATTATGTATTTTTAAAAATTATCTTTTTTATAACAGTCTCTAAGTTCAAATGGAAAACCAACAAACTTAAAAGATACATAAATAACAGAAATTTTGGAAAAGTAACAATACTATTCCCAGATATGTTCCTCCCTTGCAAGCTATAATGGCTTTTAGTATTGATTCAATGCTAAGGAATTACTGAAAAAAATTACAAACTTACAGAATCATATTTTGATGATTAATTATAACATAGCCATTGTTCTCAATTGTAATATATGAATTTACTATCAACATAATGATGCTCGCAAAACACAGCAGGCATTTATTTTCCTCACAGTGTTCTTCTGACATCCAATCCTATTACAATATATCCAGATTCTTATAATCTGTTAATTAGGAGAAAGCAGATCTTGTAGGTGGAAATCTTCAGTTACTACTTTGAATCTAAGAATGTGTAACAAAATTGTGCCTGTTGATGTTTAAAGAAAATCTTGGCAGAAGTGTACATTTTGACATAGAATGAGGATGCGAAGAACTATCATTAAATGTAAATGACAATCAAAATGTCAATGGTAATTTGGAAGCAAATTTATATTATTTTGCATATTTAAAAATATTACTTTCTACCTAAATGCTCTGCATACACATTCCATTGACTTCAGTATCAATATTTGAAAACATTTTTATAGATACAGCTTAATCAAGCAATTTAAGTACAAGAAACAATTTTTCTGTTCATACTGCGGCTCAGTTTTTCATTCCTCCATTACTTATGCAAGTGGTTACTTGTTCATATGATTAAATAACAATTTACGTTTCAAGTGATACCTTTAAAGTGATAATTCATTATACTAATAGTATATGTTCACTTGGAAGAATGGCATCTGTTTGTTTCTTCCTGAAAGACTATGAATCACAGTTGAGAAGGAAGTATTGAGTACACAGGTAAATTTATAAGTTGTTCAGATAACAGTATCTGTTGGCTCAAAATCTAAGTTTGTTCAGTTTCTTCTGAGTTGTTAACAGAATTTTTCATAAACATGCAAGGTACCTAACATTCTAGATCTATTTGAATATTTACAGACCAGAAAGAAAATCAGACTTTTCCAAAGTGTTTTTCTTAAAATGCTAGTTTAGCTCTAGTCTGGTTCAGTGGACAGATGTTACTGGATAAGAAATGTATTTAAAACTTGAAGTAATTGACATGAGGGAAGGCACAGCATAATCTAAATTCAGATCTCAACTTGCCAAATGGTAGTGACTAAATCTGTTCTCCAGTTAACACCTGTAGATTTAGTAGCACACCTTCATCTATGGTACATGGTCACCTATATCAGAATCTTTTAGGGTGTTATAAAAATGTAGACTTTTGGACTGAAAATTCTAACCCATCATTATCTCTGGGAGTAGAGTCTGATAATACATTTTAATCTGCAATCCAGTTGAATCATAGATTTAGTACCTGCATGATACATGTGGAGCAGTAATTACATTCATGCTGATGTCAAATTCTATGTCACTAAGATCTAGAACATATACTTTCTGTGCAATCACTGTCATTGACTTTTGGAATGTCATATACTTAGATATACAGTTTTAAAATGTTATGACTTTTTTGTTAAAAAAATTCTTTGATGTACTGACCTGTGTTGTATCATAGGAAAAAAATGTGTTCTATATTCTTAATAATCATCTCTCCCAAAACTAGGAAGTTTAGTTTATAAGATGATGCCTGTTTGTGGTAAAAACAGTATTAGTTTTTCTATTTGATATATTAGAATTTAGGAATAGTGGACCCCTCCAAGAATGGTGGCCTATTAACTGTCCAGTTCCCAGTATTCAAAGACATGTAGTAAGGGTCAGTATAATTCAACACCAATATTGAGATATGTCAGAGTGGCAACGATCAGAATTGGATGTTGTAGTTTTCTGTCTGATATGCAACTCTATACAGTCAGACCTAAGGTGGCATGGAAAACCATCAAGTAAAAGTGAACCCAGTGCATAGTTCTAGTCCTCAGGTTATGTAAGAAAGAACAATAAATCAAATAATTACACAAACTGTAAAATAATGGAAAAATCTGTCCCTTAAAGATAGCACAGATTATCAAGAGATCCTTTAGGTAAACTAAATAAGTGGTTTACATGAAAGATGTGCTTAGATTCTACTTGTGAATCTGAGGTTCTTGCTCACTGCCAGGTTTAGTCTAATTTGATTTGAGAGGTGTATAGCATTGAGAGGCTTTAGAGCCTGTAGCTGAGTAAAACCAAGAAGACAGAATGGCAGGTGGCTTTGTCCTTAGGTAATTAGTTAGAAGTTGGGTGTTTTAACCAGCAGTTACAATGTCATGAACAATGGCTATGTATATTCAATTCATTTCTTTTTAACAAACAGTTCAGTGTTTACAATGTGACAGATGATCTCAGACACAGCTGATACATAAAAAAATAAAGGTACATGCCCTATCACACTCACAGGAGTTTACAGGGTACTCTAGATTATCTATATGAGCTCTCTTACTATGAATTAAAACAAAAAAGATTTGACATTCTGACCAGGATTATATGATAGGAAAAAAATTTCTTAATGATCATCTCATACAAAATTTTAAAAATGGTTATTTCTTAAGATATGATGCCTGTTTGTAGTAAAAACAGTATTAGCTCTGTTTGATTTATTAATGAATATTGAGCATATCAATAAATTGATGGGAAATTTGTTATGGTAGTAACCATAATTCAGGAAAATTTCTTGAAACCTGTTTACAATGATCTCTTTGTTATAATTATGTTGTTTTCATTTTTTTAATTCAAAGGGTTTCTAGTTTTGGAAAAAAGTAATTTAATATATTAATGAAAGAATAAAGCAAATGCACATTTGTTGCAGAAAGTCTTCATAGCTTAAACTTTTTACCTTCTATTGGCTTAAGAATATAATAGTAATTCATGAGGAATAATAAAAGATATACTTTGTTGGCCTTACCTCCAATTTCATCACTGATCAATTTTCACTAATGCCACTGATGTCCCTTCAGTCCAAAGCACCATCAGTTCTCACCTCAAATATCATCCTCTAGTTGTCTGTTCTGTGCAATACAGTTTTCATAGTGTAGCCAAGGTGGTCTTTTGAAAATCTAGAGCAGCTTTTTCACCAATTGTAATGTATCATTGCCTTCCAATCCTAAGTACTATCTAGGTTGCCCTCTCTGTGAGATTTCATCTTAGACTACTGTGCTTCCATTCACTAAATTCTAGTCATCTCACCTTTTCTTTTATTGACTCCCAAGGCTCTATATTGTCTCATGTTTTTTGCATCTACTGTTTTATTTATTGAATCCTCTCCCTGCAGCTCTTTGAATGACTGACTCTCTTACCACTCAGATTTTGATTATATTCACCACCTCAGAGATAACTTTACTAATTAATATCCTATCTAATGGAGACCCTGATCCCCAATCACTCTCCCTAATAACTCTTCCAACTCCATGTTATAATCTTCAGAGCTTTTATATTTTTCTCATTGTGTACTTTTATTTATCTCCACCATTTGAATATAAATATCACAAGAACAGAAAAAATGGATGTCTTTTTTTTCATTATTGTCATTTCCACTACTTTGAAGAATTCCAGGCATCTAGTAGGCACTCAGTAGTTTTTGAATGAGTGGAAACCAATTAGGACTTATGAAACAAGTCTTCTCTAATTCAGGAGATAATTTTAAGGGTCCATAAATGTCCATTTCATGTTTATGTGTTAATGGATATGATGTCATTGTGACTTGGTTAAAAGAAACTGTTTGTCTCATAAGAGACATCAATCAAGACAGCTTTTGGATGAATATTTTAAGAAGGAAGTAGGCCTCTGTGTTGTGGAAGAAGTGGTAAAAAACAGAGAAGAAATAAAAATATTCCTAGAGGAAAGAGGCACATTGAACTAAGAAAAAGCCTCATTGATCAAGCCTTGGAAATATGCCCAGTTTAAGAATTGTCAACATTCTGCTTATAACTTTTTCCTGGATTTATCAACTTTAAAATGAATCTGTTGATTACCCACAACAAAAATGAAAAATTTATTTCACACATACTGTCTTCACTGCCCCAACCCAACAGTTTTTGAGTATTTTCTTCTATTTGATATTTTATAACTTTAAATAACCCAAACTTATTTTCCTGATACCTCAATTTTACAATATAACTGTTTTTGCTCTATATCTAGGTAAGGAAGATAGCACCATACATTTCTCTTAATCTATAAGTCATACAACATAGAAATGTTTACATACCATTGCTGGATTCTTGGTCTTGATATGTAATTTTAGATTTAAAAGTTGGAAGCTTAATATTACTGTCTTAAAAAAAAAGTATATACCACTTTTACTTAGGCAATTCAGAGTCAGCTGAGGTGGCTCAGGAGATCTAAAAATGGTATTTTCATAATTATTTTGTTTCTCTTTTATCTGTTCTTTACTCAAACTCCTTTTATTATATTTAAAGCTTTTTTATTGTAAAAAAGTTGATACACAATATTATGTTGGTTTCAGTACAACATATGATTTGCTAATTGTATGCATAACTACATGCTTGCCACAATAGCTGTAGTTACCCCATTTTCAAACAAAGGTATTACAATATTATTGGCTAAAGTCTCTGTTGTAGTTCCATTCCTATGTCTAACTTATTTTACAAATTGCAGTTTGTACCTCTTTATCCCTTCACCTATTTCACTCAACCCTCCCACCCCCTTCATTATAGTAACCAACAGCCTATTGTCTATATTTGTAGGTCTATTTCCTTTTTGCTTGCTTTTAAGAGTCCATATGTAAGTGAAATCACATGGTATTTGTCTTTCTGTTTTTTTGACTTATTTCATTTAGCATGATACCCTCAAGGTTCATCCATGTTGTTGGCAAGTGGCAAGATTTCTTGCTTTTTTATGGCTGAGTAATGTTCCATTGTGTATATGTACTACATCTTTATTCATTCATGTATTGATGGACTCATGGTTGCTTCCATATCTTTGCTATTGTAAATAATGCTGCAATGAATATAGGAGTGAGCATATCTTTTAAATTAGTGATTTTGTTTTCTTCAGGTAAATTCTGAGAAGTGTAATTGATGTGTTGTATGGTATTTCTATTTTTAGGCTTATGAAGAAACTTCATATTTTTTCCATGACTGCAGGACCAGTTTACATTACCACCAACAGTGTAGGAGGGTACTCTTTCCTCCACATCTTTTCCAACACTTGTTATTTCTTGTCTTTTGGTGGTCATCTGACTGGTGTGAGGTGATATGTTATTATGGCTTAGTTTTGCATTTCTGTGATGACTAGTGATGGGGAGAATCTTTTCATGTGTCTTTTGGTAATCTGTATGTCTTTGGAAAAATGTTCAAGTCCTCTGCTCAATTTTTTTTTAATTTTGCTATCATGAATGTACAATTACATGAACAACATTATGGTTACTAGACTCCCCCCATTATCAAGTCCCCACCACATACCTCATTACAGTCACTGTCCATCAACGTAGTAAGATGCTATAGAATCACTACTTGTCTTCTCTGTGTTATACTGCCTTCCCTGTGTCCCTGTGTCGGTGAAACCATTGGGTCCAGGGTTTTTGTTTTAGGTAGTTTTTTGATTACCAATTTAATTTCTTCTACTCAGATATTCTGTTTCTTCCTGGGTCAGCCTTGGAAGGTTGTATTTTTCTAGAAAGTTCTCCATTTCTTCTAGGTTATCCAGTTTGTTACTATATAATTTTTCATAGTATTCTCTCATAATTCTTTGTATTTCTGTGGTGTCTGTAGTGATTTTTCCTTTTTCATTTCTGATTCTGTTTATGTGTGTAGACTCTCTTTTTTTCTTGGTAAGTCTGGGTAGGAGTTTATCCATTTTGTTTATTTTCTCAAAGAACCAGCTCTTGCTTTCATTGATTCTTTCTATTGTTTTATTCTTCTCAATTTTATTTATTTCTGCTTGAATCTTATGTCCCTCCTTCTACTGACTTTGGGCCTCATTTGTTCTTCCTTTTCTAGTTTCATTAATTGTGAGTTTAGATTGTTCATTTGGGATTTTTCTTCTTTCCTGACATAGGCCTGTATTGCAATATATTTCCCTCTTAGCATGGCCTTCGCTGCATCCCACAGATTTTGCGGTGTTGAATTATTCTTGTCATTTGTCTGTATATATTGCTTGATCTGTGTTTTTATTTGGTCATTCATCCATTGATTATTTAGGAGCATGTTATTAAGCCTCCATGTGATTGGGGGCTTTTTCATTTTCTTTGTGTAATTTATTTCTAGTTTCATACCTTTGTGATCTGCAATGCTGGTTGGTACAATTTCAATCTTTTTGAATTTACTGAGGTTCTTTTTATGGCCTAGTATATGATCTATTCTTGAAAATGTTCCATGTGCACTTGAGAAGAATGTGTATCCTGTTGCTTTTGGATGGAGTGTTCTGTAGATGTCTGTTAGGTCCATCTGTTCTAATACATTGTTGAGTGCCTCTGTCTCTTTACTTATTTTCTGTCTGGTTGATCTGTCCTTTGGAGTGAGTTCTCAATTTTTAATTGTATTATTATTACTGTTATTTTTTGGTGTTGAGTTGCATGTGTTCTTTATGTTCTTTGGATATTAGCCCCTTGTCAGATATGTCATTTGCAAATATATTCTCCCACATAATAGGTTGCCTTTTTGTTTTGTTGAGGATTTCCTTTGCTGTGCAGAAACTTTTCAGTTTGATGAAGTTCCACTTGTTTATTTTTGGTTTTGTTTCCCTTGCCTGTGGAGATGTATCCAGAGAGAAATTTATCATGCTAATGTTCATGAGATTCTTGCCTATGTTTTCTTCTAAGACTATGTTTTTTTGTCTTACTTTTAGGTCTTTAATCCATTTCAAGCGTATTTTTGTGTATGGTATGACAGTGATCTAGTTTCATTCTTTTACATATAGCTGTCCAATTTTCCCAGCACAATTTATTAAACAGACTGCCTTTTTCCCATTGTATATTCATGGCTCCTTTGTGATATATTAATTGAGCCTATATCTGTGAGTTTATTTGTGAACTCTGTTCTGTCCCATTGGTCTATGGGTCTGTTCTTGTACAGTGCCATATTGTTTTAATTACAGTAACATTATAGTTTAGCTTGAATTCAGGGAGCATAATACCCCTGGCTTTGTTCTTCTTTCTCAAGATTGCTTTGGCTATTCAAGGTATTTTATAGTTCCATATAAATTTCAGGATTCTTTGCTCTAGTTCATTGAAAAATGACATTAGCATTTTGATAGGGATTTCATTGAATCTGTAAATTGCTTTGGGAAGGATGACCATTTTGATAATACTAGTTCTCCCTATGCATGAGCATAGTACAGATTTCCATTTATTTGTGTCTTCTATTTCTTTTATCAAGTCTTAAAGTTTTCAGAGTACAGATCTTTCACTCCTTGGTTATGTTTGTTCCTAGGTGTTTTATTCTTTTTGATGGAATTGTTTTCCTGATTTCTCTTTCTGTTAGTTCATTGTTAGTATGTAGGATGCAACAGATTTCTGTATATTGATTCAGAACCACAAATTTCATTTCTGAATCCATTTATTAGTTATAATAGTTTTTTGAAGGAGTCTTTAGGGTTTTCTACATATAGTATCATGTCATCTTAAAATAGTGACAGTTTAACTTCTTTATCAATTTGGATACCTTTTATCTCTTTATCTTGTCTGATTGCCATGGCTAGGATTCTAGTACTATATTAAACAGAAATGATGAGTGGACATCTGTGTCTTGTTCCTGATGTTAGAGAACAAACTTTCAGTCTTTCACTGTTAAGTAAGATGTTGGCTGCAGGTTTGTTGAATATGGCCTCTCTCTTTTTTTCTTGATAAGTCTGACTAGGGGCTTGTCTATTTTGTTTTTCCTCTTAAAGAACCAGATCTTTGATTCATTGATTTTTTTCTATGCTTACTTATCTGCTATTTTATTTATTTCCACTCTTGTCTTTCTTATGTCCCTCCTTCTACTAATTTTGGGCTTTGTTATTCTTTTTCTGGTTCCTTTAGTTGTAGGATTAAATTGTTTATTTGAGCTTGTTCTTTTTTTTGAGGTAGGCCTGTATTGCTATGTACTTTCCTCTTAGAACTGCTTTTGCTGCATCCCACATATTTTGAACCATTGTGTTTCCGTTTTCTTTTATCTCCATGTATCATTTCATTTCCTCTTTGATTTGTGCCATGATCCATTGGTTATTTAGAAGCATGTTGGTTAGCCTCCATGTGTGTTTTTTCTAATTTTTTTGTTGTAGTATCATACTGCAGTGGTCTGATAAGATGCTTGATACAATTTCAATCTTCTTAAATTAAGACACTATTTTTGTCTTAATATGTGATGTATTTTGGAAAATGTTCCATGTGCACTTGAGAAAAATATGTATTGTATTGCTTTTGGGTAGAATGTTCTGTAAATATCTGTTAAATCCATATGATCTAATATGTTATTCAATGCTCTGTTTCCTTTTTTATTTTCTGTCTCTATGATCTATCCATTGATGTAAGTGGGGTGTTAAAGCCCCTTACTTTTATTGTTTTGCTTTCTATTTGTCCTGTTAGGTGTGTTAGTATTTGTTTTATATATTTAGGTGCTTTTATGTTGTGTGAGTAGATGTTTATGATCTTTATATCCTCTTGTTGTACTGATGCCTTTATCATTATGTGATGTTCTTCTCTGTCTCTTCTTACTTTATAAGTCACCTTTGTCTGATATAGTTATTATAGCTATTCCAATTCCAATTTTGTTTTCCATCCCTATTTTCATTGTGTATCTTTTTCCATCTCTTCAGTTTCAGTTTGTGTGTCCTTAGGTCTGAAGTGAGTCTCTTGTAGTCAGCAAATAGATAGGTCTTGCTCTTTTTATCCATTCAGTATCCTATGTCTTTTGATTGGAGCATTTAGGGTATTTACATTTAAATTTATTATTGATATGTATGTAATTTTTGACATTTTGTTAAATGTTTCTTGGTTGTTTTTGTGGTTCTTCTCTGATTATTTGTCCCTTGCTCTCTTCTTTTGTGTTTTATGACTTTCTTTAGTCTTATGATTGGGTTACCTTTTCTTTCTTTTTTGTGTGTCATAAGTTTTGGGTTTATGGTTACTATAGGTTTCTTACATGATATCCTATGAATATAACAACCTATAATAAGCTGATGGATGCTTAAGTTTAAGTGCAGTCTAACAGCACCACATTTCTTATTCTCCTCCTCCCCATTTGATGTATATAATACCTTCTTTTACATCTTTGTATCAAGTGACTCCCTTAACTAATTTTAAGATGTAATTGCTTTTGTTATTTTTTTCTGTTTGACCTTCATAGTAGTTTTTGAGTAATTGAGCTACTACTTCTGCTATATGTTTGCTTTACCAGTGGAAATTTTACCTTAAATTTCTTGCTTCTATTTAGGGTATTTTCTTTTGCTCCTAAAGAAGTCCCTTTAACACTTTCATAAGGATTTAGCAGTGGTGAACTCTTTTAACTTATGTTTATCTGTGAGGCTCTTTATCTCTCCCTCAATTCTGAATGAAAGCCTTGCTGGGCAGAGTATTCTTGGTTGGAGGTTTTTTCCCAGTCAGCACTTTGAGTATATCATGCCATTATCTTCTGGTCTGTAGAGTTTCTGCCTACAAATAAGCTGATAACTTTGTGGGTTTCCCTTATATGTAATTTGTTGCTTTTCTCTTGCTGCTTTTGATAAGATTCTCTCTTTATCTTTGATCTTTGATACTTTGATTCGGATGTGAATTGGTGTGGACTCCTTGGATTCATCTTGTTTGGAGCTTTCGATGCTTCCTGGACTTGTAGACTGTTTCTTTCCTCAGGTTAGGGAAGTTTTCAGCTATTATCTCTTCAAATAAATTTTCTACTACTTTCTTTCTCTCTTCTCCTTATGGAACTCCTATAATACAGATGTTAGGATGTTTGATGTTGTCCCAGACCTCTCTTACTCTATCCTCACTTCTTTTAATTATTTCTTCCTTCTGCTTTCAGTTTGAGTGCTTTCTATTACACTGTCTTCAAAGTCACAGATCTGTTCTTCTGCATCCTCTATACTGCCATTAATTCCCTCCAGTGTATTTTTTATTTCATTTATTTAATTGTTCATTTTTGATTGGTTTGTTTTTTAGGCTTTCTATCTCTTTATTGAGGTCCACCTTAGTTCTGCTATTGTTTTCTCCAGCCCAGTGAGTATCTTTAAACTATTGCCTTAAACTCTTTATCAAGTAGATTGGTGAACTCTGTTTCAGTTAGCTTTTTTTTTTGTTTTATCATTTGTCATTGACAGTCCTATATTTCCTCATTTTGTATGACTTTCTGTGCTTGGCTCACTCTCTTCGTCTTGAAGTACTGGCCTTATGGAGGAGAGTCCCCTGTGTAGACTGTGTGCCTCGTGGTTTTGGCAAGCTGGAAACTGAATAAGTGTAAGACAGGGATTTCCTGTGTAGGTACTCCCAGGGCATGGTTCTAGGGGCACAGCCTGGGGGCCTTTGGTGAGGCTTCTGAGTGGACTCTTGTGATTTCTGCACTGAAAGGCAGAGAGGTGTGAGCCAGCAGTGGGTCAGGGGTACACTCCAAGTAACTCCTGGCTTGGTGCCAGCTGAATCTTCTGTGCCTTCTCACCCATATGCCCATGTGCCCTCTGGGCCATTTGGGACCACTCTGGGGAATTCCTGCATTGAGTGCCCACCAAGGCCTATTGGCAGCATGGAGTCAGGCTCCCTGCACATTCTCCCTCAGTCCCTGAGTGCTCTGGATTGCTCCCTGGAATAACTGTGTAGGTGACTGCAGACCTCACTGGTGACTAGGATCAGGCACTGTGCATGCACACATTCCTTGGCAGAACCTTCATGCTCTAGGCTGCTCTGGGGATTTACCGCATCCATGCCCACTGGTGCTGCTGGGGGTTGAGCTCGGGCATTCTGCACACACATTTCCTGGTGACCCTTGTGTGCTCTGGGCTGCTCCAGGGAATTCCCATATGGGCACCTGCCAGGTCCCACCAGTGACCAGGGCTCAGGCCCAGCACATGTACTCCCTTCTTGCTCTGGGGAGTGGCCTCACTGACACCAGCCCACAGATTCACCAACCCTCCCTGTGAGCCAATGAACTTTCCAGTGCTGCTGATGGGGGCTGGGCCACTTGATAACAGCAGGCAACAAGGTGGGACTGCTGGATTTCACCCAGATCCTGCTCTCAGCCACACCAAGACATGTTGAATGAGTGCAAACAATGGTGCTGGTTGGCTGCTTGATCCAGTATTGCCTCCAAGGGTTTCCTTGCCAAGCAGTGAATGTTTAGCTCTAAAACACGGGTTCTTTCACTGATGGTCTAGTTACACTTTAAGCTGCAAGGCATTTTTCCTGTGCCTCAGGGCAGGGAGTCCACACCTGGCTCTCCCACTGATAATCCTTCTCCCTCCCATCTGCTGGTGGCTATGCAAAGGGGAGTGTGGGGATGGGAAGGGGGGAGGTTCCTGCAGTTACTGTGTTCTGTCTCTCCTGCCATTTTGGGATTTTTTAAATTTGGTCTTTCTGTCCCCTCATTGTATAGCATAGCAGTTGTTCACTTTGGTCTCTGTTGTTTAGGGTGAAATGCTCTGTGTGTAGGTGTACATTCTGTGTGTAGGTAGAAGATGGAGTCAGGCTCTCTCTGTTTTGCCATCTTCCCAGAATCCTCTCAAACTCCTTTTAAATAACTATTTGACTTTCTCAGAAATCATGTATAACTGAGGAATTTTGTCTCTTTCCATGTTTTACAGGTTTAAGGTTTCTCAACTTTTTTACTTATGATTCCTAAATATTTTAGGCAATGCAATGTTCACATCAAAAAAATATTTTTCTTTCAGTTTGATGTTTTTTTTACTACAATGTTTTGTATTGTAATTGGTGCAACATAGCTTAAAAATCTCAGAAATTCTTATTGGAAAATTTTGGCTTTCCTTTCCTATACTGTTTTTCATTTTTTCAGAGCCAGTTGGCCTGTTAGTTAATCTTTGATCCTTCTCTTATCTGCTGCTGATATTCCTCAAAAATCTGGCAACTATTGGTTATTCCTTCAGATTCAGGAATATACTACACATATTAACATAAGAGTGATTGTTGAGAATGGGTATAGATGGCAAGTACCTCTACATCATAAAGGCTATATATGACAAACCCACAGCTAACATCATACTTAATAGCGAGAGGCTGAAAGCTTTTCATCTAAGATCGGGAACAAGACAGGGGTGCACACTCTCTCCACTGTTATTCAACATAGTACTGGAGGTCCTAGCCACGGCAATCAGACAAAACAAAGACATACAAGGCATCCAGATTGGTAAAGAAGAAGTCAAATTGTCACTATTTGCAGATGACATGATACTGTATATAAAAAACCGTATAGACTCTACTCCAAAACTACTAGAACTAATATCTGAATTCAGCAAAGTTGCAGGATATAAAATAAACACACAGAAATCTGTTGCTTTCCTATACACTAATGATGAGCTAACAGAAAGAGAAATCAGAAAAACAATTCCATTCACAATTGCACCTAAAAGAATAAAATACCTAGGAATAAACCTAACGAAGGAAGTGAAAGACCTGTACTCTGAAAACTACAAGACACTCCTAGGAGAAATTAAGGAAGACACTAACAAATGGAAATGCATCCCATGCTCTTGGCTAGGAAGAATAAATATTGTCAAAATGGCTATACTACCTAAAGCAATCTACAGATTCAACGCAATCCCTATCAAAGTACCAACAGCTTTCTTCAATGAACTGGAACAAATAATTCTAAAATTCATATGGAACCAGAAAAGACCCCGAATAGGCAAAGCAATCCTTAGAAGGAGGAATCAAACAGGGGGAATTACGCTCCCTGACTTCAAGCTCTACTACAAAGCCACAGTAATCAAGACAATTTGGTACTGGCACAAAAACAGACCCACAGACCAGTGGAACACAATAGAAAATCCAAACATTAACCCAAACACCTACAGTCAATTAATATTTGATAAAGGAGCCCTGGATATACAGTGGGGAGAGGACAGCCTCTTCAGCAGCTGGTATTGGAAAACTGGACAGCTACATGTAAGAGAATGAAACTGGACTGCTGTCTAACCCCATACACAAAGGTAAACTCAAGGTGGATCAAAGACCTGAATGTAAGTCATGAAACCATAAAACTGTTAGAAAAAAACATAGGCAAAAATCTCTTGGACATAAACATGAGCGACTTCTTCATGAACATATCCCCCCGGGCAAGGGAAACAAAAGCAAAAATGAACAAATGGGACTATATCAATTGAAAAGCTTCTGTACAGCAAAGGACACCATCAGTAGAACAAAAAGACATCCTACAATATGGGAAAATATATTCATAAATGAGGTATCTGATAAGGGGTTGACATCCAAAATATACAAAGAACTCACGCACCTTAACAAACAAAAAGCAAATAACCCAATTAAGAAATGGGCACAGGACATGAATAGACACTTCTCTAAAGAAGAAATTCAGATGGCCAACAGGCACATGAAAA
>JAQQAC010009165.1:24551800-24614815 GCA_029783875.1 Phataginus tricuspis
CATTTTGACAATATTTATTCTTCCTAGCCAAGAGCATGGGATGCTCTTGGCTAGGAAGAATAAATATTGTCAAAATGGCTATACTACCTAAAGCAATCTACAGATTCAACGCAATCCCTATCAAAGTACCAACAGCTTTCTTCAATGAACTGGAACAAATAATTCTAAAATTCATATGGAACCAGAAAAGACCCCGAATAGGCAAAGCAATCCTTAGAAGGAGGAATCAAACAGGGGGAATTACGCTCCCTGACTTCAAGCTCTACTACAAAGCCACAGTAATCAAGACAATTTGGTACTGGCACAAAAACAGACCCACAGACCAGTGGAACACAATAGAAAATCCAAACATTAACCCAAACACCTACAGTCAATTAATATTTGATAAAGGAGCCCTGGATATACAGTGGGGAGAGGACAGCCTCTTCAGCAGCTGGTATTGGAAAACTGGACAGCTACATGTAAGAGAATGAAACTGGACTGCTGTCTAACCCCATACACAAAGGTAAACTCAAGGTGGATCAAAGACCTGAATGTAAGTCATGAAACCATAAAACTGTTAGAAAAAAACATAGGCAAAAATCTCTTGGACATAAACATGAGCGACTTCTTCATGAACATATCCCCCCGGGCAAGGGAAACAAAAGCAAAAATGAACAAATGGGACTATATCAATTGAAAAGCTTCTGTACAGCAAAGGACACCATCAGTAGAACAAAAAGACATCCTACAATATGGGAAAATATATTCATAAATGAGGTATCTGATAAGGGGTTGACATCCAAAATATACAAAGAACTCACGCACCTTAACAAACAAAAAGCAAATAACCCAATTAAGAAATGGGCACAGGACATGAATAGACACTTCTCTAAAGAAGAAATTCAGATGGCCAACAGGCACATGAAAAAATGCTCCACATCGCTAATCATCCGAGAAATGCAAATTAAAACCACAATGAGATATCACCTCACACCAGTGAGGATGGCCAACATCCAAAACACAAACAACAACAAATGTTGGTGAGGATGTGGAGAGAGGGGAACCCTCCTACATTGCTGGTGGGAATGCAAATTAGTTCAACCATTGTGGAAAGCAGTATGGAGGTTCCTCAAAAAACTCAAAATAGAAATACCATATGACCCAGGAATCCCACTCCTAGGAATTTACCCCAAGAATGCAGCAGCCCAGTTTCAAAAAGACAGGTGCACCCCCTATGTTTATTGCAACACTATTTACAATAGCCAAGAAATGGAAGCAACCTAAGTGCCCATCAGTAGATGAATGGATTAAGAAGAGGTGGTACATATACACAATGGAATATTACTCAGCCATAAGAAAAAAACAAATCCTACCATTTGCAACAACATGGATGGAGCTGGAGGGTATTATGCTCAGTGAAATAAGCCAGGCCGAAAAAGACAAGTACCAAATGATCTCACTCATATGTGGAGTATAAGAATAAAGAACAACAACAACAAAAAACTGAAGGAACAAAACAGCAGCAGACTCACAGAACCCAAGAACGGCCTAATAGTTACCAAAGGGAAAGGGACTGGGGAAGAAGGGGGGGAAGGGAGGGATAAGAGGGTAAAAGGGGCATTACGATTGGCAGACATAGGGTGGGGGGGCACGGGGGGACTGTACAGCTCAGAGAAGACAAGTAGTGATTCTCATCTCACTACACTGATGGACAGTGACTGTAATAGGGTTGGTGGGGGGGACCTGATGAAGGGGGTAGTTTAATCATCACAATATTGCTCATGTAATTGTAGGTTAATGATACTAAAATAAAATAAATTGTAAAAAAAAAAAAAAAAGAGTGATTGTTGAAATCCTAGCAGCAGTAGATCTGTTTCTTTTCTACGTCTTATCCCAGAATAGTGACATTCTCTGCAAGTTGTTTGCAAGTGTAGAGGAGATATATAATGTTAAACTCCATATGTAGCAAGAGGTAGATTGCCATATACCACAGCTTCCATTATTTCTTTCATGTTAATTCCTAAGTATTACAATGGTTTCCTTTTATTTAGGAACTTTTTAAATCCTCAAAATACCTCTTTGAATGTTACCACTGGTATACCCAATCTACATATAATGAAAGAAGGTTTAATAATTTGTCCAAATTCACACAGATGGTAGATGTCAGAGACATTTTTGTATCTTAGTAATATGATGCCAGAGTTCACTATGACTAAATACCATCTATTATAAGAAGGTTACTTAATTTTTTCATTTCTTACTCTTTAAAATTTCTTACTCTTTATTTGTGCTTATTTTAATAACCAGTACTTGTGCTGAAATTTTCTTATTTTTAATTTCATAAGATTTATATACTTTCTGGCTTGTTTTCCTCTCTTTTCAGCAGCATCTTTGGGAATAATATAGATTATTCTCATTTTATGAATTCAATTGATTCTCATATTTCTTTAATTAATCAGTTAGGACATTTGTATATTTGCATTTTTTAGCTGTTTCCTGCATTAACTATATTTTTTGTGAAGTTGGATAATCAGTTTGCTCTTCCTGAAGCTTCTGTTTTGTATTTTTCTCAATTGTTTGTTGGGTATTGGATGAACATTCATATTAATGAATAAAAATTAGAAGGATCATAGAGGCAGAATATATTTTAGTTTTACGTTCTTTACTATGTTAAGATGTTTTTCCTTAGAATCCCTGTATTAATTCCCTATTGCTGCTGTAATAAATTACCACAATCTTCATTGAAACAACACAAATTTGTTCTCTTACAGAATTGAACCCAAGAGTTTGAAATCAATTAATGCAGTTTTTATGCTGGGTTCTTCTGTGTTTTGTTTCTCTAAAGATAATGAATTATGGGTTTGCATTTTTACCTGAATTGAGAAGATTATAAAGAGAAAAATGTCTGGAGGAGGAAAAAATTGCTTTGAAGTTTTTAGGTTTGAAATGCCTAACAGCCATCTAAATTGACATTGCAATGGGTAGTAATTATGTAATTTGTGGTTTAAAATGTGATGAAATAAGGTCTACCTTGGGAAAAAGTAGAGAGAGAAGAAAATAGGGCCCAGGGTGAAGTAAGGACACCATTCAGTATTTAGGATGGGCAAAAAAAAATTACTAAATAGAATGAAAAAGGGTAATTACTGAGGTAATTCATAAAATTAGGCCTATGGTAAGACAGAAACTAAAGGAGAAAAGGGTTTCAAAGCAGAGGAAGGGGTCAGCTGTTAATAGTACCAATCTCTGATGAAGGAAAAGTAAGGTAAGAATTGAAAAACATTGGTCGAACTTGGTAATATAGAGGTTATTAGCAACCTTGCCGAGAACAGATTTAAGGGAATAGTTGGGCAAATAAATTATTAAATGAGGTAATTTTGTATCCAGATTTCTAAAAGTATGGATTGCTTTATAATTACACCAAATTTTATTATATAGCATATAGACATCATAATTAATATATATCTTCAGTTTTCCCAAGTTACATTGATACCATTTTAGATAATTGGGTATGAAATTGCAATCAAGCAAGTTGAGAATTAGCCTTTTTCTCACATAGTTACATCAGTGCATACATATCTTAGTAACTTGTTTAAAATCAAATAATTTGTTTCTTTGACATTTTTATAGTTTAAGTTTTCACCGTGACCTGGTAGGGCTGAGAAAAGCTAATATATAAAGTAGACTTCTAATATGTTAAATGATGAGTAATGGTTGGACAGGTGGGTAAATAAGAAAGGTATCCTATGTAGGAAGACTAGCATGAGCAAAGATTTAAACACTGGATTACAAAAGGCCTGATTAGGAAAAAAGAAGACTTGTCTGTGATGATATTATTTGAAGAGTGAAAAATTATATTACAAAAAATGCTGCTAGTTAAGGGACAACACAGAATTCTAGGTTAAACAATTTATATTTTTATCTTACAGGATTGAAGGATTCCTAATATATTTTGTTATGGTCATGTGATAAAAATTAGTAGAAGATTTATCTTGAATTATGCATGGCAGATTGCATTAGGGTGATAAATATTGATTTTAATGAGTGCTCTTCTATCAAAGAAAAACTTTCCATTTAACAGACAAAAAAGCTGGCTCTGATGTGTGCTATCATTACAAAGTAAATATCTTTGTAAAATTTGAATTTGGTAGTATATGAAACCCTCAATTAAGTGGTTAAAAATATCTATATCCCTTTTCTCATCTATTTGGTCTCATTTTAATCAATAAAATGATTTGTAGTTAGTTCTTCCAATCATCTTTCTTAGTTTTTTATAATAATTTGAGAATATAGCTCCATAAGAGAGGTTTATTTTCATTTCTTTCCAATGATCATTTAGAGAGTATCAGATGCTAGAAGGACATGTTGGGATTTATACTTCTCTGCTATTGTTATGTTTCATACAATAAAGGGAAAACTGGACTTTGAGTTAGCAACTAACCAAAGTGGCTTTAATTTACTCAAGTAATCAGTATAGACTGTTCACTATTATAATGTTCGTTTTTCCCTTGTACATAATGCCCCTGGCCTTGCAATTATTTCTTGAGAGCAGCTGCAAGAAAATTCTCTGTGTTTGGCAGAAGTCAAGAATTTATGATGTGCCTCTTAGCAGTACTAATGCATGTAGCAAAAACTCTTATTTTTAGTGTACTTTTGTAAAGCTAACTCTTGAAACTTACATTTGACCTGAGAGTATGCTTTACAATGCAATGTTTTTATACTTCTTTTCACTTGAAAAAGTTCTACCTGACACAGATCCAAAAATTCCATGATTTCTACTATGTGAGGCATTTTAAAAGAAGTCATAAATACCAAATCGAATTACCATAATCTTGCTGAGGCAAACTGAGTTATGAGATATGAGCATCAGCTTCTGTTACAATACTGACCTTGGATAAAATCAGTTCCCATGGTTTGACAACAAAAGTTTAATGGGTTATGGATAAAAGTGTGCAATTTAAGACAGTACACAATGAGTACTTTTTTATCTCAGCAAGATGAAAACCTAGCTATTCTGATTCTTCAAAAGAACAGAAGAGAAAAATGCTAGTAAATACAATGACACCTGATTTTGATTAATAATATATCTTTGGGGCTTTACTGAAGCCATCACCTTTGCTATCTTGCTCCTGAAAATTTATTAGATGTGTAGAATTTCAAAGCTAGAAAGACCATCAAAGATAATAAAGTCCTACCTCTAATTTCAACATGAGGAAATAGTCTATAAGTTAAGATCTATGCCAAAGTTTAGAGAATTAGTTTATGGTAGAGCAATTCTGATAAATGTTCAGTTAATCTAAATTAAATAACATTTTTATTGCAGGACTTTTCAGAGCCTTAAATAAATGAATAAGCACTGTGAATCTTCTAGAAAAGAATATAGTTTATACAGATTATCAAACTTACATAAAAATTAGACCTGTTTCTGTATAGAATACCTATACATATTTTTCTCAGGACACAAATGTTCCATAGAACATAATTTAGAGAATTGCTAGAAAATATTGATAGATAAGGTTGCCTATTAATAACCTAAAAATTATGTATTCCTTAAAATTGTGATAAAAATTAGCTTATACTTGGCTTATAAATAAACATAATTCAGATATATTTATTGTATTTTTAAAAACATGTTTATTGAATTTCTCTATACTTGTATTTATATAAATATATAATTTTACATAAATGCTTAAATATGTTAATCTTTACTGTCCTCTCATCTGTCAGCATACCTGTTCTAACCAAGTGATTAATTTTAAATTAATTATATGTTCTATCAGAAATATTCTAAAGTTCATTTAATTATACATAGGAATGTATGTACATAATCATTCATATCCATTTATAGAAATTGTATTTGTTCTACACAAATGGCAGACTATTACACACAATATTTTAAATCTTCTTTTCACTCAAAAGAATACATGGTAATGCCTCCAAACCCCCTACTTTAGTTTTCTTTTTTTTCAGTGGTTTAATTTTTTTCCCAATATGTAGATACATAATGGGTTATTTAACCAACCCTTTTTGATAGACAATCATATTAAGTCTAGTTTTTTACTTTATGCACATGTAGAACTAAATATCTTTGTATACAGAGTAATATCCAGATGTTTATATTTTTATGGGAAAAAACTTCCTCCTGAAATGGTATTGCTAGGTCAAGGGATATGTATAGTTTTGAAAAAGTATTATTGCCATTGTAAAGCCTTTTGACAAGGCCATGATAAACATAATATCCATAGCAATGAGCATATCCTTTTATTCATATCTCAACTATCAATGCTAACAGATTTTTCTATTTCTGCCATTTGGGTAGATAGATAGTGTTAATAATAGTTTTCAATCTTCAGAAAGGTTGATCAGTATTTCATCAACTCTTTCCTAAATCGGTGGGATAGACACTTTATGCTACAAAATTTGTTTTGCCATTCCAAGATTAGGCAAATATCCTAAGGGAAACAAACGTAGTGACTGGAGCTCTCCTTGATGTGCTCCCCTTTTCTGTCACTGAAGCATCTGTAGTACTGCTCATGTTGGTTGCTCTTCATTGTCTTCACGCAGTTCTCATATATTTATTTGCCTGGCTTTTCCTACTTTTTTTAAGAAGTGGAATTGTACACAAGTCATTCTGACATGACTGGATTCAAATATCTGCTGTTACTGTTTTTTTCATAGTTTTTTTCTTCTTCTCTATTTTGTGACCCTTATCTTTTTAAGCTTTTTATATTTAGTTACTTTATATTTTGTGTCTGATGCATTCCATACCTTAACACTTAAGTCCTCTGTTAATATTTACTTAGTATCTTGTTTTCTTTATTATTATCTTTAATAATGTGTTTATAGTTGCAGTTTTTTACTCAAGGATTTATAGATCAGATTTTTGTTTATTTTTGTGGGAATATGTTTATATCACCATCAAAAAGAGATATTTTAGATCTTGCTTTTCCAGTGTTCATAAAAGGACACATGAGCTAAATTTTCAAGACAAGATTAAATACTAACAGGGATAGGAATTTCCTTTTCATTCCCCAATGTAATTAAACTACTTTAGTATTTCCACATTTAGAATATCAATTACTATTTATTATCTAATTTTTATTTTGTTTTCTTATACTCCAAATTTACATAAGGTCTTGTCATCAAATCATAAAAATTTAAATATTTATTGAACAGCAATATTCAGTTGTGACCATCATCTGACCCCCTGGTAGTTTTCAATGACATATTTTTATTAAACTCTCCAATCTCTTTTTTTTCTGTTAATTAGTCTATTCAGGGTTTTGTTTTTTGTTTTTTGTTTTTTCTGTTTCCTTTTGTAATTTAGATGTTGTTATTTAATTAAGTGTACATTTACATTTTATAGTTGTTTTGTTTCATTTTCATTCTTAATCTTCATCCTTGCTTTTCCTTTTTTAAAATTCAAATTTGTGAGATTTTGTTTTATTGATTTCATCTAAAATTTGGATTTTAAATTAATATTTAAAACCTTCTGACTTGGGGATTTTCTGTTTAATTAATTTAAAATGTTATGTTCTATTTTGGGTTTTTTTTCCCAATTTCTGAATATATTGATGGTTTTCAGAAATTCTTTTGGCTATATATTAACTGAATGCCTGAGTAGACATTTATGAAACACAAGACTTTATTTTTTAATTTTTTTTCTCACAAACACGGAAATAATGTCTGAAGGTTGTTGGCTACCAGCGTGAAATTTACCAGGGTTGCCAAGAGTATCTTTTTAATTTTGTTTTTATCTCCTATCTGCAACATCTCCAGTTATTAATATAATAAAGATAAAAAGAGAAAAGAATTTATGATACCAGTTACAGAACTGGGGTGAAGAGGAAATCAGACCTTAGATCATCTTTGTTAGTTAATTGGCTTTCCCAAAAGAGAATGTAAGTTTCTCCTATCTTCATAACAGAAGGTGGTTTTACACTTGGAGCAAAGTCCCCCATAGAAGTTAGGCTCTTACTGTCCTACAGGGAGAGTAGGTGGGGCACTATTTTCCTTGATGAATACAGTTCAAAGGGATAACTCCCAGGTCTTTGAGAAAGACATTCCTGGATTGTTAAATCCTCAAAGGCTTAAAAAAAATAACATTTACATCTCAAAAAGGCAGAGAAACAGGTGATAGATACAAATTTTCTAAAGTAAATGCTCTAAGAAAAGTGATACTGGGAGTGCCCTGTCAGGAAGAAGTCTGCAAAGTTTAGGTAATCTGAGGGTAATGTTAAATCTATCTTTGCCACAATGAACTTTCATTTATTTCTGCACAAGTTGAGGTAGAAGTTCAGGATACGTTGGTAAATTCACTTCTCATTGTGGTCTCCATATTGTTCCTCATGTTCTTGTAATCTGTGTCCAAAGGATACAGTATCTTTGTTTAACACACTGACGATGCAAAATTAGAAGAGGGAAAGGGTAACTGCTTTTATATATACTTTATATATAAATGAGAACTCTGTGTCCAGATAAATTCATCTGATAGTTACTTTCTTTCACCTTTTCATCCCTTTAAACTGCAACCCTGTTTTTGCCATCTAGGAATCTCTGTTATTCATTGTCCTTGGCTGCTACTTGTGACATTGGGAAAACCTTTCTTTTTTCTCTCTTGGCCATATGAGATAAACTTTTTCCTGGCAAATGCTCAATGTTTGTAAAAGGTGATAAAGAGTTATAGGTTGGTGCAGTCCAGAAACGTGTGATTTTTGCAAAATATTTCTTTTGAAAACAGACTATATTTTAAGGATATTTTCTTCTAGTCAATTCCTATAAAATTAACCATACCTAAGAATTTTGTTTACACATGGTTTTTAAAGTTTTGCTTTTAAATTTACTGGCCTCTTTTTTCTATCTGTACCCCTTACCTTTCCCATAATGGCTGCTGCCCTGAGGCAGTTTGAAATGATAGCTTAGGTGAAGATACACCATCCTGAATCCTCCCTCTGCCACCTGCTGTCAGATTTTATCAATCTTTTGCTGTGGCAGCTATTTCCTTGCTTCTCTGACTAGTTGCAATTTGGGGTACACATATTGTCTTTTCAAACCCAGCAGGCCCACAATTGCAGGACTCTAAATCACTTAGATTGCAGGCCGCATGTGGAGAGCATATCTCTGAGCAAAGCTTTATTTTCTTCTTTTTTTAGACTCCTTTCAGAAATTTGAGTTCATTCCTCTTTTTTGAGATGACTGAAAGTAGCTAGAAGTAACCATTATATATCACTATAGTGAATGTCCCTACCATTTGTACTAACACCACAGCTTCAGATGACATACATCCTGCGTGAATTTCCATGTAGAGCAGGTTATGTTTTTACTTACTATTTTCTCTGTCACAAGTTCATGCTTAACATTCATACTCTCACATCATAGCTGGATCTGTGATCTTGGCTTAAGTCTGAGTTCAAGTCTGGAGTAAGTTGGGAAGGGGACAGTTGCAGCAACATGTGTTCATTTTATCAGAACAACAAAATATTTGTAAGCATCCATCCAAGAGATATCTGCTCCTATGTCACTGGTCAGAACTTGTGCACAGGTATACTGAGCAGCAAGGAAGGTGAGGAGAGCTAGCATATTGCATTTCTAGCCTCTGAAGTCAACGTGGGCAAGCAAGAAAGGGGTTGGGAATGAGTATTGGGGAAGTCAGATGAGAAAGTGTATCACAGATGAATAATAGTTCCCTTAACTTATTCTTAATTTCTTAATAATGAAGATAAAATGTCATAATTTTATCTAAATATGACATTCACTGTTCATTTGGTTATAAATATGACATTCACTGTTAGTTTTAGTATGAAGTATCATCATTTTTATACTTCTAGATAGTTTTTATTTCTCTTTTGAGTTTATTTCAGTGTTAGGGGGTTAATAGCTTTTGTCTCTTAATTTCCAAGACATACCATCTTTTAATCACTATTTTACAGATAATTCTGTATTAGCAAAGTATGCTTTGTAAAATTTTATGGTTATTGTTATGCTGCTGGTAGTGGTAGTGATGACAATAATTATTGTATTTTTTACTTATGACCAAGAATGTGCAATATTTTTGCAAAAATAAATACATGAAATATATATATGTTATACTAAATAATAGTTTGCCTTCTACTTATTAAATCAAATGCACTCTTTTTATCACTGTATTCCTCTGTGCTCCTACTGATTTTCATCAACTAGATCTGTTAAGTTCTCCCTTAATCTTCAGTGTATTTTGATTTGTATATTTAGTGGCTGTGTTTTTTAGTGCATATAGGTAAATAAGTCTTATATTCTTTAGTCATTTATAGCTTTTCTCATTATATGATCTCCTTTTTTATCCCACTTGAATTTATTATTGAATGCCAACCACCTTAATGTGAAGATGGTGACTCTTGCTTTCTTTTTATTTGTTATTTGACTGCTGTCCCTCTGTGCACTCCTTTATTTAAAATTCCAATTAATTTTGTTTTGGTTTTATGAGATTTCTTTCTTTTTTCAGTAAAGCATAGCTGGGTTGGGATATTTTACTCTGACAAATTAATTTTGTAATGAATGGAAGAATACAAAATAGGTATTCAACATTGTAACAAATGCCATGCTCTTTTATTTCTTGAATCCTACTATGTTTACTTTTTCATATTGGTTTTTCTTCTTTGTTCTTTCTTCTGTGTTTTTATCACAATAGATGCTATTTATTCAATTTGTCAGTGAAGTATGCTATATGCTTGGACTGTGAAGGGTCTCTGAACAAGTTTCACCAAAATGTGGCATTTTGGTACCTGGGCTTTTATAAACTGAAGGCAGTCAAGACCTCATGGTTCAAGAAAATCTTTTAGCTCTGCTTAACTGCCTAAGGGAATTTTGATAGAAGACAATGTCCATAAAAAGGACTATCACCAGAAATAACAACAAAGAATATGCGGCAAGGTGTGGCAAGCTGGCTAGGGAGCTCAGCAGGGTCTGGAGATTAAATTCCTCTGTGTCCCATTGTCTTTGCCTGGCATGGTAAACAATTTGTTGACTAAACATTTGCTCTTCCCCTTTTCTTGTGAATTGTCTTCCTTTTGAAGTCCCAGACCCAACCCCTTTCTCCTTAGCTCAGAATGGCAAATAAGCCTTAATTGCTTGACTGCCTATGGGTGTCATGTTCTTATGGGGCCCCCATGCAGTCAAAGTGTTTTTCTCCTGTTAATCTGTCCTATGTTAACTTATTATTAGACTAGCTAAACTAAGAAGGGTAGAGGAACATTTTTTTCCTTCCTAGTAATGTTAGTTACTCAAAAAGAGTTGAGTATTTTCTATGGGCCAGGAACTGTTCTAGAAAAATGAGGTAAACAAAATAGAGGTGGGGGTGGTGGGAATCTTCCCCATGGAGCTTTATTATAGTTGCCTGGTGTAACTCCGGGCACTGGGGGGTCAGGGGAAATATGTTCCCAGCCTGAGGCCTTACCCCCTCATCCTCCCCTGATATCTCATCCACCACCTCCTGGGCTGAAGGCACAGTTCCTTCCTCCTCCTCCCCCATGGCCTCCTGCAATGTGGATTCTCCCACTGCCTCCTCCCTTGCTGTTAAGGTATCTTCCAGGAGTGCCACCTGTCTTTTCAAAACTGTCTCTCTTTCTAAAGGGCATCCTTTAGGTCATCGCCCAGCTCCTCTAGGCGACACTGAAGTGTGTCTCTCTCCTCGGTAAGCCTTTCCACTATTTCTATAAACAGACATCCCACAATCCTGGCTGCTACATGGCCACTCGGCCTCTAAGCAGTCTTCTATCTCACAGAGTGCTAATTCCACAGCTTCCGGTGTCTCCACCCTTCCCCAGTTCTGGAGAAGGGCCCACCCATCTTGGAGTTCCTTTACCCTAGACCAAGTCCCTACTAGGGGCCCCCCAAGTGGAAGCGCCATGGATAGGGGGCTCCTGGGTGAAGTACCATTCACCACTGCTGGAGGGAAGGGTGAATCATCACTTCCCCCTGCAAAAGCCTCTGAGGTCTCCCCACCATCCATAGAGGGGATTTCTGGGTATCTTACCACCATCTCTAGGGGCAGCCCACCCAAGCATTGCCCCCTTGAAGACAGATTTCGGTTTCAGAGGTTGTGTGTAAAATTGCAGTATTTCTAGAATCTCGTGCCTGGCTAGTACATCTGCATATCAATAGATATTTCCAAGGGATGGAGAGAATTAGTCCATCTACATATCAACAGGCAATTACAAGGGTGTGTGAGAGAGGTTGGATGGAGCTCTCTCTTCTAGACCCAAGAGGTTGGGTGGAGCTCTCTCTTCTGCTGCAGCCTGCTCAAGAGAGAGATGGGATGACTGCTTGTAAGAAATAAATGTTTTTTTTTAAACTTTATTTCTCCCTTTGACTGATTTAGGTTTCAAAGGTATTTTGCCCTGGAATTTTTCCCCCAGAGTTACAGAGGTTGTGTAACTGGAAGGGGGGAATATGTTCCCAGCCAAGGGCAAATAAACCTTTGAGGCTAAAATCAGTCAAAGGGAGAAATAAAGTGGGAGAAACCTGTTTATTCACTACAAGCAGTCGTCTGCTCTTGCTTGCCTGTGTCTCTAGCAACTTGGCTACAAAAAGACCCCAACAAACCTCTCTGGTCTAGATGCACACTTGCTCTCCACCTGTAATCACCTATTGATATGGAGATAGGCTACTTTTCTCCACCCCTTGGAAACACATATTGATATGGAGATGCACTAAGTCCAGGTAAGAGATTCTGGAAATATTGTAATTTTACGCACATGGGGTTCTTGTTCAGGGAGTCAAAGAATGAACTTATCAAATGCTCAAGGTAGGCAAGCAGAAAAGAGGCTTTTTATTGAGAGAGAAAGAGAGAGAGAGAGAGAGAGGAAAAGTACAGAACTCCAAGTGCATGCTGGGAGGGGACATAGTGCCCTTGTCTGGGCTTTGCCTAGGCATATATATCTTAGGTTTAACTGAGTTGTCTATTTTCTATTGGTCCCACCAGAATGTCAGCTATGGTTCAACCAATCTCATTAAAGGTCATCTCTATTTAGGTTGATATGTTTACATGAAATGTTTACAGTCAGCAAAATATTTTCTTACCACAGAGTTTTGGTGGGAACTTCCCTATACAACATTGCATTGTTTCAAACACAGGTATCCTGTCTTTGTCTTTTCCTGAGTTCCTTATCCTGTTATAACTAGACAGGGTTACTTCCTGTCCTTCCCTGTCTTATTCTAGTCAGATACATTTATTATCTGCTGTGATCTGAATGTCTGTGTTCCTCCAAAATTCAAGTTTTGAAATCCTAATTCTCAATATGATGGTATTAGGAGGTTTATTAACTATTTTGTATTCTTCCATTTATTAAAAAGTGAGTTTGATGTACTTTAATGAGATTAATGGCCTTATAAAAAAGGCCCAAGAGGGCTCTCTTACCCTCACTCACCATTAAGAACATAATGAAAAATCAGCTATCTGAAACCCAGAAGAGGAGCTTTAGTAAAACCTGACCATAATCGCACCATGCTCTTGAACTTCCAACCTCCAGAACTGTGAGAAATAAATTTTTGCTATAAGCCACCTAGTTTGTGGTACTTTATTATGCAGCCAGGATTTATACTAAGGTATTATCATTATATAAAACCAAGAAGCTATATCTCCTACCAAGATGCTTTATTTTTCACTCTCTTCAAACCCCATAAGATAAGCCATTTTGAGGAGATTTCTGTCCTGTCTTTCTCTCCATACTCCCATCCTGAATAAAAACTTCGAAACATTTTCTTCACTGTTGTCACCATTCATCTCCAAATTTTATATCTACTTCTGTTATTAAAATATTCCTTATAGTATGCCTATTCTGTTTCAAGACTTCTCATCTGAAACCTCTTTTTTTTTTTGTACAATGCAGGTAGTCTATTTTTATCCTTATATAGTCATTAGTCTTATCTATTTCTACTTTTCATGGTTCTTGATGGTACAGTGTTTATTTTTCATTTGTTATTTGATCAAAGTCCTTTTTAATCAGTGTTTTTGTGGATGAATCATGCTGTTCCTAGAGTTTCTTAATTCTAACATTTTTTTAAAAGCTTTACTTTTATTGGCATGTGTTGTCTTGGATTACAACTATGGGGTTACAAATTGTTTTCTTTCTGTAAATATTTGTCTCTTACCTTTAAGTGTTACTTGAATATTCTGAATTCAGTACTATTATTTTCAGTTTACACATGAGCAAATGAAAACTAAAAAGAGATGCTATTTTACCCAAATCCCAGAATATGATAGAACCTAGTTCCTCACAGACCTCATAACTCACACTTTCAACTGTTCTTTTTCAACTTTGTTAACTAGAGAAGAAGCAACGGGCCCCATAACTTGAAAGGAAGGAAGATCGGAAAAGCCAACTTCTTTCTGACTTAGATTCTATTTCTACCTGCTATTTATGTCTAGAGTGTTCTCTTAGATCTTTCCTTGACCAGTCTCATTATTATTGGTCAGGTCTCAGCTTAAATGTTTCTTCTCAGAGATGCCTTCCCTGTCATTTAAATTTTTAATGTCTTATCTAAAGGAAGGTTTTATTAAACCAGATGTGTTTCTTTGGCCACAGATTTATTTTCAGCTTATATCCCTGAGTGTCACATCTCCATTGCATCTTGCCTGTAAATCAGAAAAGCAGTTTTCTGGTTGCTGATACCTTTTGTCTATTGAGATGTTAGTCCATCATCTCTCCCTTGCCTGCTTTCTGCTGTCATCAACAAGATTAAACTATACTACATTTTATATTCTTTTGTTCTCTCCTTCATAACAATGCTAAGAAGTAGGTACCCTTCCCTTCAATTAGCAAATTAGACATACTCACAATTCCCAGTAATCCATTTTTCATTCTATCTTAATGCTTCACACATATGTTAACACAACTTCAAATTGTGATTTGAGGAATTTTTTAGACTCTCTTAAAGGATGTCTCTTCTAATTCTCTTTCTTTTTCTCAGGCCTCTTCGTCAAAAGGCAATTTTTTCGAAAACTGCAATTATCATCCATATTGCACATTCAAAGTAATATCATCTAACAACTGCAAAGAATTCCAAGCTGTTAAATAGAAAATACAGAGCTTACCCTTCCCAGTGTGTAAAATTATTTAAAACTAAGGAATATGACCAAAAACGCTAATTCTTCCAGGCCATTAGATGTATTGCTACTGAAGTGAGAGAACCAAAAGACTCATTATACTGTGTAAGAATTATATTGGTGATGCAGGGGTTCTTGTTGATGAAGCCAAAGAATGAGCTTAGCAAACACCCAAGGTAGGAGAGCAAGGTACAGGATTTATTTAGAAATAAAGCAAAAGGACAGAGCTCCCGGCTCACGCCAGGAGGGGACAAGAGAGCCTGGTGTGATGCATTGTCTAGGGGATTTATAGGCAGATAAGGATTTTTTGAGAACATGAAAAAAAGGCCTACGGGTGTGGACCTGCTACATGGTGTCTGAACATCCCCCCGAATTAACTTAACACAAGGAATTTCCCGCCCCACTCTCTCTCTGGGATACTGGTGTCTTGGTCTAGGAGCATATCAAAAGGCAGCCTTTCCAGCCCCCAAGGTGGGCTGAGGTATTGTCTGTTTGCTAAAGAGTAAGTTAAGAATCTTGCTTATTAAACTTCATGGGTGTTAAAATGCAATCTTATCTTTAAGGTAGAATCTTTCTTGCCTTTTAATATGTTGTTTATAGCTGGGTCTGCATGCTAAATTAGTTGCCCAGTTTGTAAAATCACCCCATCAGATCTGAAAGAGGAAAGACATCACATAGGCCGGGGCCTTTTAGCATGCTAAAGTGAATTTTACAAATGATTAGCATAATAAAAACATGGGCTACTTTCTTTATCTGGGGAACATTAACTGATCTTACTGAAGAATGACCCTAGAGCTTAATGTTTAACATAGAGTTTAGGTAGGGGGTTTCCTTGCATGTAGTTACATTGCTCTGACTGCAAATATTCTGCCTTGCTTTTCCGGAGGCTCTCACCCTACTCTGACTACACCCACGGTCCCTGTCTCATTGGTAGCCTAAATTATATACTTCAAACCATCAAATGTGGTATAAAGATGTAGGTACTTAGAAAAGCATCAAAGAACAATGTTTTCTGAAATTATATCTAAAGAGACCTTTGGGTATGTCTGGCAAAACATAAATTGGAGAAAACATACATATTCTCTTAATATAAACAACTTTTATCATGATATGAATTAAGTTCTAAACCTGAATATAATTCTTTCTTGATTGGTGTAATATTCAAACTTCAAGTCTCAACACAATAAATATATTGTAAATTTTCAAGATAACTACTGTTACTTTGCAGCTCAAAAATACTCTTATATTTAAAACCACTGATTATGTACTACTGATGCCGGGGTTCTTGTTCACGAAGCCGAAGAATGAGTTTAGCAAACAGGCAAGGTAGGAGAGCAAGGTACAGGCTTTTATTTAGAAATAAAGTGATAGGACAGAGCTCCCGGCTCACGCCAGGAGGGGACAAGAGAGTCCGGTGTGCTGCGTTGTCTAGGGGTTTTATAGGGAAATGAGGATTTTTCAAGAACATGAAAAAAAAGGCTTAGGGGTGTGGACTTGTCCCACTTGCCCTGCCCTCAAGGAGGGCTGGGTGGTTCTCTGCTTGCTAGGATTGTTTACAGTAAAGTCACGGGTTATGCTGTGATACCCTTCCCTATTTGTAAAACCACTCTATCATTCTAGGCCTAGTTGCTCCTGGCCTTTTGACTTTTAACTGACCTTACTGAAGATGTCTATATTCTTAATCTGGTATCTTGATCCTAGAGGATTAGTGTGACCTTGACTTTGCATAATGCTTAACACAGAGTTTCAAAAGGGACTTCTTTGCCCACTGTTATATTGCTGACTGTAAATATCCCACCCTGCTTTTTCCGGAGGCCCTCACCCTACTCTGACTACACCCGTGGTCCCTGTCTCACTACAATGACCTAGATAATCTCCCACTGGGACTCAAATAGCTCTATTTACATAAAACATAATAGCACATTATCTTTTATTTAATCTAAACAAAAGTGACATATGTTTAACAATCTGAAATGTCTAACAAAAAAAGTCTAACTCCAAAATAAATTATAAACATGGAAGTAATAAAAAAAGTCAGTATTTGTATTAGAGTAATCAAATCTACTCTGATCCTAATAAAGGTAAATAATGATAAATATGAATAATTGGGACTCTGAAAATATCCCAGAGTCTCCAAATATATATTCTCACTGTATGTACCACAATACTTGAAATTCTGTTATAAACCCACATTTTCTCAAATTTCTCTTTTCTGTCCTATGAATAAATACTAATTGTAAGACTTTATCCTCCATTTACCCCATGGCCCCAAGCACAAGGGCCGGTGAAAATCATGTCTGGACTTGCCTCACCTTATCTGTAAACATTTCACCCCACCCCTTAAGATCTAATCACCACCAGATGGTTGCCCCACCCCTTAAGGTCCAATTACCAACGTCCCACACCCTACTCCTTAAAAACACGCTTCCTCATCCACAACCTGCTGCTCTCTCCTTTCCGAGACGGCCATTATGTCTGTCTTACAGGGAATAAAACCACGCTGACAGAGTTCTTGTGTCTTTCCATGGGAGTGAGTGAGCCGGGTAGCTAAAGAACCCTTTCACTAATAGTAAACAACTATTTTGAAAATAGCTTTCTTTTAATATAAATTATAACACCAATATTTAATCCTAAGTATTTTAGGAAGTTTAAAGAAAGAAAAAATATTTCTGAGCACCTGATTAGGATGTTTTACAATCTCCTAATATGAATTGAATCACAGAGATAATTTAGACTATGGAGAGTCTGAAAACCACATATGGATTAATCAATCGTCTTTGGGAGGTGACTTCCAATGGGTTGAGGTATTTTCAGTGGAATTTGTATTTATGGTGAAGTGAAGAGAGGAGAAAGAGAGGAGAAGAGAAAAACATTCATTCTGGACACTGAGAACCAAAATCACACATTATTGTTTACATTAACATGATTTTGTCTTGCTTCTCTTTCTTCGTTAGCATGGCTTTGCTATTTTTCCACTCTTTTCATTAGCATGACTTTATTTTCCAGGGATCTTCCTTCCAGGAAGTGGTTTGATTGTTCATTATAGGAACTTACAAGAATCATATGAACCCTTTAATGGAAAATATCAATAGGTAATTCATTCTGCCCTAAGATTCTTTGACTTTCTTAGCTCAAAATGTTCATCTTCTCATTTATCAGTCCTGGATTATTGTATCATGGTCCTTACCCAATCCTAATAAAGCTCTCACTCTTCTTAAAAAACAAAACAAAGAACTCTTTTAAACCAAACTTCTAATCCTCAAAAAAAATTCTGATCTTATCTTACGTTCTGCTAGACGCTGAAATTCTTTAGGTGCCTTCGCCTTTACCACACTAAGCAATGTGCTTAGCTTTGTCTTATCAACAGGTTATGTTTGTAGTGCTTGGGAAGCCATTTTTGACAACAATATTGAATCTATACATAATAGTGGAACTGAAAAATTGTCTCTCTCTCTCTCACACAAACACAGTTTAAGAAGAAAAACTATGTGAATAAGTTCAAAAGGAAAGAAAAATAAGAGAAAGGAAAATAATCATGGCACTGGTGGAAAGGATTAACAAATAGAAATGTGAACCTTACCTCAGAAAAATAATTAAGATAATGAAACAAGAAGGCAGATGATTCAGAAATTGTTCTTATACAGAAGGAAAATCAATTAAGTTAGAAGTGTGTGGCTAAAAGAATGTGAGCTTCTACTTGACTGACTCATTTGAAATGAAAATCTGACCATGTCATTAAAACTTTTCTGTGGGCTTTTAATTGTACTTAAGAAGAAACAAACAGGAATCCTTAATACAACTGTGTGATCTTGTCCTGTGTATCTTTTTTGGACGTTACCTTTTAACCACTATCTTCTTAAATCATTTGTTATCAATTCACACAAACTTTTATCCAGTTCGTCAAATTCAGCAGGTAATTAGCATAGCATGTAATTTTGCATTGGCTCACTTTGCTATTAGTTTAATATTTCTCCCTTATTAGAAAAGTTTCATGAAGGTAAATTCTATCTTTCTTGTTCAGCATTACATAATCAGTACCAGTACTTGACCAATATTTGGCTTTCAAGTCAAGCAAAATAAGTCATACTCCAGAGTATTATACTGGGGTTGATTTCATATGATTTTCAAGAACTGAAAGAACTAATGTGATATTTGAAGTCAGAAAACAATTGCCTTTTTCTGGAGAGTGAGATGGGGATGAGGAAAAAGCATTCTAGGTTAAAGGAGATCGGAGGTTATTGGTTACTTGGAAATATTCTTTTGTCAAAGTCATCAGTTTTATATTTTAAATCTATGAATTTCATTGATTAACAATCTTACTTCAGTAAAAGAGGCAGCTATGACCAATTTCTTTCCAGCACTGTACCCTGGAACCATATCACTTAAAACCACTTCATCTTTGAACATTTTTATTGATTAGATACTTCATGGGCTTATCTGTGAAGAAGATAAAGATAGCCTGAGCCTTTGTAGAAAACAGAGCTAAGAGAATCTGAAGCTCATTTTACTGGGGATATGAGGTGGAATGTTTCATGGTGAAACACTCAAGGGCAAGGTATCTTGCCCTCAAGTTGAAGACAGAGCAATTTTGTCGATTTTGCCTCTTCTCATTTATGGCTGTTCCAGGAAGGCCTTAACACTTTTCTTTGTGTGTTCATTTTTGGAATAATACATAAAATATGTTTTCAATAATACATAAAATATGGTTTCTCAAGACAAAAATGACTTACACAAAAGTTATTGAATACTATATTTGCCACTAAGTTTTTTTTTTTTTTAATTAGCAGATGTGTTTTCAATCTTGGTCTGAGAGTGAAGTACATTTTCTTCAACCAACATTTTTTTCCCTTCCAACATTTATTCTGTTTTAGTCTTATCGAACTATTGAGATTTGCAGTTTCTCTATCTCTCACCTTTAGAACTTATCATCTGCTATTGAGGAGGTAAAAGATATAGAGAGAAGGAAGGAGAGATTCAAGGGAGAAATTGCAAGTGTGAAAGTTCAAAATAAATTCACCTATCTATGCTTAAATCTCAAGCTTATTATGTATGAATATCAAATAAGGGTTGGTTATTCTTTCCATTAACTTTAATGATGTAAATACATTTCTACCATAGTACTGAACAGATTGTTATATAGTTGCCTGCATATTGCTATCTATGGCCAGTTTTCCATAAGGAAATGCTCAATTATTTCTTCATTGAAAGAGTTAATATTTGCCACTAAATATTACAGGTGTCAAAATATGACCTTATCAATTTATCATTATCACCAAAGAATAATTGAAATTATGGTCAGTGTTATTAGAGACTGTGAATTAATTATTGTTCTAAATGTTCAGTAACATTTTATATGGTTTTGCTCTATTCTTGGTATGTGAAATGGTTTATAAGCTTCCTGCAAAAAGTATATGTGCTAGAATATATTCCAACAAGGAGCTACATTAATATTAAAGTGCTTGATGGCTAATAAACCATGAGTAATGATAATATGCAAAATTAAGAATCCAAAAATAAGAAATAGAAATCACAAAATATCTCCAGAAATAAGCACACACACACACTCACACACACACACAATATTAGGAGAATTATCTAGTTAAATGTAAAAATAATTTTATAATCTCACATGTATAGTATAGTAAAAAAAAAAAGATATATCTTCTTAGGACCTAACACCACCCTGAAACTTTCCTTAAAGATAGCAATCTAAGAGTGGCCCACAAATTATGAGAATGTACTTACAAAGATAGTCTTATATTTGTGAAGGCAAATATCTCAGACATACTTATAAAAGGTATGTCTAAAAATGATGAATTTATAGTGACCAAAAATTAATTTATTGTACTGATGATTTTATTCTTTTGGTAAAATCGAATAATTAATAAATAAAGCAAAATGTATTTTTTTGCTTTGTTAGGACTTCTAGCATTATTATTTTTCCTAAAACATTATATATTTTATAAAAATTATATTGAGATCTTGTCTTGCTATAAATAGAATAAGACTATTTTTCAGTTATTTTAGTGTGCACCAGTGGTATTTTATTTCATATTTTTTCACATCATCCTGAACTTCTTTCACCAAGGTAAATTGTCCTCTGTATCACATTCACTTTCACTTTTGCTGCCACTGGCCATGTGGTCCTATTGATGCCGGGGTTCTTGTTCACGAAGCCGAAGAATGAGCTTAGCAAACAGGCAAGGTAGGAGAGCAAGGTACAGGCTTTTATTTAGAAATAAAGTGATAGGACAGAGCTCCCGGCTCACGCCAGGAGGGAACAAGAGAGTCCGGTGTGCTGCGTTGTCTAGGGGTTTTATAGGCAGATTAGGATGAGAACATGAAAAAAAGGTTTAGGGGTGTAGACCTGTACCACTTGCCCTGCCCTCAAGGAGGGCTGGGTTGTTCTCTGCTTGCTAGGGTTGTTTACAGTAAAGTCACGGATTATGCTGTGATACCCTTCCCTATTTGTAAAACCACTCAATCATTCTAGGCCAAGTTGCTCCTGGCCTTTTGACTTTTAACTGACCTTACTGAAGATGTCTATATTCTTAGTCTGGTATCTTGTTCTTAGAGGATTAGTGTGACCTTGACTTTGCATAATGTTTAACACAGAGTTTCAAAAGGGACTTCTTTGCCCACTGTTATATTGCTGACTGTAAATATCCCACCCTGCTTTTTCCGGAGGCCCTCACCCTACTCTGACTACACCCATGGTCCCTGTCTCACTATTTTACCTTGAGCTACAATGGTCTGGAAGAAGCTTTGCTTCAGCACCTGTTCCTGCACTGTATTTTATTCACAGCAATACCAAATGCAGTAAGTAACCTTTCTTATGACTTTCAGCTGCATTAACCAGAAATAGAACTAGACATTCCACTACTGTTGGAAGCAGAATGCAGTGTAAGTCTGTGACAGCTAGCACTGCCTGCCTTCACTCAGACTTTGCATCAAGTCGTGAATAAGAGTTATAACTGAAACTGAGCTGAAAGAGAACTCTGATCCATCCCCAAATACTGTGAGTGAAGGGAATCTGATCTCAAGATCACCAGAGAGGGCAAAGAGAAAAAGCATGTCCTTTGAGCAAGTGGAATAAAACTGCTTTGGTTTTGGTGCAATACTTATCTTCTGCAAAGAAATTCTAGAAATTGTTCATCAGTCTGATATTATATATTCATTATATATTATATATAATATATATATCAAAACATATGTAACTATAATTTCATATATTTGTGGGAATTATAGGAAAGGGTACAAATAAAAAGTCAAAATAATTATAGAGGAGGAAGCGGAATTGATTAATTATGAATTATATGCTATATAACTAGAATTTTTAGTTATATTATTAAGTGCTGTATAACTATAGAAAAAATATAATTACAGTTGAGAACAATTGAATTAAAGTCCATTATTCAAAACTTAAAAAATATCGACTTAAACTTATTATAATAAACTGGTTGATCTATCTGTGATTATTAATACATTGTGTCATATTGACCCATCATTCCCTCCCCTGAATGTATGAATATTCAACTAGGTGGCAGTTACACTGAAGGGAAAAGATGGATGAGTAAAACATGGAAGGTGATGTTAGGGGGCATATTGTTCAATAATATTATTGGTCCCTAGAAGAAGAAATATTGTAAAACAGATCTATGACAGCAGAGAAATGAAGGCTAAGGGGAGGAATTTCCAAAATTAAGTGATGCTTACAAAATTCTAAAACATAAGGTCTTACACAATGTTTTTTTTATCCTACATTATTAATATAGGCTCATGTCAGTAAAAATTAGAGAAGTTTAGTTGGGACTAAATATACATATATAGGATTAAAGGGGGTAGAGAAAAAAGGGGGGATTGAGAAAACAGATATAAGGACATTGAAAATATTGTTTTGCTTTTCTATTGTGATTGCAATAAATAATTTTCACATTATGTATATTGAGTTTTCAACAGTGGTTGATGTATCAGAGATGGCAATATAAATTAACCAGCATATCTAAAATCACTGAGTTAATAATGGGCAAGCTGCTAATCAAGACTATCTCAACTCCAAGTCTATTGCTCTTTCAATACTGGTTAACATTGGGGTAACCAAAAGAAATTCAATACCGTAACCAAAAGAAATACAATGTTCTATAGTTGAGTAGAAAATTTACTCACAAGTGTACCAGAAATGTAATTTCTACATTTTGTCTAAATTGATCTTGTCTTACTCAGAAACCTCTTATCCCCTGGGTAAGAGTAATTTAAGATTGCTGTACTAATACCAACAATTCCTCTTTTGTAGTGTTCAGGTTTTCAAGTTTTAAAAAGGCTGGAGTTCTTAAGTTTCACATTCTTTCCAGGATACACAGTAAATGGTAAGGAAAGAGAAAAGAAGGAAAAATAATTGTCCATTGCAGTATTGGAAATAATGAAAATTCTCAGATCTCAAGTTATCCTCTGGATTGCTATTATGTTTCATAGCAACATTTGTTTTATGCTTGGTCACTGCCCAACCAGGTTGCGTTTGTGCTAAGGATAGTGGTTTGTGTAGGATGAGCTATGTTGCTTTGTGCTTACCAGTATTCAGCAGACTTGCTTGGCTGCTGTCTTTTTCCCAGCTCTCCTTGTCATATAGAGCACTCTTCACACATGTAGTCACGGTCTGTTTCAGTGTCCAATTTGTTCTTCAACTAGACAAGTTGTTCCCACTAGACAAGTGGGATGCCTCTAACTTCTGAGGATCTTCTATGGCAACTCTTTTTTGAAAACTCTCTGGACTAGTATTTCAGATGCTTCTGAGACCCACTCATCAGCAGCAAGGGCCACTCCAGAAAGTTAAACATGGTCTTCTTTCTGCTTAATCATACAGACCACTAGGTTTATTTTACTGAGGTTGGAGCCCAAATGTTAGAGTGTGATAAAAATGTTCACACTTAGGTCTCCTAAATTATCTTGTTTCTCTAAAGCCATACCCCTTTCTAGGCTCAGCTGCAAGCAGGGTATTAGAGTAAGAAAATGAGAATCTTGTCATTGTTTACTCTGTCACCTTTCTCATTCTCATTTACTCAAGTTTCGAAAAAGTAAATTTTCAATCCTTTCCCTTCTTATCTGGCTCTCCTTTAAGTAACACTCTATGACCTACCCCAAGATATCAGCTTCTGAGTAAACTAAAAGAGATCATAAAAGAGTCTTTTATTTAAAAAAACAAACATTTTCTCTCCCTATTCCTGGCTTGAAAATCTATACAATTTCTATTTGGAAATTCAGAAGCTCATCACCAACTTTGTACTTACATTTGCAATGATGCTGTAAAAGTCATTATTACTATGTGTTTTCTCCAAGTTACCCTGTGCCCTACTCAAAGACATGTGGAAACTTTGAGTAGAGGAACATACCAACAGAAATGTAAAAATGAGAAGAACATGGTTATTCTTTTCTTTCAGACCTGGATAATTAGCCTCTACAATTATATAGATTAGTTCTACAGATGACCATGACCTTCAAATATATATAGGATAAAATACTAGAGCATGTAGTAGTGAACTTTGTTAGAATATGAAAATTACAATAGTTATATGAAAATCTCTAGGGAATAAGGTACATTATCTTGAATATCACTACCTGTCAGTTCTTGTGATAATATCTGTCTTTTTCTACAGTTGTTGCTGAATTAAAAATGTGGTGATATCCACAAAAGTCAAATTTTCTTCCTGTTATTATCTGTGAGAAAAATTGCAACACTTCCAGAATCTCTTGCCTGGCTTTAGTACATCCATGTCAATAGGTGTTTCCAAGGGGTGGAGAGAAGTAGCCATCTCCAGGAGCTATCTGGACCAGTGAGGTTGGGTGGGGTCTCTTTTCCTACACCCAGGTTGTGAGGGACACTGGAGAGCAGAAGTGAACGACAGCTTGTAAGCAATAAATGGGTTTCTCCCACCTTATTTCTCCCTTTGACTGATTTCAATTTCAAAGGTATTTGCCCCAGGATTTTCCCCTGGAGTTACAGTATCACAGCTTTATTACTGTAAAAAAACGTTCACTTAGGTTTTCTTTACTTTACTATTAATAAATGGGCTTATGGATGAAGTAAAGTATAGGAATTAAAAACAATGACAAAAAGAGAAGAAAATGGAAGAGTTAAAGTTCTGTTAATTCTGTAATAAAATCTAATTTACTTGAAGCCATTCCATGTAGAATTTCAGTGTATGGTTCCATATAAATTTGCATATGGAATGTAGTGCATGATTTTTAAACATCAAAAATTTACTGTAGCTGAATTGAGAGTAATTTTATAATGAAATAGCTGTTTATTACTTTTAAAGGATATAAAGTTGAAAACTATTACTTAGAAAATGTGTGTATGCAAATAATTATCAGTTAACACTATTTTGAAAGTACAGATTTTGGTATTGTATATTGACTCATTTATAAAAAATATCACTTCTCCAGAGTTTAACAATAAAGTCATTTTATATCATTAAGATATCAGCATATATTTATTATATATATATGTGTGTATATATACATATATATATATATGTTCAGATACTTGCAGTTAAGCAAGTATCTATCATGGCATGTGTCAGTTCAACAAACTACAAGCAAGTAACTGGTATGTGTTAGGAATTTGGAATATAAAAAGATGGATCAAACTTACTGCTCATTCTTCAAAAGCTTACTATATTGGGGATGAGAGGCATGTACTCAGATAATTGAAATAAAAGTAGAAATAAAGTGATATGGTACAGAGAAGGAAAAATTAATTTCATATACTTTGTCCCATGTTTATTATGCATTCATTATAGAGACCTTGCAAAATTTTTCTTTTTTATTTAGGATGTTAGTACATGACATTTATTGGTTTATAGTGTCAGACTTGTTAATGTCTTATAACTGATTAAGGCCATAGCACTGACTCTTGAAATTTGTTCCAGAATTAAACTGGGGTAAAAAACATTAACATATATATGTCTTTCAGCAGCACATCAAAGAACATAAATTCATGCAGGTGATGTTGGACAGTACAGGATTTTAGTTGATCATAATATATGGAAAATGAGTATGTCCTCTCTTCTGCCACTTTCTGTTTCAAGCTTAATTCCAATTGCAAAACTTTCATGTTAGGAAGCTAAATTAAACATAATTATTTTGCCCATTAAATATACCCTCAGCTGGGAAAATTCTTTCTCAAAAGGCCTTTCCTATCTGCAGTACTCTAGGTAAAACCTGTAAACTACCTGTGAAAAAATTGTAGTTGATGCTGGGATGAAATTGTGGGGAGATTTTTTTTAGAAATATATACTTATCAGTGCAGATCCCAAATAGCAATCAAGTTTATTTTACTTTGAATTGTAGTATATCACTACCTTTTGAAGTAATCTCTTTTAATCAAATTAAGGTATCATTGATATACACTCTTATGAAGGTTTCACAAGAAAAACAATGTGATTATTACATTCACCCTTATTATCGAGTCCCCCCCATACCCCATTGCAGTCACTGTCCATCAGTGTAGTAAGATGCTACAGAGTCCCTATTTGTCTTCTCTGAGCTACAGTCCCAATTTAATTCTGAAGTCTGATCACAAAAGCAATACATTACAACACAGAATTTCTTTTCCTCCCTAGAACAGAATTTAAATGTCTCAGTGATGATATTTTGTCTTGAATATAAATTCTGAGCAAAACTGTATTCTGAATAAGTCTTTTCAAAGAGTTAACAATTCACTTCACTCTTATTTAACTATAAATTTTATTATAAAAATATTGGAAAGGATATTGAAACAGTAATTCTTCTGCATTCAAGAGGATTAGAATTAATGTTCTGACTAAAGTCTTAATTTTCTGCTTTTCGCTTAATTATTAAAAGCAATTGATGGCATTTTTCAAATGCAAAAATAGTCATGACCTGAATAGGAGTATTAAGTCTTTTTAATAGAACAAAATTACAAAGGACTGCAGTTGTGGTTTGCATATAACCTAATATGCTGGAAGTTCTTCCAAGGTAAGAGACAGCAGTCTTCCCCAAGGCACAAGAGCTGATAATCTTGAAAGACGAGGTGATATCCCAGTCCTCCAAAAACTCAGCAAGGTCCTGGTTCAAAGTTCACTATTCTACCTTGAAGGAAAGCAATGCAATTCTTTTTGTAGTAATAAGAAATGAACATGCAAGATAGAAGAGAATAGAAATAAAGGGAAAATATTAAAGGTAGAGCTAGTAAAATTAATTTTAATTTTGAGAGAGAAGGAAATCACAATTCAAGAATACTTAAATGGTTCATCTGTTTTAAAGTCTTATTATATAATTTGCTAATCATTAAAGTTCTCTTAATATTAATTATTGGGGAGATTTTGAGTATAGACAATACATAGTGTTGCCAGGCAGCTGCATCTGGGGAGGTCTCTCCCTGCGCATTAGGTAAAACCTCAACCTGGATGAGGGAGGGCTCTTGACTCTGAAGGAGAAAATTCTCAAGCAGGTCAGAAGAGTGTAGGTAAGAAAGGAATTTATTAAAGTGAGAAAAGCAGACAATGGTAGCTTCCTTGCAGGCAGCAGAGAGTAAGGAATCTGAAGTAGGACAGAGAGAGTGAAGACGTGCTGAAGTCTAGAAAATAGAATGAAATAAAGTAACAAATACACTTGCTATTGGAAGAGTGCAGAGACAAAATGCAGTAAGTTGAGCAGTGAGGAGGCTTTATTTTAAAAGTACACACTTGAAGAAAGGGGAGTGCAGGCAACCTCAGAGAGGAGGCACACTTAAGGGCTTAGGATTCTGTCTTTTAAAGCTTTCAAGAAAGGGGCAAAGGGCAGGGGTGCGGGTTATTGGGTGTAGGCTTGACTTGTGGTCTCATGATGTCTCTCTCCTATGAGAGACATTATGTAACTATCCACAGTTAGTCCTCTAGATAATTCATAGGATAAACTTCTTATTCCTCTCCAAGATAGTGGTTACTCCCAAGCTCTAGGAACATATCATTTAAAACTGCTTGCCCTGCCTTAAGATAGGGTGGGTTATTATCTGATTACTAAAGAATATGTTAGGAATCTTATCTCCTAACTCTCTGGTTTTTTAAATGAAATCTTAGCCTTAAGATGGAGTCCCTCCTGTTCCTACTATACTGTTTCTATCTCGGCATGTTTACATCTCGGCAGGAAGAGTTAATCATGATGCGTGTCCCATGTCCCTGCCCTATTTCAATAGGAATAACTAAATTTAACTCAAAGTGGTTTGAGCCAAGATTTGTCTTCATGTACCTACAGTATTAATTTACTTTACAAAAACATAAATTCTAAAGTCAGTAGCAATAGTGAAGTGCTACTAAAATATCCTTCTTGTATGTTATTATATTGTTTACTACCCATTTGGAAAAACATAACTGAAAATAAAGACATGTGAGTCTTTTATTATGTCTCCTTCTATTCTCCTCCTAAAATCTTAACAAAAACTAAGTAAGATACCTCTCTCCTTCCCTTGATGCTCTTTATTTTTCCTCCATATTAAGGCCACTTGTTTTCTGCCATTTTCATTGACTCTTTTTCCTCATGCTATGCTTAAAATGGTGGAGTCATGGCCAGTATTATTTTTTTTCTTTAAATTGTACTCCGGAGACTGCAGTCCCTTCCATTCTTTCACTGTGTCCTTATAATTCCCAAGTTGCTATTACTAGCCCTTCCTCTTTCCTGAGCATTAGGCCCATATTTTTACCTGCCAGCTTGTCATTGAGGTACCTCAAAATTGACATATTTACAGGCAAGCACATTACTTTTATCACTTCCTGCCCAAAATCACCACTCCCAAATTCTGTTCATCCCTGTATTTTTTTGCTCTACCACAGATAACATTATATATTCAGGAGTACAACCATATGATTGACAGCTTAAAGTTCTACTGAGCACCATTTTTTTGCTAACTTTCAAAGAAGATTTGTGTCTCTTATTCTGATACTTCAAAATGTTTCTATACTTTATCTTTCTTGGGTAGTGTGATTTGCACTGTTCAACTTTGCCTCTAAACTAATATTGGAGTAGGCCTAAGACTGACATCTCATCTATAAATCTTTTCCTGTTTCCCTATAGGTTCAAGTCCAAGTCATTTGAGGTTCTACAAAATGTAAGATTCTATCCACTCATACAGAGAATTTTATCCTGTTAATCCCTTCCTATTTAGGAATACATATATTAAGTATAAGGTTGAAATGAAGACACTCTAATAGATATAGGCAATGCTGAATGTATAGTAGATACACTAGGTCAGACCAGATTTAAGCATTAGAGAAAATATTTCAGGATGGGATAAATGCAAAGCCATGTGGCAAATATGTACATACATGAATGGGAGTCATTTCTGGTAACTAATATATTTCAGATACTCTGTAGTCAGGTAGGATTGTGAAAGAATGTACTCCAAGCTAAAGTGTTTGGTTACTGGACCAGTGTACACTGTGTATAAGACAAGGAACAAATATTGGCAGTTTGTTTATGGTATATAACACATTCAGTAGTATAGAACCCAAGAATTACAGGATACTGATTTCCAACTGGCACTTCAACTAATCCCTCAACAAAGCATTTTACTATTTTATTAAGCCACTACAATGAATTCTGTAGGTATGAATGTATTCCTATATATCCCTAACCATAAACACAATCTGTGGTCAGAGCTAATGTTTTGTGGGAAGCCAGGAAATGCAAAAAATAAAATATTAAGTCCTTGAATGAGCATCTAGCAAAAACTTTTTAAACAGAGAAGGGAATCCTTATCTGGAATATGCATCTATTCCCATAGGAGAAATCACAACCTTCTTCATTATGAAAGGGGTCTAATATAGCCAACCTGTCACCAGAGGCTGGCTGGATATTGGCCTCTATCATTGCCAGTTAATGTATAGCAGTGGTAGCAGGTGGCCAGATTAGCCTTAATTAAGGAAAATGAATGTTATGCCAATGCACAGTCTCCATTCCTGCTTCTATGCAGAGATTGCAAATAAGCCCATTGAGCAAACAGCAGGATGGCTGGAGAATGAGACTGATCAAGATCCACAGGAAAAGTAATCTTTTCCACCAGATTATTGAAAGTCTACTTCATTTGAATTGCCCTCTGCTGGGCCTTTACATGGACATAGCCTTTACGTTATTTTTAGGCATTCTGAAAGGTCCATATAAATAGTTCTCCCATAGTTTACCTTTCAGAAATTTTCAAATTTTGTTCTTTCAAAGTCCTGACCAACCAACAACTTCCTAAGATCCTGCCCCTTGAATTCATGTAGATTCATTCCTCAGACCATCTCCTTCTACATGAAGTAAGAAACAAGGTGTAAGGATCCAGTCTCTCCATTATGACTATAGATATAAGGACCCAGTCTCTCCTTTATGGCTGTTGTCTTTCATAGCCATTCCTGAACAGTGCTGTGATGCAGAATCTTTCCACTACAGATGGGTGAAAGCATATCAAGAAAACCCAACTATAAACTACACATGTGTTTTTCCTTGCTGTGCTAACTGATCAAAGATAATTCTCCATGAAGTCATCAGTACTGGTTGAAGAGTAGGTGACAAAGCAATAAGAACAGACACAATAGGCATCTAAAATACCAAATGCATTTTATATTTACTTTTACCTATAAACCTGCTTAGACACCATCTTGGATAAAGAATTCCCACTTAGAATGGAATGTTCCTGCACACATCTGATTTTGATTGACTGGATCAATTTATGAGTACTTCAGTCATATATTGTTCCAAAGTCAGACATTAAACAACTAGCCAAAGTGTACTTTTCAAATGAAAATGTTGTTAGCAAAGGAAGCCATGGGTCTTACTATAAAACATTAGGGATTTGTACTGTGATTGTCCCATTGAGGTGTGCCAGACATCTGTCATTCTTGTCTGCCACTGGTATTTCCAATACATTCTGATACCATGATCATAAAGCTTGCAGTGGTTTTGTATCGTGTCAACATAGCTAATCTGAAATTGTTTTTTGAAAGTGCTCTCCTTGTATAACTTTTAGTTATATTAGGCCCCAAGAGGAATTTTTAAGAGGTTTGGGATAAAGAAGTTAAATAGCAACCACTATGCTCTGAATATTGGTACACTTGGTACATAATAGAGCCCCTGTACTCTGATGTTGGTACAGTGCCAGGCACCACTGCAGCTTGTGCACATTGTCACTAACCTGCCGGTTCAAATTGATGGTGTGGGACATCACCTGAGTCCACAGCTTCTTCAGCTGCTGTCAGGTACTTTTTTCTTCAGTGTCCCTGAGCCCTTGGCTAGGTGTATATGCATGTTCATGGCAAAGGGTGCCATTGCCTTTTATAGGTCATCTGCACTGTCAATGTTGGCAGCACTGAGAAACAGACACTAGTTATTTGTCTTCATAGCTCCTGGTTTGTTCTAATGAATTACCATTTGTCGTCATCACCCCCTCTGCTGCAAGACTGGGTTTTCTCCTCACCTGTCTATCTGGCACAACTACGGTTATTTTAAATATTAATAATTAAGGCTCTTAAATGATTCTCAAGTGTGTTCATCTCTATTCGTCTCCACTGTTAGACTGCTAATCAGTGTAGGTCACCAGTTTCAATTCTGAAGTGTGCATGTGGTTAGGCCCATCTTTTCTGTACTCCAGTTCCTTTGGATTCCTATGTACTCAATAGAGGTACACTACCAGATAACCTGGTGCTTGAATATCATTAACAATATTTTTATGATAGACTGAAAATACTCACAAAAATTTTTTTTTCCTTAGGTCATTGCTAATTGTTTATATTCCCATTTACTTAAGTAATGTCAAAATAATTATAATTTTACTATTAAATATTAATATATTGGCTGAAATGAAAACTAAGAGAGAAGCTCCAAGTTAACTGTCAACTCAGTTCATTTAAAAATTTTGAAACTTCTCAGTGCAATGTGCTTATTTAGGAATTAGTTTCAAGTAGAGTGATATTTTGTAGACATAATTTTGGCTATGCTGCAGTATGTTCTCCCCATTTACATTTATTATATTTTTTAATGAATTGGGGAGACAAGAATAGCTATAGATACTTGAGAGTTTTATGTATCTCTTTGTGACCTCACAGTACGAATCCCAATAGTTTTCAAAGAGTACCATTGTGGAAGAGTATTAACACTTAGATAGATGATAAAATTAATACAGAACTGTTAACTTCACCTGTTATATTTAATATTGTATTAAAATATAAATAAAACATAATACAGTTTATTTTAAGAAACCTGTAAGCTTAAATAAATGTGCATTAAGACTTGAAGAATAGAGTCCAGGTAGCTGTGGAGTGCTCTGCAGAACTAAGTTGTTTTTTTTTTTTAAGAAGACTTTCAATAAAGATGTTTCTAACAAGTTAACTTGTGCATTCGGCACGGTGTTCTTTCATTGAATGTAAATGATACCCATTCTGCAATGCATGTAGTGAAGTGTTTAAGAAGACTTGTAATAAAGATGTTTCTTAGAAGAAAACATAGGGAGTAAAAGTAAACTCTTTGACATTGGCCTTATCAATATTTTCCTGAACCAACCTCTTCAGGCAAGGACAACAAAAGCTATTGTACAACTGTAAACAAATGGGATTACATCAAACTAAAAAGATTTTCCATAGTGAAGGAAGCCATTAACAAAATAAAAAGGCAACCTCCTGAATGTGAGAAGATATTTGCAAAGCATACATCTGATAAGGGGTTAATATCCAAAATATATAAATAATTTACACAACTTAACATTAAAAAACAAGCATCCTGATTTAAAAAATTGACAGAGGACTTGAATAATGGTCAACAAGCATATGAAAAAATGCCCAGCATCACCAAACAGTAAGGGAAATGCAAATCAGAACCACAACGAGGTATCACCTCACACCTGTCAGATTGGCTATTACTAAAACAAAACAAAGTAGTCTTGGTAAGGATGTGGAGAAAAAGGAAACCTTGTATACAGTTGGTGGGAATGTAAATTGGTGCAGCCACTATGGAGAACAGTATGGAAGTTCCATAAAACATTAAAAGCAGAACTACCATATGATCCAGGAATTCTACTTCTGGGTATTTATACAAAAATAAAAACACTAAAGAGACATACACACCCCAATGTTCATTGCATTATTTACAATATTTAATAAACATTATTACAATATCCAAGATATGGAAGCAACCTGCCCACTGATAAAAAAATAGATAAAGATATATGTATGTATGGAATATTACTCAGACATAAAAGGATGACATCTTGCCATTTGCAATAACATGGATGGACTAGAAGGTATTACACTAAGTGCAATAAGTGAGACAGGGGAAGAGAAATACCATTTGATTTCACTTACATGTGGAATCTAAAAATGAAAGCAAACAAAACAAAACAAAACAAAACAGACTCAAACAGCTCATAGATACAGGAAACTGTTGGTTACCAGAGGTGGAGAATTGGGGAATTTGGTGAAACAGGTGAAGGAGATTAAGAGGTACAAACTTCCAGTTATAAAGTAAATAAATCACAGGGTTGTAATGTACAGCATAGGGAATATAGTCAATAATATTATAATAACATTGGGTGGTCACAGATGATAACTACACTTATCCTGGGGATCATTTTGTAATATAGAAAAATATCAAATCACTATGATATACAACTGAACTAATAGGGTATTGCATGCCAATTATACTTCAATTGTTTTTAAAAAGGTGCTTTTTAAAAGTTAGTTTAAAACCACATTCTGCAAAGTATTTTTGCAGTGAAGCAGGCGTTATCCATTCTGTAATGCATGTAGTCAAGTGTTTCACAGGACTTGTAAAAAAAATGTTTCTGATAAGCTACTTGCCAGCTTCATTCAGCACAGTATTCTTTTAGTGAGTAGACCTGATTTCTTATGCAAATTACCTTTATTTTCACTTAGATTTCCTTCCCATTTCAAATCTTGAACTCGTTCCTGCACATTGGTTGAATCTAAATTCCTCAAAGATACTGTTGCAAACTGCTGGGATCACAGAATTTATGATTTCATGTTATCTCTGACATCAAGCATTGTCCCATAAAATACTGACTTTTAAAAAATTTCACCAAAACAAAAGCACAAAAATAGAAACCTCATATATATGTAATGCATTAATTTAGTGGAATATTATGAAGGACTTGGAATTTAAAGGGGAAATGTCATCATAGCAATTCTGTAACAGAGATTGACTCCTTTTCTAATGTTTGGCCACAGACAGTTTTTTAAATCTCACCTTTCTGTTCAACCTTTTGATTCCATGTCTAGACAGGTTGATAAGAAAGTGTGCACAGAACTCTGGTACCAGTGTGAATTTTAACTTTTCAAATCTCTAGTCATATGGGGATTTTTCCATAATCCTGGTCTCTAGCTGCTGTTAAAGCTCAGCCCACTCCTTCTGCTATTCCCAAGACAGCCCAGACCTGCTTCTGCCAGCTGTGTGTGTGTAGTCTTTCTGGGAGTCCCTTTTCTGTAGACTGTTATCAGACCTGACATCTGAACCAAATTTCGGGTGGAGTCCATCCTCCTTCTGCTGAGTGTCCACAAAACATTCTCAAACATCCTTATTGAAATTTGGGCATGAGTGTCTTTAATTGCCCTTTTCATATACTATCACTTGGGCTATATTAATGTGGCTTTTTTCACTTGCTTGCAGCTCTAGCCCCATGCCATATTGCTGTTGTTCTCTTCCCTTTTCCTTCTGTTATCCTTCGTTTACTCCACCAACTCTTGCTCATTTCTCATGTAGAAAATTTTAGCTAGTGCTTTTATAGACCTGCTACCTAATGATGCCCCCAAGGGTTTTACCTTTCCCCACATAACAGTTATAAATGTATTTGCTATCAAATCCATTTCTCTGCTAGAGGGAGTTGTGATATTTTCTCACATCTATGAATGTTCCTAGCCTTGCCCACAAAGATAGTAAAAATAATGAAAAGGAAAATATTTAGTATCTATGTAGTGCTTCATAGCCTTTAACATATTTTCCCACTTGATTCTCAACAATTTTATGAAGTAGGCAGGGAATGAACTATAAGCTCTGTATTTTAGCTAAAGAAACTAGGCCTAAGAGAAATTAGATAACATGTGGCCACAACTTGTAAGTAGTAGAACCAGGCTTTCTGATTCTCAATTCAGTGTTTTTAATTTAGCTTGCATATAAAATGAATAAAATAGAGTATATTTACAGTAAAAAGGTAGATAAAGAACTGAATTTGTATTAATAAACAACATTTAAAAGTGAGTAAGACATTTAAAAAATATGTAAGTAGTGGTGAAGAGGAGCGAATGGTTTGTTTTCTGAGAAGGGGATCAGTAAGTTTTTAAGGCCGAATAGTATTCCACTGTACATATGTGTATCACAGTTTCTTCAGCCACTTAAAAACTTCCATTTATATTTTAAACATAAAGTCTTGTTGAGGTTCCTGATTCTCTGCAAACATCCAAATGTTTGTTTTGTTTCACCTTATATGTTTCTATAATGAATAAAATTAAAATTTTACTTAGACATAAAGAAAAGAGTAGGCCCTATGGGAGGAAAATCTATGTTTGTGTGCAGTGTCTTCAGTAGATCAAGGCAAGTATATAATGTACAAAAGGGCTTATATTGGTCAAAAAGGCACTCTAATTGCTTGAACACATAATTAGGAAATAGGGAGCACAACAGAACACAGGTAAAGGTCACTTTTAGCTTCATTAGTTACTTTGGTTGCATTTCTTACTTAAGTTAGTGTGTACTACATTCCCAGGGAGACTTGTTCACAGGTCATGCCCTTAACTATCTGATTATTTTTGGAAAAAAGTGTGTATATATGTGTGTGTGTTTATACACACACACCACACACACATATATATAATGAATATATATTTATAATTAATAGTTTATTACATGTATGTAATTAGGTTATAGTGTTAAAATATATTCTAGAGAGAGATATTCAAGTGACCTTTCCGACTGTCAAAGAAAATTAAATATAAATTCTAAAGTGAAAAAGAATAGAGCTTATATAAAATCATCATACCTTAGGGAAACACAAATAAGGTAATGAAATGATGGCTTATATTGACTGACTACAGATCTCCCCAGTCAGCCATACATGGTGAAGGTAGAGGGGGCAAGAAATGGGATACTTGAAAAACACTATAAACTGGATTTAACAGACATCTGTAGAAGGCTCTACCCAACAAAAGCAGAACACACATCATCCTCTAGCACACATGAAACAAATTCTAGGACAAATAATATGTTGGGCCATTAAATATTTCTTAATAAGTTGGGAAGAATTCAGACATGCAAGGGCTGTTCTCTAACAACAATTGAAATAAGTTAGAAAATAATAACAGGAGGAAATTTTTAAAATTTAGAAATATGTTCAAGTTAAATAACACTTCTAAATAACCAATGGACCAAAGAAGTAACAAGATAGATAATACCTTCAGATGAATGAAAATGAAAGCACATGTACCAAAACTTATGGTGTTGATAAGTTTGATCTATAGAGTCAATGCTATCTCTCTCAGAATCTCAGCTGGCTTTTAGCACAACATGACAAGCTTATTCTAATGTTCATATGGAAATATAAAGGAATCAGAATAGAAAAAAAATCTTAAGAAAGAAGAACCAATTTTTAGGATTCCTGCTTCATTTCAAAACCTATTACAAAGCTACAGTAATCAAAATAGTGTGGAACACTTTGTAGACACATAGATCAATAGATTAAATAGAGAGACCAAAAATAAACTCTCATAATTGTGTTAAGTTGATTCTCCACAATGGTTCCAAGACAATTCAATGGAGGGAAACAGCTTTTCAACAAATGATGCTGGGACAATTGGATATACACATAGAAAAAAAGGAAGTCAACCCCTTTCTTACACCATAACAAAATAACTCAGAATGGGTAATAGACCTTAATGTAAAAGCTAAAAATTAACATTCTTATAAGATACTTAAGGATTAAACTTTGTGACATTGGATCAGACAGAAATTCCTTAGATATGACACCAAAACTAAAATGATAAAAGAAGAAAAGTAGAGAAAATGGGCATCATCAAAGTAGAAAACACTCATTCTTTAAAGTATACCATAAACAAAGTGAAATGAGAATTTATAAATAGTATATAATATTTATATATTGTATATTTAATCAAGCACTTATATCTGAATACTTAAATAACTCTTAAAAAGTACTAATCAAAGATAAAAAAACCAATTAAGAATAAACATTTCTCCAAAGAATATACACTAATTGCTGATAAGAAGCACATGAAAAGATGTTCAACATTGTTGGTCATTAGGCAAGTTGAAATCAATTCATTTCTACCAGAATGGCTATAATAACAACAAAAACATGCAAATATTGTGAGAATGTGGAAAAATTAGAACATTTATACACTGCTGCTGGAGACATAAATTGATGTTACTATTTTGGAAAACATTTTGGCAGTTCTACAAAATGTTAAATTGACTATATGACCCAGCACTTCTGCTCCTGGGTATATACCCAATAAATAGGAAAACATATATCCACACAAAAACTTGTATCTGAATATTTATAGCAGCATTACTCACAATATCCAAGAAGAAGAAACAACTCAAATGCACATGAATTGATGAATGGATAAATAAAATACTGTATATACATAATGGAATATTATTGAGCAATAAAAAGGAATGGAGCTCTGATATATGATGTTACATAGATGAAACTTAAAGACATTACACTAAATGAAAGATACCAGACACAAAAGGCCTTGTCATACTATACTATGTAAATATAGACAAATCTTTAAAAACAGAAATTAGATAGTCATAAATTAGGACTGACTGGGCTGGGAGGAATGGGGAGAATTTAGGTGATACAAATTCTCTTAAATTGTGGTGATTGTTTCATAGCTCTCTGATTTTACTTACAAAAACTTTAAATGGGTAAATTGTATGATATGTGAATTTTTTAAATTAAAAAAAACACAATAATTTGTTTTATTGCTTCTGTAGGTCAAAAGCCCAGTCATGGCATGCTTTATTCTTTTCACCAGTCTCAATAAGCTGAAATCAAGGTTTTGGGTGAGGTGGTCATTCTAGTTTGAGTTTGGTTCTAGTCTGAGGTCTTTTCTGAACTTGCTTGTTGGCAAATTCATTTCCTTTCAGTTTTAACTTTGAGATCCCTGTTTTCCATCCATCTGTTGATCAGGGACTGTTCTCAGCTCATGGTGGCTGAGAACAGTTTTTTTGCCACAGGCACATGAAAGCAGCTCACAACGCAGATTTTTGTTTTTCTCAAGGCTTATAAAAAGACATTTGTATAATTGCAACTAGCTGGAGAAAACCCTCTGCTATTGAAGAGCTCATGTGCATTCGCCTGGTGCACATAATCTCCCTTTTAAGGTCACCTGATTTGGAATCTTAATTACACATGCAGTGGTAATTAATCTCAGCATTAATTGTAATTAATCGTTCACATCAATACCTAATTAGTGTGTAATTAATAACTAGGTGAAAGTATATATATATACTAAGGGCCTACTTATCTTGGATTTTATTAGAATTATGCCTATCATAATGGGTTTCTTCTTACATTGAAGGCTTGTTTATTGATTGCTTATTATTACTAGTTACTTAGAATTATATTTTCATATATTTTTCTAAGATAATTTTCAAAAAAATCTCAATTCAATTTCCTGTGTATATACCAGTTGTTTTAAATCAAAGTATGTAAAGATTTTGAAAAAACTCTAGTCTCCCACAGTATTTCTATTGTTTGTAGAGTTTTAAAATAGCTATAGATCAATAGGATAATCTGTTAAGTAATAAAGAGCTCGTAGCCTTTCTCAATAAAGATTTTATCTCTTGTAAATCTTGATATTTACTTCTCAGAAAGCCATTCTGTGACTCATGGGAGTGATCATATAGTTGGGAAAAAAAATAACATTTTTATCATTGTGAGGGGTACTCCATATAATGTTGGATTGGAATGTAATGATAAATCTAATATTTATAAATGTTGTTTAAATTACCATAAAAATACATATTATTTATCTTACTAAATATTGTTCTCCATTTAAGAAGGAATCGGTTGGTTCATCTCTGAAAAAGTCTATCATTTGGCACATTCTATTTTCCAAAAATTTCTGGAACTAATACCAGCACATCCACTTACGTATTTAGGGTCAAAAATAACGTGGGAAAAGTCTGTTGCCACCATAGCACCTGGAACTCGCAGGTTACTGTACAGAAATCATTATTTCTGTGAATACAGAGAGATGATGACATAATCAAAAAAGAAGCTTCCAATGACCTATATACAAAAAGGCAAAGAGGAAAGTTGAGTGTTTTACCTTCACTATAAAATAGTGTGAGAAAAACTGTATATTATTTCCTGGATTGAATTAGAGATCTGAATAGAATGTTGGTCCCAAATGCTAATATGTTTACTTTCCCTCCTTACCGGGAACTAAAAATGACATAATGATAGAAAAAAAATACGATCAAAGATAGATATTCCAGTTTTATGATGGCAGCATGGTATATAATATTTTCAGGAAAGATGAAGAAACAAGGAGACAAAAGATAATATACAGATAAATGTCAAAAATACAGATCATATATTTACATATATATTTTTAATTTTTATTAAGGTATTATTGATATATACTCTTTTGAAGGTTTCACATGAAAAAACAATGTGGTGACTACTTTTACTCATATTATCAAGTCCCCACCAATACCCCAATGCAGTCACTGTCCATCAGAGTAGTAAGATGCCACAGATTCACTGTTTGCCTTCTCTGTGCTAAACTGTTTTGCCCGTGAGCCCCCACACCATGTGTACTAAACATAATACCCCTCAATCCCCTTCTCCCTCCCTCCCCACCCGCCTTCCCACACCTCTCCCCTTTGGTAACCACTAGTCCCTTCTTGGAGTCTGTGAGTCTGCTGATATTTTGTTCCTTCAATTTTGCTGCCTTGTTATACTCCACAAATGAGGGAAATCATTTGGCACTTGTCTTTCTCCGCCTGGCTTATTTCACTGAGCATAATATCCTCCAGCTACATCCATGCTGTTGCAAATGGTAGGGTTTGTTTCTTTCTTATGGGTGAATAGTATTCCATTGTGTATATGTAACACTTCTTCTTTATCCATTCATTGACTGATGGACACTTAGGTTGCTTCCATATCTTGGCTATTGTAAATAGTGCTGCGATAAACATAGGGGTGCATATGTCTTTTTGAATCTGAGAAGTTGTATTCTTTGGGTAAATTCCAAGGAGTGGGATTCCCAGGTCAAATGGTATTTCTATTTTTAGTTTTTTGAGGAGCCTCCATATTGCTTTCCACAATGGTTGAACTAGCTTACATTCCACCAGCAGTGTAGGAGGGTTCCCCTTTCTCCGCATCCTTGCCAGTATTTGTTGTCCTTAGTTTTTTGGATGCTGGCCACCCTTAATGGTGTGAGGTGATATCTCATTGTGGTTTTAATTTGCATTTCCGTGATGATTAGTGATATTGAGCATGTTTTCATGTGTCTGTTGGCCATCTGAATTTCTTATTTGGAGAACTGTCACTTCATATCCTCTGTCCTTTTTTAATTGGGTTATTTGCTTTTTGGGTGTTGAGGTATATGAGTTCTTTATATATTTTGGATGTTAACCCTTTGTCAGATATGTCATTTACAAATATATTCTCCCATACTGTAGGATGCCTTTTTGTTCTGTTGATGGTGTCCTTTGCCATACAGAAGCTTTTTAGTTTGATGTAGTCCCATGTGTTCATTTTTACTTTTGTTTTCCTTGCTCATGGAGATGCATTCAGGAAGAAGTTGCTCATGCTTATGCTCAGGAGATTTCTGCCTATGTTGTCTTCTAAGAGTTTTATGGTTTCATGACCTACGTTCAGGTCTTTGATCCATTTTGAGTTTACTTTAGAGTATGGTGTTAAACAATAACCCAGTTTTATTCTCTTGTATGTAAATGTCAAGTTTTGCCAACACCAGTTGTGGAAGAGGCAGTCATTTCCCCATTGTATGTCCATGGCTCCTTTATCATATATTAATTGACCATATATGGTTGGGTTTATATCAGGGCTCTCTACTCTCTTCCATTGGTCTAAGGGTCTGTTCTTGTGCCAGTACCAAATTGTCTTGATTACTGTGGCTTTGTAGTAGAGCTTGAAGTTGAGGAGCGTAATCCCCCAGCTTTATTCTTCCAACTCAGGATTGCTTTGGCTATTCCGGGTCTTTTGTGGTTCCATATGCATTTTAGAACAATTTGCTCTAGTTCATTGAAGACAACTTGGTATTTTGATAGGAATTGCATTAAATCTGTAGGTTGCTTTAGGCAGGATGACAATTTGTCAATACAAATTCTTCCTATCCACGAGCACGGGATGTGTTTCCATTTATTGGTACCTTCTTTAATTTCTCTCATGAGTGTCTTGTAGTTTACAGAGTATAGGTCTTTTACTTCCTGGTTAGGTTTATTCCTAGGTATTTTATCCTTTTTGATGCAATTGTGAATGGAATTGTATTCCTGATTTCTTTTTCTGCTAGTTCACTGTTGGTATATAGAAATACCACAGATATATGCATATTAATTTAGTATCCTGCAACTTTGCTGAATTCACATATTAGATCTAGTAGTTTTGGAGTGGATTATTTAGTTTTTTTTTAATGTACAATATCATGTCATCTGCAAACAGGGACAGTTTAACTTCTCCTTCCCAATCTGGATGCCTTTTATTTCTTTGTGTTGTCTGATTGCCATGGCTAGGACCACCAGTACTATGTTGAATAGAATTGGGAAGAGTGGGCATCCTTGTCCTGTTCCTGATCTTACAGGAAATGCTTTCAACTCCTCCCCATTAAGTATAAGGTTGGCTGTGGGTTTGTCATATATGGCCTTTATTATGTTGAGGTACTTGCCGTCTATACCCATTTTGTTGAGAGTCTATCATGACTGAATGTTGAATTTTGTCGAATGCTTTTTCATCATCTATGGAGATGATCATGTGGTTCTGTCCTTCTTTCTGTTGATGTGGTGGATGATGTCGATGGACTTTCGAATGTTGTACCATCCTTGCATCCCTGGAATAAATCCTACTTGATCATGATGGATGAGCTTTTTGATGTATTTCTAAATTCGATTTGCTACTACTTTGTTGAGTATTTTTGCATCTATGTTCATCAGGGATATTGGTCTGTAATTTTCTTTTTTGCGGTGCCTTTGCCTGGTTTTGGTATTAGAGTGATTCTGGCCTCATAGAATCAGTTTGGAAGTATTCCCTCTTCTTCTACTGTTTGGAAAATGTTAAAGAGGATGGATATTAGGTCCTCACTAAATGTTTGATAAAATTCAGCGGTAAAGCCATCTTGTCCAGGGGTTTTATTATTAGGTAGTTTTTTGATTACCAATTCAATTTTGTTGCTGCTAATTGGTCTGTTCAGATTTTCTGTTTCTTTCTGGGTCAGCCTTGGAAGGTTGTATTTTTCTAGAAAGCTGTCCATTTCTTCTAGGTTATCCAGTTTGTTAGCATATAATTTTTCATAGTATTCTCTAATAACTCTGTATTTCTGTGGTGTCTGTAGTGATTTTTCTTTCTTATTTCTGATTCTGTTTATGTGTTTAGACTCTCTTTTTTTCTTGATAAGTCTTTCTATGGGTTTATGTATTTTATTTACTTTTTGGAAGAACCAGTTCCTGCTTTCATTGATTCTATTGTTTAATTCTTCTCAATTTTATTTATTTCTTCTCTAATCTTTATTATATCTCTCCTTCTACTGACCTTGGGCCTCATTTGTTCTTCTGTTTCTAGTTTCATTAATTGTGAGTTTAGACTGTTCATATGGTATGGTTCTTCTTTCCTGAGGTGGGCCTGCATTGCAATATACTCTCCTCTTAGCACGGCCTTTGCTGCAGTACAGACTTTGCAGTGTTGATTATTGTCATTTGTCTCCATATATTGCTTGATCTCTGTTTTTATTTTTTCATAGGTCCATTGGTTATTTAGGAGTATGTTGTGAAGGCTCCATGTGCTTGTGGGATTTTCATTTTCTTTGCTTAATTTATTTCTAGTTTCATACCTTTGTGGTCTGAGAAACTGGTTGGTACAACTTCAATCTTTTTGAAAATACTGAGGCTCTTTAGTGGCCAGTGATATGATCTATTCTTGAAAATTTTCCATGTGTACTTGAGAAGAATGTGTATTTTCCGGCTTTTGAGTGTAGCGTTTTGTAGATGTCTGTTAGGTCCACCTGTTCTAATGTGTTGTTCAGTGACTCTATGTCCTTACTTATTTTCTGTCTGGTTGATCTGTCCTTTGGAGTGAGTGGAGTGTTGAAGTCTCCTAGAATGAATGCATTGCATTCTATTTCCCCTTTTAATTCTGTTGATATTTGTTTCACATATGTAGGTGCTCCTGTGTATGGATATTTATAGGTGCCCAGATATTTATAATGGTTATATCTTCTTGTTGGATTGACCCCTTTATCATTATGTAATGTCCTTCTTTGTTTCTTCTGACTTTCTTTGTTTTGAAGTCCATTTTGTCTGATACAAGTACTGCAACTCCAGCTTTTTTTTTCCCTATTAGTTGCATTATTGTTGTCCATCCCTTCACTTTTAGTCTGTGTGTATCTTTGGATTTAAAGTGAGACTCTTCCTCAAAAAACTCAAAATAGAAATACCATTTGACCCAGGAATCCCACTCCTAGGAATTTCCCCAAGAATGCAGCAGCCCAGTTTGAGAAAGACAGATGCACCCCTATGTTTATTGCAGCACTATTTACAATAGCCAAGAAATGGAAGCAACCTAAGTGCCCATCAGTAGATGAATGGATTAAGAAGATGTGGTACATATACACAATGGAATATTACGCAGCAATAAGAAAGAAACAAATCCTACCATTTGCAACAACATGGATGGAGCTAGAGGGTATTATGCTCAGTGAAATAAGCCAGGCCGAAAAAGACAAGTACCAAATGATCTCACTCATATGTGGAGTATAAGAACAAAGAAAAAATAAAAAATAAATAAATAAATGAAGGAACAAAACAGCAGCAGACTCACAGAACCCACGAATGGACTAATAGTTACCAAAGGGAAAGGGACTGGGGAGATGGATGGGAAGGGAGGGATAAGAGGGTAAAAGGGGCATTACGATTGGCAGACATAGGGTGGGGGGGACCTGGTGATGGGGGGAGTTCAATCATCACGGTATTGCCCATGTAATTGTAGGTTAATGATACTAAAATAAAATAAATTATTAATTAAAAAAAAAATGTAAAAAAAAAAAAAAAAAAGAACACATAGTGTGACTTTGGTCAACATGTTGATCGCATTGAGAGTTAGTAATCATGGATTAAAACAGAGTTTAGTTGGCAAGGATCTGTTTTTCTTAAGCCACACTGGTCTATATGGATATGCATGGAGGCAGAAGTGAAATGGATTCTGTTAGAATTTTAGGTATCGATAATTTGTGCTATTGCCTTAAAATGTAAGAGTGATGACAAAGTAAATTGCATTCACTGAGTGACCTTTTCCAAGCATTTTACCTATGTAAATAAATTCTTTAATCCTCAGTGCAACCTTGTAAGTTTGATACCATTGTTTCTCCCCATTTTACATGAAGAAAACAAGAAACAGAGACATTAAGAAATGTGCCCAAATCACATAGCTAATAAAGGCAGAGCTAGAATATGAACCCATGTATGTTGGCTCCAGCATTGATAACTTTTAAACTGTAAGTTATACTGACAATGTTCATAGTATTTTACTATTTTCTCTTTTGTCAGTTATGCCTTCAACATCAACTTCTAGAGATAATAATACTGCTATTTTAGACTTGTCAAAAATTCATATTATTAATTCATATACATATGCGCAAATAAAAAGATCGACTACTTTTAGTACAGATCTTTTGTTAAACTTAATTATTTTTTTTTAATATTTTTGCCAAAGGAGGTTGAGAAAGAATAAGATTTTGATAAAAATTATTAATATTTTATAAAGAATCACTCACTTATGAAACCACAGTAGGTAAGGAAAATTGTGTAGCTCCATGATCTATGATACATCACTGTATATTGACTTTTGTATGTGCAATTTGCTCAGCTGGTTGCTAGGCTGTTCCATCTCAATTTATCTTTATCTTCCTAATAGTGGAAAGTCTCAGAGTTCAGTACTTGGACCTCTTCTATTTTTATCTTAATTTAATCCCTAAGTGGGTCGATAGATCAACTCTGCTTATAATCATAAATACTCAGAAACAGCCTGGCAGAGATTCACCATCATTAGGAGCCACCACTTCAGAATGAGGTTCTAAGATATGCTTGAACTTGGGATGATAACTTGGAAGATAATTTCCAGCCTTTGAATATTTCTAACCAAAGGTGACACACATCTTTTATATTCACATTTTGTTGGCTAACGGAAGTCATGTGGACATACCCAACTTGAAGTGAGCAGGGGTGTTTTTTATACCATATATTTTTGGAGAGGAGGAGAACTGGAAATATTGGTGAATGTTAGTAATGCTTGTTGTACCCAGCTAAATAGCAATAATTTATGAATTTATATCTTCAGCCTTGATTTCTTTAACTCTTATATCCAACTACCTACACAAAATCTCCACTTTTGTGTGTAATTGGTAACTGAGCCTTAACATACCCAAAACCAAATGGCTGACCTATGCTGTATAACAACTGCTCACCCAATAATTTTCTAAGTCTTTATTCTTCTATTCTTCTTATTGCTCAGACCAAAAGGATCTAGGAGTCCTTTCTTTCTCATGTTTTATTATACTCCATATCCAATCCATCATAAAATACTGTTGATTCTATCTTCAAGATATGTTAAGAACTTTATTAGTTATTGAAACTATCACTTCTACTCACTTTAATCCACACTACCTTCATCTCAATTGCAGCCAAAGTAATCTTTGGAAAATACAGCAGTGCTTCCACATTATACATAAAGATTAACATCAACAGTAATAAATTGTGTTGATAGCATTCATCCCTTGCTAGGAAGAATGAGAACACTATTTAACCTCTGTGGTACTATCCATCCAAAATCCATAATTCTAATATAATCATGAAAAAAATATCAGACAAACCCAAACTGAAGGAAATTTTATAAAATGTCTACTCAGTGTTTTTCAAAGGTATCAAGGTTATTAAAAATGTCTCATTAATATCCACAATGACTTAGTCGTAGTATTTTTCTCCATTTAAAGATAATCTGAAATTATCATTTAAAAAGAAACTGCCATATATGATTTAGAGAAGCATTATGTACACTACACTAAATCATTTGTTTATAAATAGTTTATGTTTCTATATGGATGTATTAAGTATAACATTCAAGTACTTTATATGAGATTATCTAAAAAAGAGAAAATAATTATATGATACTAATATTAAGAGATAGAGTAAGTTGAGTTTCACTTTAACCTTTTTCAAGCACTTCTCTATCCTTCCTCTATATTTTCAAGAATGATGCCAATACTTATACAGAAATTCCTTCTTGCTTTTTCTTTTTGACAAGCAAACAGAGAATATTTTATTCAAAAGATCTCATTATTTTCTCTATATATTGTACAGTAGTTGTCTAGATTGTAGAATATTTGCAATATTGTAAAATGATCCTGGCAGTTGAAGGTCAAAAATATTACTAATATTTATGATATTTTTGCTTAGTGAATATTAGAGCCATAAAATAATTTCATTTTATGGAGTGTGGAGAATGTCTGAGAACAAGAGGGATACCTGCCCTTAACAAAGTCCTATCCATTATTTAGTGAACTACATTTAACAAAGTGCCAACATTATATTACCAATAAGCAAGCATGATTAACTTCCAGTGATTACATATTTTATGGATGGCAGAGTATTTTTGTCCTCTGTGCAAAGACAAGATTTCAAAATGGTGACCCTCCAGGTCAGAGATGAATGAACTTAGATGAGCTATATTCTATATTTTTGGTTAAAAATGACTTACATTCTATGACATTATATATTAGAAAATTAAAACCTGAAATAGTTGGTCTTATGCCATCATAATCAGTTGTTTTAAGATTATTTCTCTCAGACAAAGAATCAGAAAAAGTCACTTGTTACTGATATCTGGCAATTTGTTTGGAATTACAGGGTAGTAATTAGAAGGGAGAATAACTCACCTTCTGCTGAAGGTTCATTCTTCTGAGAAGACTTAAGAGAGTTCATTCACTCATTCCACAGTGTAAGAGCGTGGAGATAAGAAGGTAAAAAACATAATCTCTACCTTTAATTAGATTATGTTAATCTGTGGCCACAGATAACATGAACAGTAATATAATACAATTTGATCACTTTAATATTTAAAGCCTTGGGAGTTGAATACAACCATCAAATAAACTATTAGTGTTATAAAAAGAGAGTCAAGAGAATATATGTACAAAAACTCAGGAGAAGGGGGAAAAATAAGGAAAAAGAAAAGTTTCAAAGTAGGGCCAACTGCTGATTTCACCAAGAATTTATCCATATGGAGGTCATTGTTGACCTTGACAAGGACTGTTTGGTGAAATAAAAAAGTTACTAACTGTGGTGGATTCAAGAGAAATGCATGGAGAGGAACTGGCAAAGGAGAACAGAACACAGGAAATTTAGTGTAAAAGGAGCAGATGCATTAGGATTTAGCTAGATGAGAATACACAGTTAAGAGAGAACTTTTCTTTTACTTTGAAATGGGAATGATTAGACTATCTTTGTATGCTGGTAAGAATGAATCAACAGAAAATAAAATAACTGACAATTTTAGTTTTATGAACAATGGCTGGAATTATACACTTGGGCAGATAATGGTGCATGAGATCTGAAAGTGCCTGATCAGGGAGGTTTGCTTTACCTAGCAGGAAAGAAGGAGTTCATCCTTAGAAGTGCAGATGCAGGTGGGTGGCAGGACATATTAGGAGGGACATATGGAAATTGTCTTACTATTTCTCAGTGAAATAGGAGTAGACTAAGTCACAAAATACTTATCTATCAGAGTAGGGGGTAGTTGAGAATAAAACAGTAAAATGTACTTGGATTGCTGGACATCCAAAGGATCCATCTGAAGTCAGCAGCCAAGAATACGAATTGACAAGAAATTTATTCCCTTTCATTTAGCACTATGAAGCCAGGTGGGTCAAGGGTAAAGTCCTAAACTGAATTTATCCAGAGTTAGATTTTGCTTGGAATATATAAAAGGATTGAGTATAATACTAATGAAGTCTAAGTGGGTAAATGAAGACAGAGGAGAATAAAGTTCACTGCAATGATGGTAGGACAAATACCTTGTAGAAAAGGTAGGGGAACAGGGAGTCAAAGGATTTCAGTAGTCAGGGAAATGTACCTGGGAGTATTTAAAATGAGTGTTCCTTGATAGAAGGAGAAACAAGTTTTGTGTTATAATAGGAGGAATAAAGTAGTTGCTTTTTATTTATAAATGTAGATAAAATATAAATATATATTTTTAATAAATGACATTTTAAATTATGCTAAATAGTCATAATATAAATATTTAGGTATGAACACTAAGTTCTATGTTAAAGGCACTAATTCAGGTCTCATGGGGATTATTTTAGTTAGGAAGAGAAGTCCTAAGAGATGCACACCACTGAGGTAAGAGGCCATTTATCTGGATCCTCTATTCTCTTATCCTCTTGAGGCAGAAAAGAGGAGGTTTTAAAACATAGGAAGAAAAGAGGGTCAGGAGCAAAGAAATAAGACTGTGTGAACACAGATCCCAATACCAAATCTAAACTCATTCTTCTAAAATTCTATACTTTTCTCTCTACAGTAGTGTACCAAAGTAATATTAAATAATACATCTAACCAATATTTTTTTGGAATCCAAGCTTTGCTTTTCTCACATATCATTATCTTCTATATATAACAAATTTATTGTGTCAAAACCCAAAGCCTCTCTGTCCTCATTTTTATTCTCTCTCTTCCTCAATAAAAAGACTGTGGCATAGAATAGCAAAGACAGGATTAATTTTTCACCACAAACTTTTTTATTAAAGGCAGCTATCAGTGTCAATCTAACTTTCCATATCTTTGCTTCAGTGATTCTTAATAAGGAAATTACTGCATAAAAGAGGAGGAAAGTGAGTCTTACATGACACATTTCATATTAAACACTTCCTTTTGAAACTATGCAATAAATATTTTTAAAGTGGTAAACGTAAACAAGGAGCATGGCTTTTATGTACATGTTAGCTTTTGCTAGTTTGTGCTGTTTAGATTATAAATAAAAAAGCAGGGAAAATGTCAACTTAATATAAACCGCTGTCTTTGTCTTTTCAGGAGCCATAACAAAATACCATAGATGTGTGGTTTAAACAACAGAAATTTGTTTCCCACAGTTCTGGAGGCTATGCCAGCAAGGTAGGTTTTATTCTGAGGCCTCATCGTTTGGTTTGTAGGCAGCCTCCATCTTGCTGTCTGCTCACATAACCTCTTCCTTGTGGAGTGCAAAGGAGAGCTAAGATCTCTTTGATGTCTCTTTTTATAAGGGACTAATCTCATCAGACCAGTGCCTGGTCCTCATGACCTCATCTAACCCTAATTACCTCCCAAAAAAGCACTAACCCCAAATGTTACTACTTTGGAGGTCAAAGCCTTCAATATAGGAATTTTGAGAGGACACAGATATTTAGTTCATAGCACCTGCTTTAAAAGACCTTCAAGACTTTCAAGAAACAGGTAATATTTGTTAAAACATCTATGACTATTGAGTGATTATGCTACCCTTTCCTTAAAAGGACAAAGTTGTTCCTGACAACTTCAGAATGTCCATGTTCAGTCTCAAGTGTCTCTCTTGTGCAATACTGTGGGATTCAGTTTTTAAAACTATGGCTCAGAACAGCAGGATAGCAATTAGCTGATTGCTAAACTGATTTTTAACATGCATATAATTTTACTTTCTTTGAGAATGAAAAGAGCAATTTTAAGATAAGCAGAGTAAATGACTATATTTATACATAAGTACATGGCCTGTGTCTTTAATAATTGTTTGCAATGATAGTTTAAATTGAACAAAATGACACACCAGTATTTTCTTCTGGATTTGTAATTCCACTCTGTATTGCAGATGGGAGAGTTTTAGTGCAGGAATTTTGTAATTACTTAATAAGTAGCTGATGGCAATTAAGAAAATGTACTAAGATAGACATTCTTAAGGCATGTCCCCCAGGAAGTTACTGTGAGTGGCCTGAAAGGGGAAATCCATGGTCAGATGAATTTAGGAAAATTGGTTTAAACAAAGTCAAATAATTCCTGCACTGTGAGATGCTTTAGACACTGGTTATTTCATGATACCTTGTCAATCTACAAAAGGTAGAAATATGAGTGTGTACCTCTCCAAAACTTTTGAACACAGAAATACTTTCTTCTATAAAACAAAACTCAGGACCACAGAACAGTATTTGGAAAGAAAGGGTGTGATTTTTTTTCCCTCTTCATTATAATAGACAGAGAGAGTAAGGGAAGGTGGTTAATGTGAATGCCTAAAAAGGGTTCCATAGATAAATTTAGAAGACACTGGTTTTTGAACAAGGGTTTAATAGGTGATTTGGAATCAGAGCATTTGTTTTAGAAAACAGAACTACTGTATATTAGTAACCCTTTGAGATCTGGAGTGTCACTTAACTTCCTTTGCTCTTGGAATACTTATCTATAAGATAGAACATTTGATTAATAACCTGCAGGGCAGTTTGAACACGTTGATAAAACAGTAACTGGATTTGGGCCCACTGGTTCTGTGCTTGCTTCTTAAGCTTGTTACATTTTGGGAAATGTAAAAGCTGATGGTTGTGAACTGAGAGTTAAAGAGAAGAGTCCTTGAAACACTGAGGAGTGTTATTGATTAAACTGTGTCCCCATCCATTTCATATAATGAAGTCCTAACGCCTTGGCCCAGTACTTCACGACATGAACTTACTAGGAAACACAAGAGCTACAGATGTAAGATGAGGTCATACTGGAGTAAGGTGGGCCCTGAACATAGTAAGACTGGTATCCTCATGAAAAAGGGAAATTTGGACACAGACACACACACATATATAGAAGGAGAATGCCATGTAACAATGAAGGCAGAGATGGGGTGATGCTTCTCCAAAGGAATGTCAAAAATTGTCTGCAAATCAGCAGAAGCTAAGAGAGAAGCATGGGACAGATTGTTCCTCAGAGCTTCAGAAGGAATCAACCATGCAAACACCTTGCTGTAGGAATTCTAACCTCCAGAACCGTGAGATAATACATTTCTGTTGGTTAGGCCACCAAGTCTGTGGCACTTTGTTATGGTATTCCTAGCATACTAATACAGGGAGCAAAAAAATAGTGAACAGTCTACCAGCACATATGTATTAATGTGAACTATGCACAAAAGACATTGCAATTTCCACCCACACAGGAAATACAAAATCATGTTATTAGATAATTATTTTACAAGTTGAATTAATTTTTTAAATGACAGTATTTCAAAATATCTATTTATATGAAAGAGGTTAAAATAGAGCAGAAACACAATCGCAGAAGCAATGAGTCACTTGACTTTCCCTCTCAACACCTGCCTCCCAATCACTCCTATGAGAGCATTTGAGGCACAGGCTCACTTCAGGACCTGGGACAGCAGTGTGGAAATAACTGGGTTTCTCACCAGGAGTCCAAACATGCCCTCCTTCGTCTTCAATACTTTCAAAACTCACCACCACCAGCACCTTACTTTGAGTTCCTTTGATCATTCTCATTATTCCAACATTTTAGAAACATCCTTATAACTCTATATATCACTTTAACAACAGCAATGATAATAAAAATAATTATACTATTTATAACAGCATTAATTGAACACTTCCCACATAAATAGAATCAGTCACTACTCTAAATGCTATTAATATTTATTAATTCTATTTATTCTAAATAAACAGGATGAGATAGATTCCAGTAAGTGGTGGATCAGGAGCCAGGATTTGAATTCAAATGACTTGACTCAGGCACTGTAAACTGAAACCTATGGTTTATAATATGTAAACCAATATAATTATTCAAAACTGTAAATGTGCATATGTTTTCAATTACATATGATCTTTTTTTGGTATATACTATAGTTGTGTTGGTCCTTGTCCATCAGTTTACAATTCCCTTCCAATTTTTATGTATCTACAGCAATGGGTACTGGGAAATATATTGTGCCAAATAATAATTCATAAATACTGTCAACAGAATTTTGTGTTCTAATCATTGAACAAAGAATTGTGATGGTTTTCCCTGTTTTTATTATAAATATCTTCTATGAACTTATAATGTATATTGAAGAATAAAGCTTTCCTATGAATGTCGTAATAGTAAAATTAAATGGATTATTTAATTAATTATTCCTCTATATAAAGCATCAATAGTATGTAAACAATGTAATACTTGGAACTCAAAAGTTCAGAAACAAATTGTCTTGGTAATTGCACATAACCAGACTATATAATATAACTCTCATAATGATATTTTAATTCTCTAATATCTTGGTGAATTTGTCAATAAAAGTAGCAACAGAAATTTAGGTTCGTATTATCAGTCTACTTTATTTTTTTGAGCTATGTGATCTTGGAAAGTTACAATGTCTTTACCCTTAGTAAAAAGAGGTTCTAGGTGGTTGGGAAAATTTTTTAACTCTAAAATCTAAGATTATACATTATGGCACATGTAGCCATCTAATCTTACCTGTTATTTGTCACCAAAACCTTAATTTCCTATTAGTTAGTTAGTTATCTGAATGCAAAAGAATGTAAACTTTTATTTAAATTCATCTTAATTCTCCTATCTGTAAATGTAAATATAAATAGATAAATGTAAATATACATAGATAAGAGGAATAAAATTAAGTTTACATAAAGTTTATTTAACTGTTAAGATGTAAATAACAAATCTCAACACACTAATATGCAATATTGTTTTGGTTGATAGCCAAAACCAAGAACACTATTTTGCCTAAGTGCGAGTCAATTTCATAGGCAATGAGGTGGAATTTTCAGATCCTCAAAAGACTTAAACTGATTAATAAGATTATACAAACTAAATATAACTTCCCTTCCATCACATACATATTCCTCAAAAATATGTGGGCATATACATTTAAAATAATTATTTCATAGTGTCATGTTTAATTCTTTTTTATGTTTTTAGGCATTTTTAACATCTCCAATTTAAGCATTTGATTTTGACTAATTTCTTAACTACTAAAATATGTGCTCAAGTCATTTGTTGAAGAATAAAGTATAGTTAATGTAATTTTTGAAGACTTAAATATCTGATAATACTCTTTTATTTCCTTCACACATTGAACATTTTTGGTTTATTAAGAAGTGTGGGATTTATGCACATTGTTTTCTGAAAACTATAGATATCACTATATGATTTCTGGCACTACATTTCTGAGAGTTTTTTTAGTTGTGAAAATATTCAAATACATGTGTTATTGTGAATATACAGCATTAGGATAGACTATATTAATGAAATAAGACTTCAAAAATTTACACACAATATATAACTTAAGAAAAAGAAAATCAGTGCTACCAAAAACCATCAGAATACTCTTTCAGTATGACATTTTCCTTTTTTTATCCTTACCCCAGAAATATCAATAGCCTAAATTTTATTTTAGACATTGACTTGCTTTTATAGCTCTAAAATATATCATATTCTTTGTATTCATAGACTCAGTGTATGGGTATTTTATGCTTATTTTAGCATTTATAAAATTTATCTTATACGTATTAAATGTGTTATTTTTTTCTTCTAATTTCCTTTATTTCTTGTTTTTTATTTTATAGATGACACCTCAACCTACCATTTTAAATACCATTTTATATCAGTATCTAAAATTTACAAATAAACATACTTTTTAAAAATTCTGCTTGTAATTACTGAGATTCTAGAAGAAAGTTTACTTGTCTTTCAAAAATTCTGGAAAAAATCACGGGCATTATTTCTTCAAATATCACTTTTCATCATAATTATTATCTTTTCTGAACCTCTGTTTATATATGTTAGAGACATTCTCAAAACTCTTTTTCCATGTTTCTTAACTTCTCGTTTAAATTGCTAATCTGCCTAAATTTGGCTTCAATAGGTATACATTCTTTAGAATTTTCTTAAATTTCACTAATTCTTCATTTAGTTGAGCATTACCATTTAATACACCAAATCAACATCTTACTTTTCATTATTGTTTTTATTTCCAAAAGTTTTGTGTTTTAACTTATTTTTGTTGATAGTTTTAAAACTATCTGATTCCCTGAAACTTATAAAGCATACTTATTTTAAACTTTTTTCTAATAGTTCCAGTTGTGCTTTTTCTGATGATTACAAAATCTGAAACTTAGTAAATCAGATACTGTTTTATATTATTTCTGTTAAGAGTCTCTTCTGGTATTTTATTTCCTTGCAAGTCTGTGGCTTTTTAAAGAATCTATGATTTTTCTGGTGAGAATCACTGAAGACAGAGTGAAATTAAGTTAATAAGATTCCAAGATCTCCATAACTTTAATTTTCCATAATAATTTTTTTTTTGAATCACATAGAAACTGTGAGTTCATGTTGTAAACCATGAGACAGCCAGTTTGGGTTTACTTATCATTAGAGTTTTTTTACTTTCCTCTCATCTTCAAAGTCAAGAAAGGAACAATTCTTTTCTGTTTTTTATATGTTTATTGCTTGTTTATTTATTTCATATAAGGTTTATTTTGATCTGCTCTTCTTTTATTGTGGTAAAATATATATAACATGAAATTTGACATTTTAAGTTTAAATTTGATATTTTTTAAGTTTAAAATTCATTGATAATAATTAATTCACAATGTTGTATAACCATAAGAACTGTTACCCAAAAGTTTCTCATGACTCCGAACAAAAACTATGTGCCAATAAAATAATAACTCTCCATCCCCATCTCTCCCAGTCCCAGGTAAAATCAAATCTACTTCATGTATATATGGATTTTGCCTATTATAGACATTTCATAAAAGTGGAATCATACAGCATGTGTCCTTTTTTGTTTGGCATTAAGGCTTATTACATCGGAGCAGGTGCCAGAATTTTTTATTGGCTGCATAATATTCCATTGTGTGTGTGTGTGTGTGTGTGTGTGTGTGTGTGTGTGTGTGTAATTTTATACATTTTGTTTATCCATTCAACAGTTGATGGACATTTGCATTGTTTCGATCTTTTGGCTATTGTGAATAATGCCATTATGAAAATTCCTATGCCAGAATCTGTTTCAATTCCTGTTTTCCATTAACTGCATGTATATCTAGATGTTGAATTGCTGGGTCTTATAGTAATTTTATATTCAGTTTTTAGAGAAACTGTTAAGCTGTTTTCCACAGAGGGTGGGTAAATTTACATTCCCACCAGCAATGCAGAAAGGTTCCAATTTCTCCACAATCTCACCAACACTGGTTTTGTTCTTTTCTAATTTTTTTATTGAAGTATTGTTGATACACAGTATTATATTGGTTTCAAGTATACAAACACAGTGGTTCAACAGTTATTAAATCCTCACTCCAACTAGTGCAGTTCATATCTGTCAACATAGAAAGATGTTACAGAACTAATGACTATATTCTCCACGCTGTACTTCTATCCCCATGACGAACTTAAATTATGATTGAAATTTTTGTGCCCTTTATCCCTCCTCATCTCCACCCACTTACCTCAACCCCTCCCTCATGGTAATCACCAATCATTTCTCAGTGTCTCTGAGTCTACTGCTATTTTGATCATTTTGTTTTGTTTTGTTTTTAGATTCCATATATAAGTGAAATCTTTCTCCACCTGGATTATTTCACTTAGCATAATACCGTCAAGGTCTACCCATGTTGTGGCAAATAGCAGGATTTCTTTCTTTTTTATGGCTAAATAATATTCCATTTTTTACATATGTATGTCTTCTTTATCTGTCCATTGATTGACATTTTGGATAATTTCATATCTTAACTATTGAAAATAATGTGGCAATAATCATAGAAGTGCTTATATCTTTTCAATTTTGTTTTAAGTTCCTAGAAGTGCAGGTACTGGGCTGTATGGTATTTTTGTTTTAAGTTTTTTGAGGAACCTCCATACTGCATTCCACTATTGCTGCACCAATTTGCACTCCCATCAATAGTGTAGGAGGGCTCCCTTTTCTCCATAACTTTGCCAACATTTGTTATTTCTTGTCTTTTGGATAGCTTTTTTATTATACCCATCCTGGTGGGTGTAAAGCCATACTTCACTCTTTACTTTTTTCTTTGAATTTCCCTCATAACAAAGGATGTTGGCCACTTTTTATGTACTTATTGGCCATTTGCATATATATTTTTAGATAAATTTTTATTAAAGTCTTTTGCCCCTCTATAATTGGGTTATTTTATCTGTTTCTTGAGTTGTAGGATTCATTTATATATTCTGCATATGAAAGCATCAGATATATGATTTGCCAACATTTTCTTGATAATGTTTTTACTTGATAATGTCCTTTGATATACAAGCTTCTAATTTTGATGCAAGTCCTGTTTTTGTCAAATGCATTTTCTGCATAAATTGATATGATCCTTTTTTTTAATGTCATTGTCTTAACATAGTATATTAATTAATTTTCTTATGTTGAATCACCCTTGCATCCTGGGATAAATCCCAAATTGTCATAGTGAATCATTTTTTATATGCTGTTGAATTATATTTGCTAATATTCTGCTAATGATTTTGTATAGATCTTCATAAGGGATATTGGTTTATATATATTTTTTTTTGTGATGTCTTTAACTGGCTTTAGCATCAGGATAGTGCTGGCATCATAGAATGAATTATAAAATGCTCCCTCTTTTCCTCTTTTTCTATTTTTTTTTTCAAGACCTTGACAAATACTGGTGTGAACTCTTCTAATGTTTGGTAGAATTCACTAGTGAAGCTGATTGACCTAGAATTTTTCTTTGTTGGAAGGTTTTTTAATACAGATTCAATTTTCTTTGCTTATTAAAAGTCTGTGCTGTGGAGAATTTCTAATTCTTCTTCAGTCAGTGTAGATAATTTGCATCATTCCAGGAATTTTCTATTTCATTTAGGTTATCTAATTTGCTGCATACACTTTTTAACAGTAGTCTCTTAAAATCCTTTCATTGTGTGAATCCATTTATCCATTCTTCAGATTCACCAGAAGCACTTATATTTTTAAGAAATATTTATCAGGTTAAAATTCTGACTGTTGTCTGAATAGCAGCCTGCTTATTTCCCATTTGCCTTTCTTTTTCCTATTATTTTTTGATAGTGATGTTTTCAAGTGGTATTTGCATTAACTAATTGTTATTTGATTTCTCAAAAACTGTGGTTTTTCATTTTTATTGATAAGTGATGTGCCTATTTCTCCAAACTTACCAAGCAAATATCTTAATAGGAAATATATGCACAATCCAAACTGTGATGAAAAACTTATTATTCTACTAGATAAAATCCTCACCTGCTATTTGTGACTTTTCATTCCTTTAATTTTGTATTACTGTGTGGATACACATCAAACTATAATTTCCTTTTCACTCATGCCTCAACACACTTTATTCTTACTCTGCCTCTTTTTTACCACAGATTTCTGAATACTTCTTAAAAGTTATGAAAGCAATAAAAAGCTTGACTGAGAGGGATTACATAAAGGACTAAAATCTTATTTAAAATCTCTCACCATAAAAACCAGACAACATACAACGTTCATAATTGGGTGAAATGATTGCCACCTATTTTTGTCTTAAATTATTTCCTAGTAAAACACATTGAACATTGGCCCAAAAAAGCCTGTATTAACAATTTGTTACTTCCTTAAGTCCTTAAGGTTTCTTTCCACTTACTTGGTGTTGTGTTTGGTCACTGGTTACTAGAATATAACATTCAGGATTATTTAAAAATTGTCTTAAAAATGAAAAATACATTTGACTATAATTGTATACAAATCACACTTTATTTATAGACACTTAAAGACACTAAGAGAAGCAAAATACACTTAAATTATATCAGAGGGGGGAAAGTTAAATTTGGAAGTAGTGTCCAGCACGAAATACAGCAACCAAGACACTATGAGCAAGCAACAGTAGAAACAAAAATCTGCAGAAAGAGATAAATACTGACTTCAGATACTACAATTTTCTCATATTAGAAATTATCACACAACCATGTGAGATTCTGTTTCCAGCAATGGTAGACTAGCTGAATTCTTAACAGCCTGTGTCCTTAAGGCAGCTGGTAAAAGTAGGCAATTTTAAAAAATGAGAAGATCAATATGAGTTTCTATGTCAAGACTCCAGAAAAAAGGAAGGAAAGAAAGGTAATTCATATATTGGTCTCACTTCCCTCTTCAAAGTATTGCCACTTGAAAAGTAGTAATTATGGCGCTGAGAAGCTGAATTGATCTTGCACTCTACTCATTGGCAATAAAATCACAGATTGGAATTTAGTCTTTTAAGGTGGACGGGTTCTGGGAAACAGCACAGGCTTTCATTTGCAACCCCAAATGTCCACTCCCTAAGAGCACTTATGAAATTATGAATCCCAAATTAGCCAGCTCTCACAGTCCCTGTTTAATATTATCTCAATGCCTAACTGAAATAGGTCCCCCACCCCAACCTCATTAGCTGATTGAATCAAAATAAATTCCCTTTTGAGGATGACGCTATCATGCAGAGACTCAATCAATACCCCAAATTTTAATTTACAATACTCGGTAGTCAAACATGTAACCAAGTATGGACAGAGATAATATCTGAGTACACCAAAAGAAAAAAATTATGTGTGTATATTATAGAAAAAGAAAAAAAGTCATCTTATCTTAAAATGTTGAAGGACTCATATGACAAAATGGAGATTTAACTACTAACAGTTACTATATTAGAAAGTGAAATGGAAACAAAAATAAACAGTAATTCAGTTTTAAAAATATCTATCAAATGCTTATATAATGTATTTTAAGAAAAGTAAATTTCTTAAATGTTATATGTAATACAAAAGTGCAATACATAAATAGTGAGAATGCTGCCATTGTCTTATATTTTTACAAGTGCACAATGTATGTATACAAAGTATAATATATATCTATCTGTATATATCTAGAGAGGCAGAGAGAGAAAGAAGAGAGACTATTGGAATTATGTGGATCATGTTCTATGTTCTCAGGCTTAAAGCGGAGAGTAAATTTTTATATGCTTTAATTTTACTGTTTACTTTACCAGATGAAATATTTTGAATATATATTCTTGGACATATATCCAAGAAATCTGTGCTAGAAAATTTCATTTTGTGCCTGTCTTTCCTGCTTTATTTGAGGCAATATAATTTTTTCTTATTAGGAACTATCCGCTACTTTGTCCCCACTTCATCTTAAGAGCATTTTCATATACAAATGATCAATAAACACAAGGCTAGGGTCCTCACTGTCTATGAATTCCAGAAAAAAATGTAGTTCTTACAGCTATTCAAAATTCTCAGATTTCTCCACAAATTTTTCCATGCTTCATCTTTAAATACAGATGCTCTAATATAGACTAGAGTGTTGTCAGTGAGATTCTACTAAAGGTCCTTATATTTGTTTCCAAGGTGGGTTTAAGTTTCATATAGAGTGGACTGCAATTTCTATAATACTTTCCTCTAGTTAGTCTCATTGGGTCAGATATTTTTAATAATAATATTAAAGTTATAGTATGCCAGGACACCTCATTATACCAATATCTGAATGCCAAGATTGGACACATTATTCAATTATTTGTGATTCTATTCTTCTATTAATAAAGTAGAAAATACAGTCTTGTGACCTGATCAATAAATGAGAGAATTCCAGCAAAGAATAGTGATTAGTACACAGTGTATTTTAAATAAACATTAATTTTGATCAGGTGTTCCAAATATGCCATTGTTATTTCTAGCAATAAGATAGATATTTCTATACTGACATACTATTTTTGACACTTTAATTGTGATTCTTCAGAGGATGATTCTTAAAATATGGGTTAAAAGGGCTACCTGAACAGGAAATGAGATTAATGCAATTTAGAAATGCAATGCCCATATATGTTCTGATATTCAAATTATTTCCTGTTATGTGGCTATATCAGGTAGTATGTCTAATAATTTCAGCCTGTATTATAAAAACTAGGGTTCCGCTCACATGAAAATGTAAATAATTGTTAGTGGCTACCTATAATCCTTTGTGAAGGAGGGTTTGCAGACTGATACAGTTAAGATGATTATCATGATGCCTGAGTAATATCTGCAATGGGCAAAGGTGTGGATGTTTGGCACTTGGGAACTACTAGTCTTGCTTAGGAATTCAGCATCACACGTTCTCTTGCTTTCAAAAGAAAATACACAATTATATTTCTTTAAGTGACATAACTTTAGAAATAGTCACATTATATATATTGGAGAAGTTTAGAATTGAAATGAAGTCCTTCTTACAATGCAGAGCTAGGATCAAAATGTGATAATTTGATTAGCTTATATTAACTTTCTTCCTGAGTTCTTCAGAAGCATATTGGCAATGAATGAGTATTTAATTTACAGTATAATTTTCCTGTATATATTGGTGAATTGGAAGATAATTTGAGATGTCATTTTCATCTTTATTACTTTTAACAATTAAAAATGATTTGTTGTACAATATAAAGGGAAAGGCAGTAAAAATTGCTTCTGTAGGGATGTATGCTATGTATGGGATGAGAGAAAAATATAGAGAGAAATGTAAATACTTTGGCCCTTGGCAAAACTGTTACTTTTCATGTATAGAAAATTGCAGAATAGATGCACAAACTGTTGTTCTGAACTTGAGCTTGTCCATAATAAGTATCTGAGCACCTAAATAATATATAATCTGGAGGATTAAAGATGGCTGCATGACAGGTGAGATAGAGGCTTCCAATTAAAACTGCATGTAATATGAAAATATAATACAACTAATCCTGAAAGAGCAACAGGAAAGAGGACTGTGCCAAACTGCATACACCGGAGAAAAGAATAAACCTCACGGAACAGGGTAACGTACCAAATCTGTAGCCTGGTGGGACCCAAGCCCTTCCCCCACTCTAACTCTCCAAAGAAGGAAGAGAAACAGAGCAGGGAGGGAGTGGAGGCCTGGGACTGATGAATACCTAACTCCAGAGATCTGATCTGGGAGCATAAACTTACATTTCATAGTGTTTTCATGGTACGCTCATGATTAGGGGGTTTGAAAGCTAAAACAGGCAGAATACCTGGAGAGACTGAGATTCCAGCTGCTTGTGGAAAGCAGGGATCCATATCTGGTTGCTCTGGGACAAAAGAAAGGTGGGCAGTCTGAGAGACTTCTTAATAGCAAGAGGGCTGATAAAGAGGCAAGGATTGCACAGAGCTTACTGCTCAGGAGAAAGGACAGGTAGACAAAATTGTCTGGGTGCACTCTGCCAAGCATGTTGGGAACTTTCACGATCTTCAGGAGCTCCAGCTCCCTGGCTGGCTACAGTGTTCCAAGGATCCCCTCCATGATACGCAGCCTGAGGCTTTCTCCTGGCCATTCCCACCTGGCTTGCAAACCACCAAACCCTACCCTGGCATTAGGCCAGCCAGAGGGAAGCCCCGTCTACGGCAACTACAAAGGCAAAGCACAGAGGCTTATACCTGCGTGCTCGGCCCCCTGGTTCTGGCAGTGGAGACAGGCACAGAAACCAGGAAGCAGGAAACAACTCTTTCCTCCCTGCAGGCACCAATACCACTCCCTTGCGACCCCCGACATTGCTTCAGGGGTTGAGCAGCTCCAGAGAGTGGAGCTTCTGGGCACTAGAGGGTGCCATATACAAATATGAAACACCAAAGGAACCTTGCCCAAAGAAAAATTATAAATACAACCACTGAGAAAAATTCAAATGAAATCAACCACATGAATAAGCCTGAAAGGGATTTCAAAATAAAAATCATTAACACACTCATGGACTTACAGATAAATATTCAAGAACTCAGGGAGGAATTCTGGTCAGAGATCCAATCATTATGGAACACAGTATCAGAAACAAAACATACTATGAAAAGATTTAAAAGCAGATTAGATACGGTGGAGGAGATGATAAATGAAATAGAGAAGAGGAACACAAAGAAGCTGAGGCACAAAGAGAAAAAAGGATCTCTAATAATGAAAGAATATTGAGAGAATTGTGTGACCAATCTAAACGGAACAATATCCGCATTTAGGGGTACTAGAAGAAGAGGAGAAACAAAAAGGGATAGAAAGTGTCTTTGAGGAGGTAATTGTTGAAAAATTCCCCAATCTGACGGAGGAGATAGTCTCTCAGGCCATGGAGGTGCACAGATCTCCCAACACAAGGCACCCAAGGAAGACAAGACCAAGACATATAGTAATTAAAATGGCAAAGATCAAGGATAAGGACAGACTATTAAAAGCAGCCAGAGAGAGAAATAAGAACACATACAAAGGAAGGCCCATCAGGCTATCACCAGACTTCTCGGCAAAAACCTTACAGGCCAGAAGAGAGTGGCATGATGTATTTAATGCAATGAAGAAGAAGGGCCTGGAACCAAAAATACTTTATCTGGCAAGGTAATCATTTAAATTTGAAGGAGGGATTAAACAATTTCCAGATGAGCAAAAGCTGAGAGAATTTACCTCGCACATATCATCTCTACAGTGTATTTTGGGGGAACTGCTATAGATGGAAGTGTTCCTAAGGTTTAATAGCTGTCATCAGAGGTAATAAAACCACAGTAAAGAAAGTAGAACAGTTAATTTCTAAGCAAATGCAAAATTAAATCAACTATTCCCAAAGTCAATCAAGGGATAGACAAAGAGCACAGTATATGATACTTAATATATGAAGGATGGAGGTGTAAGAAAAAGGAGGAGAAAAAAAGAACCTTTAGACTGTGTTTGTAATAGCATATTAAGT
>JAQQAC010009165.1:24624815-24796132 GCA_029783875.1 Phataginus tricuspis
TTTTTGTGGCCTAGAATGTGGTCTATTCTGGAAAATGTTCCATGTGCACTTGAGAAGAATGTGTATCCTGCTGCTTTTGGGTGCAGAGTTCTGTAGATATCTGTTAGGTCCATCTGTTCTAGTGTGTTGTTCAGTGCCTCTGTGTCTTTACTTATCCTCTGCCTGGTTGATCTATCCTTTGGAGTGAGTGGCGTGTTAAAGTCTCCTAGAATTATTGCATTGCTGTCTATTTCCTCCTTCACTTCTGTTAGTATTTGTTTCACATATGCTGATGCTCCTGTGTTGGGTGCATATATGTTTATAATGGTTATATCTTCTTGTTGGACTGACCCCTTTATCATTATGTAATGTCCATTTTTATCTCTTGCTACTTTCTTCATTTTGAAGTCTATTTTATCTGATACAAGTACTGCAACACCTGCTTTTTTCTCTTTGTTGTTTGCTTGAAATATTTTTTTCCATCCCTTCACTTTTAGTCTGTGTATATCTTTGGGTTTAAGGTGAGTCTCTTGTAAGCAGCATATAGATGGGTCTTGCTTTTTTATCCACTCTGTTACTCTGTGTCTTTTGATTGGTGCATTCAGTCCATTTACATTTAGGGTGATTATTGATAGATATGTACTTATTGCCATTGCAGGCTTTAGATTCGTGGTTACCAAAGGTTCAAGGGTTGCTTCTTTACTATCTAAGAATCTAACTTAACTTTCTTGTTAAGTTATTGTGAGCGCCGTCTGATGTTTCTTTATCTCTCCCTTCCTATTCTTCCTCCTCTTTTCTTTATATATTAGGTGTTTTATTCTTTGCCTTTAGTTAGTATTTAGGTGGTCTGCTTTCTTTGCTATGCTTTTATTTTCTCTGGTAACCTCTTTTTAGTCTTAGGGATGTTCCCCTCTAGATCAGTCCGTTTAAGATATTCTGTAGTGGTGGTTTATGGGTGGCAAATTCTCTCAACTTTCTTTTATCTTGAAATTGTTTAATCCCTCCGTCATATTTAAATGATAATCGTGCTGGATACAATATTCTTGGTTCGAGGCCCTTCTGTTTCATTACGTTAAATATATCATGCCATTCTCTTCTGGCCTGTAAGGTTTCTGTTGAGAAGTCTGATGACAGTCTGATAGGTTTTCCTTTGTAGGTGATCTTTTTCCTCTCTCTAGCTGCCTTTAATACTCTGTCCTTGTCTTTGATCTTTGCCATCTTGATTATTATGTGTCTTGGTGTTGTCTTCTTTGGGTCCCTTGTGTTGGGAGATCTGTGGGCTTCCGTGGACTGTGAGACTATTTCCTTCCCCAGTGTGGGGAAGTTTTCGGCAATTATTTCTTCAAAGACACTTTCTATCCCTTTTTCTCTCTCTTCTTCCTCTGGTACTCCTATAATGCGAATATTGCTACGCTTCGATTGGTCACAGAGTTCTCTTAATATTCTTTCATTCTTAGAGATCCTTTTATCTCTCTCTGCCTCAGCTTCTTTGTATTCCTGGTCCCTGTCTTGTAATTCCTTGATCGTGTCTTGAACCTGATTCAATCTGCTGTTGAGCCCTTCGATGGCTTGTTTCATTTCTGCATTATCTTTCCTCACTTCCCTCACTTCCTCCCTCAGCTCTTGCACATTTTTCTGTAGATCTGTCAGCATGGCTATGACTTTTATTCTGAATTCTTTTTCTGGAAGACTGTGAATGTCCATTTCTCCAGATTCTTTCTCTGGCGTGGTGTTTGTCTGAAGCTTTGTCTGTATCATATTCTTCTGTCTTCTCATGACTGTAGAATTGGTTGTTGGTAGCAAGGAGAGATAAGAAAGGAGAGACAAGAAAAAAAAGAGATTTCTACTAATAATATAAAAGTATAAGGAGAGAGAGAGAAGGGAAAAGAAAAGAAAGAAAAAGAAAAGGCAGCAACACCTAAAAGAAAACAGCAAGAACAACAACAAAACAAAACAAAACAAGACAAAACAAAACAAAAAAAAACCAAAAAAAAACACCAAAAAGCCCACCGGGGTGGTTTCTGTGCGAATGCTGTAGGTGGCGCTATTGCTCCGCTATTCCAGAGCCGCGGCCACGTCGCTCCACACGGCCCTTTAAATCTGTGGCCGGGTGAGAATGGATGGGAGGCTGTTGAAAGAGAGGGAAAGAAAAAAAAAGAAAAGAAAGGGGAGAAAAAACAAAAAACAAAAAACAAAAACAAAAAAAAAAGCCACCGGGCGTGGGTTCTGCGCGAGTGCTGTAGGTGGCGCTGTTGCTCCACTATTCCAGTGCCACTATAGTTCTAGCTGGGTTGGAAACAATGGGAAGCTGTTGATCTCCGTGAGGGTCTCAATGGCGGGCACTCTTTCCCAGTCGCCAGCTACGGGGTCCAAAGCTCCCCAGGACTCCCAGCTTGCTGGGCTCAGTTCGCGGGGCTATCCGGCCCCTCTACTGAGCTCCTGTCTCTTTAAGACCACTGGGGTAGAGCGCGCGCTTTTCTTCCCCTTTTTCTCCTTTCTTTTTCCTTCCCGGAGCCTGCCGCGGGCAACTTGCACGTTCCCGGCTGGGACCCTGTGCCCTCTGTCCCTCCAATCTCCGCTACACCGCAGATCTCCACCACCGGAGCGCGGGGGGAGAGGGGCGCTCGGTCCGCTCGCGGCTCCGTACCTTACCCGCCTTGCCGGAACTCCCGCCGGAGTGCTGGGGTGGAGGGGCGCTCCGGGCCCAGACTTCCCCTGGCTCCCGGCTCTGAATCCTCTCCTCCCGCCGGAGCACTGGGGGAGAGGAGCGCTCGGTCTGCTCGCGGCTCCGTACCTTACCCGCCTTGCCGAGACTCCCGCCGGAGTGCTGGGGTGCAGGGGCGCTCTCGTCTCGCTGGATCGTGTTTCCGTCCCGCCTCGCCGGGTGCGGCGTGTCTGGCCGCTGGAGCTCTGGGGGGGGGAGCGCTCGGTCCCACCGGATCGCCGCCCGTCCGCCTCACCAGCTGCCAAGTTCTCACAGGTGTAGCTGTACGCTGAGCACTTTCCTGTGTATTCTGGTCTCTCTTTTAGGGATAGTTGTATTTGCTGTATTTTCGTGAATAAATATAATGTTGGGAGGAATTTTTCTGCTAGTCCGTTCAAGACGCCATATTCCCGGAAAAACACACTATGTGTTCTTAATCCATTCACTTTCCCATACTCTTTGATGAGTTCTTCACCAGTGAGTGAAAACTACCTCCCCCTCAGCTGATCATCACATCCTATTTATATAGTAAAATATAAACAATCAAATGAGACACCAAACATTGCCACCACAAGAGCCACAAAACTACTTTCATGTGAGAGCATATACTGTGCTTTTTCTTTTGTTGCTGTGAATAAACTGATGTTTACCTAGCTAAGGCCAACATTTCATTTTATTCAGCAAAACTCATCACCTGTCTCCTACTCAAGGATATGTTCCAATAATCATTCTTTCTCATTTTTACAAAATTTTATTTTACATCATGTTATTTCCATCTCATTTTTAATATCCCATTTTACATCTGAATCTTCTAGCTATATATATGTTTTTATGTGTATTCACACATATATAGGCATATAAATATATAAACATACAAATACAAATATATGCACATTTATATGTATACATGTATGTGAGTCAATTTGTCAATTTGGTGGGTTGTTGGAGGAAAAGCATGAGTTTCAAGAACTAATTAGAAGAATTAGAAATGACTGAAAAAACAACTCCTCTAAGGGACTGAGCTGCGATATGAGGAAAGGTTGCTTAGTATGTAGAAGGTAGTGTGATTAAAAAGACAATATTTTTTGGGACTATATGTGCATATATATGTGGTTTCAAAAGTTGGAATGAACATTATGCATTCACTGCCCTTAATAGTAGATATGTTATAAAATAATAAAACCATATTTTAATTTAAGTAACATTTTCCTGCTTAGCCATTTCTGTTTATATAATACCTCTAAATCCAACTATCTTAGTGAATAACGAAACCATATAATTATAATCTTGGATGTGTCTTTTGGTTTCCCCTATGAAAACACCATGAGTTATTAACAGTGATGTGAAGCAATTTGCCCCAAATCATATCATTGATTAGAAACAGAAATTGATGTTAACATTCTCCTTTCAAGTAAAGTGTAGCCAAAATGCTTGAAATTAAAATAAGAGTCAACAGGTCTTTGATGAAGTTGAAGCTAAAGTAGATTGCAGATATTAGGAGATGATAGTTTAAATTGTGCACACCTTTCAGTGTGGGACTAAGGATCAATGAAGGCAGTATAATTTTTTGGAAAAGTTAAGGAGGTTAAGGAAGTTAGGCTTCCATAAAATATAAACACAGCAAAGCACAACTAAAAAGAAAAAACCTGGCTACTTGGATGGAGAAAAAACTTCTGGTAAAGCACGATCATTTTTCATAGAGATTAAATATATGTTTATGAATAACATATATTTAATAAGCTAATCCTTGCCTCAGTGACTTTCTGTTTTCAAAACACCCTTCTACAAAAAGTTTTTTACTTTCTATAACATTCTTCTATAGATCCTTTAATATCTCATCCCTTCACATGACTCAGGTCGCTGCTCAAAATTTAGCTCTCCTGACCAGCCTGCGTTTAAAACAAAATTTCTCTGCTCCTCACTCAAATGTAGTCATACTACATTCCATATTCTGTTTTATCTTCCTAGTATCAAACAGTTCATAAACAAATATGTGTGTATATACACATAAATATACATATGCTTATTTATATATATAATGAACACATATGAATATACAGTATGTGCCTGTTTATTATACAGTTTGTATATATAATACACACATACAAATATATAATACAAAAATGTTAATGTATTAAGAAGGTGTGGTCTAATTTTCCAATTTTATAATTTTATAATTTTTATAATTATATAATTTTATAATTCTGAGTTGCATCCTCCTTTAGTTACAATAAAATACTTATTTTTATTAATTTGCCTGCATTTTGCTTAATTGAATGAATAAATTAAATGTCTTTCTCAATATTAGTTATGCCTGGATTGCTTATAATAAATATGTTTAAATAAGCAATGATAGCACATTACTATTTTGATTTCCTTCCTGATCCTGCTGACTCCCTAGGATGGGATATATTAAATTTTAAAAAGTGTCTATCACTGAAATGAATTGGAACATTTATGAACATAAATCACAGATCTTAAAAATTTCAAATGTTCTGGAATAATAGGCAATTGATGTAATCAAGACCCTTGGCAGTGGCTAGAAAAGGTATTTTCTAAACTAATTCCTTACCTAGGTAAAAAGTTAATTAAATCACATTTATTTAAAGTTGATTAATGTTGGGGAGATTGGATTAAAGATGATGGCATGAGAGGTGAGACAGAGGCTTCCTCCTAAAACCACATATAATATGAAAATGTAATTAATACAACTAATCCTGAAAGACCAACAGGAAAGAGGGCTGCAGCATATTGCATACACCTGGAAAGAAGAATAAACCTTATGGAACAGGGTAACGTACCAAAGCCATGGCCTGGTGGAACCCAAGCCCTTCCCCCACACCAGCTAAGGAAGAGAAATGGAGCAGGGAGGGAGTGAAGCCTTGGGACTGCTTAACACCTAGCTCTGGAGATCTGCTCTGGGAGCACAAATCTACATTTCATGGTGCTTTTAAGGTGCTCTCATGATTAGGGGGATTGGAAAGTTAAGACAGGCCAAATACCTGGAGAGATCAATGTTCCAGCCACTTGTTGAAAGCAGGGATCCATATCTGGCTGCTTTGGGACAAAAGAAAGGTAGACAATCTGAGAGACTTCCTAACAGCAAGGCGGCAGCTAAAGGGGCAAGGATTGCACAGAACTTACTGCTCAGGAAAAAGGACAGGTAGACAAAATTGTCTGGGTGCACTCTAGCCAGCAGGTTGGGAACTTTCACAATCTTCAGGCGCTCCAGCCCCCTGGCTGGCTACACAGCTCTAAGGCCCCCCTCTCTGATACGCAGCCTACCACGCCTTTCTCCCTGATAGCCCCACCTTTCTTTCAAACCAGCAAACCCAACCCTGGTATTAGGCCAGACAGAGGGAAGCCCCATCTACAGCATCTACAAACGCAAAGCATAGAGGCTTATACCTGTACTCGGCCCACTGGTTCAGGCAGTGGAGTCAGGCATAGCAGCCAGGAAGCAGCAAACAGCTCTTTCCTCTCCCCAGGCACCAATACCACTCCCCTGCAACCTCCGACATTGCTTCAGGGCAGAAAAGCTCCAGGGAGTAGAGCTTCTGGGCACTAGAGGGCACCATATACAAATTTGAAACACCAAAGAAACCTGGATCAACGTAAAATTATTAATAAAACTCCCGAGAAAGATTTAAATGACATCGACCTCATGAATCTTCCTGAAAGGGAGTTCAAAATAAAAATCATTAACATGCTCATGGAGGTGCGAAAGATATTCAAGAACTCAGGAATGGATTCTGGTCAGAGATCCAATCATTGAAGAGCACAACAGAGGATATTAAAAGCAGATAAGATACGGTGGAGGACACGATAAATGAAATAGAAATTAGAGAAGAGGAATACAAAGAAGCTGAGGCACAGAGAGAAAAAATGATCTTTAAGAATGAAAGAATATTAAGAGAACTGTGTGACCAATCCAAATGGAATGATATTTGTGTTATAGCGGTACCAGAAGAAGAAGAGAGAGAAAAAGGGATAGAAAGTGTCTTTGAGGAGGAAATTACTGAAAACTTCCCCAATCTGGGGAAGGAGATAGTCTTTCAGGTCATGGAGATGCACAGATCTCCCAACACAAGGGACCCAGGGAAGAAAACACCAAGACATATAGTAATTAAAATGGCAAAGATCAAGGATAAGGACAGAATATTAAAAGTAGCCAGAGAGAGAAATAAGGTCACATACAAAGGAAAGCCCATCAGGCTATCATCAGACTTCACAACAGAAACCTTACAGGCCAGAAGGGAGTGGCAAGATGTATTTAATGCAATGAAGCAGAAGGGCTTCAAGCCATGATTACTTTATCCAGCAGGATTATCATTTAAATTTGAAGGAGGGATTAAACAATTTCCAGATAAGCAAAAGCTGAGAGAATTTACCTCCCACAAACAAACTCTACAGTGTATTTTGGAGGAACTGCTATAGATGGAAGTGTTCCTAAGGTTTAACAGCTGTCACCAGATGTAATAAAACCACACTAAGAAAGTAGAACAGTTAATTACTAAGCAAATGCAAAATTAAATCAACTATTCCCAAAGTCAATCAAGTGATAGACAAAGAGTACAGAATATGATACCTAATATATAAAGAATGGAGGAGAAAGAAAAAGGTGGAGGAAAAAAAGAACCTTTAGACTGTGTTTGTAATAGCATATAAAGTGAGTTAAGTTCGACTCTTAGATAGTAAGAAGTTAACCTTTAACCTTTGGCAACCATGAATCTAAAGCCTGCAATGTCAATAAGTACATACCTATCCATAATCAGCCTAAATGTAAATGGTCTGAATGCACCAATCAAAAGACATAGAGTCACTAAATGGATAAAAAAAAAAAAGGCCCATCTATATACTGTCTACTAGAGACTCACTTTAAACCCAAAAACATACACAGACTAAAAATGAAGGGTTGGAAAAAGATATTTCATGCAACTAATAGGGAGAAAAAGCAGGAGTTGCAGTACTTGTATCAGACAAAATACACTTTAAAACAAAGAAAGTCCCAAGAGACAAAAAAGGAAATTACATAATGATAAAGGTGTCAATCCAACAAGAAGATATAACCATTATAAATATCTATGCACCCAACACAGGAGCACCTACATATGTGAAACAGATACTAACAGAATTAAAAGGGGAAATAGAATGCAGTGCATTCATTCTAGGATACTTCAACACTCCACTCACCCCGAAGGGCAGATCAACCAGACAAAAACAGATGGACCTAACAGACATCTACAGAACTCTCCACCCAAAAGCAGAAGAATACACATTCTTTTCAAGTGCACATGGAACATTTTCAAGAACAGATCATATGCTAGGCTACAAAAAGAGCCTCTGTAAATTCAAAAAGATTGAAATTGTACCAATCAGCTTCTCAGATCACAAAGTAATGAAACTTTAAATAAATTACACAAAGAAAATGTAAAAGCCCAAAAACACACACACAGAAAATAAGTGGATCACTGGCCAAGTAAAAACAGAGATCAAGCAATATATGGAGACAAATGACAACAATAATTCAACACCGCAAAATCTGTGGGACACAGTGAAGGCCATGCTAAGTGGAAAGTATATTGCAGTATAGGCCTACATCAGGAAAGAAGAACAATCCCATATAAATAGTCTAAACTCTCAACTAACGAAACTAGAAAAAGAAGAACAAATGAGGCCCAAAGTCAGTAGAAGGAGGGACATAATAGAGATTAGAGCATAAATAAGTAATATCAATAAGAATAAAACAACAGAAATAATCAATGAAAGCAGGAGCTGGTTCTTTGAGAAAATAAACAAAATAGATAAACCCCTACCCAGACTTATCAAGAACAAGAGAGAGCATAAACACAAAAACAGAATCAGAAATGAGAAAGGAAAAATCACTACAGACACCACAGAAATACAAAGAATTATTATTCGAGAATACTATCAAAAATTACATGGTAACAAACTGGATAACCTAAAAGAAATGGACAATCTTCTAGAAAAATGTAAGCTTCCAAGGCTAACCCAGTAAGAAACAGAAAATCTGAGCAGATCAATTACCAACAACAACAAAAAATTGGTAATCGAAAAACTACCTAAGAACAAAATCCCTAGACTAGAGGGCTTCACCGCTGAATTTTATCAAACATTTAGTGAAGACCTAATACCCATCCTCCTTAAGCTTTTCCAAAGAGTAAAAGAAGAGGGAATACTTCCAAACTAATTCTATGAGGCAAGCATCACTCTAGTACCAAAACCAGGCAAAGACACCACAAAATAAGAAAATTACAGACCAATATCCCTGATGAACATAGATGCAAAAATACTCAACAAAATATTAGCAAACTGAATTCAAAAATACATCAAGAAGATCATCCATCATGATCAAGTAGGATTTATTCCGGGGTTGCAGGGATGGTACAGCATTTGAAAATCCATCAACATCATCCACCACATCAACAAAAAGAAGGACAAAAATCACATGATCATCTCCATCAATGCTGAAAAAGCATTTGACAAAATTCAACATCCATTCATGATAAAAACTCTCACCAAAATGGGTATAGAGGGCAATTACCTTAACATAATACAGGTCATATATTACAAACCCACAGCCAATATTATCCTTAACAGCAATACCTGAAAGCTTTTCCTTTAAGATAGGGAATAAGAGAAGGATGCCCACTCTCCCCATTTCTATTCAACATAGTACTGGATGCCCTAGCCAAGGCAATCAGACAACACAAATAAATAAAAGGCATCCATGTTGGCAAGGAAGAAGTTAAACTGACCCTGTTTGCAGATGACATGATATTGTACATAAGAAAACCTAAAAAATCCCGTCCAAATATGCTAGATCTAATATCTGAATCAGCGAAGTCATGGGATACAAAATTAATCACAGAAATCTATTGCATTCCTATACACTAATGATGAACTAGCAGAAAGAGATATCAGAAAAACAATTCCATTCACAGCTGCATCAAAAAAAATAAAATACCTAAGAATAAACCTAACCAAGGGAGTGAAAGACCTATACTCTGAAAACTACAAGACACTCATGAGAGAAATTAAAGAAGATACCAATAAATGGAAACACATCCCGTGCTCATGGATAGGAAGAATTAATATTGTCAAAATGGCCATTGTGCCTAAAGCAATGTACAGATTCAGTGCAATCTCTATCAAAATATCAACAGCATTCTTCTATGAACTAGAGCAAATCGTTCTAAAATTTATATGGAACCACAAAGCATCCTGAACAGCCAAAGCAATCCTGAGAAGGAAGAATAAAGCTGGGAGGATTATGGTCCCCAACTTCAAGCTCTACTACAAAGCCACAGTAATTATTTGGTACTGGCACAAGATGAGAACCATAAACCAATGGAACAGTCCAGAGAGCCCAGATATAAACCTGAACATATATGGTCAATTAATATATGATAAAGGAGCCATGAACTTAACAACGGGGAAAAGACAGCCTCTTCAACAACTGGTGTTGGCAAAACTGGACAGCTCCATGCAAGAGAATGAAAATCGATTATTGTTTAACCCCATGCACCAAAATAAACTTGAAATGGATCAAAGACCTGAATGTGAGTCAGGAAACCATAAAACTCTTAGAAGACAACATAGGCAAAAATCATCTGCATATAAACTTCTTGAACGCATCTCCTTGAGCAAGGGAAACAAAATAAAAATGAACACAGGGGACTTCATCAAACTAAAAAGCTTCTGTAAAGCAATGGACACCATCAACAGAACAAAAAGGAGAATATATTTGTAAATGACATATCTGACAAGGGGTTAACATATAAAGAACTCACACGCCTCAACACCCAAAAAGCAAACAACCTGATTAAAAATGGGCAGAGGATATGAAGAGACAGTTCTCCAAAGAAGAAATTCAGATGGCCAACAGACACATGAAAAAATGCTCCACATCACTAGTCATCATGGAAATGCAAATTAAAACCTCTTTGAGATATTACCTAACACCAGTAAGTATGATCAGCATCGAAAAGACTAAGAATAGGAAATGCTGGCTCGGATGCAGAGAAAGGGGAACCCTCCTACACTGCTGGTTCAACCATTGTGGAAAACAATATGGAGGTTCCTTAAAAAACTAAAAATAGAAATACTGATTTACCCAGGAATTTCATTCCTAGGAATTTGCCAAAGAATACAGGTTCTCAAATTCAAAAAGACATATTCACCCCTATGTTTACTGCAGCATTATTTACAATAGCCAAGATATGGAAGCAACCTAAGTGTCCATCAGTAGATGAATGGATAAAAAAGAGGTGGTACATATACACAATGGAATACTACTCAGCCATAAGAAAGAAACAAATTGTACCATTTGCAACAACATAGATTGAACTGGAGAATATTATGCTCAGTGAAATGAGCCAGGTGGAGAAAAACAAGTGCCAAATAACTTCCCTCATTTGTGGTATATAACAACGAAGGAAAACTTAAGGAACTAAACAGCAGGAGACTCACAGAATCTAAGAAGGGACTAGTGGTTACCAAAGGCAAACTGTGTGTGAGGGCAGGTCCAGAGGGAGGGAGGAAGGGATTGAAGTGGATTATATTTAGTACACATTGTGTGAAGGTCACGAGGAAAACAGTGTAGCACAGAGAAGGCAAATAGTGAATCTGTGGCATCTTACTACACTAATTGACAGTGACTGCAATGGGGTATGGGTGGGGACTTGACAATATGGACATTGTTTTTTCATGTGAAACCTTCGTAAGAGTGTATATAAATAATATCTTAATTAAAAAAATTGCATATTGTCACTACTCATGGAACTAGATAGACCATGCTGACAGCAGGCATTTCCTTCAAAATATGTAAATAATACCTGCACTGTACAAACTGATAATCTATTCAGAATATAAACACAGCATACAAATTATTGTTTTATAGAGTCTGCATTTCCTCAACTGCGATGTGATCATGTTCAAAGTAATTATGTTAGTCTCATTACTTTTACAAGTTTCCAGTTTTTACCATAATTATATTTGAGTGCTATTTTTAAGAAATGCACAATTCCATTATAATGTATGCTTAATAGACTTAAGACTATATTTTTCACAGTATCTAAATCATGTAGGGAGGAAATTAGGAATTTAGAGAAATAAATTACCACATAGCAGTATTAATTTTATATATCAGAAGTTCTTACAAGTGGTTGGGAGTTAGAACTCAATCTTCATTGCAATGCTTGTTAATTTTTTCTATATGTATATAATTTCTTTTGCCATCATAGTAGGAATTATTTACATGTGAATTACTAGGGTTTGAGTGTTATAAATTAACTAAATTCCATATCAATAGCCCCTTAATATGTGAGTGCAGGGGATGAGACTAGGCACAGTGATAAACAATTTCGGTCCACTGTTAACAGTGGTAGCTTAAACACATGGGGGAAAAATTAATCTGATAGTTTTGACAATGATACATTTTAAAAAAATTGCTCAGATTTAATGCCATGGGAGAGAAACTTTAGTGTAAGCAGGTAATGGTTTTTGAATACACAGGAAGGCTTAAACATGAGCACAGGCAGTGACATGTCATTCACATGCTATCTAAAAGATTTTGGAATCACTTCCAGGTTGCCAGAGTGCAAAGTGAGAGGCAGAGAGTAGTCCGATGTTAAACTGGAGACTACCCAGGTACAAGGTGGTCACTGGGTTGCATTTTATGAAACTTAAAATTCTTCTGCAGGTAACAAGGTGCCATTTATTATTTGCAGTTAAACATCTTATTGGATTTTAGAAATAATAATAAATATATTTTTTGCTAAAAGTTAGTAACAAAGGCATATAGTCACATGTATGCAACATTAAGTAATTCTTTTCATTTTCTAAATCCTCACATTCTTCATACCTTTTTTAAATTATCCATCCAAATATACTAACAATGTTTTCATAGGTTTAAATAAAAACATATTGTTTTTGTGTGTTTGTGTACATGTGAGGTCCTCTTTAATGTGATCCTTTGCTAAAAACTTTTGAACAGATAGATTGCATAGTCATGATAAAGATTTAGAATATCAGTCCAACAGTTTGTAGAAGATAGATTTGGTTTTAACAGTTCTTGAGGAGGAGACACTAGTTTAAAAATGCAAGTAAGAACTTCTGTTTCCAAATGGAATGGAGTAGCTGAAAAGGAACCAGTGTTTAGAGCAAAACAACTATAATGCATGAAATTCAGGCATTTGAAGCTGGAGAGTTATGGGTAATGAGAACTGCAAGGATTAAGACACCAAAGAAGGGAAAACATTCAAGAGTTTCTCTACTGTCCGCATTTCCTTTTATTCTATGTGAATATACCAATTCAAAGTGCTGGCGGAAGGCTAAGATCTCGAGACTATAAAACCCATGAAGTGCTGTTGCTAAGAATAAAGAAAGCAAGGAGCTTCACTTGGATACCTGGGGGCCAAGGGCACGGTCAAGTTTCCCTTCAATAAATACTGCTAGTTTCTGTGGTTGATGAGGCAGGGGAGTAAAATTCTACACAATTTCCATCTGTGGAGGAATAGTTGTGTAAGTGTGACCTTCCACATTAAACAACTAGAAAACTGGGCAAAATATATACAAACATTACACTTAGATATTTCACAATAGACAGTGCAAGGCTGTGATCTCTGAGAGGAAGAAATCAATGAGAAGACCCCTACCATCGCCCTGTCTTTCTGGTTGGAGATACTTGTCTGGGCATGGCAAAGAGAGGGAACCCAAACAGAATCCAGTGAATTTGATGACATGAAAAGATCTTAATTTAAGGGAGAGTGTGGCAACTAGAATTTTCCAGACAAAGTATTGAGAAGAGAATTTTGTGCAGGTAAGTGCTCCATAAATCTGCTTCAAAGTCCTTTATAGCAGTGGCTGAATTCCAAACTTGATACACAGTAGGTGGAACTCCTAGAAGCCAGTAAAAGAACAACTAAGATAGAACAATTAGTGGAAAGTTGTAAACTGGAAAATTCCCTGAGCTCCTCAGGACTGTGAAATCATTCAAATTTACTACTCAGAGTGGAGAAATGTATACACGGGGCCTACTCCCAAAGGTTCACATCATTTTAGAGGAGCTAAGCTAGCCCTAGGGTGAAGACCACTCCAGAACCACTGTAAAAAATGCTTAGAAATAAGTCTCAAAAAGATCAAGCTGATCTACAAATAACACACACAATAATGTATGATATGTAGGTAACATAAGAACTTTTGTTGTAATTAATTATTAGAATATATTAACATTTGTTAGTTGATGTCATTAGGGCTTGGTTCTATAATAATAAAGGCAAATGGACCTAATAAAGAACTTTAAGACAGTTCACTTTAAGAACTTGTTTTCTTTTTCTCTACTGCATCCATATTTTGCCCATTTTCAACTTCTGTTTTACTCCTTTCAATCTAAGTAAGACGAACACCAATGCTGTTTTAAGACCACAGTTCCTTTCCCTTTAAAAAACTTTGCCACAATTATATTTCTGTGCTTTTTAATAAGCTGCTCTGTTATTTTCAGAATCATAAATATCAATTATACAAGGTTTGGCAGCAGCTGATGGTCTTATTGCTATTGTCTCTATTACTACTACTAGTGTGTCCTCTGACCCTATTTTTCTCATGTCTAATCATGCAGAACTTCTGATGAATAATAATTAACAGATTGATGGATATATCCAAAGAGGTTAAAGTTAGGGTATTAGTAGGCAGTGTTTACTCCCACGTTAGCTAATTTTCCCTTGAAATGAGATGTACAATAAATGAAACTGAAATTATAGTTCTATCTCAAATATAGTGTGATAAATATGATTTTTGAAAGGGTAGAGAAATGCTTTAGTATGATTTGATATTTTAAAAGGTCAAAAATATTGTCTTTCTGTTATTTTTCCTAGCAGCAAATAAGTGATGATTACTTATTACTTAAATTTGCTAATCAAGGGTTTTTTTTGGAGAAAAAGTGAAGTAGTGGGTATTGATTTGAAAAGTATACACACATATACCAAGTTTTCTCATCTATCACCTTAAAAATAGAATTCAAAGTTGTGCTTTGGATCAAGAAGCTTTGAACAAGAAAGCAGCATACCTACACAGTATGTTTTTTAGGACAGTTAGCAACCTAATCAATATCTATCCTATTTTTGCTTGCTTAAATGTTATCTATAATGGAAGTCCATTTAATTTATGATCATCTCTCAAGAGAGTTCTGTTTTATTTGGGAAGTTAAAATATGTATTTATACTCTACATAGAAATCATAGCCCTTGAAGAAAAAAACAAAAAGCACGAAAACATGCTGTCTTTAGTGATATTCTTTATTGCTCAAGGGAAATCTAATATAGAAATAACCTCAGAATAGAAAATACGTTGTATCAAATACCCATTCAGCTACTTACTAGTGCTTCATACTGAACAAATTAATGGGGGTAATGTGCTTAATTATCTTTATACAAATTTAAAATAATGTAAATAAAGGACCTAATTTATAGTGGACACTTTATAAATCTACATTATTTTAAAATTTTTCAGTTAGTAAGCCTGGAAATAATTATTTTATAATCATCATCTAGTAAACTACACCTTCTATCAATTTTAACCACTCTCAAAACTAGGTATTAAATGAATATATGCATAAGTATGTGAATATATGCAAATATAGATAAAGAAGGTTGATATAGTAAAAATGCATATACACAAATATATACACATATACATTTCCTATTGAAAATAGGAAACCACATGCCTTGGTTTAATGACAAAATGCTTGGTTGAAAACACATCCCATCTACCACCAAAAGGCAATTAAAAAAAATGGGGACTTTGTTTAGATGATAAGGTAATATAAATAATCCATCACAATAATTTATCTGTCATCTACTTTTTTCATACTTACAACTCTCCTATAACTCTTTCTAAAACATTCTCAGATTCATATCTATTCAATTTCTAGTTTTAATGTTAATTTTAGCTCTCAACTCAACCTTTTTTGTAATGGCTGGATATCCAAAAAAAGTACAAATAACTGACCAAGAAATGGAAGAACACTTCTTGAGTGACTAGGGAGGGGACAAAAATTAAATGGGTCAAGTAAGACATCTCTAGAAGGAAGGAGAATGAGAAGGACTGGGAAAAATCATTAACACGTCTTTGGTATGTGTATATTTAAGATTACTTGTTGGAAACTAAGGCTTCTTCCATGAACACATATTTGTAAACATTTAAATGTATGTTTTAAGCCCTATGCAGCTATAGAAAAGTGTCCATTACCTGGAAGCCTCTGTCAAGTTTCCAACTTCCAATTTCCAAAGATACAATTAGAATTATGTTATTGTATTACTAGGATTAAGGGCATTGTTTGTGCTTCTGTATCAATGTTGATGTGACTTCCATTGCATATTTATATCTTTATTCCATGAAATAGAAGAGAAGGATAAAGGGGGAAAAAAGTATAAATGCTTTCCCACTGAAACATTTCCCTTTCCTTCCAGCTATGTTATCATTTTATCCACTTCAAAATGCCTTTGTTTCTGCATTCTCAGTTAAAAATAACTGGTCATTTTTAATAATAATATTAATCATATAAATAATATAATTAATAACATAATAATATGAATGCCAGATAGTTGAATGATTATATCCTATTTAAACAATATGAGACATGATGCTAAATACAAAATGAGTGGTAAGAACCAAGTTATAGAAGTTCAAAAAGGAATCTGTTTCTCTCTATAATGTCAATTTTCTAACTGGCAAAGATAAGGAATAATTTAGCTTAAAATTACTTCTAAAAATATCGGAGCCTGCTCCTCTTCTCTATGGTAGTTTAGTGTTGAGATTCATTTCACTCTAGGCTACTCATTTTACTAACTTGCTTTCAAAGAAATATTTTCATTTTCTTGGCATAAAAGGATTTTTACTGCTGAATTTTAATTAAGAAAACAATTTAATTAAGAAAACCACTCTCCTCTACAGATGTACCTAGGGTATACTGTTTGAATGCCCTGAAACAGGCATAAGACATTTTATTATATCTTGGCTTTCAGATTTTGCTAGTAGATTCCAGTACTCCTCTCTCCCACAGCAGCCAAGCACCTCTCAACAGATCTTATCTGAATTGTAGCTATGTATTACTACCAATATGTATTTTCCTTGAAATGTCCTTGAAATTGCAGTGGACAAGGTCAACACTGTAATACAGGACATCTTGCCACACGTCAGACTTTAGCTGAAGGTTTCAAAACATGGTTGGCAACTCAGGTGTCTTTTCCCTCACTGCATTGGGGTAATGGCTTCAAAATGAAAACAACTTATTTGGACATCTCTAATGACTCAACTGACCATTGCATATACATTCCTTAGCAGATTTTGTAGGTAAATTGACATACTTGATCAGGAAGTTTTTTTTTGTAAGAGTAAATCTGTGCATTCTGACCTAAACATTTATCCAGTACTTTTTTGTTATATTATAAAAGCAAATGTCTTGATAGTATTTATAATTTATTTTTTTGATAATTAAAATACATATAGATATTTACATATAGAAAGACATATGGACATGCATACACACACAGACCTAGAAATATGAGGATTTATATTTATCATTTGATAAAGGCAAGAATGCCTAACTAGTTTTACATTTGAAGGGAGCAACTGGAGAGATACAAGATTTTATAATTCATTTTATGCCTTTCTCTACTCTTTCAGTTTTCTTACTCTACACACAACCACAAATACTATTATTTTTGGAAACTAGTAGACTTTATCCAGTGTAAATAATGTCTTGTAATTTAACAGTCTACTTTTAAGAAATAAATACATAAAATATTACTTTATTTCAGCAAAAATCTTAGAATATTTGGTCCACTGATCTTAACTTTAACAAAAATTATTACATTTCTGAAAAAGACATTGAGTCAAGTCTATATAAAAAATCAGTGTTCAAACATACAGTTATGTGAAATTGATTCTATGAGTGTAAATAGCAACTTTTTAATGTTGGTACTTAAAAAAGAAAAAACCCTGTATTCCTGTTCTCTCTGAGTAACTTTCTCCCCTTTTATCTCCCACAGCTAGAGCAATACTTAACCCAGGGGAATAGTACAGAAAATATTTTTAAAATTTAAACTAATGCTTGTGTATTACTTTACATAGTAAAATATTTTCCAACAAGTTCATAGATACATTATTTATATAGGACTTGTGTGTAAAATAAGTGTAGATTAGAAAGCAATTGTTAATTATACCATTTATAAGGTAGTTTCTAGGTCACTTGTAGAATAATTTTAAATACAGGCTAGTTAAGATTATTGAAATAAATCTAATTTGGTATTCTGTACCAGTAATTTTTCTCTATTCTTTCCATTAAATGGTAATTAGTAAGTGCTCAGCTTGAACATTTGTTTTATAATGTACTGAGAAAAGACCCAGGATGTGGAACTATGAAAGCAGATACTAATTTCAGATCTTCTATTTATTTATATATCATGTCTGTCAATCAGGTTCAGTTCTCTGGGCTTAAGATCCTTGAGAATGGAGTATAGGACTAATTCTTTCAAGTGTTCTATGATTACAAATGAAATTAAACAAAAACTTAAAATTATGCCCAAATAAATTTCTAATCACATATGCTTGTACTTATTTGGAAAAAATGTTCTCTACATAATTTTACAAAGTATTATAGTATTATTAAAAGGTAACTTTTCAGCAACTTTAAACAGTTTATTTTATGTAATCTTGAAGATTAATGAGAATTGCTTGAATGTAATTTAAACTAAAATTTTCCCAAACCAAAGGACAATTTATAAATGAGAAAGAAGCAAAATATGGAAATTGCATGTAGAAAGAACAAAAGGATTAAAATACAAAAAAAGAGAAAAAAACATTTGTAGAGGAATTAAGCATTACTCTCAGCACTGGAATTTTACAGCTAAATTAATTAAAATCCTTTTACTAATGATCACTGTAGAAAATCTGTTGTTATTTTCATGAATCAATTTTCCCATTAGCTGTTCTATAAAAGTTGAATATGTTTTATATCACTTACCAAAATTGTTAGTAAGATACTTTGGAATAAATTTTTAAATTGATATTTGAGGAAATAGTAGTCAGTTTAGGCAGGAACGCTGTTCTATCATTTCATTCTCATCCATGGAATTCCCAGTGCTATTTATGTCACTCTTCTCCATTTATTACTCATTGTATGACATTTTTAAAAGAGAGGTATTAACTTAGATTGTTTTCCAAATGAACTTTTAATAGTCTCACATCTAATTCCAAACAATGTTCTTAAACAATTAGAAAGTAATAAATTACAATGGGTGTAACTGGAAAGGGTCTAAAAGATCTTCCAACCTAATTCGATATAGATTTTCCAGCATAAAATGTAGTGATATTTTATTTGCTATATTGAATTGTATTACATATTTATATACATATACTTATATGTTTTAACACAAACATGAACACACACACATTGGCATTGTATACTCTTCTAGGATATTATTGAAAAATATAGTTACTAGCTATCAGAATGGAAAAATAATGTAAAAGTAATAGTGTATGTCCAAAAATATATATCAATAAATGATCCTGAAATTTAGCCTGAGGGGGTGGGAGAGTAGAGAAAGGGGAAATAAAATTGTCCCTGTATCTTTGGATAAAAGGAGAACAGTATTATTCCTTGAAGCTTTAGGGAATATTTGATTCTTTGAAGATCATAGGGCTAAGAACTCTTAATGATTGGTAAATTAGGATGTATCGTAGGAAATATGAATATGTTCTTATACAGTTCATTTATGTGTATTTGTATAAATAAGTATTCTAAAACTTGGGCATCCTAAGAATTCTTCTGTCACCAAATTATGAACCATTGTTCCCTTTAATGTGAAATAGCAGTGGTATCAGCCACGCCACAAAGTAGATAAGAAAAGGTGAAGTAAAGAGCTAGTCAAATAAAAGGCTTTTTTATGATGATAGTTAATTACTGTTTTAAAGATAATCCAGCCATAAAAAAATAAGGCTGTATGGAAATTGACTAAATATATGTGCTTTCTTTTTCTTCTCTCCCTCTCATAGAGGATAGATACTTGGTTTTCCCAGAAAAACTAAGAATAGCATAGAAACGTCTGTGCTTTTAACTGTAAATATATTTGACTAAAAGGTAGCCACTGTAATATTGTGAAACTTTCCAATTAGAATAACATCACTGATTGAAAGACACATGATAGCGATGGATTCATTTCTCTTTGAAAAATGTAATTGTTTGTATTGCCAAATGGTTAGGCAGCATATTTATTTGGCTTCAGGCAAACCAGAAAAATAATAAGCCAAATGTACTACATATTTTGAATTTCATTTTTATATTGCTAATGTAAAGCCATGTTATCTTAAATTTTTGATTATGAAATATGTCGTCAGTAAATTATGAATTTAGATAATGATGTAATATAAATTAATGGTAAGTTTCCTTCTAAGTTCAATGTTTGTAAATTTGAAATAGTTTTATATTTAAAGAGTTTTGCAATTAATCCTATCAAACAAATATCATCTCTGTTATTCCTTAAAAAGCCCAACTGGAGTTTTACCTTAACCTCATGGTCTCAGTGTTATTTGAATATGAAGTCCCTGCCAGATCAGAATACCTGCCACTCACACACATGCACACAAAAACACCTGCATCTTTTTTCTATTATTAATTGTTGTTTTGGAAATTTGGGCCGAAGGATTAATGTGAAATAAGATTGTCATACAAAGCACCAAAATAAAATTTTCCTATGTGGAAGATGAAAAAATACATCTAGACCACATGATAATCATTTGTAAATCTACTAGAATTAGAAAGTGGCCACATGTTATATTAAAATACCAACTTGCAAAGGTAGCTTTAAATGAGACAGCAATACAAAAATTAAGTCATAGTTGGGAAAAATGGCTCTACTGTGTTTTTTAAATATAAAATATTCACCCTGGAAACATTCAGAAATGGGTGGGAGGTGTTTTTGACTATTACAATGGCTGGGGAAGAGAATATTAATTGGCATTTAGTGGTCCAAGATGCTTAATTTCTTACAGTGTATAAGAGAGCCTGGCAGAACAAGAATTGTCCTATTCACATTGCTAATAATTCCCTCTTGAAGTGCATTGCTACAAATAATGGTAACAGCAACAATAGAAACATTTAACAATAACCTTAAAATGAAACAAAAAAAAAGATTTTAAAGAAAGAAGTGGTACATATATATAATGGAATATTACTAAGCCATTAAAATAATTAATATTCCCATTTGCAACAACATGGATCGAGCAAGAGGTTATTATGCTAAGTGAAGGAAGACAAAGAAAGACAAATATCATATGATTTCACTAATATGTGCCATTTAAAAAAACAAAACAAATGAACAAACAAAACAGAAGTAGACTTACAGTCAAAGAACAGACTGCTGGTAGCCATAGGGGAGTTGAGTGAGATGGGTAAAGGGGGAAAAAATATGAGAATGTTTGATACCTTGATCTGAGCGAGGGCTACATGAACGTATGCACATGTCAAAATTCATCAAGTTGCACACTAAGATTTGTGCGTTTCATTTTATATGCCTCAATAGTTTAATTAACTAATTTTTTAAAAAGGAAAAAATAACCTTAAGATAAAAATTAGGGACCCATGCAAATCCTCCTGAAAGTTTTACTGTAAAATCTAATTGATTATCTAAATAGAGATCATAATAGATCTGAGTCAGATACTTTAATGGTTTAAATAATATTAGCTCTTCTTAATTTAAATATATGCAAACTTTTAAATTAAATATATACAAATGTTTTAAATAATATCAACTGTGCTTAATATAAATATATACAAATGTGTTACTGGATCATTTTACTAAAACAATACTTATCTTATCTGATAAATTAATGTGTCATGTTTAACTTAATATTAATGAAAGAAAATTAAGAGTTTTTAAATGCTAAATTATAACTAATGTAATAGCACTAATATAATAGCATGAATGAATGTCACATTTCTTACATTTGATGTTATACTAGGTGCTCCTCCCAAATTATACTGTTATTATAACACATTGCAATAGCCTGTTTTCTCTTCTATGTCATTTAGTAGTCATGATAGAAGATAAAATATTTATCCTTTTGATTTGAAAAATGTGTATTAAAGATAATAATTACAAAAATAATTGGAAAAATGATTGAATGGAATTGTAGCATATTTAATAAATGTTACAGGGGGCCATAGTTTTCTCACCTCTGTTTTCATACTTGTCAAATAAGCCCAAACTGAATTTTCCCAACCTAGCCTTAGTGCTACTTTGATTAAGGGATATTTACAGGAGAAATCATTTTTTAAGAAAAATTTTTATTACATGCTAACCTCAAAATAAAATATATGCCATGTGACTTAATAAAATTTGAAAAGAAATTTAATGAATAAATACCTAGAAGAAAATAATAGTTGATTCATAGTCTATCAGGAGAATAAAATACTGAATTAGAACATATATTTAAGATAAAACTATTTCATAAATTTAAAAGTTAATCTTCTACATAATAGAAAAATCTTGAATTCAAAAGAAATAAGTTAAATGGAAGATTTTCATAGAAAGTATCACAGAAATATTGCAATGCAAATGCATGAGAAAAGCACCAAGGGCACAATATAAATGTCAGCAAAATATTAAAAACAAAATTTGCAAAATGATGACACTAACCAATTTTAAAAACATGCAGAAAAGTTTCAACTTCATTAATCATAAAAGAACAGTAATCTGTCAATTGTTTTTGTCATTCTTACGTAGGTTATGTCAATTATATATACACATATAATTGTTCCCATTTTTTTTCTCATTTCCATACCCTACAGGGGATACTATAATTTGTACAGTTTGAAGAAAACAATATGGATAAAGTATCTTAAATGTTTACTTTCTCTCATGAAAGAATTCTAACTGCTGGAATAAAAATTGAAAAAAATCCACATGTTACTACACAATTATTTGTATTAGAATAATTGAAAATAATATTGATACACAGGGCTAGAGAAAATAGATTAATGGACTAATTATATGATTAAAATGATGCTGATACAATGATGGAGTACCTTGCCAAGCAAGAAAAATAATAGAAAGGAAAAAGAAAAAATATATACAACCACATGATCAAAGTTTTCTCTTCTTTATATGAAATTAAAGACTTAGTTCTTAGTACTTTTTATCCATAAAATATAAAGAATTTGTGATTATATATATGTCCCTTTTTACTTATTTTATCAAAGGGAGAACGGATGACTGACAAACCCATACATTAAAACAAAACAAAAGCAAAAAAAAAAAAACCAAAAAACTAGAAGTTGATGCACTAACATTTTAGGAAATATTTCTAAGGCAGTTATTGGACAATAATAGATGGAGGTTTACATTTTTCTAATTGTATTTTTACTTACAAATTTTTAAAGTACAAAGGCACTTCTTTTATGCCACAGTTTTACTTGAAAAGAATTATTAACATGAGTATTTTATAGGAAATAACATCTTCATCTTTTCTATAACTAACCTTCACAATTTTCCCCTGTAAATGAATTGATTCAATCATGGTATACATCCACAATGATGGAATCTTCTTTCCAAACTTTAAAAAATTTTTTTCTGTTTACTTTTTCAACTATACACTAACTGGATCTTAATCTTTCTTCCTAAAATTGTACTTCATATGTAGGGAAAAGAAAAAAAAATGTAGTAAGATAATTGTTAACCTGTCTACCTCACCTACACTATAGAACCCGACACAGTAGTGAAGAAGTCCAATTTATTATGATGCCATAGATTAGCACATATATTGACCTAATTAAAAGATTTGGTTCTGTAGAGGGCTGCTGGAAACCAAATCAAACAATAAAACACTTCAAAGTGCTTTGACCCCAAAGAAGTAAAATAGGAAATAATTTATAGAAAACTAAAAGGACATTTCCTTTTTATTCCATAATTTTGAGGAAAATGAGACCAAGGCTATGGTTATTTGTTGTCAAACATGTTTAATAAACATTTCATAAAATGTGATCAGTGATACATCTAAGGTTCAAATCAAATTGCTTCTTTTCATTTTCAGGTCAAGTATGCTAAGCATTTAATTTGATTTACTGTTTCTGAATCAGCAGATTGCAACAAAACATTGCATAAGTTAAAATGTGTAAAAGATTAATATCAAATGTAATCTTGATTCATTTCAGAAGCACACTGAAGTTTCTCTTTTGCACACTGAATATTGCATAGAGCATAATGCTCAGTTTTTCTGAATTTAAGTTGTTAGGAAGAGTTAACATTTTTATTCATTCTTACATAAAGTATTTTCCAAGAGTGTTGAGAGCTACTTAAAAGAATTCCACATTTATTTTATCTCTGATGTAATATATTTATTTACATAGCTACTCTGTATTACATATTTTATGTTTTATTAACCCTCTATATATGAAGCAATAACAACTTGCTTAAAGGTGAAGTTATACTTCTTCAGTAACAGTTTATGACAGACATAAAACAAAAGCAACCATCACAAATTCAAAAGATCAGAGCAATTGCAGATGGGTAAAACACTTAGTAAATGGTGATTTAAAATGATAGTTTCTTCCTAAGGTAAATTATGACCCAAATAGGTAAGATTAGGAAAGAGAATAGTTTGAAAATAGGTAACTGAAACAAGAGTATAAAATTGAAAATAAAAAGCAAGATAATTGCAACAGAAATGCAATTTTTATGAAATAGTTTTCTATTAAATATTTGTGAATCTCTAATCTCTGAGCAGAACATTCATCTAAAGAAGATAAGAACTTGGACTCAATTATTCCTTAATAAAACACAATAGATTGCTTTTATTATGTTAATACACTTATTTGAAAACAGGAAAATGAACAATTATTGAGGTTTACAAAACTGATTTGAAAGAATAGATTTATATACTTACATAGATTGAGTTAGAAATATTGAAAATATTTTTCAGTAAAATTATAGAGGTATAGAAGATTGTACCATTTTTTTAATGTGAAATACATATTTAGAAAAGTAAATGATATGGATAAACACACAAACAAAAATTATTCACAATATTTTGACAATGAAATAACTACTCGTAAAGCATCATTTCTTCTCTTTGTCTCTGTCTTTCTTTCATGTTGGACTCTGGCTTTTCCATTCAATCACAATGACCCTCTTGCTGGTTAAATATCAGTAACATTCTGTTGTAATCACTACAGTTTAACACTATACTCTAATGTCTCATGCGTCCTATAATTTTAATTCTTAAGTTGTTAGATAATGGAAAACAAACAAAACTAGAAAGAGATACCAAATGTCAAAATTTACATTATTGTACAATGTAATTAAATATGAGAAAATAAATGAGACATATTATTCTCAGAATTGTGACTCCATTTTCACTAAAACACACTCATTTTTATGGAAGAAAATGCAATTTTAACAATTTGTTTATTTTTATTTATAGGTAATACATATGAAATAAAAATATGTTATGGCATTGTTGTAACTTAAATATTCTGCCAATTTCATGCCCAATTCCTGATCTGTTACAAGTGTAATCAATATATTCACACATGGCATCTCCCTACTCCAAACAGAATTGGAATTAAGTTTTTATTTGAGCATATAATCCAAGGTATTTCACCACACACTTTAACCCATATCCAGTCTCCATATTTGCTCACAAGTTGATTTTGTTCCATTGCCAACTCAATTTATCTCTGAAAATCTTTTCTAATGAAATTGACTTTGATTTTACTCTTGTGTCTCATTAATCCTAGTGTTCTTTATGTTCAGCATGGATATTTAGACATTGATTCCTCCATTGGTTTTCTCTTGTATGCAACCCATTCTACTGGCATTCCTTTATTCTGTAACAAGGATCATACCCTCCCCACCTCATATATGTATATATATATATATATATATATATATATATATATATATATACATACATACATATACACCGTAATTATAGTTCCCAAAGCCAATTTTCTGTGAGGCTCTAATTTCCAGTTTCAGGCCCACTATGAAGGCCTTCAAAACAGTATTTCCAGGTACTACCTTTTGCTTCCTTGGCAACACAGATAAAGTTATAAGCATTCTACGTTTCCTCTACTTAATAGTACCCCTGTAGAATAAAGGCAGAATCGTACTGTTAATGTCTTCTCCAGTAGACTATCATATTACTTCAAAAACAATTTTTATAAAATCCAAAGATGATCTTTTCTCTGTCATAAACCTCAGTGTCTTCCTCTTCTGTTTAAGATATAGTTGAAGCTCATTAAAATAAAACCCTTGATAAGCTGGCTTCTATCTATTCCTTCAGGCCACACTTAATATGCTATAGCCATATTGTACCTCCTAATCCAAAGCAGGAAAATTTCAGACATGATCTATTAGGTAATACTTTATTATATAGGAAAAATAATCCACCAAAGATATCCAAGTATTAGTTTGCAGGGGGAGACCTATTATTTATTGTTCAGAAACAAATGGCTTTTAATGGCTTTCTTTTACTAATAATTATCTCAAACCACTAAATGCCTACAATTTGTAGGATGGGGTCAAACACAAGCTCAAATACACTAAGTGCTGTTACAAGTATTTCCATATACCAAACACTCAAGAGTCACATCACCATAGCTTTTGTTATAGAGCTGTCAGCAATACACAGCCAAAGCACCACTTTGGTAAAGATAGGTAGCAGTCACACAGTGACTCATTTCATATCCTAAATGGTTTCCTCATTATTCCAGCCACTGCTATTCTATTCACCAAATGCATATTCTATACTCTCCAGATTTTGAGGTGTCCAATTTTTTCGTGCAATCTTCAGTTTATTAGTTCTGGGCAGCATATATCAAAACTCTCCAAGTTGATAATAAACTGTCCTCTTCTCAACAACTACATATTAATACCCAAACTATTTCCATTGACTTATAAAGACACCACTGAATGGCTATTAAATAACACATCATTTTCTGGAACACCTCACTTAATATAAATTAACGTTCCTACTCCCCCCTAGTTCACCACAATGATGATCATCATCTAAATCCAGCAGACTCCTATTTCCTGAAGGAGTTATAAGATTCTCAAAAAGATCCACAGGAATTTCTTTTGAGGCAATTTGGTATACAATGATTCTAGTCTTCATAATAGCAGCAATTACTTTTAGATTGATAATCAATATGCAAGCAAAGTCTGGGTACTTTGTGAGGTAGGCACTCTTATACCCATTTTTTATTGAATAAGAGGGCATTATATATCAATCAACAGAGTCAGTAAGTAGTAGACTGAGAATTTCAATACAGGTTTTTTTACTATGCTATGTTGGAACCACCTCTACAGGGGCTTAATTAGGTCACCCAAGATTTCCTCAAAGGGATGTAAACTAATGTGTTGACTGTCAAATATACACCACTGAGATTTTAGCATGTTCCGTTCTTTTCCCATTAACCTTTGCTTCTCCATGAATCTTCTCTCCAAACTCTATTTGCATTGCATCTTCCGAACTAGGGATTTAATAGCATGCTTTATGAAACTCAGTAGATATAATTCTTTACCTATAATGAAGTCTGAAATTTTTTTTCTAAAACGCATAGCTAAAATATTTTTATTTTATTTTGGTCATAACTAAAACTCATAACTAAAATATTTTTTGTATTATTTCAAGTCATGTATGACTACTAAATTTGAAGATTTTTAAGTGCATCATACCTGATACAAAATTTGAAGGTAATGTCCTAGACTGTGAAATTCACTGGAGAATAAATGATTTTCACTGATTAAGGTCAAAATCATGAAATATTTGGGACTTTCACAGTATAAATAATTTCTTCAAAAAACAGGACATATGTAAGAAGTAGAAACTAAATGTATGAAAAATTTGAAAACATCATGTGATCAGTGTAATCAATCTAATATATATTATTAGTTCATTTCATGTTAGTTTATTCAAAATTTCTAATTTTCAAAATAAGTTCAGATGATATTTAGCTAATCAGAAGTATAGTATTGATACTATTAATCATGCTGTTTTGCCTCACTAAGAGTCTCAGACTGAACCCTTTTTGTAAAAGCACATAAAACTAAATCCACTGGCTTAAGCAAAAATACAATCTATTGGCTCACGTAATAAGTCAAGTAGTAATCATGATTTCAGATGTGATATGGTGGAGAGCCAAGTAAATATCATCATTTGAATTTCTTAGCTTTCTTTCCATTAGGTTGCCTCTACACTTAAGCTCTGAACCATGGTCCCAACAATTTCTAGCTAACCAATAAAACAAACAACAATCTTAGGATTTAGTTACCTCATTGATCTGTCTTGAGTTATCTGCTCATCTCTCTACCAGTCTCTGTGACAATGATGGAGTAGGTTGATTAGCCTGCTGCACTTGCTGAAACCCTGGAGACTTCCATGGAGTCAAGTTCCTAAAAACTTATGGAATATGGGTAGTTTGTCATAAGGAGGGAAATAGATGCTACAGTGAAAACAAACATAAAAACAAAACAACCAAAGAACAAAACAAAAAACAACTAAGATAAAAATAACCCAAATCTACTGAAAAACCCTTCAGTGTCTACTTTACAAATATTACTAAGAACTGTAAGAACTATATTCTAATGTTCCCCTTTTTAAATAGTGATGGTGCTTTGATTTTTCATACTGACATGTATGAAATACAATATTTCATTCACAATTCTCTGAAGTGTTTTTCTACTTTCTTAATAATAATAAAAAAACCTGTTTGCCTTGTCTCACCACTTTTATTCAACATAGTATTGGAAGTCCTAGCCATGGGAAAAGACGAGAAAAATAAATAAAAGTCGTCCAAGCTGTTAAGGAAGAACTAAAACTTGTTATTTATTGATGAAATGCTACTATATATAGAAATGTATGAAGACTCCACCAAAAGACTATTAGAACTAATAAATGGATTCAGCAAAGTCACAGGAGACAAAATCAATATACAGAAATCTGTTGAAATCCTATGTACTAGTAACAAACTAGCAGAAAGAGAAATCAAGAAAACAATTTCATTTACAATAGCATCAAAAAGAATAAATACCTCGGTTAAGAATAAACCTAACCAAGGAGGTGAAAGACCTGTACTCTGAAAACTATAAGACACTGATGAAAAAAAACTGAAGAAGACACAAATAAATGGACATCTATCTCATGCTCATGGATAGGAAGAATTAATATTGTCAAGGTGTCCTTCATCCCAAAACCATTTACAGATTCAAAGCAATCCCTATCCAAATACCAATGGTATGTTTCAATGAACAGAGCAAATAATCCTAAAGTTCATATAGATCCACAAAAGACCCTCAAGAACCAAAACAATTTGAGAAAGGTACAAAACTGGGGGAATCATGTTCCCTGATTTCAAGCTATACCACAAAGCTACAGTGATTAAAACAGTATGATACTGGCACAGGAGCAGACACATAGTCAATGGAACAGAATAGAAAGTCCAGAAATAAACCCATGCATATCTAGTCAACTAAGATATGACAAAGGGAACAAGAATATACCATGGAGAAAAGACAGTTTCTTCAATAAATGGTGTTGGGAATACTGGACAGCTTCATGCAAGAGAGTGAAACTTGATTGCTCTTTAACACCATACTTAAAAGTAAACTCTAAATGGATTAAAACCTAACTATAAGACATGGAACCATACAATTCTTAGAAGAAAACAGTCAAAAATCTCTTAAACCTAAGTATGAGGTTTTTTTTTTCTGGATATATCTCCCTGGCAAGGTAAACAAAACCAAAAATAAACAAGTGGGATGACATTAAACTAAAAAGCCTCTGTACTGCAAAGAAAACCATTAATAAAATGAAAAGGCAGAGGAAGCCTACTGTATGGGAGAATATATTTGCAAATGATGTATCTGATAAGGGGTTAACATCTGAAATATCTAAAGAACTCATACAGCTTAACAGTAACACAACAACAACCCAATTTAAAAATGGATAATTTAAAAAAGGACCCAAATCATCATTTTCCAAAGAAGACATATGAATGGCCAACAAGAACATGAAAAGATAGCTCCACATCACTAATCATCATGGAAATGTAAATTAAAACCACAATGCAATATCATCTCATACCAGCAGAATGGCCACTATCCAAAAGACAAGGAATAACAAGTGTTGGCAAGGATGTAGAGAAAAGGAACTCTCCTACACTGCTGGTGGGAATGTAAATTGGTGTAGCCACTGTGGAAAGCAGTATGGAGATTCCTCAAAAACTAAAATTAGAAATACCACTTGACCCAGTAATTCCATGTCTAGGAATTTCCCCAAGGAAAACAAAATCTCTTTTGAAAAGATATATGTACCCCTATGTTTATCACATTATTTACAAAAGGCAAGATATGGAAGCAACCAGTGTCCATCAAAAGATGAATCAAAATAAGACCATGTGGTACATACACACAATGAAATATTATTTCATCATAAAAGAGAAAGAAGTCTTGCCATTTGCAATAACGTGGATAGACCTAGAGGGTATCATGCTAAGTGAAATAAGCCAGATGGAGAAACAAATACCATGTGATTTCACTTATACATGGAATCTAAATACAAAACAAAACAAGACAATAGACTCATAGACACTGAGAGGTGACTGGTCATAATCAGTGGGGAGTGGTTGGGATGGGGGGTGAAATACATGAAGGTGATAAAGAGGTACAAAATCTCAGTCATAGACAAATTAGGGAGATGAAAGTATAGCATAGAGAATACAGTCAATAATTCTGTAACATCTTTCTATGTTGACAAGAAAATAAAACTAAGTAAAAAAATAGATAAATAAATATAATAAAATAAAAAACTATATAAGTATTACTAAGAACTATAAAAATAATATTCCAATGTCCCTCTTTTTTTATAGAGGTAGTGCTTTGATTTTTTATATTGACCTATATGACTATTAGTATTTCTTCCACAATTCTCTGAAATGTTTTCTAGTTTCTTAATCAAAAATTCTGATTATCAACATGAGTGAAAATATCAAATTTACATAATCTGTTTTTCTTAAATGATTTAGGATAATTACCATTTATTTAAAAATATTATTTAGTAATACATGATATTCAATAACATGAAATTATTATGTTATTATTCTATTATTATTTAGTGTGATTATACTAGAAACACCAAACAAAAAGTTATAAAGAAAAAGGAATTTTTACAAAGTTAAGATAGCATGCAGGAAAACTAATCAGCTTTATTTTCAAGGTAGAATAAGCAACAAAAATAATTTTGATTAAGTTAACATTTGTGCTTATAAATACTGTTTCGGTTCTTGAACAAGAAAATTTATACTCTGGGATGAGACATCCTTCCCAAATTTTGCCTTTTGATTCAGCATCATTGGGAGGAATCTGTTTATCCCTGAGTTATTCAGTACAGTGATACTATTCTCATCCTTAATTATGAGGCTAAGCAACAGCTTCAACACAGCTTCACTCCCAATAGCTTTGAATGAAAGCATAACTGCATGTTCTGCACTGATGACATTAGCTATTTGTCCTTAACATATATCATAGTATGGTTCCAGTGTCCAAATATCTTTGTTTTGGATTCTTTTATTTTTGTTCATAGATGATTCACACACAGCATTGCTATTTTTGTATTACTCATTTTGCTTCCCTTTGCTTTCCCTTTCTAGTCCCTGGAACAATTCATCTAACATCTACCAAATCAGTTAAATAATTTGAAAATATATGTTTGCTTAAATAGCATGGCTTCTTTTAATATTACAAAAGCAGTATATAAAGTGAAGAAATAGAGAATGTCATTTGACTAAAGACAATGAATATGTTTTGTTAGAACCTTGAGAGTTGTTTACATGTCATTTAATGTCACCCATGTAAATATAAATATTCCTGTAAAGAAATGTTTTCAACATAAGAGCAATAAGGGCACAGAATGTGTCACTTGTACTTGAAAGGCAAATGCAGTCTGGTGCCAGTTTCAACCTTTAGGTTATGCCAAATGATTCACAGTATGATGATTATAAATTGACACTTAAGAATGCTGAACTGAAACTTGAAACAGTAGCAAAGAAGTAGGAATCTGAATAACATTACTAACAATTAAATGGAAGAAGTATCATAAGTCCTAAGAAATACAAAAGTAATTATTTCATATTTGCTAGTTTCAATCATACAAATGGTACATTATGGAGAAAAAAGTCTATTTGAAGGGTGTGTCACCCTCAGAATCCTTCCTATTTTTCAATGCTCATCTCATTCATTATCTCTCCATTGGAATTCTACTTTTCACAACAGACCACATTTCAATTTCAGGGTTAGGTCAAACCTAGAAGGCATGGAAATAATTAGTCCTGGGAGACAGGAAAACACAGTAAAACATTTTTAGGGTAAAAAAATCAGGTAGCTTGTCCCAATGAACTACTTTAATAAGGAACATGTGTAAAATAGACATTGAATCAAAGCTATAGATCAGAGTAGCTTGGTGAAGGATGGAGAGAAACTGGGAGAGAGAGAGAACACAGTAGAAGTTTGGAAGCTAAATGTGAAATCACTGGGTCAAAAGAAAATCAGAAGACAGGATATAAATCATAAATCAAATAACTCTAGGAACCACAACTCTAAGAAGTAATGTGCACTTATGTTGCATTGTGCAATCTTTTGTACCACACTTTTTGTAATTAACTTTCTGTTAAGTATAAGTTATATGAGTATGCATAATTGCCTTAAATTCCTAATTAACTTTTGGAATCATCCAGAACAGAAAGAAAAAGTTACATTCCTTTGGAATAATCATAATATCAGTATCTGTAACCACACTTCTGTATTCTATGAAAACATTTTGATTCATCAACTCATATGAACACATATGTCACGTGTAATGATTATATTTTTACCTGTTTTCCTTAGTTAATGAAGTCAATGATTAGTGAGTTACTAAACTATGAAAGTCTTGAGAGAAACTCTAAATTATAAATATAAATTAATTTGTTAAGTGATTATTATTTTTCTGATTATAATACTTATATGTTCAACATTCACAATTAAGAAAAAGAGAAACAACATAAATACTTTCTCATAGCTTTTGCTTCATCATCCCATGGTATGGACAAAAGCTCTACATTTGGTCAAATATGATAGAACCTTCAATTTCAGAACTAAATTATTTCACTTGAACTGGGATATTTAGGGTCCACCAGACATATAGGAAGCCTTTTGGAAGCGTTGTCCACCTGTGTCCCCAAATAATGTAAGTTCTTTTTACTTGTGTCCAACAACTGCATAAAATAATTCCTTTCCAGGGTACCATGTGTTTCCCTGGACTTTCTTATATTGGAAACCAGTCACTAATTTGACTCCTTCCTGACTATACCACGAATTATATCTTAGAGGTAGTCATAGGAAGCATTCAAATATTTAAGGAAATAAATATGCCAGTAGATTATATAGCTCTCTGATAAGATCTCCCAAAAGAAACTATCCTTGATTACTCAGGAGCACTTCCCAAAGGGACTCACTATTTATGCATACCCTATGGACAATTCTCCCTTCAATGGTGATTATCTAATAAGAAATTGTCATAAGAGAGAGCTGTCCCTGACTTCAGTTCAAATGACCAATGATAAAACTTCAGCCCTAGCAGGCATTCAGGTCAAACTACGTCACTGGCCAAGATTGCTTCATGTAATAGATTTTCCCTAGATCTTCTTCCTGCAATTGCTAATTATTCTGCTTTACCTGGTTTAACGCTTCAAGCCAAATAGAAAGATAAGTACAGACAATGAGAGAAGGGCATGTGACTTTCAAAGGTGGATCCTGTGGGTTTATGGAAACCCACAGCTGGTGGGTCTGGGAAACACTGCTTGATTGAAGTAAATAGGTTGCAAGTTAGCTTCATTCTGCCTTTTAGAATCCTGTTGATAATACCCTTAGTTAAATGCTGTATGAGAAAAAAAAATGATCGCAGTCTGTTTCCCTCAAATTAGAGTGGACAATAAAGCAGTATAGCATTGGCAAAATTTGTGAAGAAGCTAGAATTCTATAGAAATGAAAAGTGGTTATTATTGGGAGACAATCATACAAGGGTCTTTTGCACTAATGCATATTTTGCAAACAAGAGATAGTATCTCCCTTAAATCTTAAGAGAACATGTTTGCTTATTGTCAAGTATAATAAAGGTAATGTTTGCCTCTGAAGCAAAGGTCAGGCACATTCCCTCACTGCTCATTATAAAATGCTCTGGTCTCCAAAGCTTGTGGTTCATATACTATAACTCAGCACCTTCTTCATATTTCCCTATGGAAATTAGGGCTCTGAAAAGTGGTGTAAATTATGATATTCTATTGCCATTAAATTGTCTTTTGTTTCTGACTCAGAATCTCAGGAGTCTCATGTCTTCTCCCCACATCCTTGATAGTGTGGCAGGCTAACTTACTAGACTGCAGGTCAAGTGAAACTTCAGTTCCATCACAGGTCTCAACACTGTTATAACAATGAAATCACAATGAGGACTCTGTAGAGGTAGTAGCCACATGTCTGTGGAGGGGGTGCAAACCAGAAAGCTATTCCTAATGTCTCTAAGAGGGATATGATGAGGCTGGTATTGGGATTGTTAGAAAAAAAAAACAACTTCAAAATGGGTTAAACTGCTGTTTCTGAATAGAGCTACAGGTCCTTAGATGAAGAAATGGTGCTTTGGTGAAGCTAACAGGAACAGGAAGCACAAAAGAAACAGGAAACAATGGACAGGAGCATATCCCTTTATTTTTCCTCCAAACATTTTGTTTCCCTCTGTTGCCCACTATTGTCCAAAAATAATAGGGCACCAGTTGCCAAAGCAGAAATGGAGTTTGCATAATCTCTGCCCAGCATCACAAAACAGAGTGGTAGTATCTAAGAGAAAATATTTAAACAACTGGCATAGTCCATCCATTGGACTATTCAGTATCCATATGCTCCATATGCTTATATCTGAATTTGTAAACAAGAACAAAAAAACTCAATGTTTCCTCCCAACAAGATACAACAATCCTTTGTGTGAATGCATACAATTTTACATCATTCAAAATTAGGAAACACAATGTCTATGAGGTCTTAAGCTGAAGCAGTAAACTAGTACCATTTACTAATTTCCTAGCATGTTAATTCCAAAATAATTTCAGATAACTTTCTTTTCAAAGCCTGAGGATGTTTATGCCATCTCTAGTAGTACGTATTCCCAATTCCTTGCATTTCTAGATGCAGCAGTTTGGGCAGAGGGTTGACTGAGGCAGACTGTTTTCCTCTGCACTTGGAAACGAGTCACTGTAGGCTTCCTACACCCAGGTGTGGGGGAGTAATTCTTTTCTTGTAATAATTCTGCAAGGGCTGTTGCAGGATTGGACCAATACCCTTACCTTATATATTAAGACATTCTCAATTTCTTTTATCAGGGAAGTGATCAAGACTCCTTTTGTGAATTCCATATATTGATCCTAATTAATTGCTAATTAAATCCTTTAAAGTAGCTACACACGTACTCTTTAACCTAGTCTCAGGATTCTATTTTGTGTTGTCTACAATACTTATCTCTTAACCTTTTTTTCTCTCCCTGTATCTGTAGATGCCTCTCAGAGGGAGAGATCTTATGATTGATGGCTGCACCCATACTTCCTACTCCCTAAATTTCCCAACACATATACAACGGGGTTCTCTTTCCTCTTAGACACACAGTTCAGTGTCTACCATTTTCAGAGATTTGAATTAAACACATGAATCCTGTAAGCATCACCAATATCCAGGTCCTTCCCCAGTCCTCACTACATTTCTCTGATGAACTCAACCGGCACAGTTGATGTGAACAACAAACTATGTACTAGGTTCAGAAATTAGCACACACAAAGATTATGTTGTGATTCAAATGGACTTATCTTATTACAAAGTCAATGAAAAAGACTTTCAAAATCGTGGCTAAAAGTGAGAGAAAGAGGTTCCCCATTGTTTCCTGTATTTCTCATAGAGGAGCTTCAGAAACTCAATAATATCACCTGCTCAAAAATAAGGAATCTGTCAAGAAAATCAAGGCAGAATTGTGTGCAAATGAACACTCAAAGTTCTACATTACCAAAACCAAAGGAAAATTTTGCCTTTCCATAGTTAGGTTTTTCCACATTTTATTTCATACTGAATCATCAGATCTATTCAAATATTCAGAGTAACAGGACTTTGCTTATGTACTACCCAAAGAATTAGATTCTCGAAAAAAAATCCTTTCAGTAAGAACTACCTACTTTGATTTATTCTGCATTTAATTGGAAATCTCTGCTCCACAATCTTAAGATGGCATTGATTTGAACACTGGATAAACAGTAACAGAGGAAGTATCCCAGTTCAATGAAACTGCTTTCATTTTTATTTCAGTGGTGTTCTTTATAATCCCACTAAGAATTTGTAAAGAATTGAGTTTCGTAACAGCTTCTGGCTGGATAAAATTTCTTTCTGGTTCTATTTATTTTAGTGCTTTCACTATGTTCAACAATACCATGCCAACTGGAATGACACTGTTAGAATTCCCCACACAATATCTTCCCTAAAAGCCACCAGAACCCCCTTAGCTTTCCTCCCTAACAGCAATGTATACCATAAGACAGATATATGATCTTACAGGATATAAGTGTGAGTCTTGCTATCCATCTCTATACTACTTTCTAGTGTTTCTAAGGCGTTTGGGTATTGGACACCAATTATTTATTTATTTAATTACATGAACAATATTGCAGTTACTAGATTCCTCCATTATCAGGTCTCCACCACATACCCCATCACAGTCACTGTCCATCAACGTAGTAAGATGCTATAGAATCACTACTTGTCTTCTCTGTGCTATACTGCCTTCCCGTGCACCGCCCTACATTATGGGTGTTAATTGTAATTCCCTTTCTCCCTCCCTTCCCACCCACCCTGCCCAGTCCCTTTCCCTTTAGCAACTGTTAGTCCATTCTTGGGTTCTGTGAGTCTGCTACTGTTTTGTTCCCTCAGTTTTGCTTTGTTCTTAGGCTCCACAGATGAGTGAAATCATTTGGTACTTGTCTTTCTCCGCCTGACTTATTTCACTGAGCATAATACCCTCTAGCTCCATCCATGTTGTTGCAAATGGTAGGAACTGTTTTCTTCTTATGGCTGAATAATATTCCATTGTGTATATGTACCACATCTTCTTTATCCATTCATGTACTGATGGACACTTAGGTTGCTTCCATATCTTGGCTATTGTAAATAGTGCTGCAATAAACATAGGGGTGCGTATGTTTTTTGAATCTGGGCTGCTGCATTCTTAGGGTAAATTCTTAGGAGTAGAATTCCTGAGTCAAAAGGTATTTCTACTTTGAGTTTTTTGAGGAACTTCTGTACTGCTTTCCACAAAGGTTGTACTAATTTGCATTCCCACCAGCAGTGTATTAGGGTTCCCCTTTCTCCACATCCTTGCCAACATTTGCTGTTGTTTGTCTTTTGGATGTTGGCCATCCTAACTGGTGTAAAGTGGTATCTCATTGTGGTTTTAATTTGCAGTTCTCTGATGACTAGCAATGTGGAGCATCTTTTTATGTGTCTGTTGGCTATCTGAATTTCTTTGGAGAAGTGTCTGTTCCCATCCTCTGCCCATTTTTTAATTGGGTTATTTGCTTTTTGATTGTTGAGGTGCATGAGCTCTTTATATATTTTGGATGTCAGCCCCTTATCGGATATGACATTTATGAATATATTCTCCCATATGGTAGGATGCGTTCTACTGATGGTATTCTTTGCTGTACAGAAGCTTTTTAGTTTGATATAGTCCCATTTGTTGATTTTTGCTTTTGTTTCCCTTGCCTGGGGAGGTATGTTCATGAAGAAGTTGCTCATGTTTATATTCAAAAGCGTTTGCCTATATTTTCTTCTAAGAGTTTTATGGTTTCGTGACTTACATTCAGGTATTTGATCCATTTTGAGTTTACTTTTGTATATGGGGTTAGACAGTAATCCAGTTTCATTCTCTTGCATGTAGCTGTCCAGATTTGCCAACACCAGCTGTTGAAGAGGCTGTCATTTCCCCATTGTATATCCATGGCTCCTTTATCATATATTAAATGACCATATATGCTTTGGTTAATATCTGGACTCTATTCTGTTCCACTGCTGTATTAGATTGTTCTTGTGCCAGTACCAAATTGTCTTGACTACTGTGGCTTTGTAGTAGAGCTTGAAGTTGGGAAGTGAGATCCCCCCTGCTTTATTCTTTCTTCTCAGTATTGCTTTGGCTATTTAGGGTCTTTTATGGTTCCATATGAATTTTAGAACTATTTGTTCCAGTTCATTGTAGAATGCTGTTGGTATTTTGATAGGGATTGCATTGAATCTGTGGATTGCTTTAGGCAGGATAGCCATTTTAACAATATTAATTCTTCCTGTCCAAGAGCATGGGATGAATTTCCACTTATTTAAAGTGGATACTAAAAAATGTATCCTCTTTAATTTCTCTTAAGAGTGTCTTGTAGTTCTCAGGGCATAGGTCTTTCACTTCCTTGGTTAGGTTTATTCCTAGGTATTTTATTCTTTTTGATGTCATCCATTTATATGTTATCCCAGGAAATAGGATGTATCTATTTTGCCTCAGCTGTTTGTAATAGAAAGACACAGAAAACAGTTACTCTTTTATAGTGATTGTGAAAAAAAAATAAGTTGAAATTTAAATCTAAAAAAGGTAACTTTAAAAATTTGTACAATTTCATAGTTATTAAGTATGTTGAAGGTGTTAGTTGAAAACACAGTAAATTATGGTATTGAGCATGAAGCTTGCTTTTTTTTAAAAACTAGCCAATGCCTTACAGCAGGATAAATGGAAAGAAATAGTCAAATGTGGACATACTGACAAAATGTCTTAAAACTAAGAAAAATTAAAGATCCTCAAAAGTTAAAAAAAATTTAACAACCAAAATTGCATCCTATCTTTTATTGGTTACAAAGTATGTACCTTATTATTTTTTTGAGTGAATTTGATAGTAGATTTGAAAGAATATTGAACAGCCAACTGCTCTAATAGGAAGATGCTGAAGAACCAGATTCAGATACTGAGCAAGAATAGAGGGAGGCTAGGCTATTGAGACCACAGCAAGGACCATGTAAGAGCAATGGTATGGTACATAGCCCTCCCCTACTGGTGAATGTTGTCTTTGGAAACTCTTTGCCACCACTAAGAAACTCTCTATATGGATAACCACTCAGTGTTTCCAATCATCCCTGAACTTTTGCCTTATTTCTCAAATTTCAAGTCTTGGGCAGGCACATCCAATTGACTGATTAGGTAATATGCAGCACGACAGCACAACACACAGATAATAATTATCTGATATGATATATAGATCTCAAGAGGCCAAACACATACACAAACTTTTGTTTCATTATACGTTCAAATAAATGGAAAGACAGAAAGCTGCCTTCTTATCATCACGGAATTCTGGAACAACAGTTGAGATATGGCTTTAAACATCTTAGCAAAAGTTACATTGAATTTTTAACTCTAAACTCAGATAAAATAAAAATCAGTTGGGAGAACAAATAAAAATTTCATGAGATAATGAAGGAACAAAAATTTTGTCTCATGTACTTTCTGAAAAAGTTATTTTGAGTATGAACTCCTAGAAATATATAAACAAAAGAATAGGAAGATATATAGGAAACACAGTATTATAATACTAACCATGTACCCCCAGGAAGGGAATCATGGGAAATACTAAAATGTAGAATTAGAAAGCAATCATTTGGAAGGAAGTTGAGGGTTCCAAGAAATTAGTCTTTAGGATGAATGGGGTGGCTTTGGAGCTAAAGATTAATGACAAAAGAGATAGATAATATTGGTTACATAGTAAAAAAAAAAAAATCCATTCAATGAGGAAAAACAAATAAAAAGCAGAGGAAATGTATGAGAAACAGATGATCCAAATAAAAGTCATGTTAAAATTTGGTATGATACAAAGAAATTATTTCAGAGAAAAAGTAAGTGATATTTTGCTTACTTACAAATTTTACAGAGACCATTACAATGAATCCAAAAAAGGAAACAAAGAAATGATATTCCAAAATCGTAGCACAATAAATGGCTCAATAAATATATTTATAGAATCATAATTGTTTAAATACAACTTTTATGTTTTAATTGTTGAGAACCAAATTATGAATAAAATATTAAACACTTTTTCAAACATATATGAATGATCTCAAATGTATGTATATATATGAAAAAAGTTAAAGAGTAGATGAGAGAAAGTAATAATTTTATGGGGAAGAAACCAATCAAATTATATATTAAAGGGAGGAACAATGTCTGATATAGATGTCTTTAAAATTATGAATAAATTATGCACAATTTATAAAAATATAAAACCATTCAAAAATTGGATGAGTTTTTGGCACAAAAAATTCAATTCAAAACTTAAGAAGGAGAAAAATGGTATTTTCCATTATTAGAAGACATTAAAGAGAATATTATAAAATGTAATTAAATATCTCCCCTCAGAAAGCAATCAGCTAGGTATTTCTTTGGATGTGTTCTAAGAGGTGTACAAATAAATAATTTCTGTTATATAGATACTTGTAAAAAATGGGAATGATGAACAATTATCCAGTTCATTATACCATAACAAGAAAGGAAAGGCATAAAAAATGAAAACATAAGCCATTTTTTACTATGAAATTTGTTGTAAAACTTTTTAAATAAACTGTGGGAAAAGTGAATCCATAAAAAATGCACCAATAAAAATATTTTATGCAAGACAATATGCAACATTGATTTATTAACAACAGATTGAGAAAGAAAAATCATAAAACCATCTCTACAGATTTTTAAAAAATCACTGAAACCCTGTTTCCCTTATTAATTAATTAATAAATATCAAACTTGGTTTTGAGGGAAAATTTCTAAGCTTGATAAAGGATATCATCAGAAAGCTGTAGCAACCCAGTATCTAGAATGGTACTAGGCCTATAATAGACACTCATTAAATATGTGCTGAATAGGAAATGTAAGGTAACATAAATAATGAAAGTTAATAATTTGATAAATGATTTAAGTATAAGGAACTTGGAAGAGACATAGAAGCAAGCTGATATGAAAAATGTTTAACTTATCTTTTTAACAAGTAATTGCAAATTATCATAAGAATAAAAAAATACTGTTCACTAATTTGGTGAAAAGTCAAAAAAATACTTTGATTCATACACTCATGGTAGATGTATACAAATCTATATTCTTCTTTGGAGGATGTTTTGGTTTCATTTAGGTTATTTAGATGTATTTGGTTTCCAAGGCAGCAGTTGTACTTATGGGATATTTGAACACATAGATAAAGACACAATGGCATTAGTTAATTGTGGTGTTGTTTTATAATAAAGTCATTTAAATGACTTACATGTCTAATAATAAGGTAATAATGAGATAAATTATAGAATACCTATAGTATGAAACAGTAAGTTTTCAATGTGCAAGATTGCACTTTTATTCATTTCATTCTGAAGGAATCTTCATTCCTTTTTGATAATGCTGTAAATGAAGTTTTTGTTTCATTTTTTGGTTGTTCATTTACAGTACAATTACATTCTGTATATTGAATTTATATCCTACAACCTTACTTACCTTTCTGATGGTTTTAATAGTTTTCTTACTGAATTCCATAGGATTTTATGTATACCAGAGAAGTAGAGACTTACCTCTTTCTTTTGCACGTGCGTGCATTTTATTTCTTTTCTTTTTTCTTTTTTCCTAAATTCCCTGGCTAGAAACTTTAATATAACATTAAATAGAAGTGTCTCTTTCATTTCAGTTCTGTCAATTTTTGCTTCATGTATTTTGGGTCTCTGTTAAATGCACCTGTGTTTACAATAAAGATGAGATCAACACTTCTATCATTATAAAAATCTCTCTTATTAGTAAGTTTTATTGTTAAATGTATTTTTTCTGATGTTGGTTTGACCATTGCAGCCTTTTTATGCCACTCTTTGCATGATACAGATCTTCCTCAACTTATGATGGGGTTACATACTGATAAACCCATCATAAGTTGAAAATATTTTAAGTTGAAAATTCATTTAATACACCGAACCAAACAAACGTCTTAGCTTAGGCCAGTCTACCTTCAAATTGCTCAGAACACTTACATGGACCTACAGTCAAACAAAATCATCTAACACAAAGCTTATTTTATAATAAGGTATTGACATCACATGTAATTTATTGGCTACTGTACTGAAAGTGAGAAACAATGTGGTTGTATGGGATTTAAGTGTATTGGTCACTTACACTCGTGATCACGTGGCTGACTGGGGGCTAAGCTTGCTGCTGTTTCCCAGCACCGTAAGAGAGTATTGTACAGCCTGGGAAAAATCAAAATTCAAAATCCAAGTATGGTTTCTACTAAATGTGTATTGCTTTTGCACCACCTTTAAGTTGAAAAGCAGTAAGTTGAACCATCAACAGTCAGGGCCTGTCTGATATATATATATCCTCATCCTTACATTCTATCTATTGGTATCTTTGAATCTAAAATGTGTCTCTTGCACACAACATACAGTTGGATTTAAAAAACAAAATAATTTTGATGATCTCTCCTTCTTGACTGGGTTGTTAATCTTTTCACATTTAATATTATGTGTATAGTTGAATTTATGCTGCCATTTACTTCTTGTTTTCTACACATTTCATGATTTTTTTTTATACTTTTGTTCCTCCTTAACTGTTTGTTTTGGGGAGGCATTGAATATTTTCTACTGTAACATTGTAATCCCTTAAAATTAATTTCATACTCTTTACTTGTTATCTTGGCAGTTGCTTTGGGCTTGCCATACATCTCTTATGAAAATTTAGTTCCCATTCATACTAACAATTCTAGCAAGATACAGAAATTTTAATTCTATATTTATTTCTATATATTGTCTCTTCCTCTTTTTTGTTATTGTTACACAAATTACATGTATGTATGTTTACAAAACCAACAGTATAATGCTATAATTACTACTGTACATAATAGTGTATCTTTAAATACTCCAAAAGAAATGAGAGCATGTACATTTAAACAGTTTGTTATGTTAACTTTTATTACTGAACATTTTAGACAATACATTTCAGTAACCCTGGATACTGACCTCCATTCTGGGGTTTGTTGTTTTGGTAAAGCCCATTTCCCTATATCAGACATTTTTGATTTCCCTCAGAGGACACAACACTGGCATGTTCACAGTCACCCTGTTAAAACAGTGGTTTGGGCAGGTTCCCTTTGACTATCTCTCCTTGATATCTCCTTTGAGCAGTTCGCTTCTGCAGGTATCAAAATTGGCCACTAACTACTGACTGATTGCTCTATTATTTGCATCAATAATTGGGGCATAAATTATTCCAAAGTCTGATCCAGTTAAATTTGGGCCCGTCTGCAGGGCAGTCTTTGAGGAAAGGCTCTGAGGCCTGACCACAGAAGAGTTCTTGTTAGTTCTTGTTCTCTGGGTCTCTCTAGTTAAATATCTGATGTATGGTTTCACTATTGCTCTCATGGAGCTACCAGTTTGCTCTTGCTTGCTTAGCATCTAAATCTCTTGTGTTTTTGAGAATACCCTAAACTTGAAATTTCCACACTCTGTTACACATAAGGTCAGTTCCTTTTAGGATAGCTTCGGAGTTCTCTGTTCTTATGGCCTCCATCTTCCCCTAGGAAAAACGTCTGAGTGACTGCTCCAGAGCTTGGACAGTGTCCTCCTTCTCATGGAGTATTTGTTATATTCCCCTCTGAAAGTTTCCAGAGACTTCTTCTCCTAGACACTGTTCACGTAATGTTTTATTAGTGTTTGTTTTATTTTTACATGTTTTATAATTTGCATTGTGCATTGTTGTTTCATTGGAGACAGGGTCTGCAGAGTTCCTCATGTGACCATTCTGTAAATAGACTTACATATGTTCATTTGTGTCCTTTATAAAATTAAAATCTGTTAAAGAAGAGAGAGAGAGAGAGAGAGAGAGAGAGAGTGTGTGTGTGTGTGTGTGTGTGTGTGTATACACATACCTACCTTCAAAAATTGAGGCTTGGAAATGCTATTCCCAATTTCCATCGTGAATGTATCAGTCCTAAAAATTGAATACTAGTTTCATTGGATGCACATTAAGAATTCTGGCTACTAACAATACTGTTTAAAAATCAGTGCCAAGGCAGGTTAAAGCTCCCAGTAGGTATGGATAACAGGCTGTTTCAAGGCAAGAAAACAGTTGGCAAGTACAGTGCCATTTATCTATTCTTTGCCTGTAGAAGTGTAAGTTAATAGAATATGACACTTTTTTCTTTATCTGGGTACAACCTTATTTTTTCTCAGTTTAATACCTCAGGCAGGTATTATTAACTTGTCAAATTTAGCAGTTTGATACCTCTATGCTAAGCAATGCTACTCATTCATCATTAAAAATTTAATGAGCAGTGTAGTAATATCTTGAAAAATATATGTATTAGAATAGGAGGTATATGTTTTTAATATTTTTAGATTATGTATCCAAATTTAAATTTTTATGTGTATATTTAAAAGAACTAGGATGAAAAAGGGATAGGTCAAAATATCTCAAAATTTTATATTCCTCAGAAGTACCTAGTTAACTTGTTAGAGATGAAGATAACTGAACTTCTATCCTCAGAGCATCTAATTACAGTAACTGAAGGGTAGAATTTAAGAATATCAATTTCTCATCACCACTCCCACTAATACAGAAAAGTCCATTGGCAGCAATTCAGAACACTGTTACACTAAACATCCAGTTCAACTTCTTATTTAGTTATGCTATGTGTGGAAATGATAATTGTTCAGAGTTTCAATTTGCTTATTTATCAAATGTGGATAATATTAATAAATTCAAAGGATTCTTTTTAGCAGGTTTAAATGAGATTAAATATGCAATATTTCACATTAGATGGTTAGTTTTTACTCTGTATAATGAAATTATCAATATCTGTTTTTCCTATATTGCTGTATTATTGGTCAGATCAATATGTGCCTGAACAGAGTCCTGGGAAGTAATCTGTATTTCTAGATCTCCTCAGAGGATTTGTACTATATCACACCATCAGAAGATGTCTTCTTGGAGAGATATTGAAAGTGTCTTTTATTGACTGTTGTCCTTACAATATTGGATCAAGATTTTAGAATAATGTGCCCTCTTAATTTCTGGAATAACACTCTACAAAAAAAGAAAAAAATGTCCTGAGTTAGAAATGACTGATAGTATCTTATACATGGTCGCAGAAACACTTCTATGATCAGCAGGGAGAGGTTCTTTTAAAAGCAGAGCAAAGTGTTACCAACTAGGATGTGCTTTGACCCAATCCAATGGAAAAGGACCCGAAGGAGATTGAAATTGCTACCTTTCATGTGCCTAATAAAAAGACCTTTTGGGTCAAGTTCTCTTCTCTTTTCCCACCAAAAATGTAAACTCTACCGATGTTAATAGCAAGAAAACATAGCTGAACTTTTATATATCCAGAAGGCACAGGAAGGAGAAGCATAGAGTCATCAGGAACAGTCAGTACAGAAAAGGAAGCAATGGAGCACTGTTGGAAAGATTAACTAGATTCTATTCAATAGGGATCAAGACAATGATTTTAATTACTACTGTAATCATCAGATAAACTTGTATTTTTCTCCTATAGGTTTTTGTAACCTGTAAAAGCAAGTAGATGTGTAAAATGCTTGGGAATTATAAAGACTATACAAAAATGTGGAAATATATATGTATGTATGCATTATCTGCTCATAGAGAATAAATACTTTTAGGAAAATGTATTATTTTCCATATTTTAAAAAATCCCATATTTGAAGTAACATTTAACATTAAATAAATGGAGTTACCCAGTTGCCTTTTTAGTTTTAATCTACAATAAACACTTTTACCAAGCATCAGACTATTCTCATTTTAGGAAAGAGTGAAGATTTTAATGAAGAAAAAGTCATTTGTTTACAAAACAGAGAAAAATGACAATCAAATATATTGCCATCATATACATGCTGTTTTTTCATTGTTATTTAGGAAAATGTGGAATTCAAAGGTTAAAAATTGGTATAAAGCTAACTGGTCCAGTAAAGGAATTATGTTATATAATCAACTTGAATTAAAAAATTTTCATAGCAAATCCAAATGAGGCAATCAAGTGTTAAAATTACTATTGAATTTCATTTCAAGCTATCATTAAAGGTGGTAATCCACCATTTAGAACAGTTGACTCAAAAGCTACCTTCTAAATTTTTCTAAACACTTTAGGTAATTGTAGAGTATTTCATTAGATGTACTTGCCCTAACTAAGCAGTCATGTAGGTTATTCTTTTTAGGATGGTATGGGTAAGGCATTTATTAGAGATCAATATTTGTGAAAAGAAGAAGGATACAGGATTGGACAAAGTGAGATATTGACTGTGATTTAGGTCTAACAAACCCTTGTCCAACCTGCAAGGAGAAGAGTCATTAAAATTGCCAGCCTTTGTTCCTCTGCCTCCCTCAGTCAGTGGATAAGGGCTTTCTTGGGAGAACTGAGACATCTGGCAAAGCAGTTCTCTGGAGCAGATGCCTCCCCTGAAACACATTCAGAGCTGGAGGCTGTTAATTTCACTCCCCACTTCTAGGAATCAAGCTTTTTCTTGAAAGGATATTTGGGCAGGGAATTTTCGCATCTTCAACAAATTGCTAGATTCTATGTCACTGCTTGTGAATCTGACCATCTGAGGTGCCCGAGTTGGAGAGAAACAGGTGCTGGGGCTTTGCTGCCTTGATACTGCAGGCAGATCAGACCATCCACAACGACCCAGTTATGGGGCAGGGCTGAGAGGGTCTGGCCTTCCCTGCCACCATGCCTGCTGATGGTCACCACCATCCCTGAGTTTGGAGTGAGGGATTGGGATTCCCCATTAGGTCTGTGTCGGGCTTCCTTTTCTCTAGTCCCTTTCTCCATAGAGAGCAAGTAAGTCCACAGATGAAATGCATCATCGCCATCAAAATCCCAGTGATCTTAGTGAGATTGTTGATTCTCCTTAAGCCTTAGTTTCACCATCTTCTAAATAATGGAATAACAGCCCCTTCTTTATAAGGCCATCATTAGAATGCCATACATGGTTGCATATAAAGCAATTAGCATGGTATAAAATATATAAATAATATATAATATATGACATTTATTATTATTACATGTATATGATTATTGCCTTTGTGGCTATTACTTCTTTACTTCCTTAGACCTACCAAGATTAAACTTTCAGCCCTGATAAAAATATATCTATATATCCTGTTACATGAACTGTATTACAGAAAACACACAGAATTCATAGAAGAATATATCTACTGTCCTATGTAGTTTAAGTTTATTCATATCTTACCTGTTTTTTTTCAATCAAGATCCATAGTGAATTATTTTGACAAAATAAGCAGTGGTGTTGGAAATAAGAATCAAGTTCTACAGACTATTTTTATGTTATCTCACTGATAAGGTTTAAGAGATGAATCATGAAATCATGATAGTATCCAATGATAACTTAATGATTTTCTTATCTAATTAAGTTAGAACTCTTAAATTTGACTAGAATACTAAATTAAGAAATCATGCTAGAAGATTAAACATTTTATTCCTTTGATTACATAGGTTATCACTCTACATATTACTGCATTGCTTTTTCAAAATAGATTTATATGTATAGCAATGCATCAATGTTGTCCATATTTAAATATCAAATTATTGAGAAAGATTAATAACCATGTAGGTATGACATGAAAAACTCAATAGCCTTTCCCTCTTTGTAAGGGAATTAAATTTTTTTTAGACGTAAAACTGCAGTCAATGTTTTCAGACTTGTGCTTTGCTATTTTCTGAGATTTAGAGTTGATGTAAAACTTTTCCCCTTCTGGCTGTTTGTCAGACTGGTCTATCTGCTGGCTGCTCTTTCCCATTCATCTATAGCTGTGCTTCAGTGCTTTTTAAAAACATTTCTTTTCCTTTCAGTGCTTTTTGATTGACTCACATTTGCCTTTGATGGAAAAGGAATCTTTTGCAGTCCTTGTGGCTAGAGCATCTTTACTTTCTATGAACTTCTGTAACTTTGTAGTAATTCTTGCATATGTCTCTTTTTTTTTCATTGCTCCTTTCCCTTTCTTTCTTTCTTTCTTTCTTTCTTTCTTTCTTTCTTTCTTTCTTTCCTTTTCTTTCCTTCCTTCCTTCCTTCCTCCCTCCCTCTCTCTTTCTTTCTTTCTTTCTTTCTGTATCATTAATATACAATTACATGAGCAACATTGTGGTTACTAGATTCCCCCATTATCAAGTCCCCACCACATACCCCATTACAGTCACTGTCTATCAGTGTAGTAAGATGCTATAGAGTCACTACTTGTCATCTCTGTGCTATACTACCTTCCCCGTGCCAACCCCCACATTATGTGTGCTTATTCCCCTTCTACCTCCCTTCCCACCCACCCAGCCCAGTCCTTTTCCCTTTGGCAACTGTTAGTCCATTCTTGGGTTCTGTGAGTCTGCTGCTGTTGTGTTCCTTCAGTTTTTGCTTTGTTCTTATGCTCCACAGATGAGTGAAATCATTTGGTACTTGTCTTTCTCTGCCTGGCTTATTTCACTGAGCATAATACCCTCTAGCTCCATCCATGTTGTTGCAAGTGGTAGGATTTGTTTTCTTCTTATGGCTGAATAATATTCCATTGTGTATATGTACCACCTCTTCTTTATCCATTCAGCTACTGATGGACACTTAGATTGCTTCCATTTCTTGGTTATTGTAAATAGTGCTGCAATAAACATAGGGGTGCATATGTCCTTTTGAAACTGGGATCCTGCATTCTTAGGGTAAATTCCTAGAACTGGAGTTCCTGGGTCAAATGGTATTTCTATTTTTAGTTTTTTGAGGAACTTCCATACTACTTTCCAAAATGGTTGAACTAGTTTACATTCCCACCAGGAGTGTAGGAAGGTTCCCTTTCTCCACATCCTCACCAGCATTTGTTGTTCCTACTCTTTTCTATCTTGGTCACCCTAACTGGTATGAGGAGCTATCTCATTGTGGTTTTAATTTGCATTTCCCTCATAATTAGCAATGTGGAACATCTTTTCATGTGTCTGTTGGCCATCTGAATTTCTTCTTTGGAGAAGTGTCTTTTCATATCCTCTACCCATTTTTTAATAGGGTTATTTGCTTTTTGGGTGTTGAGGCATGAGAGGTCTTTATATATTTTGGAATTTAAACCCTTGTTAGATATGCCATTTACAAATATATTCTCTCATACAGTAGGATGTCTTTTTGTTCTAATGATGGTGTCCTAGGCTGTACAGAAGCTTTTTAGCATGATGTAGTCCCATTTTTTCATTTTTGCATTTGTTTCCCTTGCCCGAGGAGATGCATTCAAAAAAAAAGTTGCTCATGTTTATATTCAAGAGATTTTTGCCTATGTTTTCTTCTAAGAGTTTTATGGTTTCATAACTTACATTAAGTTCTTTGATCTATTTAGTGTTTACTTTTGTGTATGGAGTTAGAAAATAATCCAGTTTCATTCTCTTGCTTTTAACTGTCCAGTTTTGCCAACACCAGATGTTGAAGACACTGTCATTGCCCTATTGTATATCAATGGCTCCTTTATTGAATATTAATTGACTATATATGCTTGGGTTTATATCTGAGCTCTCTAGTCTGTTCCATTGTTTTATGAGTCTGTTCTTGTGCCAGTACCAAACTGTCTTGAGTACTGTGGCTTTGTAGTAGAGGTTGAAGTTGGGGAGCATAATACCCTAGCTTTATTCTTCCTTCTTAAGATTGCTTTCACTATTCGTTGTCTTTTGTGGTTCCATATGAATTTTAGAACTATTTGCTCTAGTTCATCGAAGAATGCTATTGGTATTTTGATAGGAATTGCATTGAATCTGTAGATTGCTTTAGGCTGGATGGCCATTTTGACAATATTAATTCTTCCTATCCATGAGCATGGGATGTGTTTCCATTTATTGGTATCTTCTTTAATTTCTCTCATGCGTGTCTTGTAGTTTTCAGAGTATAGGTCTTTCACTTCCTTGGTTAGGTTATTCCCAGGTATTTTATTCCTTTTGATGCAATTGTGAATGGAATTGTATTCCTGATTTCTCTTTCTGCTATTTCATTGTTAGTGTATAGGAATGCCACAGATTTTTATGTATTACTTTTGTATCCCGCAACTTTGCTGAATTCAGATATTAGATCTAGTAGTTTTGGAGTGGATGCTTTAGGGCTTTTTTTGTGTACAATATCGTGTCATCTGCAAACAGGGACAGTTTAACTTCTTCCTTGCCAATCTGGATGCTTTTATTTTCTTGTGTTGTCTGATTGCTGTGGCTGGGACCTCCAGTACTATGTTGAATAAAAGTGGGGAGAGTGGGCATCCTTCTCTTGTCCCTGATCTTAAAGGAAAAGCTTTCAACTTCTCACTGTTAAGTATAATGTTGGCTGTGGGTTTGTCATATATGGCTTTTATTATGTTGAGGTACTTGCCCTCTATCCTCATTTTGTTGAGAGTTTTTATCATGAGTGGATGTTGAATTTTGTCGAGTACTTTTTCAGCATCTATGGAGATGATCATGTGGTTTTTGTCCTTCTTTTTGTTGATGTGGTGGATGATGTTGAAGGATTTTCGAATGTTGTCCCGTCCTTGCATCCCTGAAATAAATTCTACTGGATCATGATGGATTATCTTTTTGATGTATTTTTGAATTCAGTCTGCTGATATTTTGTTGAGTATACTTGCATCTATGTTCATCAGGGTTATTGGTCTGTAATTTTTTTTTTTGTGCTTTCTTTGCCAGGTTTTGGTTTTAGAGTGATTCTGGCCTCGTAGAATGAGTTTGGAATTATTTCCTCCTCTTCTACTTTTTGGAATACTTTAAGGAAGATGCGTACTATGTCTTCACTAAATGTTCGATAAAATTCAGCAGTGAAACCATCTGGTACAGAGGTTTTGTTCTTAGGTAGTTTTTTGATTACCAATTCAATTTCCTTGCCAGTAATAGGTCTATTCAGATTTTCTGTTTCTTCCTGGGGCAGCCTTGGAAGGTTGTATTTTTCTAGAAAGCTGTCCATTTCTTCTAGGTTATCCAGTTATTAGCATATAATTTTTCATAGTATTCTTTCATAATTCTTTGTATTTCTGTGGTGTCCATAGTAATTTTCCTTTCTCATTTCTGATTCTGTTTATGTGTGTAGATTCTCTTTTTTTCTGATAAGTCTGGGTAGGGGTTTATCTATTTTGTTTATTTTCTTGAAGAGCCAACTCGTATTTTCATTGATTCTTTCTATTGTTTTATTCTCAATTTTATTTATTTCTGCTCTAATCTTTATTATGTCCCTCCCTCTACTGACTTTGACATCATTTATTCTTCTTTTTCTAGTATTGTTAATTGTGAGTTTAGACTATTCCTTTGGAACTGTTCTTCTTTACTGAAGTAGGACTGTATTGCAATATACTTCCGTCTTAGCACTGCCTTTGCTGTGTCCCACAGATTTTGTGGTGTTAAATTGTTATTGTCATTTGTCTCCATATATTACTTGATCTCTGTCTGTATTTGGTCATTTATCCATTGATTATTTAAGAACCTGTTATTAAGCCTCCGTATATTTGTGGGCTTTTTCATTTTCTTTGTGTAATTTTTTCTAGTTTCATACCTTGTTATCTGAGATGCTGGTTGGTACAATTTCAATCTTTTTGAATTTACTTAGGCTCTTTTTGTGGCCTAGCATATGATCTATTCTTGAAAATGTTCCACGTGCACTTGAGAAGAATGTGTATCCTGTTGCTTTTAGATGGAGTGTTCTGTAGATGTCTGTTAGGTCCATCTTTTCTAATACGTTGTTCAGTGCCTTTGTCTCCTTACTTATTTTCTGTCTGTTTGTTCTCTCCTTTGGAGTGAGTGGTGTGTTGAAGTCTTCTAAAATGAATGCATTGCATTCTATTTCCCTGTTAATTTTGTTAATATTTGTTTCATATATGTAGGTAATCCTGTGTTGGGTGCATAGATATTTATAATGGTTATATCTTCTTGTTGGAGTGACCGTTTTATCATATGTAATGTCCTTCTTTGTCTCTTGTGACTCTGTTTTGAAGTCTATTTTGTCTGATACAAGTACTGCAACTCCTGCTTATTTCTCCCTGTTAGTTGCATGAAATATCTTTTTCCATCTCTTTACTTTCAGTCTGTGTATGTCTTTTGGTTTGGTGTGAGTCTCTTGTAGGCAGCATATAGATGGGTCTTGTTTTTTTATTCATTCAGTGACTCTGTGTCTTTTGATTGGTACATTCAAACCATTTATATTTAGGGTGATTATCGATAGGTATTTACTTCTTGCCATTGCAGACTTTATATTTGTGGTTACCAAAGACTCAAGGGTAATTCCCTTACTTTCTGAGAGTCTAATTTAACTCACTTAGTATGCTGTTACAAACACAACCTAAAGGTTCATTTTTTTCCCCTCCTTTTTCATCCTCTTCCATTATTTATATAGTAGCTATCATATTCTGTACTCTTTGTCTATCCCTTGATTTACTTTGGGGTTAGCTGATTTGATTTTGCATCTGCTTAGTAATTAATTGTTCTACTGTGCTGTGGTTTTATTTTCCCTGGTGAGAACTACTTGCTTTAGGAATACTTCCATCTATAGCAGTCCCTCCAAAATGCACTGTAGAGGTGGTTTCTGGGAGCTAAATTCTCTCAGTTTTTGCTTATCTAAAAATTTGTTAATCCCTCCTTCAATTTTAAATTATAACCTTGCTGGTAGAGTATTCTTTGTGTGAGGCCCTTTTGTTTCATTGCATTAAATATATCATTCCATTCCCTTCTGCCCTATAAGGTTTCTGTTGAGAAATCTAATGATAGCCTGATAGGTTTTTTTTTGTACGTGATTTTTTTCTCTCTCTAGCTGCTTTTAAAAGTCTGTTCTTGAAAGATGGCAGCCTTAGAAGTGAGACAGAAGCTTCCTCCTAAAACTTTTCTCATATATAATACAAAAATATAATTAATACAACTAATTCTGAAAGAGCAACAGGAAAGAGGACTGCACCAACTACATACACCTGGAGAAAAGAATAAACCTTTTGGAACAGGGTAATGTACCAAAGCCGTGGCTCAGCGGGACCCAAGCCCCTCCCCCACGTAAACGTTTGAAAACACACACATATGCACACATTAAACCTTAAAATGCACTTTATGTACCTCACAAGATAACAAGGAAACTACATTGGAAATTATGAAACACTTAGAAGTAAATGGCAATGTAAGTACTATAAAGCAAAATTATAGGATTGAGTCATTGGTATTTTAAGATTGGAAATATATAAACTTAAATTTATTTATTCAAAAAATACTTTAAAACCTCTTTTAAAAATAGAGCTGAACAAGTTGAGCACTAAAATCAAGAAAGTAGTAAAAGTAAAAAAAAATAAATAGGAAGGAACTTGCAATAAGAAAATAAAGTTAAAAACACCAATTAGTGAAATAGAAAACAAAAAAACAAAATAAATGACCAGTGAAATAAAACCTGACTTGCTCTTTGTCTTACATTCACTTCCTGGGTCCCTATCTGACTTACGTGCTTTTATTGGCCCCCAATTATGACTGCCCATTCACAATTCTCATTCTAAAAATTCTGAAATCCACACTACCTGGCTCTTAGGATTTTCAGTTCTGATCCCTAGTAACTGGCCTTGACTAGTCCTAGTAATTAGCCTTGAGAGGTCCTACATCCAACGTCCAAGCGTAGATTACTGCCTCAAGAGGGAACCCACCTCTGGATGGTCTGTTGTTATGTAATCGTGTTGCACAAAACAGTACATGATCCATATCCACTGAATGACTCCTTACTTAGTTTAATTTCTCTGTTTTACATCCAAAAACTTTATGAAAAAAAAGCGTTTAATGCGTAAATGCTTCAGTTCCATTAACATACATCTCATAACAGGTGTGCCACTATTCATGATGCTGTACCCCTAGAGATGGAATTTTCCGGCCAAAATGATGACTCACTGAGGCACCATTTCTAGAAATTGAGTCATTTTTACCTAAGAGATTGGCCACTCTCAGGAATTAATGAATAAATTTCCAAAAGGTAAACTAAGGCTTCAAATGAATTGAAGTCTTGTGAGATTTTGAAGAGTCAAAGCCGTTTTTTCAAAAGAAAAATAACCAGGTAATTTTCACATTGTGAGATTCTGATTCTTCCAGAATGAAAAGGCACAAACCAAACTGTTTTTACAACTTTTTATTAGAAGAATCCTGGATAACAGTTGCAATTTATTAAGTTATTTTTTAAAAATACATTATGCATATGAAGCTGTTAATTGATCTGCCAAACACTTTAATTTAAAAAAATTAGGTCAAAAGTAAGTGATTTACTTAGAGTTTCACTCTGACTTATTTTTGGCACTAGTTTATTATATGGGGAAAAAAAGAATCAAATACTGAATAGCATCTTCTTCAAAAGAACTATTTAAAAAGAATCTTACACACAATACTCAATGTTTGTAAGTCCAAGGAAAATAATAAAATAAAATAAGTTCCATGATGGAGATATCTGGAGAGTTGAAAAATTCATTTTTCTATGACTTAAAAAAAAAAAGGATGTTAGAAAAAGGCAGATTTCATGACTTTTAATGTGACTAGATAAAAAGCACGGCTGGATTATGGCTAAGCAATGTTAAAAGCCACAGAGGTGGTCTCTACAGCCTCTGCCCCTTCTTCTTAGACTCAGCTACATATGCCTCCCACAGCGCTTCAGTTCTCTGGGGACAATCTCCCTTTTTCCACTCCCAACTTACCAGACTGACCTGTTTTGTGTCCCATTACCTCAGAAACTTTACAATGTTTCAGATATCTAATAAAAACAAACCAAGGAGATTTTTTTCAGTGTACAATGCTATTTCTGTCACTATGTCAATTCCATGGGTGATCAAACACATCAAGGTTATCTTTACAGCATCCTTCCTACCTTTACGAAGATAATTATTTTGTCTCCTGAATATTTCTGAATTCTTTATTTTTGTTTAATTTAGCATGTGCTTGTTCATATCACCATCAACAGCCATGATCTGCAAATTTTTGACTTTCTAATTTTGGGGTGTAATAAAGATGACCCTGAACACACCATGTCCTTAGAAGAGTGATTTACGTATTAATAGCTATTAAAAATTGGTGGAACTACAGCAATTGTGATGGTTAATTTTATGTGTCAGCCTAACCAGGCCTGGGGTGGTCTCTGTGGTCCTTGGCCATTCTTCTCCAGACTCAACTGGATATGTTCCTCAATGCTCTAATTTTGTAGAGAGAATCTCCCTTTTTTCACTTCTAACTTGCCAGAACTTGCCTGTTTGGATTCCTATTACCAGGTATTTAGCTAAATATTGTTTTGGGCTGTGTTTGTGTGGCTGTTTCTGGATGAGATGAGAATTTTTTTTTTTCCAAAGAGGGTTTTAACTTCTAAACAGAACATTTTATTATATTTCTAGTTTTATGACATATTTAGGACCATGCACTTAATAGAGCAGTCTTAATTATACCTTTTGGCTTATTTAGTTTCCACCCCCAGGAAATAGAGTGACCCTTGTCCCCATTCCCCATTCCAGCTTATAAACTTGGTGTTAGGGAAGAAAGCAGTAGCTGGCTGGAGAGATGGAGCTCAAGTTCAAAATCCCCCAGCCTGAAGTAAAATCAAACTGAGAGGAAATCTCCTTCTTCTCAGGATGCTCCCCAGGTTAGCAGAACAGGAAAAAGCACAGGAGTTTCCATGGGTTTCCACAAGTAGGCTGGATGCGGGACTCCAAGGCATTTTTCCTGTCCCCACCACAGCCTCTCTTCACCCTGGTTACTTCTTGGCTTCACTTATGACCTACAAACTACCCCGTCTCCTGACCTTTGCCCCTCACTTCCTGCTCTGAGCTAACTGAATGCAGATTGCCCTCCCCAATGTGGATGGACCTCATCCAATCCATTGAAGGCTTGAATAGAATAAACGGCTAAGTAAAAATAATTCTTTGTTTCTGACTGTCTTTGAGTTAGAACATGTTCTTCTCCTCCCTTCAGACTCAGAATCAGACTGGAACTTACACCACCAGCTCTCCCGGTTCTTAGACTTGGGACTTGGGCTGCACCTTATGTCAGCTGCTCTCCCGGGTCTCTTGCTTGCTGTCTATAGATCTCGGACTTCTCAGCCTCTATAGTCACATGAACCAACTCCTTTTAGTAAGTACACACACAGATATATATATACAGTGCATGTATTCATTGATATATATGTGTTATCTATGTGTGTGTGCATAGATATATGTATATATATTCATTCAAAAAATAATTACTGAGTGCCTACCATGAGCCTGACAATGCCCTAAGCAGTAAGGGGCAGAACTACTAGTCAAATATCTTTAGTTGAAGTAGAAGCCCATCTTTATTCACACCATTAAGCTGGGGATGGTCTATCAGCCAGCTTCCTTTGTAACCACTGGTAGTGGCCATTCATTCATTCAACAGACATATGTTAAGTATCTATTGTTAGGTACTCTTCTAGTGCTGAGATACCCCAGTGGAGTGCAGTGAAGACAAACACTCCTATTTTATGGAGTTTAAAATATAATGGGGGGGAGAGTGGATTAAAGATGGCGGTGTGAGAGGTAAGACAAAGGCTTCCTCCTAAAACCGCATATAATATGAAAATATAATTAATACAACTAATCCTGAAAAAGCAACAGAAAAGAGGTGTGCACCAAATTGCATACACCTGGAGAAAAGAAAAACCTCAAGGAACAGGGTAACGTACCAAAGCAGTGGCCCGGTGGGACCCAAGCCCTTCTCCCACCACAACTCACCAGCGGGAGGAAGAGAAACAGAGCAGGGAGGGAATAGAGGCCTGGGACTTCTGAATACCTAACTCTGGAGATCGGATCTGGGAGCACAAACCGACATTCATGGTGTTTTCATGGTACTCTTGTGATTAGGGAGTTGGAAAGCTAAGACAGACAGAATATCTGGAGAGATTGAGATTCCAGCCGCTTGTGGAAAGCAGGGATGCATATCTGGCTGCTTGGGAAAAAAGAAAGGTGGGCAGTCTGAGAGACTTCCTAATAACAACAGGGCTGCTAAAAGGGCAAGGATTGCACAGAACTTACTGCCCAGGAGAAAGGACAGGTAGACAAAATTGTCTGGGTGGACTCTGCCCAGCAGGTTGGGAACTTTCACAGTCTTCAGGAGCTACAGCTCCCTGACTGGCTACAGAGCTGCTAAGGACCCCCTCCATAATATGCAGCTTACTGAGCCTTTCTCCTGGCCAGCCACACCTGGCTTGCAAAACACCAAACCCTATCCTGACATTAGGCCAGCCAGAGGGAAGTCTCGTCTACAGCATATCTAAATGCAAAGCACAGAGGCTTATATCTGTGTGCTTGGCCCATGGGAAGCGGGAAACAGCTCTTTCTCCCCCCCACCCCCCCAGGAATCAATACTATTCCCCTGCTTGCTTCAGGGGCTGAGCAGATCCACAGAGTAGAGCTTCTAGCCACTAAAGGGTGCCATATACAAATATGAAATGACAAAGGAACATGGTTCAAAGTAAAATTATGAATACAACCACTGAGATAAATTCAAATGAAATCGACCTCATGAATCTGCCTGAAAGGGATTTCAAAATAAAAATCATTAACATGCTCATGGAGGTAAAGAAAAATATTCAAGAACTCAGGAATGAATTCTGGTCAGTGATCCAATCATTATAGAACACAATATCAGAAATGAAACATACAATGGAAAGTTTTAAAAGAAGATTAGATATGGTGGAGGAGATGATAAATGAAATATAAATTAGAGAAGAGGAATACAAAGAAGCTGAGGCACAAAGAGAAAAAAGGATCTCTAAGAATGAAAGAATATTGAGAGACATGCGTGATCAATGTAAACGGAACAATAATCGCATTACAGGGGTACCCGAAGAAGAAGAGAGACAAAAAGGGAAAGAAAGTGTCTTTGAGGAGGTACTGCTGAAAAATTCCCCAATCTGACGGAGGAGATAGTCTCTCAGGCCATGGAGGGGCACAGATCTCCCAAAACAAGGTACCCAAGGAAGACAACACCAAGACATATAGTAATTAAAATGGCAAAGATCCAGGATAAGAACAGATTATTAAAAGCAGCCAGAGAGAATAATAAGATCACATACAAAGGAAAACCCATCAGGCTATCTTCAGACTTCTCAACAGAAACCTTACAGGTAATAAGGAGTGGCATGATGTATTTAATGCAATGAAGCAGAAGAGCCTTGAACCAAGAATACTTTATCCGGCAAGGTTATCATTTAAATTTGAAAGAGGGATTAAATAATTTCCAGATAAACAAAAGCTGAGAGAATTTACCTCCCACAAACCATCTCTACAGTGTATTTTGGAGGGACTTCTATAGACGGAAGTGTTCCTAAGGTTTAATAGCTGTCATCAGAGGTAATAAAACCACAGTAAAGAAAGTAGAGCAGTTAATTACTAAGCAAATGCAAAATTAAATCAACTATCCCCAACATCAGTCAAGGGATAGACAAAGAGTGCAGAATATGATACCTAATATATAAAGAATGGAGGAGGAAGAAAAAGGAGGATAAAAAAGAACCTTAAGACTGTGTCTGCAATAGCATATTAAGTGAGTTAAGTTTGACTTTTAGATAGTAAGGAAGTTAACCTTGAACCTTTGGTAACTATGAATCTAAAGCCTGCATCGCAAAAAGTACATACCAATCAATAATCACCCTAAATATAGATGGTCTTAATGCAACAATCAAAAGACATGGAGCCACTGAATGGATAAAAAAACAAGACCCATCAATATGCTGCCTACAAGAGATTCACTTTAAACCCAAAAACATGCACAGACTAAAAGTGAATGGATGGAAAAAGATATTTTATGCAACTAATAGGGAGAAAAAAGCTGGTGTTGCAGTACTTGTATCAGACAAAATAGACCTCAAAACAAAGTAAGTCACAAGAGACAAGGAAGAACATTACCTAATGATAAAGGGGTCAATCCAAGAAGAAGATATAACCATTATAAATATCTATGCACCAAACATAGGAGCACCTACATATGTGAAACAAATACTAAAAGAATTAAAAGGTGAAAGAGAATGCAATGCACTCATTCTAGAAGACTGTAACACTCCACTCACTCCAAAGGACAGAGTAACAAGACAGAAAATAAGTAAGGAGACAGAAGCACGGAATCACACATAAGAACAGATGGACCTAACAGATATGTATAGAATTCTACACCAGAAAGCAGCAGAATACACTTTATTCTCAAGTGCACTTGGAACATTCTCAAGAATAGATCATATTGTAGGCCACAAAAGGAGCCTTGGTAAATTCAAAAAGATTGAAATTTTACCAACTAGTTTCTCAGACCACAAAGGTATGAAAATAGAAATAAATTATGCAAAGAAAATGAAAAATCACACAAACACATGGAAGCTTAACAACATGCTCCTAAATAACCAATGGGTCAATGACCAAATAAAAACAGTGATCAAGCAATATATGGAGACAAATGATAACAGTAATTTAACACCACAATATCTGTGGGATGCAGCGAAGGCTGTGCTAAGAGGAAAATATATTGCAATACAGGCCTACCTCAGGAAAGAAGAACAATCCCATGAAATAGTCTAAACACACAATTAACTAGAGAAAGAACAAATGAGGCCCAAAATCAGTAGAAAGGGGGACATAATGAAGGTTAGAGCAGAAATAAATAAAATCAAGAAGAATAAAACAATAGAAAGAATCAATGAAAGCAGGAGCTGTTTGTTCCAGAAAATAAACAAAATAGATAAACCCCTAGCCAGACTTATCAAGAAAAAAAGAGAGTCTACACACATCAACAGAATCAAAAATGAGAAAGGAAAAATCACTACTGGCACGACAGAAATACAAAGAATTATTAGAGAATGCCATGAAAAATTATATGCTAACAAACTGGATAACACAGAAGAAATGGAGAGCTTTCAAGAAAAACACAACCATCCAAGGCTGACCCAGAAACAGAAAATCTGAACAGACCAATTACTAGCATGAAATTTAATTGGTAATCAAAAAACTACCTCAGAACAAAACTGCTGGACCAGATGGCTTTACTGCTGAATTGTATCAAACATTTAGTGAAGACCTAATACACACCCCGCTTCAAGTTTTCCAAACAGTAGAAGACGGAATACTTCCAAACTCATTCTATGAGGCCAGCATCACTCTAATACCAAAACCAGGCAAAGACACCACAAAAAAAGAAAATTACAGAACAATGTCCCTGATGAACATAGATGCAAATATACTCAACAAAATATTAGCAAAACTCTTTCGAAAATACATCAAAAAGATCATGCATCAGGATCAAATAAGATTTATTACAGTGATGCAAGGATGATACATTAAAAAATTCATCAACATCATCCTCAGTATCAACAAAAAGAAAGAGAACAACCACATGATCATCTCCATAGATGCTGAAAAAGCATTTGACAAAATTCAACACACATTCATGATAAAAACTATCAACAAAATGGGTATAGAGAACAAAAACTATCAACAAAATGGGTATAGCCAGTACCTCAACATTATAAAGGCCATATATGGCAAACCCACAGCCAACATTATACTTAATGGGGAGAAGTTGAAAGCTTTTCCTTTAAGATCGGGAACAAGACAAGGATGCCCACTCTCCCCACTTCTATTCAACATTGTGCTGGAGCTCTAAGCCACAGCAATCAGACAACACAAAGAAATAAAAGGCATCCATATTGGCAAGGAAGAAGTTAAACTGTCCCTGTTTGCAGATGAAATGATATTGTACATAAAAAACCCTAAAGAATCCACTCCAAAAGTACTAGATCTGATATCTGAATTCAGCATTTTTGCGGGATACAAAATTAATACACAGAAATCTGTGGCATTCCTATACACTAACAATGAACTAGCAGAGAGAGAAATCAGAAAAACAATTCCATTCACAGTTGCATCCAAAGAATAAAATACCTAGGAATAATCCTAACCAAGGAAGTGAAAGACCTATACTCTGAAAACTACAAGACACTCATGAGAGAAATTAAAAAGATACCAATAAATGGAAACACATCCTGTGCTCATGGATAGGAAGAATTAATATTGTCAAAATGACCTTCCTGCCTAAAGCAATCTACAGGTTTAATGCAATTCCTATCAAAATACCAACAACATTCTTCAATGAACTAGAGCAAATTGTTCTAAAATTCATATGGAACCACAAAAGACCCCGAGTAGCCAAAGCATTTCTGGGAAGGAAGAATAAAACTGGGGGGATTATGCTCCCCAACTTTAAGCTCTACTGCAAAGCCCCAGTGATCTAGACAATTTGGTACTGGCACAAGAACAGACCCATAGACCAATGGAAGAGAGTAGAGAGCCCTGATATAAACCCAACCATATATGGTCAATTAATATATGATAAAGGAGCCATGGACATACAGTGGGGAAATGACAGCCTCTTCAACAGCAGGTGTTGGCAAAACTGGACAGCTACATGCAAGAGAATGAAACTGGATTATTGTTTAACCCCATACACAAAAGTAAACTCAAAATGGATCAAGGACCTGAATGTAAGTCATGAAACCATAAAACTCTTAGAAGACAACATAGGCAAAAATATCCTGAATATTAGCATGAGTGACTTCTTCCTGAACGCATCTCCTCAAGCAAGGGAAACAAAAGCAAAAATGAACTCTTGGGGCTACATAAAACTAAAAAGTTTCTGTATGGAAAGAACACCATCAACAGAACCAAAAGACATCCTTCAGTATGGGAGAATATATTTGTAAATGACATATCCGACAAGGGGTTAACATCCAAAATATATAAAGAACTTTCACGCCTCAACACCCAAAAAGCAAATAACCTGATTAAAATATGGGCAGAGGATATGAAGAGACAGTTCTCCAAAGAAGAAATTCAGATAGCCAAGAGACACATGAAAAGATGCTCCACATCACTAATCATCAGGGAAATGCAAATTAAAACCACAATGAGATATCACTTCACACCAGTAAGGATGGCCGGCATCGAAAAGACTAAGAACAACAAATGCTGGTGAGGATGCTGAGAAAGGGAACCCCCTTCACTGCTGGTGGGAATGTAAGCTAGTTCAACCATTGTGGAAAGCAATATGGAGGTTCCTTAGAAAACTAAAAATAGAAATACCATTTGACCCAGGTATTTAATTCTTAGGAATTTACCCAAAGAATATAACTTCTCAGATTCAAAAGGACATATGCACCCCTATGTTTATCGCAGCACTCTTTACAATAACCAACATATGGAAGCAACCTAAGTGTCCATCAGTAGATGAATGGATAAAGAAGAGGTGGTACTTATATACAATGAAATACTATTCATCCATAAGAAACAAATACTCAAATATGGTGAGTTGGGGTGGGGGAATGGCTTGGGTCCTGCTGGATCAAGGGTTTGATACTTTACCCTGTTTCATGAGGTTTTCTCTATTCTCCAGTTGTATGCAGTCTTGTGCAGCCTTCTTTCCTGTTGTTCTCTTAGGATTAGTTGTATTAACTATATTTTCATATTATATGTGGTTTTGGGAGTAATTCTCTAATTCACCTCTTGCCGCCATTTTGAATGTCTCTGACATGCATATGTCTCTTATTTCTTAAAATTTACTGTGCTTACATGGTAGGAAATATAAATATATATATTCCTATATAGACTTGCCTGCAAAGTATATCTAACACAGTATTTTCCACACACATAAATGAAGTTTAACAAATGTTTGCCTATTAAGGACCTTTGTCTCCATTTTTCTTCGAATGGAACCTGTAGATAAGATGTAAAAAGGTAGTATGAGGAAATCATGGGTAGGGCATAGGTACTAGAGTCTGAAACATTTGGAGGGGTGTTCATAGATTTCAGATGATCTGAAATCTATCTGCTTGATATGAAATCTATTCAGGTTCCCAAACCACAATCCTGGGCATGTACTTTACTCTCCTTTTACTCTCATTCCACTTAAAATATCTTTCCAAATCTTTTTGACATAACAACCTGTGAGTCACTTAAATCTGGTCCTTCATATTTTATTCTATATCGAGATAATATAACTTTTAAGTTTCTGTATGAGCCCCCAGTCTTCTCCTTGCATCTGTTTTTTTCTCTATCCCAGTAATTTTCATCTATTGTAGCAACTGTGATTATTTTAAATTTCGAATTAGAATATGTATTTTCCATCTTAAAAAAATCACATGATTTTCTCTTACTCTTAGGATGAAAAACAATATTTAGCAAAGAAATTGCAAAGCTTTTCTTCTGCTTGTTTCTCAGGTTTCCTCACAGTTGGAGTGCAAGTGCCTGGTATTATGTTTGTTAAATAGTCAACAACTAATACATTTTGAATGAGTGTCTCCATTGTTTATAGATTTGCTCTTTTTATTCTGTTGATATTTTCAAACTTTCTATAATGAGGGGATTTATACCCTAGGCTGTTTGACCCTATAGCAGAAGATATTATCTTTACCTTTTCAGTGCTCTGCTATTTCCCTCTGAAACTAAGATCATGATAGTTAACTTTTTTTGAAAGAAAGGTGCCATTTCAATCATCACTAGCTTCAAATCTTTATACTTCTTATTGACACTTTTCTCCAAAAGAACCAAGAGATATTTGCTTTCAATAAAATGTTAGATGTTCACTAACCTAAAGTCCATATGTATGTTATCAATATAGAAAGTCAATTTGGATATTAAGAGCCTGAGTATGTTTTTGTCTCTTAAAATTTTTCTAGGTTATTATTATTGCTATTTTTTTAGTTAAAGACACTTTGATCAATTAATAAAAGAGAAATTATGCATCCTCTTGAAATCATTGCAACTGAACATAATTTAGAAAATGTTTAAAGGATATTAGATTTTTTTCTTTGTTCACCAAGTGTAATGATGTGCCTACACAATGGAAGTTAAAAGAGTAAGACTAGGTCACAGGCATTTTTATCTTTTGAGTTTTAATCTATCTATATTATTGCTGCCATCGTAAAGGTGTTAGGTACATGTAATTTCAATGATCACATAATTATTTCCATCAATAATTTCTAATATTTATTATTTATATATAAAAATGTAGGTACATGTTTTATATATATGACAAAGATATAACACTAATAAATTAATAAAAATTAAAAATATATTCTATACTTGTACAAAATATGATAGAAAGCACTGCTCCTTAAAAGCCTATTTATTTCAGTAACTTATTATAATATTTATTAAATCAATCAAGATTATGCTTGGGAACACGAGTGAATGGAAACAGCTTGTTTTTCACCATAACATCATAAAAAAAATTCTCAACTACTTCTTTCACTTTGTCTAGATATAGACACACATTTCAAGAGCTAATAAATCTAACAAAGTCACAGGGATGGCGCCACTTACTATTTAAGCAGGACATGTTATCATAGTGTTGTTTAAACATGTCATTGCTGGTACTAACCAATAGCTAAAAATCATGTTTAGAAATCACAAAAGTAACACCAATAGCCCTTTATCAGTAGTATAAATATTCCAAAATGCTCTTTTTATAAAATATTTTTCACGGTCTTCCTTGCATTAGTATTATCTTTAGCCCTGCGTTTTAATCCTGAATCAGATTTAATTCTTTATCAAATTAATCCTGTATGAGATTGGTTGATACTTTGCAGCATATAGCTTTATTACCCTCCTACTGCCTTGTAAATGGTGATATTAATTACTTGAATGAACACATTACTCTTTTTCATAGTCATCTTCAAATTTTGAGTGGTTTGTTACATACAGGAAGAAGTCAGAAAATAAAATTTCAATTTAAAGTCCTTCTATTTTCAGCAATGTATTTATAGAAAGATAACTTTATCACCATTTATACCTAAACAGAAAGTAAATAGATAGAGTTAAGGCTGAATCCTGAACTCTATAAACTGTTGGGCTAATTAAAAAATGTATTTCCAATAAAATTAGAATTTTTGTATTTAATGTGAAAATTTACTTCATTATAATATATTTGTTTTAAAAATCATACTTATAATTTTATAGTATCTAAGTTCAAAAACAATTTTATTAACAACATCTTTGAAAATTGGAAATCTTTTTTAAAATTTTAATTTAGATACTAGTTTTGTTGGAAGAAAATAACAGAATTTAATAAGACCTTGCATAAAATGTATCACCATGGTATAAACTACCATGGAGAAAGTATATAATAACAAAAGCCTAAGGAGTAAAAAGGCAAAATAAAAATTCTTCATATTAAAAACAAACTTGTTCTTGTCTCTTTCAAATGGATAATCGGGGTTCTTGAATTGCAAAGATATAGAAAGTCCATCACATGTATTTTAAAGTGTAATAAAATAGCACAGGAGTTTCTGTATGTATATTTTCTCAGTTTCCCCTCATGTTAACATCTGCAGAAGTGTTTTCCTTATTGCATCATATTACGGGATACATCATATCAATATATTTATCACAAATGATGTTATCCTGAATTAGTGGGTTAAGGTAATGTTTGCCAAATTTTTAACTCTGTAAATAGGCATCAGGTAACTCTGCCCCCTCCCACTCCCACAACTTTCTGTACACTCAAAAGGAGGAGAAATAGACTTCAAACCCTGAAGAGAACAATATCTAAATTCATTATTTTGCATTTTTTCTGTGAAAAAGACTTGAACCTTTTATACCCCAGAAATGGGTATAAAAATTTAGTTACGATGATGGCTAATAAACATTTGTTATACCATTATACTAATTTTGCAAGGGTATGAAAACAGTTCGTTGGGAATATAAAAATGGTACAGCTACTTAGGAAAGCAGTATAATGCTTAGAGTAAAATATTCACCTAGAGATGGAGTCTTTCCACTCCTGTGTATTTTTTACTGTCCCCCACCCCCCAAAAAGAAAAGAAAACACATGTCCAAACAAAAAATGTGCCCAAATGTTCATATCAGTTTTACTTTTAGTGGATAAAACTTAGGAACAACCCAATTGTTAATCAACAGATAAATGAATAAACCTAGTGCATTCATACAATGGAACACTACACTGAACAGTAAAAAGGAATAAATTATTTATACATACCATATATGTAAATCTCAAATTCATTCTGACAGACAAATGCACATGGTATGGTTACATTTTTATGAAATTTGAGGAGATAGTGACAAAAAGGTTGCCTAAAGTTAGAGGTGGGATTGACTACAAAGAAGCATAAGGAAACTGTGGTAGTGATAGAAATATTCTGTTTTCTTTTGGTGGCTTCACAGTTATATGTATCTCAGAAAACTCAGCAAACTTTATATTTTAAAGTTTGTTGCCTATAAATGAAATCTCATTAAGTATTATATGACAAGGTCAATGTCTTTTTCAAAATTATTTTAGAACTTACAAATGTATGGTACATTATCTGTAGTTGCCAAATTGAAAGGATGGTGAAGTATTTTCATCCCTTAAATTGTGATTTATTTCTTTTTTTAATCCACTGTCTTAATCTTACATTTTTTAAGTTGTTTTATTGACAGAATTGTAGCTGGGTTAACAAATCTAAATTTCCTCTCAGTATATTAATTCAGAGTCTAATAACCCAAATGCCATTAACACCCTTGTTCACCTTACTACCACTCAATTTGTACATTTTTTTTTTCTGTGTGACTTTTGGTACTGAATATGACCTGAATAAAAATACGAGAAATGTATACACTCATATAAAAAAACCAACACACACATACATGTATTTTTTTCAATCATTTTGGAGTCCTTCATTTTCCCCCCTTATTCTTTATTCCATCAAAGAATTGCATCTATTCCTAAAAACAGGAATTGAAACTATAACTCTAACTTGAAATATATTAATTTAGTCCAAGTTGAAATAGTTAAATGATTTCTTATGTATTGTGGATTATAAAACTGGAAAACAGTACTTTGAGACAGTTCATACAGAAATTTTATCTCAGGTCTTTGGACTTTAGAAATCCATAATAACATAAAGGAATGGTATATTGAAAACAGTTATAATGTAATTGTGATTATCGAAAAGTTCTGAATATCTTCTATGAGTTACATAACCATGAATATTTTAAAAGTGTATGCCTCCTGAGAAATATTTTTTGAAGCTATTTTTTTGAAGCTTCCCAACACAAAGGACCCAAGGAAGACAACATCAACACATATAATAATTAAAATAGCAAAGATAAAGGTTAAAGACATAATTTTAAAAGCAGATAGAGAGAGAAAAAACATCACATACAAAGGAAAACCCATCAGGCTATCATCAGACTTCTCAACAGAAACCTTACAGGCCAGAAGGGAGTGGCATGATATATTTAATGCAATGAAGCAGAAGGGCCTTGAACCAAGAATACTCTACCTGGCAAGGTTATCATTTAAATTTGAAGGAGGGATTAAACTATTTTCAGATAAGCAAAAGCTGAGAAAATTTACCTCCCACAAACCACCTCTACAGTGCATTTCAGAGGGAGTTGTATAGATGGAAGTATGCCTAAGGCTAAATAGATGTCATCCAAGGGAAGACAAAGAATACAGAATATGATTCATAACATAAAAAGAATGGAGGAGGAAGAAAAAGGAGGAAAAAAATAAAAGAACCTTTAGTTTGTGTTTGTAATAGTATATGAAGTACATTAAATTAGACTATTAGATAGTAAGGGAATTGACCTTGAACCTTTGGTAAACACGAATCTAAAGCCTGCAATGGCAATAAGTAGATACCTATTGATAATCACCCTAATTTAAATGGTCTGAATGCACCAATCAAAAGACATAGATTTACTGAATGGATAAAAAAACAAGACCCATCTATATACTGCCTACAAGAGACTCAGTTCAAACCCAAAGACATATACAGACTGAAAGTAAAGGGATGGATAATGATATTTCATGCAACTAATAGTGAGAAAAAAGTAGGAGTTACAGTACTTGTATCAGACAAAATAGACTTCAAACAAAGAAAGTCATAAGAGACAAAGAAAGACATTACATACTGATAAAAGGGTCAGACCAACAAGAGGATATAACTATTATAAATATCTATGCACCCAACACAGGATCACCTACATATGTGAAACAAATACTAACAGAATTAAAGGCGGAAATAGAATGTAATGTATTCATTTTAGGAGACTTCAACATGCCACTCACTCCAAAGGACAGATCAACTAGACAGAAAATAAGTAAAGAGACAGAGGCGCTGAACAACATATTAGAACAGATGGACCTAAAGGACATCTACAGAACACTCCATCCAAAAGCAACAGGATACACATTCTTCTCAAGTGCACATGGAACATTTTCAAGAATTGATCTTATATTAGGCCACAAAAAGAACCTCAGTGAATTAAAAAAGATTGAAATTGTACCAACCAGCTTCTCAGATCACAAAGGTATAAAACTAGAAACAAATTATGCAAAGAAAATGAAAAAGCCCACAAACACATGGAGGCTTAATAACATGCTCCTAAATAACCAATGGATCAATGTCCAAATAAAAACAGAGATCAAGCAATACATAGAGACAAATGACAACAATAATTCAACACCACAATATCTGTGGGATGCAGCGAAGGCCGTGCTAAGAGGAAATTATATTGCAATACAGGCCTACCTCAGGAAAGAAGAACAATCCCAAATGAACAGTCTAAGCTCACAATTAATGAAACTAGAATAGGAAAACAACTGAGGCCAAAAATCAGTAGAAGGAGAGACATAATAAAGATAAAAGCATAAATAAATAAAATTGGGAAGAATAAAACAATAGAAAGAATCAATGAAAGCAGGAGCTGGTTCTTTGAGAAAATAAACAAAATAGATAAACCCCTAGCCAGACTTATGAAGAAAAAAAGAGAGTCTATCCACATCAGCAGAATCAGAAATGAGAAACGAAAAATCACTACGGACACCACAGTAGTACAAAGAATTGTGGGATAATACTATGAAAAATTATATGTAAGAAATTGGATAACCTAGAAGAAATGGACAACTTTCTAGAAAAATACAACCTTCCAAGGCTGACCCAGGAAGAAACAGAAAATCTGAATAGACCAATTACCAGCAAAGAAAGTGAACTGGTAATCAAAAAACTACCTAAGAACAAACACCTGGACCAGATGGTTTCACTACTGAATTTTATCAAACATTTAGTGAAGACCTAATACCCTTCCTCATTAAAGTTTTCCAAAAAGTAGAAAGGAGGGAATACTCCCAAAACTCATTCTACAGGGCCAACATCACTCTAATATCAAAACCAGGCAAGGACACCAGAAAAAGAAAATTACAGACCAATACCCCTGATGAACATAGATGCAAAAGTACTGAACAAAATATTAGCAAACCGAATTCAAAAATACATCACAAAGATCATTCATCATGATCCAGTGTGATTCATCCCAGGGATTCAAAGATGGTACAACATTTGAAAATCCATCAACATCTTCCACTACGTCAGCAAAAAGAAGGACAAAAACCACATGATCATCTGCATATATGCTGAAAAAGCATTCAACAAAATTCAACATCCTTTCATGATAAAAACTCTCAACAAAATGGGGATAGAGGGCAATTACCTCAACATAATAAAGGCCATATATGACAAACCCACAGCCAACATTATACTTAACAGCGAGAAGCTGAAAGCTTTTACTTTAAAATCGAGAACAAGACAAGGATGCCCACTCTCCCCACTTTTATTCAACATAGTTCTGGAGGTCCTAGCCACAGCAAACAGACAACATGAAGAAATAAAAGGCATCCAGATTGGCAAGAAAGAACTCATACTGTCCCTGTTTGCAGATGACGTGATATTGTACATAAAAAGCCCTAAAGAATCCACTCCAAAACTATTAGATCTAATATCTGAATTCAGCAAAGTTGCAGGATACAAAATTAATACACAGAAATCTGTTGCATTCCTATACACTAAAGATGAACTAGCAGAAAGAGAAATCAGGAAAACAATTCCATTCACAATCACATCAAAAAGAATAAAATACCTAGGAATAAATCTAACCAAGGAAGTGAAAGACGTATACCCTGAAAACTGCAAGACTCTCTTAAGAGAAATTAAAGAGGACACTAATAAATGGAAATTCATCCCATGCTCTTGGCTAGGAAGAATTAACATTGTCAAAATGGCCATCCTGCCTAAAGCAATCTACAGATTCAATGCAATCCTTATCAAAATACCTACAGCATTCTTCAATGAACTAGGGCAAACAGTTCTAAAATTCATATGGATCCACAAAAGACCCTGAATAGCCAAAGCAATCCTGAGAAGGAAGAATAAAGCAGGGGGGATTATGTTCCCTGACTTCAAGCTCTACTACAAAGCTACAGTACTCAAGACAATTTTGTACTGGCACAAGAACAGACCCATAGACCAGTGGAACAGAATGGCGAGTCCAGATATTAACCCAAGTATATATGGTCAATTAATATGCAATAAAGGATCCATGAATATACAATGGGGAAATGACAGCCTCTTCAACAGCTGGTGTTGGCCAAGCTGGAAGCTACATGTAAGAGAATGAAACTGGATTACTGTCTAATCCCATACACAAAAGTCAACTCAAAAAGGATCAAAGACCTGAATGTACATCATGATACCATAAAACACTAAGAAAAAAATATAGGCAAAAATCTCTTGGACATAAACATGAGCAACTTCTTCATGAACATATCTCCCTGGGCAAGGGAAATAAAAGCAAAAATGAATGAATGCATCTATATCAAACTAAAAGGCTTCTGTATAGCAAAGGATACCATCAGTAGAACAAAAAGACATCATACAATATAGGAGAATATATTCATAAATGACATATCTGACAAGGGGTTGACATCCAAATTATATAAAGAGCTCATGCACCTCAACAAACAAAAAGCTAATAAGCCAATTAAAAAATGGGCAGAGGAGCTGAAGAGACATTTCTTCAAAGAAGAAATTCAGATGGTCAACAGGCACATGAAAAGATGCTCCACATCACTAGTCATCAACGAAATGCAAATTAAAACCACAATGAGATATCACCTCACACCAGTTAGGATGGCCAACATCCAAAAGACAAACAACAACAAATGTTGGCTAGGATGTGGAGAAAGAGGGGCTCTCCTACACTGCTGGTGGGAATGTAAATTAGTACAACCATTGTGAAAAGCAGTATGGAGGTTCCTCAAAAAAGTGAATATAGAAGTACCATTTGAACCAGGAATTCTACTCCTTGGAATTTGCCCTAAGAATGCAGCAGCTCAGTTTGAAAAAGACATATGCACCCCTATGTTTATCGCAGTACTATTTACAATAGTCAGGAAATGGAAGCAACCTAAGTGTCCATCAGTAGATGAATGGATAAAGAAGATGTGGTACATATACAGAATGGAATATTATTCAGCCATAAATAGAAAACAAATCCTATCATTTGCAACAACATGGGTGGAGCTAGAGGGTATTATCCTCAGTGAAATAAGCCAAGCAGAGAAAGACAAGTATGAAGTGATTTCACTCACCTGTGGAGTATAAGAACAAAGACAAAACTGAAGGAAAAAACAGCAGCAGACTCACAGAACCCAAGAATGGACTAACAGTTACCAAAGGGAAAGGGACTTCGGAAGATGGGTAGAAAGGGAGGGATATGGGGTAAAAGGGCTAGTACAATTAGCACACATAATGTAGTGGGGGTTGGTGGTGGTGCGCTGGAGTCGGGGAAAGCAGTATAACACAGAGAAGACAAATAGTGATTCTATAACCTCCTTCTATGCTGATGGACAGTGACTGCAATGGGGTATGTGGTGGGGACTTGATAATAGGGGGAGTCTAGTAAACATAATGTTGCTCATGTAATTGTATATTAATAATAGCAAAATAAAAAAAAATTCTTACGAGCTCTGTAAAATTATCTAAATGAAAAGGGAAGAAGGCTCCTGGGGATTTATAGTACCAGTGGTAAGAGATCAAAGAAATCTGAAGCAGTGGAATAAGAGAATTACAGGAGATAAAATAACATCATAGATTCAATTTAAATATTTAAAAAATGACAAAACATTTTTATTCCCATGTTGCCATCTACATGAGAAAACTATTCATTCAAAAACATATTTCACAATTTATTCAACTGTGTATGCAGTACATGAATAATGTACAATTTAAATGATATCAAGTATATAGAGTAAAGCTTGCAAGTTTCACTTTATTTACCCTAACATCCCTGAGTCAGAGAAAGGAGCCATTCTCATCAGTTTGGTCTCTGGTTGTGTTCTCACTACATGTGCTGAGAAATTGTGTATCTGTATTTAGACATTTATATATGTTACATATATATATGTATATGCATGTGTATATATATTACATATTAATATATGTGATAACACTAAGTGAATGTAAAATCTGAAGGAGACATTAAACTATGCAGAATATTGTTTATGTCAAAATAGTAGACTTAGAGTACTGATTTAAATAAAGGATGATTACAAAGTTAAATGAAGATTTATGGAGGGAAAATTTGCGTACTCTCTAAAATTAAGGCAAATTTTCATTATTTAATAGAAGACATTTTCATAAAGTGATTACTTTGAATTATGCTTATACATTAATAGTCCTGAGCCTTATGTAATATATATTAGCAATTTGTTGTCATCATTTGGATACAACAGTTTGCCTGAATAAGGGCTGGTGGAGATAGGTGTTGTTTGATTAGATTCCTTGGGTTACAGTTATGTTGTACTTCTCACTACCTCATCTGGAATTGATCACCTCTGTGTAACTTTCAGTTTTTATTCTCTGAGTTACTTCATCATTTCATGTTATCCCAGTATCCCCTCTTCAGTGTTTTATTTTCTCTCATGTGAAAAACACTGGACAAGATTTCACTGAGAGAAATTCACATTGAAGTTAACTTTCAAATTTGGGAGCATTCATTTTTGACAGATTCCAGCATTGTAATTCAACATTAAATTGTTCTTTGTATGAATAAGTATCCTTGTTTACATGATAAATGAATACTAAATATATTCAACAATGATTTCAAAAATATACAATACATGGCTTTATCACATGTATTAGAAGAGAGGTAAAAAGTACTGAGCATTTCTTTTAATATAGTTCTTCCAAATTATAGATCGGTGAAAATATATAGCTATACACACATTTTTGTATTTTCTCAAATTTAGAGTTTGTCAATTGGCGGAGGAGATGGTAATCATTGGTTTTGAAACAGCACATTAAATATAAACCTTTAACTTAGGTTATCTATCTTTGAAGAAATTAAACATTATGGAGACACTAACATATTCAGCATAGGAACTGAACCAAAATCCAGAAATTAATTCAAAGCATGTTAGCATGATTTGATTTTAAAATATATACTGTTATCTACTGGTTGAAATATTCAGCTTTACAAATTATGTTTCCTAGGCTTTTTTCTTACTAGATTTGTGGAAATGAAATTCCTTCTAGCTGAGAACCTTTGATCTATCTTACCCACCTTTATTTTTTCCTATTTACAAAACTAGCAAGAGTGAACCAATTTGTTTGTTCCAAGCAGTGTGTGATTATCTTTCTACAACATGGGCACAGACAGCCAAGGTATACAAAGGCTGATAAATGAGCCATTTATTCAATACGGTAATAATCAGATTTATCAGAGGCCACCTATTGTCTGCTTTACAGATGTACTAATCAGTAAACTTTGGCTGAACGTTCACAAGGTGACAAATAGCTAAGCCTTTTCTAAAAATTTCTTTTTCCTGCATTATGTAAAATAAAAGAAATGTTGATGAAATTTGAATCTCAGACACCAAGTGTAAGCCTTATTACAAATCATAGCACATTCCTTTATAAGGATATATAAGGCTAATAAGGATATATAAGGATGTTCATTTTAATTTAATATTGGACTTTATAGAATAATTTGTTTCATATTGTTCATATTCAGCACTTTCATTTTTTTTCTGAAAAATCTCATTTTTTAAAAGTAGTTTTATTGGATTTGATTTTTGCTTTTTATGGATAAAAAAAAAATCCCAAAATAATTTCTCAACACACATCATATTCTTTGCTAATAGTTACACTTTTTTTTACAAGTCAGTTTCAGGAGAATTTAAATCTTAATTGGATAGAAATATCTTTAAACAAGGTTAATCATAATGGTTAAACAGGTCTGCTGAAGGAATACGAAGGAAGGATACAATTTGAACAACAATATGATGCTTTTATAGTTCTGGCCAGCAGGTCAATATGTTATGTTATTGGAGATATGGGGAAATTGAAGGGGGTTAACATTTCAGGATAAGGATAAATCAAAAATTGAATATTAGAGATTACTTTTATTGAAAGTCCTAAGCATTTCGTCAATAGATAAGATTTGTTTCTCTCAACCCTACCATTTCATGTTTCGTAGACTGCATGAACTCCTTCTTCCCTCAGAAATTCAGTAATACCAGACTACTCTACAAAGTGATTTAGCTCTCAAACACTCCTTTGCTCCAAGCATATATTTGCATGTGCACTGATTCATTAATGCAGGAGACTAGAAAATAAACTATGTTTTCTAGGCCCCATATGGAAGCTCATAAACAGTAATAGATTCTAATGGAATATTATGTCTTCTCCTTGCAGACTTTATGATGTAAAAAGAACTGAAGATAGATTTAATTTCACAAAATCTAAATTATGCCACCACTACCACCACCAATAAGCACACACCCATGTTGAAATAACTTATGCAGATTTTTTCTCTATATTACATAGAATATATAAAACCTATTATAATAGGCTATCAGAGATCCAATGTCAAAGAAGAGAGATCAGAGTTTTAAAGGTGTATTTATTTTCTCTAAATGCAATCTGAATATTTTGAAGTTTTATAGTATAAATATCTGTTCTTCCAGCCATATATGGGAATTGTGTTGAATTAAAAATGACCACAAGTTCTATGGTAAATTTTCCATTGATAGATGGTGTCTATATTCTATCTTGTTGAATTAGGGCTCATTCATGATTGCTTTGACAAATAGAGAAAGTATGGGTGATAAGCTAGATCCATACCATTGAGAATGACTTGACTACCAGCTTCTGCTTTGGCTCTTGTAGTCTTGAGGTTTGAGTGAGAAGCCTGAATACCCTGTCAAGATGTCATGTAGGGAGTCCCTGAGATTAAGTGCAGAGAGAGAGAAAATATTCTAGTTAACTTCAGTGTTTCAGCACCTATGCCTAGATGACAGTTTCTACGTATGTCAAGATGCCTGGCATGCAAGTGGAGCCATCATATACTATCCAGAGCAATCAAACTGCCAGCTGAATAATGCCTAGTGACACCAGATGACACCAAACGGAACTGAAGAGTCACCCAGCAGAACCCTGTCCCAATTTCCAACCAACAAAAATCATGAACTGTATTAAAATGCTTGCAATTTTAATTTTAGTTATTCTATTAGAAATGTGCCTATTGTGTTCATTTCCCATGTAGTTAGAGTGTTATATTCACATTTGAATATTACAAAACATATACTCACCTAATATCACAGATAAAATATTTTACAGAAGCATCTCCATACCTCACATGTTGACTGTAACATAGGACAATTATGGCATATTAAAATAAAACTAGGATAAAGATCTTTACAACTTTCTAAGAATATTTTCTGTTATATTTGATTACAATTAAGGTGTGACATTAGATATTGTTTCCACGGGCTACATGGAAAAAGACATAGAAAGATCAGCTTCATAATATTGTGATTTAAAAACTTGTGCTGATAATCTTTTAACCAGCTTGCAATATATCAGCTACTCTTTACTCTTCTAAATAGCATCAATTCTCCTTTCAGCTGTCATTTTCCATGCATCTGTTCTTGTTTTTTTCCCCTAAATCTCAAGATTTTGAGCATACTGTGCTTTTGCATAGCCTTGCTATTTATACTACCATTTTTATTTTAGCACCTCTGCAGACTACTCTGTTTTTTCCAGGGTTTTTCAAATGTCACCCACTTTCCATTTCTGGTGATTCCTGGCAATCCTCTTTCTTGGGACACTCTTATAGGCATCAGTTTATAAGCTTCTATTTTACCATATTTTTGAAATGACATCATAAAGGACTGAATCGAGGGACCACTTAAAAAATGTTGCAAAGCAGCAATGCCAACAAACTTCCATCTAGGTAATTTTTGTCTTTATTTAAGTGATTCTGCCAATGTAGATAGGAAACTAGTAAAGTAACGATGCCAGAACCACCACTGTCAGGATGCAAATGGTCTGCCAATGGCTATTATACCCTCTGGAGGTAGAAGGGTTTCACAGAGACCCCAGCTCCACCTCAGCTCCCAGCAAATAAACCTTTAGAGATGACAAGGTGAGGACAGTAATAAGTAGGTACTCAGGACTCACAGTGGGACATCCAGCATATCCAGCTGTACCTGGCTTGGCCTGCATGCTAGTATTGAAGAACATAGCACTGCTATGGCATTACTTTCCCTGTGGTGGATCTCTTTAAATTCTTAACTTAAAATTTCAAAATAATTAATAATTTTAACATTTTAACATGCTTATTGTCCTTTTGAGACTTTGTGTGTGTGTATGTAAGAATCACCTATTAAGTAATTACATCATTTTTCTATAGGGCTTTCTTTTTGTATTTATTTGTAAGATTTGTTGTTATATTCCAGATGCCACTTTTTTCTGGTTATCTGCATTACAAAGGTTGTCTCCAACTCTGTGGCTTGCCCTGTAATTCTAAATTCTGTATTTCGATGAACTGAAGTTTTAATTTTAATGAGCCCCAAGTTGTTAATATTTTCTTTTTCTAATTTTTTTATTAAGGCATTATTGATATACACCCTTATGTAGGTTTCACATAAAAACACAATGTGGTTACTACATCCACCCACACTATCGAGTCCCCCACCATACCCTATTGCACTCACTGTCCATCAGTGTAGTAAGATACCACAGATTCACTATTTGCCTTCTCTGTGCTGCACTGTCTTCACCATGACCCCCCACACCATGTGTCCTAATCATAATACCCCTCAATCCCCTTCTCCCTCCCTCCCAACCCAACCTCCCAAACCCCTCCCCCTTGGTAACCGCTAGTCCCTTCTTGGAGTCTGTGAGTCTTCTCCTGTTTTGTTCCTTCAGTTTTGCTTTGTTATACTCCACAAATCAGGGAAATCATTTGGCACTTGTCTTTCTCTGCCTGGCTTACTTCACTGAGCATAATATCCTCCAACTCCATTCATGTTGTTGCAAATGGTAGGATTTGTTTCCTTCTTATGGCTGAATAGTATTCCCTTGTGTATATGTACCACCTCTTCTTTATCCATTCATCTACAGATGGACACTTAGGTTGCTTCTATAGCTTGGTTATTGTAAAGAGTGCTGCGATAAACATAGGAGTGCATATGTCTTTTTGAATCTGAGAAGTTGTATTCTTTGAGTAAATTCCTAAGAATGAAATTCCTGGGTCAAATGGTATTTGTATTTTTAGTTTTTTGAGGAACCTCCATATTGTTTTCCACAATGGTTGAACTAGCTTACATTCCCACCAGCAGTGAGGGGATTCCCTTTCTCTGCGTCCTAGCCAGCATTTGTTGTTCTTAGTCTTTTCAATGCTGGCCATCCTTACTGGTGTGAGCTGATATCTCATTGTGGTTTTTATTTGCATTTCCCTTATGATTAGTGACGTGGAGCATCTTTTTATGTGCCTGTTGGTCATCTGAATTTATTCTTTGGAGAATTGTCTCTTTGTATCCTCCACTGTTTTTTAATTGGATTGTTTGCTTTTTGGGTGTTGAGGCATGTGTGTTCTTTATATATTTTTAATGTTAACCCCTTGTCAGATGTGTCATTTAGAAATATATTCTCCCATCCTGTAAAATACCTTTTTTTTTCTGTTGATTGTGTCTTTTGCCATACAGAAGCTTTTTAGCTTAATATAGTCTCATGTGTTCATTTTTACTTTTATTTCTCTTGCTCAAGGAGATGCGTTCAGGAAGAAGTTGCTCATGCTTATATTCAGGAGATTTTTGCCTATGTTGTTTTCTAAGACATTTATATGGCCATGACTTACATTCAGGTATCTGATGCATTTTGAGTTTACTTTTGTTTATGGGGTTAAAAAATAATCCAGTTTCATTCTGTTGCATGTAGCTGTCCAGTTTTGCCAAAACTAGTTGTTGAAGAGGCTGTCATTTCCTCATTGTATGTCCATAGCTCTTTTATTGTATATTAATTGATCATATATGCTTGGGTTTATATCTGGGCTCTCTAGTCTGTTCCATGGGTCTATTTTTCTGTTCTTGTGCCAGTATCAAATTGTCTTGATTACTGTGGCTTTGTAGTAGAGCTTGAATTCTGGGAGGGTAATCCCCTCCACTTTATTCTTCCTTCTCAGGATTGCTTTGGCTATTCGGGGTCTTTTGTGGTTCCACATGAATTTTAGAATGGCTTGCTCTAGTTCATTGAAAAATGCCATTGGTATTTTGATAGGAATTGTATTGAATCTGTAGACTGCTTGAGGCAGGATGGCCATTTTGACAATATTAATTCTTCCTATCCATAAGCACAAGTTGTGTTTCCATTTATTCATATCTTCTTTAATTTCTTTCGTGAGTGTCTTGTAGTTTTAAGACTTTAGGTCTTTCACTTCCTTGGTTTGGTTTATTCCTAGATATTTTTTTCTTTTTGATGCAATTGTGAATGGAATTGTTTTCCTGATTTCTCTTTCTGCTAGTTCATTGTTAGTGTATAGGAATGCCACAGATTTCTGTGTATTAATTTTGCATCCTGCAACTTTGCTGAATTCAGATATTAGATCTAGCAGTTTTGGAGTGGATTCATTAGGGTTTTTATGTACAATATCATGTCATATGCAAACAGTGACCGTCTAACTTCTTCTTTACCAAGCTGGATGCCCTTTATTTCTTTGTGTTGTCTGATTGCTGTGGCGAGGATCTCCAGAAATACGTTGAATAGAAGTGGAGAGAGTGGGCATCCTTGTCTTGTTCTCAATCTTAAAGGAAAGGCTTTCTGCTTCTCACTGTTAAGTATAATGTTGGCTGTGGGTTTGTCATATATGTCCTTTATTATGTTGAGGTACTTGCCTTCTATACCCATTTTGTTGAGAGTTTTTATCATGAATGGATGTTGAATTTTGTTGAATGCTTTTTTGGCATCTATGAGATGATCATGTGATTTTCGTCCATCTTTTTGTCGATGTGGTGGATGATGTTGATGGATTTCTAATATTATACCATCCTTACATCCCTGCAATAAATCCTACTTGATCATGGTGGATGATCTTTTTGATGCATTTTTTAATTTCGTTTGCTAATATTTTGTTATTATTTTTGGATCTATGTTCATCAAGGATATTGGTCTGTAATTTTATTTTTTTGTGGTGTCTTTGCCTGGTTTTGTTATTAGAGTGATGCTGGCTTCATAGAATGAGTTTGGAAGTATTCTCTCTTCTACTTTTTGGAAAACTTTAAGGGGGATGGGTATTAGGTCTTCACTAAATGGTTGATAAAATTAAGCAGTGAAGCCATCTGGTGCAGGAATTTTGTTCTTAGGTAGTTTTTTGATTACCAGTTCAATTTCTTTACTGATAATTGGTCTGTTCAGATTTTCTGTTTCTTTATGGGTTAGCCTTGGAAGGTTGTATTTTTCTAGAAAGTTGTCCGTTTTTTTCTAGGTTTTCCTGTTTGTTAGCATGTAATTATTCATAGTATTGTCTAATAAATCTTTGTATTTCTCTGGTGTTTGCAGTGATTTTTCATTTCTCATTTTTGATTCCGTTTATGTGTGTAGACTGTCTTTTTTTCTTGGTAAGTCTGGGTAGGTATTTATCTATTTTGTTTATTTTCTCAAAGAACCATCTCCTGCTTTCATTGATTCTTTCTATTGCTTTATTCTTCTCGATTTTATTTATTTATGCTCTAAGTTGTTAATATTTTCTTACAGTCTCTTTTATGAGCTGCTTAAATATTTACTTGGAAAGTCATCAAAATATTCTTCTAGTTTTCCTTTAGAAGTTTATTGTTTTCTATTTCACATTTAGTTTTGTCCCATTTTTGGACTATATTTTTGTAAGGTGTAAAGTAATGCTTCAGATTCATTTTTTTTCCCATGTGGGTTTCCAATTGTTCCAGCAATATTAATTGAAAATACATTATTTTTCATATGTGCTACAAAATTACTGTTTATAAGGTAAACAACCATATTTGTGTAGTGTCTTAGTTTAGTAAGCCTAAAACCATGAGGGATAAATCTGCAGCCTAACAAGTAAGGTTTATTGACCCATGACATTGAAGCATAGTGCACACCAGAGGAATGGTGGAACATGTCATCTAAAAAGGAAAAGATAGAGTCATGAGATATGGATGAAGGATGGAATTGAGGGACTTTTAAATAAAGCAGTGTTTGAAAGTCTCAAGCCAAAGTGGTGCTCTCGGTCAAGAGTCAGTATCAATTATGGAAAGCAAAATAGATCCAAGAATCTATTTCACTATAGACTACTAGATACGAAATGTGTCCAGAGACCTTTTATCTGAAACTCTGAACAATGATTTTAAATCTTGGCTACTTTTCTGTGACAGAGATTTGGCTCCTCATTCATTCTTATTCTTATGAATACAATTTCAAACATCCAATTTTCTGATAGTTTATAATTTTCAAGAACATATTCCCTCCATGATTAAGAATGCATTTATCACCTAAAGGAGATTGTAATAGTAACTTACAACTGAAGCATGTCTTGGGGAAAATACTGTTCCCTGTAAATTTGCATCTTGTTTTATCTGTATCTGTTATTCCAAATTAGTGACTAACTTTTCAGTCCAATCTAACTTTTGTTTTCTCAGTAGTCCTGATTATAGTCTCTATTATTTTTTTTTGGTCTACTTTTCATTCCTGTACCAATACCATAATATCTTAATATAGATTTCCAATATTTTTTTGACCTTTGTTATAAGCCCCACAAGAAATTGCTAACATTTTCACTTTTAAAATTCAATAATTTTTTCTATTTCCTTAACATTTACCTTTTGGGTTCTCTTTTTTCCTTCCTGACAGCTCAATTATAAATAAATGTAGTTTTGACTGGAAGTTACCATGGGGGAGAGGATGGTGTGGGTGGGTGTAATAGGTGAAAGGGAATAAAGAAACACAAAATCTCAGTCATAATATAGTCACAAGAATGAAAGTACAGCATAGAGGATATAGTCAGTAGTTCTGTAATATCTTTCTATGTTGACCTATAGTAACTGTACCAGTTGGGGTGAAGATTTAATAATGTAGATAACTGTTGAATTGCTATGCTGTATACTTGAAACTGATATAATATTATATATCAAGACAAATTTAGACAAATTTTTTAAAAATCAAGGAAAGTAAAATAAATATACAGCAATAGACAGATCATATTCCGTGTATTTAAGAATGTAGTGAAAGAGATCATCTTACACAATATTGTGATGATTGTAATTTGGATTATATTTATAAATAATAATTTGCTGACAAATTTGGTATAATTCTGTTATACTTTAGTTAAAGGCATCTGTATCTAATCCATAAAGTAATTCTTACCAGATATCTTAGTTTATTCATTCATAATGATTAAAATAAATAGGAGTTATCTTAATATCTTAATATATATTATATTAAGTGACAATAGGGTTAATGATGAATATCTGTATTATTTTACTTATATATATACTTAAAATATATTATTATATATACATATATTTATATATTTATACATATTTGATTTTATATGCACACACACATTATCTAATATAAGTTTTCCATATTTATACTGGTCAATGGAAGAATGAAATGATCTTTGATCATAAAGAAGTCAATACATTAAATTTGTTCTAGGGTTGTTTAATTTAATAATATATAATTTAATAATAGTCTGCCTCTGTTGTTTCTCCAAATATACTATCTGACTCACTCTAGCAGGTATAAATTGTTTTATGTAATAGATGTGTTTATAGAAATTTTGTGTAATTCATACCAGATGCATTTGATAAATGTTGAGAATGAATTATGTGGTCTAAATATTTATAGGAGAAGTATTAATCCATATAAAATGTTAAATATAATGCACCAGATTTTCAAAAAGGAAAACAATCTCCTAATTTTTCCATCAATCAAATGTGTGTTTGTGCCATAAAACAATTCTGTATGCTGTGTCTTTGTAGATGAAAATGCAAATCCCAAGAAAAGCGAATATAATTTTGATGAAGAATAAAAAGTTGGTGGATTCCTAATATTAAGATATTATGAAGCAATAGTAACTAATGTAGTTATGTTATTGGCTCAAGAATAGAGTAGAAGTGGCTCCATAGAAACTATCAATCTGGGTAGAGCGTTGAGGTGGTTGGTACATCTGATTGACAGTGTGCTGCAATTTATATACATGAACCTCAGTTCCTGACCATGACCAAAAAGCAGCTGTTGGTCCCCAAATCATGATTCTTAGGTCTCGGATGAGGCCATAGGACTGCCATTTCAGACATCTGTAAGGCAGACTGGACATTAGCCCTCAAAGTTTGCCACACTATGGGCTGCTGATTCCATAGTCATATATGCTTAGCTGAAAGAATACTGGTGGATCAGAGTTTTTGTCATTATAGTCCAGCATCTGTCATTGCCAGGTGAGGAGATAATGCTTCTTTAAAATCGCAGCCTAAAAGCTCCAGCCTGCCTGTATGTTTGGCTCTGCTCCAGAATGGGCTGGACAATAGAAGAAAGTCTATGCCTGCTTTTTGCTCCTCTTTCATGCTTCAGAAGGCCTGGTGTATAGTTTGGCCATTTGCCTTTAGTTGACAATTATATTTGCCCATATTAGAAAAATAATTATGTTGTTCATGAATTTTGATGTATACAACCGATAAGATTATATAAAGAATTTCCACCAAAAAAACAATAGTCAAATATATGAATAGGTATTTCACAAAAAATACCACATATGACCAATAAAGACATAAAATAATGTGCAACATTATTGATGATAAGTTAAATATAAATCAAGACCACAATGAAAAACCATCACACACACTTCCTGTGGCAAAAAAGTAAGTGTTGCAAATACCAAGGCTTTGAGAGGATTTGAATTCACAGGGTTTCTTATATATTGACAATAGAATATAAATTGTTTATAATTACTTTGGAAAGCAGTTTGAAATTATTTCATATCTCTGAATATTCTCATATCCAACAAGTCCTGTCCTTAATATATATCAACAAATGTCTCACACATTGCATTGTTTTAGGTTTCCCTTAGTTGCAGATCCTGAGACAAAGATTCAGGTACATGTGCCTTATTTGAGACGTGATCCTTAGAAACCCAAGTGGTGGAGGAGAGACTTAAGGCAGGGGAAGGAAAGGCCACAAATAAATGATGCATTATCAAAGGAGTTACCACTGTGGTTAAATAAGGATTTGTGCCTTTAAGGAGTCAGCATAAAACCCTAGAGTGCAGATTCTGGAAATATTTCTACTGATAAGCAAGGGAAATGGATATTTATACTTCAACTTTCATCAGCTGTTTTTTGAGAGCTGCTCTCTGTTCTTCTGTGTACCTGGACAGAGAAGCTCCGGCTTTCAGAGAAAGTGTTTGGAAATAAAAACGTAAAACATATAGTCTCTCTGATGGCGACACAGAGAAAATAAATCAAGGAAGGGGAACTAGAAATGCTGAGATTTTCCATTTTAAATAGGGTGTTCACCGAAAGTCTCCTCTCAGTAATGACATTTGAGCAGAAACATGGAGGGAAACAAGTGAGCTATTAAGGTACCTGAGAGTAAAACCCTGGCCAGAGGATATGTACAGTTGACTGGGGTTGCAGAATTCTAAAAACAGTACACAGATGGGTATGCTTGGAGCAAAGGAAGAAAGGCAGGTGTAGGAGAAAAAGGAAACAGAAGATTTTGGAGGTTTGAGCACAACACTGACATAGCCATGCCAATGTTTTAAAAGGAACACAACACTAGGTGCTCTGTAGTGGATTAGGCTGAATACCAGGAGGCTAGTGTAATACTTCAGGAGGAAATTATATTGACTTGTACCAAAGTGGTAGTGATAAAATTGGTGAGAAGTACTTTGATTTCAGACATATTTCAAGAGGAGGCACATGAAGGGGCTGTCCTTAAATAGAAGCATAGGAATTTATTAATGATGGAAGCTAAAGCAGAGTGGTGGGACACAGATGCTAGAGAGTGAGTGGATGAAATGTGTGGGTGGTGGTGTGGGAGAACAGGGTTAGGAAGCATGTAGATTTTCCCAGTGAAGTATGTTACAAAGTTATAAACTGATGGCAAGAAGTGTGGAAGATATTCTGAAGTATGGAGAAGAGAAGGGAAAATAGGATATGGTCTCTAAAAGCTCAAAGATCTATTTACTGGGTTAGAGCAGTGCTTCTAGCAGTATTTATGATGAAGTGTGATTTTTCTTGCTTGTTCATATTCTTAAATTTCCAATTTCTCATGGGCATATAAAATACATTATAAATGAATTATTTGGAAAATGAAATAAAATGAATACAACATACAAATCCATTTTCTATTATTAGCTTAAACAGACTTATTACTCTGTCAAATTGCTATAACGTTTTACAAAAGCTGCTGATTGATTTCTGTACTTATCTTTATATAACATTGGGTTACGAAAATGTGTAAGGATTGGCAGGCAGACTAAGGTCCCACTTGATGTTATGAATTTTAAATGTAAGTGTGCTTTGATAAGTTTCATGTGTTTAATACTACCATAATCTTTGATGATCAGTATGGTAAGGAATACTTCAAAAAATTTTCACAGATTTGATATTGCAATTCAATTTCTAGGAAGTATATAAGTGAAATGAAGATAAGTGTATACAGATTTGTTCCTTACAATGTGGATCTTAAATGTATATTTTTTATATTAGGACTTTGGATGAATAAATCAGCCATATAACAGTTTCACTATTAACTGTGTCACTATTTCATAAAGAAACTATGCAAAATGTTTTTATGAGTTCACATTAACAGTGTTAAAAAAAAACAGTTTGAAAAACCTACACTTAATGTAATCCTTTGCATAAATAACTTACATATTTAGAAATTTAAAGATACATAATTATGATACACAGAAATAATCTCAGTGATTTGAGATTTGAGGTCAATTGATTTTCTTCCTTCCTGAATATTATACTTAATATTCCAATATTTATGTTTTAATATTGCTTCAGCAGTGCAGTTATATTCGATTTTAACAATAAATATGTATTATAGTAAAATTCTTATTTTTCCCATAAAACTATATTTTCTAAACTGCACATCATAACAAATCCTGTTCATGTTAGAAGCTACAGAAAATGCTAAAAATTAAAAATAAAATTTTATGGAAAAAACCCCAGCTATTTCTTTTTTTACTAATTCAAATTTTCTTAAAAAACAATACAGATGCATTTAGTAAGAATGTCATCTTTCAGACTAACATGGGTTCTGGCTTCTATATCAATCCCTTTGACAGTACAGGAAATTTTGTTTTGTTATCATTAAAACTTTAAAGCACTCGAATTTACCTGGACAAAGTTAAATGAAAAAACATAAAAGTCAATTCACTTCAATATTAGTTTGTTCATATACTGATAGATTTTTCCCTTTTTTTTTTTTTGAAGGAGGACACAAATACAGGGTATGGGAGGGATAAGGATTCAGATACAGAAGAAAACATGAAGAGTATCTAAAAATCAAAAGCGTTAATAAGTATCAAAATAAGAATGGTTTACATAATTAGTAATTAAGTAGGAAATGAAAACCTATCTTGAGAAGGCAGCATCTTATTAGCTAAAAGGCCTTATTATTTATGCACTACTTAACCATACTTTCTAACCTTCTTTAACAGATGATAAAATCAAAACTCACTGTGGTTAAGTAAATTTCTTTCAGTCACAGCTGGCAAGTTATAGGTTGGACATGAAAAACAGTTTTGTATTAATTCATTGCTAGACCTATTAGTCATTGCTCAGTATTTCAACGAGAAAACTGTAATGGTAGGTTTAAACACACCTAAAGGTAGAGAATTATTTTTAGGTAACTAACAATAACAGTGACAACAATAGTGATAATTTGCATTTATTTAGCACTAAAAATACTAGGCACATTCTAAGTGTGCTTAAGAAATTTAACCATTAGGAAAATGTAATGAGTTAGTTGGTACTATTACTGCTAATTTATACATAGTAAAACTAAAGCACTGAGAAGTTAGGCTCTTCAAACCAAAAGTAATTTAAACTTAAACATGATTAAATTAATTAGTTAAAATAAGGCAGACTTAAAAAAAGCCAGTCTTGCTCCAGAGCCCATGCTTTTTATTTTTCTCTACCTGTTATTAGTTCTGCAAGTATGGGTGGTTAATATCATGTCTATAAGTAAGGTAGATGAGACACATTGAAATTTTGCCATATATACTTAACAAAATTAATATACTGATTATTCATTGTTTATTCTTTTATATAATTTCTATTGATTTTCATGCAAGATGATTGCTATTGATTTAATTTTATAAGGATGCTGGTGTATGAAACAGCTCTATAAATAATAGCTCTTCATTATAACTTCGATAATTATATATCTTTACAAGGTAAATGCCAGTTTATCAACATACTATTAGCTATATATTTGAGCAGTGAAACCCACTGAAAAGGTATTGATAATTACTTTCATGAAATCATTATTTAAATAACAGTTCTTTTTCAGATGATTTAACAAATATTTAGATATTTAAATGGTAGCATGAAGAGCTCTGCTTTCCATTGAAAAATAGTGTAATTGGTTAAAATTGTTTAAAAATATTAATGTTCTTCAGAGCTTTCCACAAGTATATACAGCAACTTAATAAGCATTTGTTCAAGAAAATCTACTAGATCATAAAGGAAATAAGAGCCTGTATCATTTGAAACACAGGATACTCCCTCCCTTTCATTCTCAGCTCCACAAACTAGAAAATCCAATCCAAGCAAGGTATGTCAAGAACATAAGACATCCTCTTCCTCCAGTTTAAAGTTGACAGCCATATAATTACTCTGAAAATTTCAGGCTGCCAGCATTTCACACATATACTACACCCCTACTGCCCTCACTTCAGTTTCAGAGCCTAAATTCCTAGAGAGAAGGACCAAATGATTAGGGGTTTTCCATGATGTCTCCACTGGTGGGGTAGTGACTTTACCTCAAGCACAGCACACCAAGAATGTTGTTGACCCAGTTTTTCTCACCCCACCTTGCTTATGGGGCTATGAATGATATTGGACCTTTACCTTATACAAAATGCAAAATTTAGGTCAAAATGGATCGAAACAGTAAATGTAAGACCTAAAACTATAAAACTCTTAGAAGAAAGTTGGAGAAAAGTTTCATGACATTGAATTTGGCAAGGATTTCCAGGATGTGACACCAAGAGCACAGACAACAAAAATAAAAATAGACAAACTGAACTACATCAAAATTAAAACTTCTGTTGGTTAAAGGATAGAACCAACAGAGTCAAAACGTGTTTATGAAAAGCCTGGAATAGATAGACGTCAGACTTAATGGTTACCAACAGAATGCTATATCTATAATATCAGGGACAAGGAAAGGATGTCCATTCTCATCTCTTCTATTCAACATTGTACTGAAGATTCTTTCAGTTAGGGCAGTTATCAAGAAAATAAATAAGTAAAAATCATCCATGTTAGGATGGAAGAAGTAAAACTCTATTTTCAGATGATATGATCTTATAGCTAGAAAATCCTAAGAATCCACTAGAAACCTCTTAGAATTAATAAATGAGTTAAGTTTGCAAGATACAAGATCAATAAACAATCAATTGCATTTTTATATGCTTGCAATGGAAAATCTGGAAATACAATTTAAAAATAATTTAATTTACAATAGCATCAATAAAAATAAAAATAGAATAAAATACTCGGGAATAAATAAATCTCATCACAAGAAAAAATTTCTATGTGTAACTTAAAAGTTTTCATATGTAACTATGTGAGGTGATGGATGATAACTAAACATTGTGGTAATCATTTCTCAATATATGCATATATCAAACCATTATGTCATATGGCTTAAGCTAATAAAAAGTTATATGTCAATTACACCTCAATAAAACTGGAAAAATGAAATCTAAAGTGAAATAAAATAAAACAAAATGAAATAAATCAGTTGATTCATAACCTTTCAAAAGAAAAGAAAGAAAGAACATTAAAAGATGCTCAGCATCTTTAACCATAGGGAAATGCAAATCAAATCCATAATGAAATACCATTTCACACATATTTGGAGGGCTATAATTAAAAAGTTTAGAAACTTTTCATGTTGAGCACTTTAGAGATGCATTAGTTTTCAATTGTGGGTTTTTTTAAAGTCCAATGTTATTATATAACCTATTATAAAAATCATATTTATCTGCTTTCATCTCAACGTGAAGTTCATTGGGTTTTAAGGATCTATTTGGGAAATAGTTTACACAAATGATCAATAAAACACACATTTCCACAGTTAATTAGAAAATACAATCTTCATTGGAGCACAAGTATTTATTAAATAATTTATTAATTTAAAAATTGAAATAATCTACTTGTTAGAAGACACTTCTTGGCAGTGGTAGTACTGTATATAGTGAACAAATCTCAGTAGTGACACTGCCCTTATGGAGCTAGCATTTGATCATGGGAGACAGTAATAAATAAGATTAACTAGGTTAGAAAGATTGAATATTATATAGTGATTATTGTAAATTCTTTTTTAAAAATTAGAAAATGGGAAATTAAAATGTTGAGAAATGGCATTGGGGATTTTGATAAAGTAGTCAGGAAGAGAAAGGCTTCTTTGAGAAGAAGCTATATGGACAAGACCCATATTTGCCTTTCTGTGTGCATTCAGGGATCCGGTGTTTATAAATATTACCAGTCATTTACCACCAATCTAAGTGACCCTACTAGAAGTGAATAAATCTTAAGACAGGTGAAACTCTACTTTGATTTTTCTTTCCCCCATTTTTCTTTCTTCTCTCTCCCTATTCATCTCTCTGCCTCTATTTTGATTTCCTTTGACATTTTCTCATTGTGTTATGACCTGAAAACCGTTTACCTTCTGAGCAATTTACTACAATGTGGATGAGTTTTCCAATCTGACAGCATTATTGTACATTACACCTGTTTATTTGCAAAAAGGCATGAGTAGGTCATTATCCATGAAATCACAGTAGAAATATATGTACAGCATATCATGTTGTACCTCATAGTGAAGTATTCACTCCTATTAAAATACTATATTTTATGTTTCTTCCCACTGAAAGCCTATGATTAAAACAATTCTTTAAGCCACCAGGGAGAATTAAACTCAATACTTTATAAAAAGGATGCATACTATATGAAATACTGTGACTAAAAAAAAAAAAAAAACTCTCAATTTATAAGCTCTGGCTCATGTGTAATTAGTGAATGATTATCTGGGAGATCTAGGGTCGTTATTATCTGGATTATGAATTAGTGTTATATTTGATGAAAATAAATCTAATTGCTATGCCAGTAAATGTGGGATGCTGAAAATGCTCCCTCCCCAAATCCTAATCCCTAGAATTTATGACTGCTACCTGACAAGAAAAAAAAAAAAAGATTTTGCATACGTGATTTGTTAAGTATTTTGAGATGTAGTGATTATCCTGGATTATCCACATGGACCCTGAATGTAATCACAAATGTTTTTTTTTTATTTTGCTGTTATTAATATACAATTGCATGAGCAACATTATGGTTACTAGACTCCCCCTATTATCAAGTCCCCACCACATACCCCATTGCAGTCACTGTCCATCAGCGTAGTAGGATGTTATAGAATCACTACTTGTCTTCTCTGTGTTATACTGCCTTCCCCGTATCCCCCCACCCCACCCCACCCCCGCTACATTATGTGTGTTAATTGTAATAGCCCTTTTATAGGAGGGAGCAAGAAAGAAATTTTAGATAGAAGAGAAAGCAAAGTGACCTGGGGGGCAAAGATAGGACAGCATAAGAATGCCTGCCATCACCAGAAACTGGAAGAGGCAAGGAATGGATTCTCCCGGAGAGCCTCTGAAGGGAGAATAGCCCTCTAACACCTGGATTATATCCCCGTGAGATTCATTTTTGACTCTGACCTGGAGAATCAGAAGAAACCAAATGTGTGTTGCTTTAAGCCACAATTTTTTTGGTAATTTATTACAGCAGTCATAGGAAACTAATACAGTAGATATGCTATGAAATGTTTTAAGAGAACTGATAGGATAACAAATTGATTTTTCCCCTTTGTATCAAGGGTTCAGTACACAAATAATTTTATGAACTACATTTTGATGTTTTTCTATTAATAGGGTATTTTGTAAGTAAAAGCAACCTACTTGGGCATTCTGCCTTAAATGATACATGTGTACTAATAATGTGTTAAAATATTAATTTTTAATTTATTTTTTTTCTGATGTGGCCCATGAGAAGAATCCATTTTATACAGGGATCTATTTTTAAGTCATATATTGAATTTTAAAGTATGTTTTAAGTGTGATTGAATTCATATAGAAAAATGTAAGCATAACATTATTTATTAGTAAAAATATATTTTGATCTTGATGCATTTAAAGAATAGATCAGAATTTTTTTTGAGATCATGTAAACTGAAAACAGTTTTACATAATTAACATCACACTATTTTAGACTTGCAAATGTCCAAAGAGAACATTTTTTAAATCTTTAATTTTACAAGTATGTAAACTATAACCTAAAGAAAATGTGTAGACTCTATTTTATTGATGTGCTACAGAAAAAAAATAATGAAAAAATTATTTTATTTTATTGCTTTATTTTTGTTGAAGTGTAGTTGAAATACAATATTGTATTGGTTTCAAGTATACAACATAGTTAATCAACAGTTATCAACATTATTAAATGCTCATCCCAACTATAGTTGTGATCTATCAACAAAGATGTCACAGAACTATTGACCATATTCTCTATGCTGTACTTTCATTCCCATGGCCAATTTATATGTGATTGAGATTTTGTACCTCTATCCCCTTCACCTTTTTGACCAGCCCACCCCAACCACTCTCACATGGTAACCACTAATTATTTCTCAGTGTCTATCAGTCTATTGAAGTTTTATTTTGGTTTTAGATTCTACATATTAGGGAAATCATATAATATTTGTCTTTGTCTGGCTTATTTCACTTAGCAAGATGCCCTCTAGGTCCATTCATGTTGTTGCATATGGCAGGATTTCTTTTTTATGGTTGAATAATATTCCATTGTGTATATGTACCACATCTTCTTATCCATTCATCTACTGATGGATGCCTTGGTTGCTTCTATGTCTTTGCTATTGTAAATAATGTGGTGATAAACATATGAGTGCATGTATATCTTCAAATCAGAGATTTTGTTTTCTTTGGGTACATTCCTAGAAGTAGAATTACTAGGTCATATGGCATTTGCATTTTTAGTTTTTTGAGGAACTTCCATACGTTTTCCATAGTGGCTGCACCAATTTATATTCTCTAAATAAATAAACAAATAAAGTTGGTTTCTTGTAGGTAACGTATAATTGGGTTTTGTTTTTTGATGCACTCTGACAATTTGTCTTTTATCTGTTGCATTTAGACAGACCCCTGATGTTCAAAGTGATAGTGTTGGATTTATATCTACCATATTCATTACTATTTTCTATTTGTTGCTATTACTTTTTGTTCTTATTTTTGTTCTCAATTGTTTCTCTGTCTCGTAGTTTTATTTGAGCATTTGAATGGTCTAATTATTTTTTGGAATCACTTGTAATTCCAAAGATTAAAATCAAAGATATAATTTCTACAAATATTTTTCCATTTACTTCTTTCAGGAGCCTATAAAAATCCAGTGAATGTTAAATCAGTATTAAAACTTGAGTTTCCCTGGATGCCTAGAATATTAAAATCTAGATCTAATTCTTCATTAGGAGCAGTACTTTTCTATATGTACTGAAAAGTGACCTTAGGAATCCATCTTATTGTGAGATGCACTCCTGTTAAAAATCTCCATTTTTAGAGACTGATCTTTGACTACTGTCCCTGTTAACTTCACAGTGCTAAAAAGAAAGTTTAAGTTCCCCCTGATCACCAAATGCTTCCATGGTGAAAATGAGTCTCTGGCCCATGAATTATGTGCATTCCATATTTTCTTGTTGTCATTAGCAACTATTATAATCACTGAAGAAAAATAGGGCATATAATCTTAAAATAAAAAGTAATCAAGGTAATCAATTCATGATAAAGAAAAAGAAAACACATAGAAAAATAGAAACGAGGGAAATGGGAATTTACAAGCATTGCAGGCAAAAAGGAAGAAAAAGTATAATTTTCTGTGGTAGTAGGATGATGAAGGAGTAGGGTAAGGACAAGTAACTGTTGTAAGTAAATTCTTCATGATTCAGTAGACAGTTGTCCAGTGTACAAAGGCATTCTTTTTAGAATAGTAAGATTTGTTCATGCCTATGTGGATTGAACAGTTTGCCAGACTTGTAAACCAACTACAGAAGAAAGTTTCTACTTTTTCACATTCCTATTTACAGGCTACTGAAACTGACAGTATGAATGGTAGCAGTTTAGTATAAGTTTAGGTTGGAAAAGTCAAATGTAAAGCACATATATTCAAACACATTACACCCACTTTGCTTTAAAAAGTGATGAGGGCTTATTCATAGGGGGACATATCAATTTCCTATTGCTGACATAACAAATTACCACAAACACTGGCTTAATAAAATGCAAATTTGCTGTCTTGCAGTTCTAGAGATCGGAAGCTGGAAAAGGGTCTTAGGGGGACTAATGAAAGGTTATGTTTCTCTGGAGGCTCTAGAGGAAGATCTGTTTCTTGTCTTTTCCATAATATAGAAGATACCTGCATTCCTTGGCTCCTGGATTCTCTAACCTCTGCCCCCATTATCACATCTCCTTCTCTCCGTTGTCACATCGTCTTCTCTGATCCTCCTGCAACACTTTTATAAGGATTCTTGTGATGACACTGGGTTCACTCAGATAATCCAGGATAATCTCCCCATCTCTCCATCAAGATCCTTAATTGAATCACATTTTGAACATCTCTTTTGCCATGTAAGGTACCATAGCTGCAGGTGTAGGATGTGGATTCTTCCCTTCTTTGGGAAGGAGGGAATTGGCCATTTTTCAGTCTATAATAATGAACGTCAGTAGGAAAAAATGGATAATATAAAAGTAAAAAACATAAAAATGTGAGAATACTTCAGAATACATACAAGAAAGGAACAAAGAGTTCATAATATGACAAAGACAGGTAAAATATCTACGTGGAAGGAATTACATCTTTCCAAAAAAAAATTTCTCCAGTTTTTGTACAATAAAATGACTTAAGGAGAAAAAACTTTAATATTTCAGGATGGAAATGAGACTATAACTTGAAAAGAAGATGTCCTACCTAAAGAAATGTTTAGCAAATAGCATCATTGAAGGTACACTCTGATAAGCTAAAGATGCATAGTAAAAATCCTTAAATGAAACAGTTATAGACACATAAACACACACACAAACAAAATTTATAGTTAATAAGTCAACAAAAGAGATAGAATGCAATATAAAAATATTAAATTAGTTTAAAAATGCAGGAAAAGATTAGACAAAAGGAAAACAAGGTTATTTAAAGACAGTTTATTTAATGTCATTGTATCAATAATTAAACACAAATAAGGCCCAATTTAAAAGTAGTGACAGATTAGTAAAACAGCAATAACTTACTGTATGCTATCTAAAACAATTCCACTTAAATATGAAAAACACAACTAGGTTAAAATAAAGGGTGTAAAATTATATACCATTTTAACACTGTTCCAAAGTGAGAGTGGCTACATTGATATAAAAGCAGATTTAAGAGAAAATAACATTATCAGAGATTCAGAAAGTCCACTTTTAATAAAGAAATAGATGTATTAATATATCATAGAAACTATATGTTTAGCCATCCTTTTTATACATTTAATAACAGAGCTTCTAAATATATGAGGGAAAAAAACTTTGAGAAATAGACAAATCCACAATTATACAGATTTCAATATCCCTTATCCCACAATTAATAAAACAAGCAGACAAAAATCTGGCAGCATATGTATGTATTAAAACTACTAACAAAATTAATCCATTTGACATTTAAATAATGGTTCATCCAATAGCAGCAGAATACACATTCTTTGTAAGTTCCCACAGAACATGCACCAAGACAGTCCATATTCTGGGCCTTAAAACAAGTTGCAATGAATTTCAAAGAATTTAAATCATACAAAGCATGTTCTCTGGTCTAAATGAATCCAACTTTAAATCAATAACAGAAATGTATCAGGGAAATGCAAAATATTTGGAAACAACAAATATCTAAGTAAGTCACATATCAAAGAAGAAACCAAAAGTTAAATTAGAAAGTATTTTGAACTGAAAAAAAATAAAATCACATCATATTAAAATTTGTGTGATCCATCTAAAGCAGTACTGTGGAAATATAGCACTATATACCTATATTAGAAAATAAAATTCTCAGAGTAATGATCCTAGATTTAACCTTAAGAATCTAGGAAATGATGGGTTAATTAACCAGGAAGCAAAAGAAAGGAAATGATACACATCAGAGTGGAAATCAATGAAACAGAAAACAAAGAACAGAGAAAAGCAATAAAGCCAAAGCAGATTCTTTAAGAAAATCAAGAATTATTGATAAAAGCTCTAGCCAGAATTATCAAGACAAAAAAATTAGCAATACTAGGAATGAGAGAGATTACATCATCACAGACTTTCTGGATATCAAAGGAAATATAAGGGAACATTATTAATAATAAATTAGACAAAGATGAAATTGATGACTTCTTTGAAAAACACAAACTACCAAAACTCACTTAGGAAGAAATAACCTGTTTATTAATATATTTATTAAAAAATTGATTTTTTACTGACAAATAATTCCACAAAGAAAACCGTAGGTCTAAATCATCGTTTTATTGATGAATCCTAATAAAATACTTAAAGAATAAATAATACCAATTCTGCACAAATTCTTCCAGAAAAATTGAAGAATAGGTATACTTTTTGATAGATTCTATGAGACTGGCATAACCTTGATAGTGAAACTAAAATAAAATGACATTACCAAAACAAAAACTATAAATCTAAATTTTGGGGGTATATGGACACATTTAAAAAATATGCTTACCAAATCCAGCAATATATAAAATGTACATACTATCATAATAAAGTGCCCTTTTTTTCTCCTCAGGAATGCAAAGTTGTTTTGCTATATGAAAATCAATTTTGAATAATAAATCAAAGATACAGAAAAAGCAATTTTTACTATATAGAAAATCCCTACCTGTCTAAATGGAAGAGTACTTTCTTGATTAAGAACATCTACAAAACAAAAATACAGGAAATATGATTCTTATATGTGAAAGTGTTTTGCCTTTAAGAGCAGAAAGAAGGAGGATGGCTATTTCTACACTTACCATTTCTATATAGCATTATATTCAAAATTTAACGTTCATAATAAGGCAAGAAAAAGAATAGTGGCTTAAAGATTTTTTAAGTAAAATTAATTTTATTGCAGATGATATCATATATATGCAAATCCCACAATGTCCATAAAGAAATTTCTAGTTTTTAAGTGAGTTTAACAACACATTTTCAGGAAAAGAGATCAAGTGTATTTTAATATATTAGCAATTAACAAACAGATACTGAAACTAAAACTATAAAACCATTAACTATAGAATTAAATATGTGTCAGTAAATCTTACAAAAGTTGTGCATCATATATATACTAAAACTACAAAGTATTGATGAAGAAAAATAAAGGTGTAAATAAAGAGATATACCATAATCATAGGTACATGATTCAATATTGAAAATATGTCAGTTGTTTTGCAAAATCATATATGTATTCAAAACAATTTAAGTTAAAATTCAAGCTGTGTTTTAGTAGAAAGTGGCAAATTGATCCTAAAATGCATACTGAATGAAAATGAACTACTATGATAAGAATGATTTTTAAATACAAGACCATATTTGGAGGACTAACACTGTCATACCTCAAGGTTATCTTAATATACTGTAACACAACAATGTTACATCAGCATTAAAGATAGACAAAAAGATAAATGAACAGAATAGTGTCTGCTTCAGCTGACAATTTTATTTCCTACTTAACTGAAAATGTAGAAGTAATCATAAAGAAAATACATAAATATTTCCATCACTAAAACTATTCTGGGCCTCATACATTGCCTTCTTTCCTTTTACTTTAGATGAAATGTCAGCCTGCCTATTTAAGACAATCAGTGGCTTCCCACTTAAGAAATAATTTTCTTCCATCCTGTACACTCGAGGATGTGACTTCTGTTGCACAATCTGTCTACTCCTTAAAGAGACTTTCAAAGTTATTTTTCAAATATAGTTTTCTCTCACAAGCTGATTTTATAACTTAACTCTAAGGTAAGATTCAGTTCTACAGAAGTTACACACATGTTATATATAAACCTGAATTTCTTCTCACATATTTAGTCAAGAATGGAAGTCAAATACACAGTCATTTACAGAACAACTTTTGATTTTGTTTTTAAACTGCTCCTGAGACTACTGACCTATACCTTGTTGTAAGCCACATGCCCATTTGATGAATTTCATATTATGGTTCTATGCAGACTAGATATATAAATGAGTTGTCTGAAGTTGACTTGCTGGTAAAAATTAAAATTATAAACCAAAATATTTTCCATTTAACCCAAAGAGATGTAAGTAGTAGTTTCAGAGATGTAAGAGAGTATGACATGATTTTAAAATGTTGATACACTACATGATGCAAAATATGTTTTAAACTAGTTAGAAAATATATCCATCTTAATAAATAATGTTTTAAATTTTATTAATGAGAATATTTTTTCTATCTACCTTATAAGCTCCTTAGTTTAATTTTCCTTATTTAATCTTTCCTATTATCTCATTTCTTGATTAGCTTTTTTTCCCCTTAAGCCTTCTCTAAGTGATTACTGTATTGGATTTTCCCTTTGTGTTATATTGCTTAAAATATTTTGGATAATTCTGGTTCCAGACATATGGAGTAACATATTCCACTCTATTTCGCTAGCTAAATACAAAAAGCAAACCAAAAAAACTTCAAAAAAATAAATAAAGCTATAATGATAAGACTCTAAAAAATGCAAAAATGAAGGTGGACTGGCTAGAATCCTTGGGAACAACCCACCTGATTGCCTAGAGGTGTTTTATTTCCTATATTCCATATCCTGCATGGTACTGACAACAATCCTAACTGCTAACAGGTGCAGGCCCTCTCAAAAATAATAATCAAATAAAAGTCTAAGAAAATCTTGCTTTCCCTACTTAAATACAAGTAAAAGGTACCTTGGAGAATGGAATCTTCTCACCATATCTCTCTATTCCTGAGAAACACCACAAAAACAGTTACACGCCTACCCTTCCTCAGAGATCTGGGAAGATTGTGGATTTTAAATAGCACTATGTAATCCACACTGGAGTCTAAAACTGAGAAATACTGGCTCAGTCCCAACAGAAGCAGCAGTGGCAGAGACCCTTGGGGTAGAGCTCCATCAACTATCCCTGAGCTCCACTGACCACCAGCCTTATGACCACAGAGAACATAGGGTGGAGCTCTATAGACCATTGTTGTTCTGCATTAAGTAAAAGACACCAAAGAAGAGGTACGTCTCCTGCTCTAGATTTAGAATAAAGAGAGGATTACAGAGAGGAGGGAACTGGAAGAAAGAAATTCCTTAAACCTGCACATTAAGTCCTGGATAGACCCTTGAATGTCCTTTTTGAGACACCAACAAGTATTACTATGGCAAAAGTTTTGAGAATTTAGCTACATTGTACAATGTCACCCAAGTTTCTGATTATTGTCTGAATTCCACATGGTAGGTCAGACTAGAAGAGCATGGCAAAGACTTTGAAAACCAAATTAATACAAATTTGGATCAAGATGTGGGGTCTGAACTTAAAGAGGGTTCACTGCTAATATAGCTAGGTAAAGGGCCCACAGAAGCCTCTACACAGTTTTGCAATCACTATGGGAGTCTAAATTTATTTGAAAATAAAAGGTAAGTAATCAATTTGGAAAGAGGGTTGGCTTTTTAAGTAAGTACTTGAAACTATTCATTATTAATAGCTAGATAAAATGAACTTGACTCTGAAGTTAAAATTCCATGTACAGGTGGAAAATGAAGCTAAGGGACACACACATAGGTGTAGTTTCAGAGATATAAGATAGTATGACATGATTTTCAAATGTTGATACACTACATGATGCAAAATATGTTTTAAACTAGTTAGCATCCTTTCCTGATTATTGGTTAATACATTGGGGATATCATTTCTTCCCCATTGTAGTTAATTTTGATGAAATTATGTGTCTCCTTGCCCTGCCCTCCCCTGTAAATCAAAGGGTGTGTCTGTGATCAAGATAACTAATGAAACTCTCTCATGTGGGAATTTGGCTTTCATGTTGGAGAGACTAGAAGAAAAAAATAGGCAAAACTAATCTACTCTAATGCAGAAACACTAAAGATACTGTCCTTGCTACCAACTACCTGAAACAACAATTTCCATACCTTCTAAGTCTACTTCCTCACATTTTGCTCCAATACTTTGAAGTAAGATCCCTTCAAAAAAAAAAAAACCAAAAAACTTTTCTCAGATTCAGTTTCTTTTCTTATAGAGAAAGAATCAAAACTTTTGTAAGGTGTGAATTGTGTGTCTTGGTGAAAATATTAGATACATAGACAGAAATCTAGGTCAATACCCAGAGAAAATGCTTTCTGTGGAGATATAGATTTGAGAATCATATAAAGGTAGTAGGTGAGATTTCTGATAGGAAAAAAAGTATAAAATGAAATTTTGGAAAAATGCCCAGTATACAAATGCTTGACAAATTATTATGTAGTCAAGTAACTTAACGCAAAAGTGCATGATGTCTTCTTATGTTGACAGATAGTAACTGCCCTAGTGGGGGTTAGGATTTAATAATATGAGTAACTGTTGAACTACTGTGTTGTATAATGAAGCCAATATAAGATTGTGTACAACTGTATGTCAATAAAAAAAAAAATCAGAAAAAAAGAGTATGATGTTGTTAACAACAGAATTAACTTCATGCTTTATTTAGACTGAATAGTCTTCTGAAATCAAAGATTTTCTAGGTCTTATCTTGATTAAATAGACATACATATAGCATAACTAAAAGAAGGTAATAGGAAAACATGATCCTGAACACATGCAGAAACTGATTCTTCAAGCCATATACATAGTCTTTATCTTGCTCCCATTCATTAGAAGACAGGTATACACCGCATGTAGATGTGCAATACGCTTTATTGGTAGCCTATATTTGAACAGACTTTTATTCTTTTATGCCTTATTAAAATAAAACAAACATAGTAACACACAACAGAAACTGAAATATTCCAGTAAAGGTAATTTGAGAAACAGATAACATTATTGTGTAAGTTAATTTTCAATTGTACTTTGAGGCATCAATTTTTTGCTAACTATTGTGTACTCTTTATTTTTCTCCTTTAAAATTTTGCTCTTCAATAATACAGCATGTTAAAAATAAAATCAATCTAGATGGGATCTAAGAGCCTTCTCAATTTCAAAAACGCAACTTAAACCACATTATTTTTGTGGCAGACTACTAAATGTCATGATATAAAGAATTCTAGTAATTATTTAGGTTTGCCAGATTATGTTTTATCAACATTCTGTAGAATTCAGTCTGTATCAAACAAATATATTGTTTTTTGTAGTCCTTCTTACTTATTATAAGATTTTGAGGTGTCATTGTCATTTTTCAATGTCCCATGCATTGCAAAATATTTCTTCCCTTTTTTTGTCCCCAGTACCCTTGAAATAGTTTCGCATATTACTGCTATAATATACCATTAATTACAGGCATCTTCATCATTTTCAATTACTTTCAATCTGATAAAATTCCGTATTATGGAGTTCTTGAAGTGTTTAATATGGCATCATTCAGCTAAGTTAAATACCCTAAAGTAACATTAATTATTTGATTTAAACCTGAAGAGCAAAGACACTTAGATGAAATTTAGATTAAGAATTGTAGTTCAACTACTTATTCAGATCTTTCCATAGGGAAGAGGGGAGTGTTGGAGAAAAAGAGGGGAGGGAGAAAGAGAGAGGATAAAGGAAGGAGAAAATGTGAAGGCTTCATCTCAAGGACATCTTCACTGATACAGAGCAAAGACCCGGCCATGTTTTCCATTTTAATTATGAATTACTCTGTAATTACCTTGACTAAATTATGACAGACTTTTAATGACAATGAACATTTAGCATTTATATAGCCTATCTTCCAAGCAACTAATTAATCTTGTGAAATCTTACGATTAAGTTAAATATTATTACATCTATTTAAAGGTACATAGAGAAAAAGATACACAAAAAGAGGTAAAGTGCTACAGATTCTATTTCACAAGCAATGAAATGGCAATATGAGCATCAAAAATCCCAAATAAACTGAGATCACACTCACATTACTTGGTAAGTATCATTTAATTATCCATATTAAATCACTGCTACTTACACTGTACAGGCATAGAAAAAATGGTGATGGTCATAGGCAGTGACAAACAGCTCTTGCTTGGAGTATTGAAAGAGAAAATTGCTTAATAATAGCAGTGGAGTCACTTAGATGTTAGGAGTCATCAGTAGATAAGTTTTCTCTTCCCTCAGTCCTGTACCAAGTGAAGGGAATTAAGCACTGTTCTTCCGGAACTGAATTCTCTCACCTGTTTTTGTTCCCATTTCCTCCAGGCATCCCTGAATCTCATCCTGCCATAGACATTCTTGTATCTTTATTTTCTTGACTGCTTTGTTCTCCAAATCCATGGTGCTTATACCTGTCCAGGTGACAGACTTCTGAAAGACATTATACCTTTTATAGATTGCTACCATTGATTTATTTATTGTTATTTTAGTCTTATTCTTAAAACTTGAAACTATTTTCATTAAATATTTCAAAAACATTTAAGAAAAGAAAATTAGAATTAATGGCATTAATGGTCAGAACCATGGCTTGCTTGATGATGTAGTTTTGAATCCATCAGTTATAAGTATTGGGATATGCTCCTTTGTAGGATACGCCTGTTCCATTGGATGAAAATTTGGTAACTACTAAACAGAAAACACAGATACAACAATTCTAACCTGAAAATACTTTTTTATTGTTTAATGTTATAAACTACTCTCCTATCTTTCTTTCCAGCACAGCCTAGTAATTTGAAAGATAAACCATTTTTGTAGTTGCTGTTTCTTTACCTTTCAGTCTCCTGAAATCTGGTTTTGACTTCGTGTGCAAAAACATACTCTGAGTCGCAAATGAAACTCAATGGCTTTCTTATTCACCATCATACTCAAATTCTTTGTAGCATTTTGTATTGTCTTATGCAAACCCTTAAGCGTCCTCTCAGTCCATATTCCTTTCAGTCACCAAGTCCTGATGTGCCTATTTCCATACTGGATAAATTTCTTCTTTTAGAATCCCAAGACCTCTATATTGCTTTAAACGTTAATTTTTCCTGACTGAACTCTGAAACAGCTTTCTTAACTGAACTTACAGCCTCCAGTTTGCTCTTAAAATCTACTCTCTTCCACACCTGGAGGCTTTATAACTTAGTGTCTCAAACTCTGGACATATTTCCTGATTTGATTCCTGGTGTGTCATTTATTAAGCTGCTTAAATTTGAGCCAATTACTTGAGGTCTCCTTCCTTTGACTTCCTCTACTGAAATGTTGATTCATGTGAAGTATCATCATAAAACTACAGTAACCATATTAAGAATTCAGTGAGTTATTGCTAATATTGTTCTGATAGGACACTTTTCTTAAAAAACAAACCTGAATATGTGCATTCAATTAACTTAATTTTTAAAAAACTGTTGTTTGTGTTTTGTTGTTTTTGTTGTGTTTTGTTTTAGTTTGGTATTATAGAGTTTTCCTTCTTAGTTTATTAATTTATCACGTACCATAACTGCAGTATAGCTGTCCCTGACTCAATATAATTTTTCCTTTCCTAACCCATGTATTTTTTAAATTTCTGCCAGACTTCACTTTCCTCCATCTCTGCATCTCAAAAACATTAAACTGTATTCTGGGGTACAGATAATGTTACCTTCTCTATAAAATTTACTGTGAACCAAGCCAGAATTTATTTTTCCATTGACTGCATTGCCTTAGCACTCTTTGTTATTTCTATTATTTCATCTCATTAAGCTGAGGTCCTTGGGGGCATATAAATTGTTTATTGATCTTACATTTTGTACAGCATTTCCTGATCAACACCAGGCACACAGTAGGTGCTCAATTTTAAAAAATATTTTTGAAGACCACATACTCCTAGGGATTACAAAAATATCTTCAGACTACTGAATTGACATTTTAATGGTCACAATAAAAAAAATGAAAAATTGAAAACAGAATATGTTCTGTTGTATTTCTCTATTTTCTATCTTAGTAATCCTTTGAACCCCCGACATTATAAATAATGCTAATACTATATATTTTTTAGTATTGTTTTTACTGGGTACTTAAAGAAATCTCACCATAATCAATTTCTTTTTCCATTGTTCAATCACATTCAAAAAAGTGAAGATAACATTTGATTATATGTAAAATTACCTGTTCTTGAATGAAATCACTGAGGAATATTTAAGTATTCTTCCCAGAGGCATTCAACTAATTTCATTGATCATTTTTTTAAATTTCCATTTTAGCTTTCCTTTCAAGTGTTAATTAGTTCTGAATCATAGTGAGGTGAAATAATGATAGTCCCAATTATAAGAACAGATTAGACTCCCAAGGCAGCAAATTCAGTAGAATCCATTTTGTTCATGGTTAGGGTTGTTTAAAAGAACAATTTTTCTAATATATATTGTACACTTATAATCTTAACATAAGTTGCATTTTAAGTAGATAATATATGCACATTACATAATTATGCAAAAGGTATACAATAATGAACATATCTTTCTCTCAGCAATGTTTAAAAACCACTGTTTTCATCCACAGAGTTAATCACTGTTATAATATCATTTATCCCCTGTGATAATTTATCCTAATGCAAGAGTCCATGAAGAATAAATGTACTTTATATTCCTAAATACATATATTATTAATGTACAATTTTCCAATTTGAAAATCTACCTCAAATCTTAGAATATTCTAGAAGTATACTAAATGACCCTGTTTTTTATTAAGGTATTATTGATGTACACTCTTATGAAGGTTTCACATGAAAAAACAATGTGGTTACTACATTCACCCCATAAACCATTGCAGTCACCGTCCATCAGTGTAGTAAGATGCTACAGATTCACTATTTGCCTTCTCTGTGCTACACTGTCTTCCCCGTGACCATCCCACACCGTGTGTACTAAACACAATACTCCTCAATACCCTTCTCCCTCCCTCCTCATCCGTCCTTCCATTCACCTCCCCTTTGGTAACCACTAGTCCCTTCTTGAATTCTGTGTGTCTTTTGCTGTTTTGTTCCTTCAGTGTTGCTTCGTTGTTATACTCCACAAATGAGGGAAATCATTTGGCATTTGTCTTTCTCTGTCTGGCTTACTTCACTGAACATAATATTCTCCAGCTCCATCCATGTTGTTGCAAATGGTAGATTTCTTTCTTTCTTATGGCTGAATAATATTCCATTGTGTATATGTACCAAATCTTCTTTATCCATTCATCTACTGATGGACACTTAGGTTGCTTCCATATCTTGGCTATTGTAAACAGTGCTGCAATAAACATAGGGGTGCATATGTCTTTTTGAATCTGAGAAGCTGTATTCTTTGGGTAAATTCCTAGGAGTGGAATTCCTGGGTCAAATGGTATATCTATTTTTAGTTTTTTGAGGAACCTCCATATTGCTTTCCACAAAGGTTGAACTAGCTTAGATTCCCACGAGCAGTGAAAAAGGGTTCCCCTTTCTCTGCATCCTCGCCAGCATTTGTTGTTTTTAGTGTTCTAAATGCAGGGCATCCTAACTGGTGTGAGGTGATTTCTCATTGTGGTTTTTATTTCCATTTCCCTGATAATTAGTGATGTGGAACATCTTTTCATGTGCCTGTAGGCCATCTGAATTTCTTCTTTGGAGATTTGTCCCCTGGTTTCCTCTGACCATTTTTTAATTGGATTATTTGCTTTTTGCTTGTTGAGGCGTGTGAGTTCTTTATATATTTTGAAAGTACCCCTTGTCGGATGTCTCATTTACAAATATATTCTCCCATACAGTAGGATGCCTTTGTGTTCTGTTGATAGTGTCCTTTGCTGTACAGAAGCTTTTTAGTTTGATGTAGTCCCATGTGTTCATTATTGCTTTTGTTTCCCTTGCTTGAGGAGATGAGTTCAGGAAGAAATTCTTCAAGTTTATATTCAGGAGATTTTTGCCTATCTTATCTTCTATGAGTTTTATGGTTTCATAACTTACATTCAGGTCTTTGATCCATTTTGAGTTTACTTTTGTGTATGGGGTTGAACAATAATCCAGTTTCATTCTCTTACATGTAGCTGTCCAGTTTTGCCAACACCAGTTGTTGAAGAGGCTGTCATTTCCCCATTGTATGTCCACAGTTCCTTTATCGTATATGAATTGACCATATATTTTTGGGTTTTATCTGGACTTTCTAGTCTGTTTCAATTGTCTATTATTCTTTACTTGTGCAAGTACCAAATTGTCTTGTTACTGTGGCTTTGTAGTAGAGCTTGAAGTTGGGGAGCATAATCCCCTCCATTTTATTCTTCCTTCTCAGGATTGCTTTGGCTATTTGGGGTCTTTGTGGTTCCATATGAATTTTAGAATGATTTGCTCTAGTTCATTGAAAATGCTGTTTGAATTTTTTTTATACTTAAGATATTTTAATATCCAAAGAAAATTTACTACCAAATTATTACAGTAGATATTAATCAATATGGCATGTTTATTCATTGATCCCATAGGTATGAGTATAGATTAGCATGATTTTAGTGTGCTGTTGGTATTTTGTTAGGAATTGCATTGAATCTGTAGATTGCTTTAGGAAGGAAGGCCATTTTGAAAATATTAATTCTTTCTATCCATGAGCACGGGATGTGTTTCCATTTATTGGTATCTTCTTTAATTTCTCTCATGAGTGTCTTGTAGTTTTCAGGGTATAGGTCTTTCACTTAGTTGGTTAGGATTATTCCTAGGTATTTTACTCTTTTTGATGCAATTGTTAATGGAATTGTTTTTCTGACTTCTCTTTATGCTAGTTCATCATTAGTGTATAGTAATGCAACAGATTTCTGTGTATTAATTTTGTATCTTGCAACTTTGCTGAATTCAGATATTAGATCTAGTAGTTTTGAAATGCTTTCTTTAGGGTTTTTTATGTATCATATCATGTCATCTGCCAACAGTGACAGTTTCACTCCTTCTTTACCAATCTGGATGCCTTTTATTTCTTTGTGGTGTTGGATTGCCATAGCGAGGACCTCCAGAACTATGTTGAGTTAAAGTGGAGACAGTGGGCATACTTGTCTTGTTCCTGATATTAAAGGAATGGCTTTCAGCTTCTCACTGTTAAGTATGATGTTTGCTGTGGGTTTGTCATATATGGCCTTTATTATGTTGAGGTACTAAAACAACCCATTTTGTTGAGAGTCTTTATCATGAATGGATGTTGAATTATGTTGAATGATTTTTAGGCATCTATGGAGATGATCATGTGGCTTTTGTCCTTCTTTTTGTTGATGTGGTGGATGATGTTGATGGATTTTCTAACATTGTACCATCCTTGCATCCCTGGAATAAATGCTACTTGATCATGGTGGAAGATATTTTTGGTATATTTTTTAATTCATTTTGCTAATATTTTGTTGAGTATTTTTGCATCTATATTCATCAGGGATATTGGTCTGTCATTTTCTTTTTTTTATAGTGTCTTTGCCTGGTTTTGCTTTTAGAGTGATGCTGGCCTCATAAAATGAGTTTGAGAGTATTCCCTCTTCTTCTACTTTTTTGGAAAACTTTAAGGGGGATGGGTATTAGGCCTTCACTAAATGGTTAATAAAATTCAGTGATGAAGGCATCTGGATCAGTTGTTCTTTTGTTGTTAGGTAGTTTTTTGATTACCAATTCAATTTCATTGCTGGTATTTGGTCTGTTCAGATTTTCTGTTTCTTTCTGGGTCAGTGTTGGAAGGTTGTATTTCTCTAGAAAGTTGTCCATTTCTTCTAGGTTCTGCAGTTTGTTACTATATAATTTTTCATAGTATTCTCTCATAATTCTTTGTTTTTCTATGTTGTCCACAGTGATTTTTTTCTCATTTCTGATTCTGTTTATGTGTATAGACTCTCTTTTTTTCTTGATAAGTCTGGCTAGGGTTTTTCTATCTTGTATATTTTCTCAAAGAACCAGCTCTTGCTTTCATTGATTCTTTTTATTTGTTTATTTTTCTCAATTTTATTTATTTCAGCTCTAATCTTTATTATGTCCTTCCTTCTACTGACTTTGGGCCTCATTTGTTCTTTTTCTAGTTTTGTTAATTGTGAGTATAGACTGTTCATTTGGGATTGTTCTTCTTTTCTGAGGTAGGCCTTTATTGCAATATACTTTCCTCTTAGCATGGCCTTTGCTGCATCCCACAGATTATGCAGTGTTGAATTATTTTCATTTGTGTCCATATATTGCTTGATCTCTGTTTTTATTTGGTAATCAGTCCATTGGTTATTTGGGAGCATGTTGTGAAGCCTCCATGTGTTTGTGGGATTTTTCATTTTCCTTCTATAATTTGTTGCTCATTTCATACCTTTGTGATCTGAGAAGCTGGTTGGTACAATTTCAGTTTTTCTAATTTACTGAGGCTCTTTTTATGGCCTAGTATATGATCTATTCTTGAAAATGTTCCATGTGCACTTGAGAAGAATGTGTATTCTGTTGCTTAGGGGTTTAGAGTTCTGTAGATGTCTATTAGGTCCATCTGTTCTAATGTGTTGTTCAGTGCCTCTGTTTCCTTACTTATATTCTGTCTGGCTGAGCTGTCCTTCAGAGTGAGTGGAGTGTTGAAGTCTCCTAGAATGAATGCTTTGCATTCTATTTCCCCTTTTAATTCTGTTAGTTTTTGTTTCACATATGTATGTGATCCTGTGTTGGGAGCATAGGTATTTGTAGTAGTTATATCCTCTTGTTGGAATGACCCCTTACCATTATGTAATGTCCTTCTTTGTCTGTTGTGACTTGCTTTGTTTTGAAGTCTATTTTGTCTGACACAAGTACTACAATTCCTGCTTTTTTCTCCCTATTAGTTGCATGAAATATCTCTTTCCATCCCTTCACTTTTAGTCTGTGTATGTCTTCAGGTTTGAAGTGAGTCTCTTAGGCAGCATATAGGTGGGTCTTGTTTTTTTATCTATTCAGTGACTCTATGTATTTTGATTGGTGCATTGAGACCATTTACATTCAGAGTTTTATCGCTAGGTATGTACTTATTGTCACTGCAGGCTTTAGATTAGTGGTTACCAAAGGTTGAAGGGTAACTTCCTTAGTATCTGAGAGTCTAACTTAACTCTCTTAGTATGCTATTACAAACACAACTTAAAGGTTTTTTTTTTCTCCTCCCTTTTTTTCCCTCTTCCATTCTTTATATATCAGGCATCATATTCTGTACTCTTTTCTATCCCTTGATTGACTTTGGGGGTAGCTGATTTAATTTTCCATTTTCTTGGTCATTAATTTTTCTTCTTTCTTTACTGTGGTTTTATTACCCCTGGAGACAGCTGTTTAGCCTTAGGAACACTTCCTTCTATAGCAGTTCCTCCAAAATACACTGTAGAGATGATTTGGGGTAGGTAAATTCTCTCAGCTTTTGCTTATCTGGAAATTGTTTAATCCCTCCTTCAAATTTAAATGACAATCTTGCTGGATAGGGTATTTTTGGTTCAAGGCCCTTGTGCTTCATTGCACTAAATATGTATTACCACTCCCTTCTGTCCTGTAAAGTTTCTGCTGAGAAGTCTGATGATAGCCTGATGGGTTTTCCTTTGTATGTGATTTTATTTCTCTCTCTGGCTGTTTTTAATAGTCTGTCCTTATCATTGAGCTTTGCCATTTTAATTATTATATGTCTTGGTGTTATCTTCCTTGGGTCCCTTTGGTTGAAAGATCTGTGCATCTCCATGGCTTGAGAGATTATCTCCTCCCCCAGATTGGGGAAGTTTTCAGCAATAACCTCCTCAAAGACACTTTCTGTCCCTTTTTCTCTCTTTTCTTCTTGTAACCCTAGTATACAAATATTGTTCCATTTGGATTGGTCACACAGTTTTCTCAATATTCTTTCATTCTCAGAGATCCTTTTTTCTTTCTGTGCCTCAGCTTCTTTGTATTCTTCTTCTCTAATTTCTATTTTGTTTATTGTTTCCTCCACCGTATCTAATTTACTTTTAAAACCCTCCATTGTAATTCTTAATGACTGCATCTCTGACTGGAATTCATTCCTGAGTTTTTGAATATTTTTCTGTACCTCCATGAGCATGTTTATGATTTTTATTTTGAAATCCATTTCAGGAAAATTGATGAGATTGGTTTCTTTTGAATCTTTTTCTCATCTTTGTAAGATTTTGGTTTGAACCAGATTCCTTTGACATTTCATATTTTTATGCGGCACTCTCTAGTGCCCAGAAGCTCTATTCTCTGGAGCTGCTCATTCCCTGGAGGGTTGTCAGGGGTTGCAGGGGAGCGGTGTTGGTGCTTGTGGGGAGGAAAGAACAGTTTCCTCTTTCCTGGCTGCTATGCCTATCTACACTGCCAGAACCAGTGGGCCAAACACACAGGTGTAGGTTTCTATGCTTTGCAATTGAAGTTGCTGTAGGTTGGGCTTCCCCTTGGCTTGTCTGATGCCAGGGCAGGTGCTTATGTTTTGTGAGCAAGTGCAGACTGGCCAGGTGGAAGGGCCAGTAGGCTGCGTGTCATGGTGGCATCCTTGGAGGTGCATATCTAGCCAGGGGGATGGAGCACCCTAAGTTCCTGAAAGTTCACAACCTACTGGGCAGTGTGAGCCTGGACAACTTTTTCTACCTGTCCTTTCTTCTGAGGAGTAAGCTCTGTGCAATCCTTGCCCCTTTAGCAGCCCTCTCACTGTTAGGAAGTTTCTCAGAGTACCTGCCTTTCTTTTGTCCAGAGCAGCAGGATATGGATCCCAGCTTTCCTAAAGCAGCTCGAATCTAATTCTCTCCAGGTATTCTGCCTGTCTTAGCTTTCCATCCCCACTAATCACCAGAACACCGTGCAATGTATGTTTGTGCTCCCAGAGCAGATCTTCAGAGCTAGGTGTTCAGCAGTCCCAGGCCTCCACTCCCTCCCTGCTTTGTTTCTCTTCCTCCTGCCAGTGAGGTGGGGTGGGGGAAGGGCTTGGGTCCCATGAGATCACAGCTTTGTTGTGTTACCCTGTTCCACGAGGTCTGTTCTTTTCTACAGGTGTATGCAGTCTGGTGTCGCCTTCTTTCCTGCTGCTCTTTCACGATTATTTGTATTCATTATATTTTCATATTAGACATGGTTTTAGGAGGAGGCCTCTGTCTCACCTCTCATGCCACCATCTTTAATCCTCCCTCTCACTAAATGTCTCACTGATTTTCATTCATTGTGATGATGGACAATTGTATATCCCATCTAAAGAGGATTTTTTGTGACTTAGAAAATATTTCAAAATATCTGATAAGATTAAGTTATCAGTGTTTTAATTGAGAAGGATTTAGAGAAGGTCAAGTAATATTAGGTTGAGAAAAAAGCAGTGTAAGTGTGAAGTTGAGAATGAAGTCAATATACAAAGTATATGTTATTAGGCCTTGTACAACTTGCTAAAGATTTGCTGTAGATCTGACTCTTTAATTCATAATGGCAGAGGAAAATCTTATCAGATAGAAGCATTTTAGAGTTTGTAAGACTAAAAGCTGATATATATAGAAAATTACATAAAAGTGTAACTTCATGTTTTCTGGGGAAGAGCAGGTATATTCAACAAGTCCACAAAAATCACAAATGAAAAAGAAATCATAGAAAATTGAACTTTATTCAGCCTATCTCTGACATAACTCCAGCATGGAATATTATGGTATGATTTCTGTTTTGATAAGTGAATATTTTGAAATCCTTTCAGTAAAGGATAATTTGTTGTTTTAAAACTAGTATTTCTAAGGTTTAAAATTATTCAAGTTTGTTTTAGTGCTTATCTTTGTAATTAAATCTTTGTATAATGTATCTATTATATCCCTCTTCTAAAGTCTCTCCTTCCCTCTTCCCCATCTTCAAGTTTTACTCACTAAGAATAGATATCATATTTTTTACCTTTGTGCTATTTTATATACTTATATTTTTATCAGCTTTAAATGCTTCCTTATTTTCCCACTGCAAATATTAAGCAGATTCTACTTCCTACCTGATATGTTTTAAACTTCAATGAAAATAAGAATCATATAGGGAGATTGTTTTAAAAACAAAGACCACACCTTATTCCTAAAGATGCTAATGAAGAAGCACACTTCAGAAATCTGCACTTTTAACAAGCACCACAGGTAATTCTTCTTGAGGTAGTCCTAGATATAATTTTTTTGTAACACTGGTTTCAAATAATATATATGTAAATTCTTTCTTTTTTTCTTTTTTAAAAATAATTTATTTTCATATCATTAATCTACAATTACATGTGCAACATTATGGTTATTAAACTAACCCCTTCATCAGGTGCCCCCCACCAACCCCATTACAGACACTGTCCATCAGCGTAGTGAGATGCTATAGAGTCACTACTTGTCTTCTCTGAGTTGTACAGCCCTCTCCGTGGCCCCCCACCTTACATCTGCTAATCGTAATGCCCCTTTTTCTCCCTTGTCCCTCCCTTCCCACCCATCCTACTCAGTCCCTTTCTCTTTGATAACTATTAGTCCGTTCTTGGGTTCTGTGAGTCTGATGCTGTTTTGTTCCTTCAGTTTTTTTCTTTGTTCTTCTACTCCACATATGAGTGAAGTCATTGGATACTTGTCTTTTTTGGCTTGGCTTATTTCACTGAGCATAATACTCTCTAGATCCATCCAGGTTGTTACAAATGGTAGGATTTGTTTTCTTCTTATGGCTGTATAATATTCCATTGTGTATATGTACCACCTCTTCTTTATCCATTCAGCTATTGATGGACACTTAGGTTGCTTCCATTTCTTGGCTAATGTAAATAGTGCTGCAATAAACATAGGAGTGCATATGTCTTTTTCAAACTGGGGTGCTTCATTCTTAGGGTAAATTCCTAGGAGTGGGATTCCCGGGTCAAATGATACTTCTATTTCGAGTTTTTGAGGAACCTCCATACTGCTTTCCACAATGGTCGAACTAATTTGCATTCCCACCATCAGTGTAGGAGGGTTCCCTTTTCTCCACATCCTCGCCAACATTTGTTGTTGTTTGTGTTTTGGATGTTGGTCATCCTCACTGGTGTGAGGTGATATCTCATCGTGGTTTTAATCTGCATTTCTCTGATGATTAGCGATGTGGAGCATCTTTTCATGTGCCTGTTGGCCCTCTGAATTTCTTCTTTAGAGAAGTATCTATTCATGTCCTCTGCCCATTTATTAATTGGATTATTTGCTTTTTGTTTGTTAAGGTGTGTGAGTTCTTTATATATTTTGGATGTCAACTCCGTATCAGATATGTCATTTATGAATATATTCTCCCATACTGTAGGATGTTTTTTTGTTCTACTGATGGTGTCTTTTGCTGTTCAGAAGCTTTTCAGCTTGATATAGTCCCACTTGTTCATTTTTGCTTTTGTTTCCCTTGCCCAGGGAGATATGTTCATAAAGAAGTCGCTCATGTTTATGTCCAAGAGATTTTTGCCTATGTTTTTTTCTAAGAGTTTTATGGTTTCATGACTTACATTCAGGTCTTTGATCCATTTTGAGTTGACTTTTGTGTATGGGGTTAGACAGTAGTCCAGTTTCATTCTCTTACATGTAGCTGTCCAGTTTTGCCAACACCAGCTGATGAGGAGGCTGTCATCTCCCCATTGTATATCCAAGACTCCTTTATCAAATGTTAATTGACTGTATATGTTTGGGTTAATGTTTGGATTTTCTGTTCTGTTCCACTGGTCTGTGGGTCTGTTTTTGTGCCAATACCAAATTGTCTTGATTACTGTGGCTTTGTAGTAGAGCTTGAAGTCAGGGAGCGTAATTCCCCCTGTTTTATTCCTCCTTCTCAGGATTGCTTTGGAAATTCTCGGTCTTTTGTGGTTCCATATGAATTTTAGAATTATTTGTTCAGTTCATTGAAGAAAGCTGTTGGTAGTTTGATAGGGATTGCATTGAATATATAGATTGCTTTAGGTAGTATAGCCATTTTGACAATATTTATTCTACCTAGCCAAGAGCATGGGATGGATTTCCATTTGCTAGTGTCCTCTTTAATTTATCTTAGGAGTGTCTTGTAGTTTTCAGAGTATAGGTCTTTCACTTCCTTCATTAGGTTTATTCCTACATATTTTGTTCTTTTTGATGCATTGTGAATGGAATTGTTTTTCTGATTTCTCTTTCTGTTAGTTCATCATTAGTGTATAGGAAAGCAAAAGATTTCTGTGTGTTAATTTTGTATCCTGCAACTTTGTTGAATTCAGATATTAGTTCTAGTAGTTTTGGAGTGGAATCTTTAGGGTTTTTAATGTACAATATCATGTCATCTGCAAATAGTGAAAATTTGACTTCTTCTTTACCAATCTGGATGCCTTGTATGTCTTTGTTTTGTCTGATTGCCATGGCTAGGACCTCCAGTATTATGTTGCATAACAGTGGAGAGAGTGGGCATCCCTGTCGTGTTCCTTATCTTAGATGAAAACCTTTCAGCTTCTCGCTGTTAAGTATGATGTTAGCTGTGGGTTTGTCATATGTAGCCTTTATGATGTTGAGGTACTGGCCCTCTATACCCATTTCGTTGAGAGTTTTTATCATGAATGGATGCTGAATTTTGTCAAATGCTTTTTCAGCATCTATGGAGATGATCATGTGGTTTTTTTTCTTCTTTTTGTTGATGTGGTGGATGATGTTGATGTATTTTCAAATGTTGTACCATCCTTGCATCCCTGGGATGAATCCCACTTGATCATGGTGTATGATCCTCTTGATGTATTTTTGAATTCGGTTTGCTAATATTTTGTTGAGTATTTTTGCATCTACGTTCATCAGGGATATTGATCTGTAATTTTCTTTTTTGATGAGGTCTTTGCCCGGTTTTGGTATTAGAGTGATGCTGGCTTCATAGAAAGAGTTTGGAAGTATTCCCTCCTCTTCTATTTTTCGGAAAACTTTAAGGAGAATAGGTGTTATTTCTTCTCTATATGTCTGGTAGAATTCAGAGGTGAATCCATCAGGTCCGGGGCTTTTGTTCTTGGATAGTTTTTTTTTTACCGTTTCAATTTCGTTGCTGGTGATTGGTCTGTTTAGTTTTTCTGTTTCCTGCTTGGTGAGTCTTGGAAGGCTGTATTTTTCTAAGAAGTTGTCCATTTCTTCTAGGTTTTGCAGCTTGTTGGCATATAGATGCTCGTAATATTCTCTTATAATTCTTTGTATTTCTGTGGGGTCCGTCGTTATTTTTCCTTTCTCATTTGTGATTCTGTTTATGTGTGTAGATTCTCTTTTTCTCTTAATGAGTCTGGCTAGGGGTTTATCTATTTTGTTTATTTTTTCAAAGAACCAGCTTTTGGTTTCATTGATTTTTTCTATTGTTTTATTCTTCTCAATTTTATTTATTTCTTCTCTGATCTTTATTATGTCTCTCCTTCTGGGAACTTTGGGCCTCATTTGTTCTTCTTTTTCCAGTTTCAATAATTGTGTCCTTAGACGGTTCATTTGGGTATGTTCTTCCTTCTTTAAATGGGCCTGGGGTGCAATGTACTTTCCTCTTAGAACTGCCTTTGCTGCATCCCACAGAAGTTGTGGCTTTGTGTTGTTGTCATTAATCTCCATATATTCTTTGATTTTTGTTTTTACTTAGTCATTAACCCACTGATTAATTAGGAGAATGTTGTTAAGTCTCCATGTATTTGTGAGCCTTTTTGATATCTTTCTAAAATTTATTTCTAGTTTTATACCTTTGTGATCTGAGAAGTTGGTTGGTCGAATTTCAATATTTTTTACATTACTGAGGGTCTTTTTGTGGCCTAGTATGTGGTCTATTCTGGAAAATGTTCCATGTGCTCTTGAGAAGAATGTGTATCCTGTTCCTTTTTGGTGTAGAGTTCTGTAGATGTCTGTTAGGTCCATCTGTTCTAGTGTGTTGTTCAATGCCTCTGTGTCTTTACTTATTTGCTGTCCGGTTGATCTGTCCTTTGGAGTGAGCGGCGTGTTGAAGTCACCTATAATGAATGCATTGCTGTCTATTTCCTCCTTTAATTCTGTTATTATTTGTTTCACATATGGCGGCATTTCCATGTTGGGTGCATATATATTTATAATGGTTATATCCTGACCCCTTTATCATTATGTAATGTCCTTCTTTATCTCTTGCTACTTTCTTCATTTTGAAGTCTATTTTGTCTGATACAAGTACCAGAAAACCTGCTTTTTTCTCTTTGTTGTTTGCATGATATCTTTTTCCATCCCTTCATTTTTGGTCTGTGTATATCTTTGGGTTTGAGGTGTGTCTCTTGTAAGCAGCATATAGATGGGTCTTGCTTTTTTATTCATTCTGTTACTCTGTGTCTTTTGATTGCTGCATTCAGTACATTTACATTTAGGGTGATTATCGATAGATATGTACTTATTGCCATTGCTGGCTTTAGATTCGTGGTTACCAAAGGTTCAATTGTTGCTTCTTTACTATCTTACAGTCTAACTGAACTTTCTTATTAAGTTATTGTAAACACAGTCTGATATTTCTTTATTTCTCTCCCTTCTTATTCTTCCTCCTCTATTCTTTATATGCTAGGTGTTTTATTCTTTGCCTTTAGTTAGTATTTGGATGGTCTGCTTTCTTTGCTATGATTTTATTTTCTGTGGTTACATCTTTTTAGCCTTAGGATTGCTACCCTCTAGAGTAGTTCCTTTAAGATATCCTGTACAGGTGGTTTATGGGAGGCAAATTCTCTCAGCTTTCACCTGTCTGGAAATTGTTTAATCCCTCTTTTATATTTAAATGATAATTGTGCTGGATACAATATTCTTGGTTTGAGGCCCTTCTGTTTTATTAGATTAAATATATCATGCCATTCTCTTCTGGTTGTAGGGTTTCTGTTGAGAAGTCTGATGATAGTCTGATGGGTTTTCCTTTGTAGTTGATCTTTTTTCTTTCTCTAGCTTCCTTTAATACTCTGTCCTTATCTTTGATCTTTGCCATTTTAATTATTATGTGTCTTGGTGTTGTCTTCCTTGGGTCCCTTGTGTTGGGAGATCTGTGGGCTTCCGTGGCCCCCAAGACTATTTCCTTCCCCAGCATGGGGAAGTTTTCAGCAATTATTTCTTTGAAGACACTTTCTATCCCTTTTTCTCTCTCTTCTTCCTCTGGTACTCCTATAATGTGAATATTGTTCCGTTTGGATTGGTCACACAGTTCTCTTAATATTCTTTCATTACTAGAGATGCTTTAATCTCTCTGCCTCAACTTATCTGTGTTTCTGTTCTCTGATTTTTATTGCATTAACAGTCTCTTGCATCTCGTCCAGTCTGTTGCTAAGCCCATCAATGTCTTGTCTCATTCCTGCATTGTCTTTCCTGACTTCCCTCACTTCCTCCCTCAGCTCTTCCATATTTCTCTGTAGATCCATCAGCATGGTTATGACTTTTATTCTGAATTCTTTTTCAGGGAGATTGTGCATTTCCATCCCTTCAGGCTCCCTCTCTGGTGTTGTCTGGGTGAGGTTTGTCTGTACCATAGTCCTCTGTCTTCATGGTGATAGAAGTGGTCACTGGCAGGTACGACGTATGTCAGCTTGGCTCTTTAAGACTTTCAAAAAAAGATGGAAGAGAAAGAAAATAAAAAAAAGAAAGAAAGAAAAAAAAGAAAGGAGGAGAAAAGAAAGGAAAAAAAAAGCCCACCTGGAGTAGATTCTGTACGGACTTTGTAGATGGCACTGTTGCTCCACTAATCTGCAGCTGTATCTGCACCACTCCTCTGGGCCTTTTGCAGCTCTGGCCAGGGCAGGAACAAATGGGAGGCTATTGTTCTCTGTCTGAAGTTTCAGTTTGGCTACTTTTTCCCAGTTGCTTGCCAAGGGGTCCGAAATTCCTCAGGAGGGCTGAGTGTGCTGGGACAATCATAAGACCACTGAAAAAAGCACATGCTTTTCTTTTGCCCCGGGAGCCGGCTGCAAGGACCCAGGCATGTTTCCAGCTCAAAACCTGCACCTTCTGCCTCTTCAATAGCGTGATGTGTGTCAGCGCTCCTGGCGCAGATCACCAGGGCTGGTTATTTCACAGGCCTGTACTTCCACTCCCTCCCTCTTCTGAATCCTCTCCTCCCGCCGGTGTGCTGGGGTGGAGAGTGCTCACGTCCCGCCGGGTGCGGCGCCATATCTTATCCGCCTTGCAGGGTGCCGAGTCCTCTCAGGTGCAGGTGCAGGATGTGCACTGTCCTGTGTATTCTGGTCTCTCTTTTAGGAATAGTTGTATTTGCCTTATTTTCATAGATATATATGGTTTTGGGAGGAAATTTCCGCCGCCCTGCTCACGCCGCCATCTTCCCGGAACCTCGTGGCTTTGAAAGTTGCTCTACATGAAAAAGACGATTCATTTGGAGAAAAAAAGAGTCTTACTTTAATTTCTTGACTTACATATTATTATTCTAATTTAAAATAAATTAAAATGGGCTGATAGTCCAAAGAATATAAAAACTCATGATTTAACACCAAAAAAAAATCCAATTTAAAAAATGGGCATATAACTTGAATAGGCATTTTTCCAAAGAAATCCAGATACTAAAACGATTCAGCAAAAGTGCAGGATACAATATCAATGTACAGAAATCTGTTGCATTCCTTTATACTATCAACAAACTAGCAGAAAGAGAAATTAAAAAAACATTCCATTTACAATTGCATCAAAAAGAATAAAATACCTTGGTTATGAACAAATCTAACCAAGGAAGTGAAACACCTTTACTCTGAAAATTATAACACTGATGAAAGAAACTGAAGAAGTCACAAATAAATGGAAATATATCCCGTGCTCAGTGATATAAAGAATTAATATTATCAATGGCCATAAGCCCAAAACAATTCGCAGATTCAATGCAATCCCTATATAAATACCTATGGCATTTGTTAATGAACTAGAGCATATAATCCTAAAATTCATATAGACTCACAAAATACCCTAAACATCCAAAGCAATCTTGAGAAAGAAAAGCAAAGCTGGCAGAATCATGCTGTTTAATTTCAAGCTATACTACAAAGCTACAGTAATTAATACAGTATGGTAGTGGCACAGGAACAGACACATAGATCAATGGCACAGAATAAAAACCCCAGAAATAAGCCCATGTGTATATAGGCAACTATTTTATGACAAAGGAAGGAAGAATATACAATGGAAATAAGAGTCTCTTATCCCAATAAGTAGTGTTGGGAAACTAGAGAGCTACATGCAAAAGAATAAAACTGGTTTACTATCTAATGCCACATACAAAAGTAAACTTGAAATGGATTAAAGACCTAAATATAAGACTTAAAACCATAAGGCTCTTAGAAGAAAACATAGGCAAGAATCTCTTGAACATCAACATGAATAATTTCTTTCTGGATATGTATGTCCCCATGGGCAAGGGAAACAAAAGTAAAAATAAATAAGTGGGAAGACATCCCTTCTATACATCAAGGAAATTCATCAACAAAACAAAAATTCATCCTAGTGTATGGGAAAATGTATTTGTAAATGGTATACCTGATAGGGGTTAACATCCAAAATATATAAAAAAACCTCACATGACTTGGCACCAAAAAAAAAAAATAACCCTATTAAAAACGGGCAGGGGATTCTTGAATATTTTTCCAAGGAAGAAATACAGATGGCCAACAGACACATGAAAAGATTCTTCACATCACTAGTCATCAGAGAAATGCAAAACACAACTACAATAAGATTTCACTTCACACAAGTCCGAATGGACCCTAACCAAAGACAAGAAATAACAAGGGTTGGCAAAGATGTGGAGAAAAGGGAACCCTTACACAATGTTGGTGGGAATGTAAATTGGTTTAACCACTATATAAAGCTGTATGGAGGTACCTCAAAATACTAAAAATAAAAATACTATACAACTCAGGAATTCCACTTCTAGGAATTAACCCAAGAAAACAAAATCCCTGATTTGAAAAGGTGTATGCAGCCCTATGTTCATTGCCATATTATTTACAATAGCCAAGATATGGAAACAACCTACCTGTCCACCAGTAGATGAATGGATAAAGAAGAGATGGTACATATATACAGTGGAATATTGTTCAGCCATAAATAAAGAACTTCTGCCATTTGCAATAACATGGATATGTCTAGAGGGTATTATGATCAGTGAAATAAGCCAGATGGAGAAAGACAAATACCATATGATTTTACTTATTTGTGGAATATAAAAACAAAGCAAAACAGAATGAATAAAATAGCAGTAGACTCATAGATACTGAGAAGTGACTAGTGGTTACCATGGGGGAGGGATTGGGTGGGTGGGTGGTGGGGAGGGTGAGGAGGAAAAGGGGCACAAAGATTCTCATTCATAATATAAGTTGGTTACGGGGATAGTAGTACAGCATGGAGAATATAGTCAATGATTCTGTAACATCTTATTTTCACAGAAAGCAACCTCAATAGTGGGGGTGAGGATTTAATACTATGGGTAACTGTTGAGCCACTGCGTTGTTTATTTGAAACGAATATAAGATTGTGTATCAATGATACTTCCATAAAAGAAAAAAAACTGCCAAAAAAATAAATTGTTAAAAAAAAAAATACACGTTTATCTATGTTACATAGGTTTTCTGTTGCCTAAAGCCCCAAATATTCTTACTTTCTTCATTACTTAAATTCTTTCAGGCTCAGTTGTTTCATTAAAAAAAATAGTTACAATACTTCTGTCTTCTTCATAAGGGTATCTGAAGATTAAATCAAATAAAGCACTTAAATGTCTTAGCTCCATGTGTGGCATGTCATAAGATCTCATTAAATACTATTTTTAACAAAGTAACAAAAAAAATGGACTCTGGAAAGGGAAGAATATTTTATAAATGTAAAATATTTGTCAGTAGGGGTATCTGAAAAAGAGAAGCCAGAAAGACAAAGGGAGGATTCAAAATTGATAATTTTATTATTGATTTCTGCCAGGCTATAGTGTAAACTCCTTGAACCCAAAGTGCACAGATTATTCTTCTTTTATCCACATTATTTGAAGCAACTAAAGAATTCAAAAAAATGTGTAGAAAATTAAGAAGAGAGGACGAGTTTCTGTGACTTGAAAGCAGTAGCACTGCATTAACTGTCTGTACTTAAATACGCAAATTCCAATAAATGTTTTCAACTAAGTGAATGCAAGAAGAATATTTTATACTCAGCAAAATATTATGACTACAAAAATTAATTTTGTTAATTTTTTTACTTTTTATACAATTTAACTGGGTGATAATTGTCTCTACAAATAGATTAGCAATGTTAGGAACATTTCATGGCCTTTTGTTTATATTAAGAAATGATGGTAAAGACTTTACTGATCTAGAATTGTCTAAAGCCTTTTAAAACCGAGAACTAACACCACTATGTATTGATCTTCCCTGCCTTTTGAAAAGGTCTTTGCTTAATAAAGAAATCACAACTTGAATTTTTCCTCCTTCTCAGCACAGGCTCAATCATCACATATGTTCTCTCTCATTGTACAATAAAGAATGTACGCAACTCCAGTACAATCAAAGAGGAGTTATGTTAGGTCAGCATCTATTCATATTGCAAATCCTTCTTTCAGAAAATGGAAACCAAGCATCTTTGTCAGATACCACACTTAGTAGAAAGGCCTGCAATTCAGAAAAGAGTCTATACATCACTTGAGGGAAGTAAGAAAACTAAGAATTTACCCTTTATTCTATATAATTTCTTTTTCAAAAGGTATGCAAAACAAACACCTACTATTCTAATCCATTAAGCCATAATTCATCAAGCTTACTGACTTCCTGGAAAACTAAGTTGGTACAGTTTAAAAGTACAGGTTTTACTTCATATATTTCAAAGCTATAATATTTGAATCTTACACATAATATGTTTGTATTTATAGAAAAGTTATTAATACTCATGAAAAATTTGTCCAGAATGGTAATACCACACAAAATTTTAGAATTATGTGTATCATGCACATTTTGTGGATAGGTCTTGTGTAGATAGCACTACTTATCTACATTTTGGTCAAGATATTTAATCTACTGCCACTGAGATCTCAATTCAAAAATGAATATAATTGGGTAATATCAGTGAAAATGAAAGAGAAGACCTTTGAAAATTCAACCCACCACAAAGCCATTTTTTAAAAAGCAAAGATTATCAGAATCAAAATATTTAGTATTCTGGAAATTAACCAAAGGCTTGCAGTAACCAAGGGCCATTTAGGCAAAAATAGTGCTGACTTTCAGTAAAAACAGCTGATGTGTGATTTTTACCCAAGTCCCACTTCTAGTTCTCAAATCTGAAGCAACTTTGAAAAATAGCACCCTATATTCCTCTTCCAAAGCTTCATTCTCAAAGAAAATTCATCATTTGACTCTCCTGTGGTCCTCTGAAGACCCTAATCTAAAGGCTTGTCTTTGACCTAATGATAAAAACTTCAAGAGGAAGGACTGCAGCATGTCTATCAAATGTCTTAACATCATAGCTGATGGAAGAAGCTGAGAAAGCAAGCTGAGGAATAAGATGGCTGCAGGGGCTTTGAAAAATTCTGAAAAACTCCTGGCAATAGAGAGTCATACATAACTATATCTGTGTGAATGTCCAGGAAGACCTAAGAAGGCTCTAATTTTTCAACTCTGATGGAACTTGAAGTTCTGTAAAAGAAAGAAGTAATAGTAATGCAGAATTGTAAACTGCCTGGTTGGATATTGAAGGCATGCCCCCAAACCTACACAGAATTCCCCACCAAAGCAGACTTATTGTTTCCAGACATTTAAGAAAATTTCTGTCCAATCACTAGCTAATCACTAAGATGAGTAGAAACACAGTGGCCTCACATGACAAAGATACAGAATTCTGAGTATTAGAAAATTCACTAAACAAATAACAACTATATTACTTTAAAAAGCAAAGTAGATCTCAAATCAATAATCTAAGCTTTCATCTTAAGTTAGTGGAAAAAGAAGAGTAAACTAACCTAAAGTAAACACAAGGAAATAAATAATAAAGATTAGAGTGAAAATTAAAGAACTTCAGAATAGAAAAATAATAAAAACCCATCAGAACTAAATTGTTTTTCTGAAATAATCAATAAAATTGCAAAATTTTAGTTAAATTTACCAGTGAAAAAGAGGATAATATTCAAATTACTAAAATCAGAGGATATTAACACTGAAATTATATAAACAGAATGGATTATTTTGGAATAATGTGAACAATGATATGCCAACAAATTAGATAACCTAGATGAAGTGGATGAATTCTGAGACAAAAACTATAAAAATGACTCAAGAAAAAGTAGAAACTTTAAATAGATCTGAAACAAATAAAAAGATCAATTTAGTAATCAAAATTCTTCCCTCAAAGAAAAGCTCAAGACAAGATGACTTCACTGGAATTCGATCAAACAATAAAGAATTAACAACAATACTTGACAGTATCTTAAAAAAAGAGAAAAAGAGGGAAGGCACTGTTAACTCATTTTGTGAAGTTGGTAATTTTATGAAACCTAAACTAATTTGTGCTAATAGATATGGGGTTATTTTTGTGATGAAGGAAGTGTTTTGAAATTACATAATGGTGTTGGTTACACAACCATGTGAATATACAAAAAAAAAAGGACTGTATTATATAATTTAATATGGTAGATTTTATGGTATGTGAAGTGTATCTCAATTTAAAAAATGAACAAAATCAGGTAATAATCTCCTGATTAAAATTCCTTCTAACATTTTTCTTTTGTGATGTGATGAAAAAGTAAATTATAGAATAATATTTAATGGAACATATTTAATACTACAAAGAGAGGGTTGAAATGATGAAGTAGAGACATACTGTAAAGAATTATTAAAAAATAACATTAATGAATGGAGAAGAAAAACAGTATGTATGTATGTAGTATATTCAGTAAGTCAGCTCTAAGGTATATTAGAGTGGGACTCATCATTCTGCATCAGTATTTCATTAGATCTATGAAATGACAAAGTAGAGACCTAGCAGAAGAAGCTTGAAAAGTTTTGACCTCACTACGGACAGTTTACTCAATAGACTGATTTAGAGGGTCTTGGTCCACTGAACTGTTATGGATTAGCTCCCTAACTCCCCTTCCTCACAGCAACATCACTATCCACTGTATGTACCTTCCTGACCAGGTATTTTAAAATTGAATATTATTTTATCTCCATATTGAGCATTACAAAATACAACCCACTCCTCCCATTGCTGTTTCAACTATACCTTACTGACTCCAGGAGAAATGAATGCCTTGGAACTCTTCCAGCTCCTTTCTGATACTGTAGGATTTTGAAAACTGCCCCTTCAATTTTGGTGCTACTCTAAAAGGGCCAGCCTAAGTCACAATAAAGAAGGACTTACCATTCCCCTCAAGCAATACTGATTTTAGTAAATCAGTATTCAATAGGAACTTATTCCTTCTTGGATTCTTAATTATATCATCACACATGGACACATCTTTGTATACTAAATAAGACTTTGTCCAGCTAGTGAACTGAAGGATCCAAGGGGAGAGTAATCCGACTATTAAGACTAGATCATTAAATATTCTACATAATGATGTGTGATGCATAAGTTGTTTGGCAAAAATGGATTAACAAATTTGACCCAGAGCAAACCCAGACCTAAAATTTTCAACAAGACTGATTAATTATATTATTTATTAAGTTCCCCAGTACTACTGTAATAGAGAGAGGGGATGAGGAGGTGTTACTCCAAGGAGAAAGGGACTTCTATGCCAAAGGGCTTTAATATTTCCCTTGTCTCTTTGGAATACAGACAACACAGAAACTTATAAATAATTCAAAGAACCAAATCAGAATAATTTGAACTCTAAAAATGAAGACACATATAAATGAGCTTAGTTTATTAAAACAATACTGCAACTTTACACAACCACTGTTGAGTTAACAAGTGTCAGTGCTCAAGATAGCCGTCTATGAAAGTATGTAAGCAAAAAATTAAATCTTGTTGTAATATCTCTGAAGCAATCATTGGATAGAAATCCCAGAATTTCTAATTCTGACAAGATCAGGTAAATTTAGAGCAATAATTCAGTGAAGAAACACAAGGCCAGATCAATACAAAAATGTCCCTGTTACTACACTAATAAACATGTCTACAAGTACTTTTGTAAGAGTAACTAGAATACAGAATCAGGGCCCAGTGTACATTTTCCTTCATTAAATCCTGAGTTAAAATAAATAAATCTGGATGTTTTTGTGTGCAAATGGACTGAATTTAATAATTTCATTCTCATGTAGGCACTGTTACTGTCAGGAGCACTAAAATCTCTGGGTTAATACTACAAAGGAAACAGTATCAGTGGAAATATTCAGTATTTCCTAGGAGTTTCAGGCATATTTCAAGCAAATCTGCATTCTTTATATTTTTGGGACAGATTCTTAACTGTTGTGGAGAAGGTAAGGAGGAAATAGATAAAAGAGACAAACTGGAAAAAAAATGTAATATGATAAAAGTATAATGAGAAAAACATGTTCTCCTAAACAAAAGCCAAGATCAAGGTGAATAATAAGGGAGAAAGAGAAACTTAATAGAGGTACATTTTGCCTTAAGGAACAAAACCAGTACTAGTGAAGATTGTGCAAAAAACAGAGAGATCTATGGCTGAATAGTATTCCATTGTGTATATCAATAATACCTTAATAAAAAAATAGATCTAAATTAGATATGCTCATTGTTCATATTAGACCTCTCTAAACTTGGGACTTGGAAAATGTAACACCATTATGCTTATGAAATTTGATGAGATGAAAAACATACTGGATAATGTGACAGGGAATTAAAAGAAAACTAAAAGCTGAGAGAATTCAAAAGACTGAGAGTGAGAAGTTTAAATGGAAAATATACCATCTACTAAGGTTAAATGGTTTAAAAAATTGGCAAGTTTTTAGGAAAGTAAGCACTTTTGGGTGAATAGATATCACTACTATATATGTGTGGAAAATATGAAACAGGTAAAAACTAAAATTCCTATCAAAATTATACTTGATGCACCTGGTCTAGAGAATTATATTGTTAGTGTAATAAGTGATGAATTAGTGACTGAGAACAGAAAAAATTCCCTTCTCACCTAGTTAATGGTTGTACTACATGAAGTAGAGTACCCTTAACCAAAAAAGAATTTTATCTACTGAAATATTTTGCCAATGGAGGATCTGAGGCACAAACTATTTAACACAGGATATTGAGCAATATGTGTCAATATTCCTTTGTGATTGTATACTGGATGCATGTGACTTAACATATTTAAAAAATTACATTGGAAATGGATTGTTAATTTAATCACATTCATATAATTCATAAATTTGTAAAACTGATTAATATGAAGCATATTTAATGGAAAATTATGGCATAAACAGAGAGACAAATAGGGTGGTGAAGAAATAAATGTCACATTTGACTGACAAATAGTCATGACTTAATTTCATTGCTGCTACCAAAGTAGGCATCAATTTTACGATTGCATATACTTTATTACTCAGTGATGGTAAGACAGAACAATAGGAGTTATTTCAAATTCTTTTTTTAAATTATTTTCTTCTATGATGATTTAATGCAGGTCTAATCAGTACAAATTAGTTCCTACAATATTAACACTTAGTATTATTCCTACACATTCAATAAAATTTTAAGTAAAACACTTAAATATAAATAATAACACAAATATAAATAAATCATAACCTATTATTAAAATATCATGGAAAATGAAGGTTAAGAATTGTTTTGTTTTATTAATATTTATATATAATTGGTAATCTGAATACTGAACTAAATCTTTACCCTTTCTATCATGTCTTATCCAACACATATAAGGAGGTTCACTTTTTCTTAAGTGTGCATTGTGATTTTCCTGATCTTGTCTTTTTCAATCAAAGATATATCCTTGAGCAATATCAGACTGATGTAAACATCTATCTACAAAATAATAATATTAATAATAGAAAAAATAATAAAGTTGGTATTGCAAGGAATATTTCACAAAAAACTATTAACCATGTGGTTATTCCTCCCTTTTTTCCCTAATAGGTTGATAAACTCAAATGGTCCCCAAAAACAAGACAATGGAAAATTTATATAGTAAAGATTAAAAAAATAAATATACTTGGTGGATTAAAGATGGTGGCATGAGAGGTGAGACAGAGGCTTCCTCCCCAAACTGCATATAATACGAAAATATAATTAATACAACTAATCCTGAAAGAGCAACAGGAAAGAGGACTGAAGAAAAGAATTAACCTCACAGAACAGGGTAACATACCAAAGCCTTAGCCCAGTGGGATGCAAGCCCTTTCCCTACCCCAGGTCACCAGTGGGAGGAAGAGAAAACAGAGCAGGGTGGGAGTGGAGGCCTGGGACTGCTGAATACCTAACTCTGGAGATCTGATCTGGGAGTACAAACCTACATTTCATGGTGTTTTCATGGTACTCTCATGATTAGGGGGTTGGAAAGCTAAGACAGGCAGAATACCTGGAGAGACTGAGATGCCAGCTTCTTGTGGAAAGCAGGGATACATATCCGGCTGCTTGAGAAAAAAGAAAGGCGGGCAGTCTGAGAGACTTCCTAACAGCAAGAGGGCTGCTAAAGGGAGAAGGATTGCATAGAGCTTACTGTTCAGGAGAAAGGACAGGTAGACAAAATTGTCCAGGTGCACTCTGCCCAGCAGGTTGAGAACTTTCACGATCTTCAGGAGCTCCAGCTCCATGGCTGGCTACAGAGCTCCAAGGATCCCCTCCGTGATACAGAGCCTACTGAGCCTTTTTCCCTGCCAGCCCCACTGGCTCACTAACTAGCAAAGCCTACACTGGTGTTAGACCAGCCAGAGGGAAGTCCCATCTGCAGCAACTACAAATGCAAACACAGAGGCTTATACCAGTGTGCTTGACCCACTGGTTCTGGCAGTGGAGACAGGCATAGGACAATGGAACAGATTAGATAGCCCTAATCTGATTAGACAGGCATAGAACAATGGAACAGATTAGATAGCCCTGATATAAACCCAAGCATATATGATCAGTTTTTATATGATAAAGCAGCCATGGACATGCAATGGGAAAATGACAGCCTCTTCAACAACTGGTATTGGCAAAACTGAACAGCTGTATGTAAGAGAATGAAACTGGATTATTGTTTAACCCCATACTCAAAAGTAAACTCGAAATGGATCAAAGACCTGAATGTAAGTCGTGAAACTATAAAACTCTTAGAAGACAATATAGGCAAATGTCTCCTGAATATAAGCATGAGCAATTTCTTCCTGGACACATCTCCTCGTGAAAGGGAAACAAAAGCAAAAATGAACACATGGGACTATGTCAAACTAAAAACCTTCTGTACAGCAAAGGACACCATCAACAGAACAGAAAGGCATTGTACAGTATGGGAAAATATATTTGTAAATGAGACATCTGACAAGGTGTTAACATCCAAAATATAAAAGAACTCACACACCTCAACACCCAAAAAGCAAATAACCTGATTAAAAAATGGGCAGAGGATATGAATAGACAGTTCTCCAAAGAAGAAATTCAAATGGCCAAGAGACACATGAAAAGATGCTCCACATCACTAATCATCAGGGAAATGCAAATTAAAACCACAATGTGATATCACCTTACACCAGTAAGGATGTCCAGCATCGAAATGACTAAGAACAACAAATGCTGGCATGGATGCAGAGAAAGGGGAACCCTCTTACACTGCTGGTGGGAATGTAAGCTAGTTCAACCATTGTGGAAAGCAATATGGAGGTCGCTCAAAAAACGAAAAATAGAAATACCATTTGACCCAGGAATCCCACTCCTTGGAATTTACCCAAAGAATACAACATCTCAGATTCAAAAAGACATATGCACCCCTATGTTTATCACAGCACTATTTACAATAGCCAAGATATGGAAGCAACCTAAGTGTCCATCAGTAGATGAATAGATAAGAAAGAGGTGGTACATATATGCAATGGAATATTTTTCAGCCATAAGAAGAAAACAAATCCTACCATTTGCAACAACATGGATGGAGCTGGAGGATATTATGCTCAGTTAAATAAACCAGGCAGGGAAAGACAAGTGCCAAATGATTTCCCTCATTTGTGGAGTATAACAACGCAGCAAAATTGAAGGAACAAAATAGCAGCAGATTCCAAGAGACCTAGTGGTTACCAAAGGGGCGGGGTGTGGGAAGGTGGGTGGGGTGGGAGGGAGATGGGGATTGAGGGGTACTATGTTTAGTGTACATGGTGTGGGGGGTCACGGGGAAAACAGTGTAGCACAGAGAAGGCAAACAGTGAATCTGGCATCTTACTACACTGATGGACAGTGACTGCATTGGGGTATGGGTGTGGACTTGATGATATGCATAAAAGTAGTCACCATGTTGTTTTTTCATGTGAAACCTTCATAAGAGTGTATATCTCTAATACCTTAATAAAAAGCATATAAATAAATAAATAAATATACTGTTAATACCTCTGTCTGATCCATTTTATTCCGTACCTCATTAGCTATTGTTTAAGAAGTAATAATTGATTTCTTCACCACTTTCCAGAATTTCTTTATTGTGTAAGCTAACATGAGTGAATATTCAATTTATGCATTTCATTATTCAAAATACAGTAAATAAAATAGCCACTTCTGTCCATTTGCGCACTGCAATCTTAGAACTCTGAGAACTCTTAGAAATCTTAGAAATATTAACATATTGAGAAATTTCTGAGTCATTTTTCATATTCTAGGTAAATTTGCCTACCAGAAAATGAATAGATACTGTGTTAAATTTGATGAGTTTTTATCACTGTAAGCTGTCATGTAATGCCACACAAAAAAACATTAAATATTTTGATCATTCCAGTTCATACCTCCTTACCTCAGTAACTACTTTCTAATTTCCATGTCAATATGTAAGTTTCTCCTGTTACGGAACCTTATGCTAAGGCTATCATATGGTGTATTTTATTCTAGGCCTGGCATTAATTCGGTAGTTAGTGTCTTTTCATTGGTAAGTTGAGTAGTTCTCTATTTTATGGAATAACCACAGTTTATCTTCTTATTGTATCTGACAGATACAAATTCTATCATTATTTATTTATGAGCATGTCCTTTCTATATTAAATTGACCTGGTACCTTTTTGTAATTCAGTTCTCTGTATGTGCATCAGTTATGTTATATTTGGTAATTTATGTTGTTTCCAGTTTGGGCCATTAAAGATGCTATAAACAGCTTTACAAATGTCTTTTGAAGTCTTTTAAAATGTGTTTACATATGTTTTTTATTTATCTTGGGGAAGTAGCTTGTAATTCAAATTTTCTTGTTTTAAAGTATGTAAATGATTAAGTTTAGAAGACACTGTCAGTTTTACAGAATAATTTCATCATTTTATGCTCCCAGCAGAAATTTAGAATTCCAATTATTCTATATCTTTCTCAACAGTCTGTCTTGCTAGTCTTTTGATTTTACCAATACTAGTGTATTGTATGAGTATGATATTTCATTTTGTTTTTAATTTAGATTTTCAGGTGGCTGATTATGTGCAGCTTCTTTTCATGTGTTTGCTGACCATTCATATATTATCTTTTGTGAAATATCTATTTAATACTTTACCCTTTTATTCAGTTATGCTTTTTTATTAACTTGTAGTTTTTCTTTAAATAGTATCAATATTAAAACATTGGTAGATATAACTTTATAAATATATCCCTAGTCTGTTATATGCCTGTTCATTTTTTTCTTATGAGCTAATATTAATTTTTATGAAATTCAATTTATATCTTATTCTTATTTTATAGTGAGTGATTGTTGATGAAATCTCTGACTACTCAAAGATGATGTGTATGTTATTTTCTAGTTTCTTCTAGAATCATGATTTTAACTTATTTGTTTAGGTCTGTAATTCATAATAAGTTAATGTTTATGTTGTGTAATGTAGTGTTTGAGGTTCTTTTTCTTTTCTGACAGATACAAAATCTATCATTATTTATTTATGAGCATTTCCTTTCTGTATTAAATTGACTTGGCACCTTTTTGTAATTCAGTTCTCTGTATGTGGATCTGTTTATCTAGACTCTTCCACTCCAATGTTCTATTTGCCTTTTCTTATGTCAATATCACTAAGGTATATTATTGCAGCTTTGTGTAAGCCTTTAGGTAAGACAGTTTGTTGCTCCATATTTATATTATTTTTGAAGATCATCCTGGGCAATTCTAGCTCTTTGCATTGTTATAATAATTATAAAATGATCTTGTCAATTTTATTTTAAGAACTTCAGAATTTTCATTAGAATTGCATTGAGTGTATATTATTGAGAATACTAGCATTTTAACAACATGCAGTCTTCCAACTGTATATTTCTCTATTGCTTTATATATTTAAAATTTTAAAATATTTTTAGTACTCTTTAAACTGTCTTATACATATTTTGTTAGACTTATTCCTAACTATTCAACATTTTATAATGCTACTATTAATGAATTTTTAAGTTCTGTTTTCAAAGTTTTTGTTGCTAGTACAGAAAAATAATATCTATTTTTACATAGTGAACTTATATGCTGTGATTTGTTACATTTCTTTTTGAGTTCTAGTTTTTTTTGTTTTATAATCTATAGACTTTCAATATACACATTATAAGGCCTATTAATAGTGGAAATTTTACCTTTGCTTCTTCAATCTTTATGTTTATATTTTCTATAAATGTCTTATTGGACTGGCTTATTGAATGCAAGTGATAAAAGACATAGCCTTGCCTTATCTGCAGTCTTCAATGAAAATATTTTAATGTTCCTACATTAAATGCATTTCTAATTAGAATTTTTTTGGGGGGGTGGACCTATAAAATTGAGATCGTGGTTTTTCTTTCTATGCCTTCTTTCCTGAGAAGTTTTATTGTTCTTCGTAGTAGATGCAGTAATACTGCCAGCAGCCGCGTGAATTTTTACTTCTGTCAAATACTTACTTTCTCTGCCTCTGAGATGATCGTAGGCTCATAAGGTCCCTGGTGAGTAAATAACAACAAAGTCAGTTATGGCTGTTCATTGCTCTCAGGATCTTAGAAAGTTCATGTGTTTTTGTTGTTGTTGTTGTTATTGTTCTAGATTTATTTCTATTCTGATGTACAGTTACCAAGTCAAACATCTTAATGTTTGTAACATTCCTAGGAAACATTTTTGTTTTCTTTCTACTGTAATAGTCTGCACGAAGAGTCTGTCTCTCTGTTATAATCTGGTAATTAATCATACATAGTACCCCTAGTACTGGGGCTACTACCCAGCATATAGGACTTTGTAGTACTTAACTAACAGTGGATCATAAAATTTTGTAAAGTCTTTAAAAAGAATTTCTGTTCATCATAAAGAGTTTCACAGATAGATATTTACAGGGCATTTAAGATGAATTTAAATAAGTTTTCTAGGTACTCTTTGAAATATTCTTTATCTTATTAAATCTAAAGGCTTTTTCTCAACCCTGTATCATAGAACCATGTGGTCAATGCTATTTAATTTAACACTCTCTGTAAATAGTAACACTATTTTGTGTATATAGTTTTCTTTCAGTTTTATGACAAATTACTTTTTAATGTCTCTTCTCAGAGCAAATATCATATCATTATTTTACAAATACATTTCAAAACTTTCTTTTTGTTATATCCCTTTTTATCAATAATAATTTCTCATTTGAAAATCAAGTTAAAATTTTCATATAGTCATTTCACAAACATCTTCAGTTTTAATTATACTTGTTTTCAGGAACATCACCTTACAATTCAGTTTGTTGGCATTGTCTAAACACTTCAAAATAAGTCTTTGAACAGAGCGTTATGGAACAGTATCACTTCTCTCTCTTTTTATTTGAGGACAGAACCAGTTAATAATTGGATAGATGAATGAGAGAAATGGACCTCAAGACACACTGTTTACACATAAAGCATGTTGGAGAACATGGCTATACTATAAGACCAAGTAGATTTACTGATACTCTGCACTGTTCTATGGCAAGGAAGGGAGGTCTTTTCGTAGGGTATTTTACTGGGTTTGTTCCATGTAATCAATAAACATAGCTAATAGCAACATCTCTCAAAATATATGGTTACTTATTTTCATTTTCCTATACCAACTATTTCAATTACTCTCATTAATTCAAAATAAATGTGCTGAGGTGAAGCATTTTGCTAAGCTTTGCATTTAATCAGTGTTAAAAAATGCTTCCTTTCTTATGGAATTTATCATTTATGAGGAAAACAGTATCAAGAAACAAAAAAAATCTATGAACTATATCTTAAATTATGGTATCATAATGAAAATAGGTGCTAAAAAAAAGAAAAAAGAGGACTTCTGTGAAAAAGGTCATTTGGGAGGTTGATTCTGAAGAGCTGACATTTTGGCTGAGACTCTAATGATGAATATTAGTCATCCAGGGTATTAAAAGAGTGTGGAATGGGGTATAGGTCACACTCTGAGAACAAGGATAGTGTATGTATGAAGGTAAAGAAAGAGGATGAGCGTGAATCTGATGATTAAGGAAAGTAGCAAATGCTGAGGCTGGAGAAGCAGGCATGTAGCAGATCATAGCAAACTTTATAGTCTAATCAGACTCCATCTGCTTAAAATTTGCATGAGGCCACAAAACATATGCACTGACAAAGTTTAAATGCTATAATCATTGAATATAGTCTTTGATGCAGGATAGTGACTAATCCAGAAGATATAGTCTGTAATTCATAAGAGGGAGAGAATAATTTGGAATCACTGAATGATATGGAATGAGTTACCTGCATACATACTTAAGGAACTGCATCATTATTTACTTCTCTGTTGAATGTCTCATTCTAAACCAATTGCTGAGTGATATTTAAAAATTGATAGAATAGAGGAGAAGAAAGATAAAGTAAACAAAAGCTCTGGATGTCTTGTTGGTCCCTACTTAACTTCAGTTTTCTATTTTGGAAAGATTAATGAACACTAGTTATTTTTAAATTCAATCTGAGATTTTTATACAATCTTTCTTATATTAACACAAAACACAAATAAAGACACTTTTATGGGTAATTTTTGTAGATAACTCTTACATCAAAAACCAAATTGACTAATAATTTTGCAGAATATACAAGAGACCATCTCTTTAAATGAGTTGAAAAATGTCATGGTTAACCCAGGACCCAGGAAAAATCTGCTAATAAATCTCATAATTGAGATAGGAGATTTTCTTAAGATATTGGATTATTTCCACACAAATCATATAATCTAGTCTCAATATTTCCCTTAGTGGATGGTAAAAATAACATGCATTTTTTTAAAGAAGTTGTGAAAGTGAATAGTAACATTGGAAAGAAACCTTTATTTGCAACAATGCACGCAGTAAATAAAAGTTAATTTTAAAATGCATAAATGGATTTGATTTTTAATTTATATGGGATTTATATTCATATTCATTAGAATGATAATACTATTTAAGGTTAGGTATATCATTGTATGAACCATATTTTTAATTTCTGTAAATAGATACTTTAATATCCAACTAACAGACTATTAGCTACCCTTAACCAAACTGCGACTCACCCATAGACAGGTAGAGTCATTAAATAGTTTTAAACTGTATGCTTTAATAGTCACATGAATGTGATGATTGTGGGAAGTGCCACTTTCAAATACAGTGAAGTGATTCTAAGCCTATTTGCCCTGCTTTACCCTTTCCTTCCCACAGAAACCACAATCAAGTCTTCTGCCCATCCTTCCCCTCACTATCTGCCTTGTGACAGACTCCAGTGCTTCTCCTGAGTGGCCCTGCCAGACAGGCTCTCCTCAGGGAGATGTGCACATACTGAAACCTTTTAATGTGCCAGGATTCTCTTTCTTACCTGAATTCGGTCTTATCATACCTCACCCAAGGTAATCTGTTTAAAAACGATCTGGTATTCTCAGATTCCCAGATTCCCTGACCTTAAGCATGGTAGTGCTGAACATGAGAGTGCAATGTGATTTCCAGAGGGGAAAAAAGCCCGATTGCTTCATTCCAATAATTCCATGGTGGAAATTAACTCTGTATTCATAATAATTAATTTCTGTACCCTAGATAAGGAGGAGACAAAGTAAAATGTATTATGTATGAACCAATATAAGTTATTGGAAAATGTATAATTTGCAAAAATCCACACTGAGTGGGTATATACTTCTATTGTTCATCATATGTGTATTCCACATAAGCTGTACTTCTTAGAAGTGGTTCTCAAAATGAATTACTGTGAAAAAATTCATTTTTGTGACTATAATGTGGTAATTGAAGTTACTTGCTTCAGCTTCCAGCATCTGTAATTCAGTGTTACTTGAACTGGGGTGTAATTGCTCTAGGTCAGTGTTGTAAACTTTGGAAAATTTTTAAACTTTTGGTTAATATAGTTTCTTGCTATTGAAATAAACATGTATCAGAAATATGTAGAACGCAAGTGTAGCAAGATTGCCCTAAACATGTATTTCTCAATTTTCCACCTATATCTTACAGCTTTCTTGTAACAAAGGCAGGTAGATGCTCTTTCATTATGTTGAGGTAGCAGCCAAAATTTTAATTATAGAAAAGATTAGTTGAAAGGAATACAGCTCAGTTTAGAATAGCTCAAGCTATTTAGAGTCACATAAATATTTCCAAAAACAAATCATCATGGAACAACTACTGTAGACTTTTACAGAATATATAGAATTAAACTCAGTATTCAAGTGTTATCACTTTTATAACTTATGATAAATATGTGACCTAATAAAAATAATAAAAGCTTACCACAGAAATTGCTGTTAGTTGGAAATATGAAATACACTAGAAGTACTTCCTTGGTAAAGGAAATGTGAAATTTTTGCCTTGCTTTCACCTTAAACTTCACAGTGAAATGCCTACATGAGGCTGAAATCAGGAACATTAGGTAAGGTCTTTCAAAATTCAGAGTGTGCAATATACTTTATTTTTCTCTGAAGTCTCATTTTATGGACTATTATTGGAAGCAAATAGTCTACTTGATGGAGCAATGGATTGATTCAATATGTCAGATTCCATGTTCCTATCCAGTAGACTGACAAAAAAGTCACAGGAATTTAATTTAAAATAGGACAAATCAAGCATTGCTTTATAAAGACAATTTGCATGTCATGTAGGAGATCTTAAACAAAAGTACTTTTGTGGTTATCTGAGCACATAAATAACTGGGCAACTTTAAAAAGCTTAACATCTTTTTTTTTTCTTCCCCTATGAAGGATAATCTAATGGATTTTTTTTCCCACTGTTAAACAGATTTAAACTATTGTACAAGGAAAAAAATATTCTTCTCCTTCTGGCTATAGCCTGCAATGTAAAGTAAATACAAACAGTTCTGGAAAAAAGGTTTAATGAATGGCTTCCTTATTTTCAAATCATTACAAAGAGTTTAACCACTTATGGAATTAAATGGAATTGTAGTATAATTTTACAACTTTTGGAAGCCTTTAATTATATCAAACTAATACTCTATTCCTAGAGTATATTTGAAGATTTCTTAGATTATTTATTTTATCTACCCATATGCCTATAAAAAGTTCTGTGTCTGTATATATGCATATATAAAGAAGAGGAATTCACTATTAACTGGTAACTGAAGTGCATTTTAGGAAAATAATGAGAAATATATTAGTCTTGCCTTTAAACTATTTTAAAGAAAAACAGATATGCCCACAATTCTCTTTACATTGTAATTATAAAAATGTGTTTCTTATTGTTTTTTATTCTGCTCAGATACAAGGGAAGAATATATATAAATATGTCTCTTTCATATTGTCATTAAGTCAAAATGAAGATTTGAGGGAAATGTTTTTTAAACGTTAAATGATTGAGAAACTTGTTCTTTCTTAAATTTATGTTGTCTGTGAGCATTCCTATTTACATATGGGAAAAATTACGGACAACCACTGGCATAGGCAGAAACTTTTTCCAATCAAATCTGATTTCTAGATTAAAAAACAGCTTGCCATAAATGAAGACATGCTGTTCTTATTCTTGTCATTCTGCTTTTGCAGTGTGTCCTCTGCCCTCTTCTTTCCTTTTTATGTGGTTCTGGCATCGTGCCTGTGCTCTCCTGCATTCACAAGGGTTGCCTGCCTGAGTTCGCTTCAGTGCAGCTGCCCCTTTAAGCCACAACACCTGAAATAAACAAATGGTCAAACAAGGAAGAAATGGCAATGCAGAACAGGGAGCATATCTGCTAGTGTTTCCTTCTTTAAATATTACAAAACTTATTTTTGAATAGTGAAAAATGATACAAAAGGAGGGGAAAAAGGAGAAGTGATTTAGGAGTTACTGGAAAAAAATCACCTACCAGTTGAAGAAAGTTCTTGAAGATTGTCCAGTAAAGAGATGTAGAAAAAATGCAAGATTGATCTCTAGTGCATTAACCAATTGTACATTATCCTTCTCTGAATAAGTTGAATGTATGTTATATTTAATTAAAGGGTATCTGGTATTCAAGTCTATCAGATAACCTTCTCTCATAGCATTCCACAGGAATTTTTAAGAAAATCTCTAATGCTATTGATGCAAACTAGTGGGAAAAGCAATAAAGGAATGATCTGGTTGAGAATGTATATACCTTAAGTATAAAGAACTAAATTGTACAAAAAACTCATGTAATTAATAAAAAATGGATCATTCTTTATTACAGAATACCTCTGAGTAAACTTAGTTATGTTTTCTATAGCAAAACATGTATTTGGCAGTTTATGTAAATCAGTTATCTTCCCAACACATTTCATTTTCTTTCCACTTTTTCAATCTCTCTCTCCATCTTTCTCTCTCATTTACAAGCACTCTTATTCTCACTCTTGCTCTTGTGTACTCACACAATATGACTGTTACTAATTCATTGATAATATGACTATTTCTAATTCATTGATAAATCAGAGAGGAAAATGTAGAGTGATTTTCCTAAACTTTATTTAGCTTTACCATAATTTATAAACACACAAACACACATAAAGAAAGAAAAGTCTAATAGATTAGAAAGTTGTAATGGTGTCATGACCCAATTACCTAAAAATCATTTTTAGATGGCTATAAAACCAAGGGATAACTACTGGTTTTAGAATAGATAATTATGATTATTTTAGAATAGATAATCCATCATACAAAATGTAGAAAGCAAATTCTCACTTCACAAAAAATATCATACCAAGTAATTGTTAATGTTTTATTTTCCATTGAGATTCAATTTTTTAGTGTAATGAAGGACTTACAAATTGCTTTCCTAATGAAAATGGAAAAAAATAAAATAAATTTATAAATAAATTAAGGATGTGAGGAAATAGACACTCCTAAATGTTGCTAGCCATAAATTCACAAAATCACTTAGAGAAAATATATACCACATTCTATGAAAATTTAAAATGAACACATCCAAGATCCAGCAACTTCACCTATTTTTAGAGGCCTAGAAATAAATGCATTCAAGAAGAATGATGCAATATTTTTACCTACAAGCCTTTTTTTTTGCATTTAAAAAAATTGAAGTATAGGTCTTCAGAAGAACTAAAGGAGAGAGATTCAGCTGGGAACTTTTACAGTGCCCAGGAAGATGCCCCAAGTGGGCAAAGTCACATTTAATTGCCCATCAGCCTCAGAGAATTCAAGCTATAAAACCAAGTAAACATAGTCTAATTCTCTTTCTTCTCCCCCTTTCTCTATGTGACAAATGGCTTTGGCTTTCTTTGCAGCTGGCCAGTGGGTGAAGAGGTGAACTTGAAGATCTTAAATATGTATTTTAAAAATGTAAAAGCTCCTGGTTTTCTTTTCTCTATAGCTTCAGCCTGGACCAACCCCAAATGATGAAGACAAGACATTTAAAGCTAAATAATTACAAAGTGCTGTCTATCACACAGGTCTGGATATGTTATTTTCAAAGTTGAGATTTTTTTCTTTTATTAAGGTATTATTGACATACACTCTTATGAAGGTTTCCCATGAAAAAACAATGTGGTTACTACATTTACCCATATTATCAAGTTCCCACTCATACCCCAATGCAGTCACTGTCCATCAGTGTAGTAAGATGCCACAGATTCACTATTTGCCTTCTCTGTACTACACAGTTTTCCCCGTGATCCCCCACACCATGTGTACTAAACATAATACCCCTCAATCCCCTTCTCCCACCCTTCCCACCCGCCCTCCCACACCTCTCCCCTTTGGTAACCACTAGTTCCTTCTTGGAGTCTCTGAGTCTGCTGCTATTTTGTTCCTTCAGTTTTCCTTCGTTGTTATATTCCACAAAAGAGGGATATCATTTGCCACTTGTCTTTCTCCACCTGGCTTATTTAACTGAGCATAATATCCTCCAGCTCCATCCATATTGTTGCAAATGGTAAGATTTGTTTCTTTGTTATGACTGAATAGTATTCCATGTGTATATGTACCACCTCTTCTTTATCCATTCATCTACTGATGGACACTTGGGTTGCTTCCGTACCTTGGCTATTGTAAAAAGTGCTGTGATAAACATAGGGGTGCATATGTCTTTTTGAATTTGAGAAGTTGTATTCCTTGGGTAAATTCCAAGGAGTGGGATTCCTGGGTCAACTGGTATTCCTATTTTTAGTTTTTTGAGGAACCTCCATATTGCTTTCCACAATGGTTGAACTAGCTTACATTCCCACCAGCAGTGCAGGAGGGTCCCCCTTTCTCCACATCCTTGCAAGCATTGGTTGTTCTTAGTCTTTTTGATGCTGGCCATCCTTACAGGTGTGAGGTGTGGTTTTAATTTACATTTCCCTGATGATTAGTGATATGGAGCATCTTTTCATTGTGTCTGTTGGCCATCTGAATTTCTTCTTTGGAGAACTGTCTCTTCATATCCTCTGCCCATTTTTTTAATTGGGTTATTTGCTTTTTGGGTGTTGAGGCATGTAAGTTCTTTATATATCTTGGATGTTAACCCCTTGTCGGATATGAAGTTGCTCATGCTTATATTCAGGATATTTTTGCCTGTGTTGTCTTCTAAGAGTTTTATGGTTTCATGACTTACATTCAGGTCCTTGATCCATTTCGAGTTTACTTTTGTATATGGGGTTAAACAATAATCCAGTTTCATTCTCTTGCATGTAGCTGTCCAGTTTTGCCAACACTAGCTGTTGAAGAGGCTGTCATTTCCCCATTGTATGTCCATGGCTCCTTTATCATATATTAATTGACCATATATGGTTGGGTTTATATTGGGGCTCTCTGGTCTGTTCCATTGGTGTATGGGTCTGTTCTTGTGCCAGTACCAAATTGTATTGATTACTGTGGCTTTGTAGTAGAGCTTGAAGTTGGGAAGCATAATTCCCCCAGCTTTATTCTTCCTTCTCAGGATTGCTTTGGCTCTTTGGGGTCTTTTGTAGTTCCATATGAATTTTAGGATGATCATCTCTAGTTTGTTGAAGAATGCTGTTGGTATTTTGATACGAATTGCATTGAATCTGTAGATTGCTTTAGGCAGGATGGCCATTTTGACAATATTAATTCTTCCTATCCATGAGTATGGGATGTGTTTCCATTTATTGGTATCTTCTTTAATTTCTCTCATGAGTGTCTTGTAGTTTTCAGAGTATGGGTCTTTCACTTCCTTGGTTAGGTTTATTCCTAGGTATTATATTCTTTTTGATGCAACTGTGAATGGAATTATTTTCCTGCTTTCTCTCTCTGCTAGTTCATTGTTAGTGTGTGGGAATGCAACATATTTCTGTGTATTAATTTTGTATCCTGAAACTATGCTGAATTCAGATATTAGGTCTAGTAGTTTTGGAGTGGATTTTTTAGGGTTTTTTATGTACAATATCATGTCATCTGCAAACAGGGACAGTTTGAGTTCTTCCTTGCCAATCTGGATGCCTTTTATTTCTTTGTGTTTTCTGATTGCCGTGGCTAGCACCTCCAGTACTATGTTGAATTGAAGTGGGAGGAGTGGGCATCCTTGTCTTGTTCCTGATCTTAAAGGAAAAGCTTTCAGCTTCTTGGTGTTAAGTATAATATTGGCTGTGGGTTTGTCATATATGGCCTTTATTATGTTGAAGTACTTGTCCTCTATACCCATTTTGTCGAGAGTTTTTATCATGAATGGGTGTTGAATTTTGTCCAATGCTTTTTCAGCATCTATGGTGATGATCATGTGGTTTTTGTCCTTCTTTATGTTGCTGTAGTGGATGATGTTTATGGATTTTCAAATGTTGTACCATCCTTGCATCCCTGGAATAAATCCTACTTGATTGCGGTGGATGATTTTTTAATGTATTTTTGAATTCGGTTTGCTAATATTTTGTTGAGTATTTTTGCATCTATGTTCATCAGGGATATTGGTCTGTAATTTTCTTTTTTTGCAGTGTTTTTGCCTGGTTTAGGTATTAGAGTGCTGCTGGCCTCATAGAATGAGTTTGGAAGTATTCTGTCTTCTACTCTTTGGAAAACTTTAAAGAGGATGGGTATTAGGTCTTCACTAAATATTTGATAAAATTCAGTGGTGAAGCCATCTGGTCTAGGGGTTTTGTTCTTAGGTAAGTTTTTGATTACCAGTTCAGTTTCATTGTTGGTAATTGATCTGTTCAGATTTTCTGTTTCTTCCTTAGTCAGCCTTGGAAGGTTGTGTTTTTCTAGATAGCTGTCCATTTCTTCTAGGTTATACAGTTTGTTAGCATATAATTTTTCATATTATTCTCTAATAATTCTTTGTATTTGTGTGATGTTCAGAGTGATTTTTTCCTTTCTCATTTCTGATTCTGTTTATGTGAGTAGACTCTCTTTTTTTCTTGATAAGTCTGTCTAGGGGTTTATCTATTTTGTTTATTTTCTCTAGGAACTAGCTTCTGCTTTCACTGATTCTTTCTATTGTTTTATTCTTCTTGATTTTATTTGTTTCTGCTCTAATCTTTATTATGTCCCTCCTTCTACTGACTTTGGGCCTCATTTGTTCTTCTGTTCTATTTTCATTAATTGTGAGTTTAGACTGTTCATATGGGATTGTTCTTCTTTTATGAGGTAGGCCTGTTTTGCAATATACTTTCATCTTAACACAGCCTTCACTGTATCCCATAGATTATGTGGTGTTGAATTATTATTGTCATTTGTCTCCATATATTGCTTAATTTCTGTTTTTATTTGGTCATTGATCCATTGGTTATTTAGGAGCATGTTGTGAAGCCTCCATGTGTTTGTGGGATTTTTCATTTTCTTTGCATAATTTATTTCTAGTTTCCTACCCCTGTGGTCTGAGAAACTGGTTGGTACAATTTTAATCTTTTTGAATTTACCAAGGCTCTTTTTGTGGCCTAGGATATGAGATATTCTTGAAAATTTTCCATGTGCACTTGAGAAGAATGTGTATTCTGCTGCTTTTGGGTGTAGAGTTCTGTAGATTTCTGTTAGGTCTATCTGTTCTAATGTGTTATTCAGTGCTTCTGTCTCCTTACTTATTTTCTGTCTGGTTGATGTGTCCTTTGGAGTGAGTGGAGTGTTGAAGTCTCCTAGAATGAATGCATTGCATTCTATTTCCCCTTTTAATTCTGTTAGTATTTGTTTCACATATGTAGGTACTCCTATATTGGGTACATAAATATTTATTATGGTTATATCTTCTTGTTGGATTGACACCTTTCTCATTATGTAATGTCCTTCTTTGTCTCTTCTGACTTTCTTTGTTTTGAAGTCTGTTTTTCTGATACAAGTACTGCAACTCCAGCTTTTTTCTCCCTATTAGTTGCATGAAATATCTTTTTCCATCCCTTCACTTTTAGTGTCTATATGTCTTTGCGTTTAAAGAGAGTCTCTTGTAGACAGCAAATAGATGGGTCTTGTATTTTAATCCATTCAGTAACTCTATGTCTTTTGATTGGTGCATTCAGTCCATTTACATTAGGGTGATTATCGATAGGTATGTCCTTATTGGCATTGCAGGTTTTTGATTCATGGTTACCAAGGGCTCAAGGTTAACTTCCTTACTATCTAAGATTCTACCTTAACTCACTGAATATGCTATTACAAGCACAGTTTAAAGGTTGCTTTTTTTTTTTCTTCCTCCTTTTTCTTTCTCCTCCATCCTTTATATATTAGGCATCATATTCTGTAGTCTTTGTCTATCCCTTCATTGACTTTGGGGATAGTTAATTTAATTTTGCATTTGCTTAGTAATTAGCTGTTCTACTTTCTTTACTGTGGTTTTATTACCTCTGGTAACAGCTATTGTACCTTAGGAACACTTCCATCTATAGCAGTCCCTCCAAAATACACTGTAGAGATGGTTTGTGGGAGGTAAATTCTCTCAGCTTTTGCTTATCTGAAAATTGTTTAATCCCTCCTTCAAATTTAAATGATCATCTTGCTGGATAAAGTAATCTTGGTTCAAGGCCCTTCTGCTTCATTGCATTAAATACATCATGCCACTCCCTTCTGGCCTGTAAGGTTTCTGTTGAGAAATCTGATGATAGCCTGATGGGCTTTCCTTTGTATGTGATCTTATTTCTCTCTGGCTGCTTTTAATAGTCTGTTATCCTTGATCTTTGCCATTTTAATTGCTATATGTTTTGGTGTTGTCTTCCTTGGGTCCCTTATGTTGTTAGAGCTGTGCAACTACATGGCCTGAGAGACTGTCTCCTTCCCCAGATTGGGGAAGTTTCCAGCATTTACCTCCTCAAAGACACTTTCTATCCCTTTTTCTCTCTCTTTTCTTCTGGTATCTCTATAATGCGAATATTGTTCCTTTTGGATTGGTCACACAGTTCTCTCAATATTCTTTCATTCTTAGAGATCCTTTTTTCTCTCTGTGCCTCAGCTTCTTTGTATTCCTCTTCTCTAATTTCTATTTCATTTATTGTCTCCTCCCCCATATCCAATCTGCTTTTAATATCCTCCATTGTGCTCTTCAGTGATTGGATCTCTGACCGGAATTCATTCCTGTGTTATTGGATATCTTTCTGTACCTCCATGAGCATGTTAATGATTTTTATTTTGAACTCCCTTTCAGGAAGAGTCATGAGGTCAGTGGCATTTCAATCTGTCTCAGGAGTTGTATTAATAATTTTACTCTGAACCAGGTTCCTTTGGCATTTCATATTTGTATATGGTGCCCTCTAGTGCCCAGAAACTCTACTGCCTGGAGCTGCTCAGCCCCTAAAACAATGTCGGGGGTCGCAGGGGAGTGGTATTGGTGCCTGGCAGGAGGAAAGAGCTGGTTCCTGCTTCACTTCCTGGCTGCTTTGCCTGTCTCCACTGCCTGAACCGGTGGGCCGAGCACATAGGTATAAGCCTCTGTGCTTTGCATTTGTAGTTGCTGTAGAGAGATCTTCCCTCTGGCTGGCCTAACACCAGGGTAGGATTTTCTGGTTTGTGAGCTAGGTGGGGCTGGCTGGGGGATATGTGCAGTAGGCTGCGTATCACAAAGGGGGTCCTGGGAGCTGTGTAGCCAACCAGGGAGCTAGAGCACCTGAAAGATCATCTAAGGAGGAAGATTTCTTTTTCCTCCTTAAATATGAGAGTCTATATGGCAAAGTTCCTAACCTGCTGGGCAGAGTGCACCCAGACAATTTTGTCTACCTGTCGTCTCTCCTGAGCAGTAAGCTCTGTGCAATCCTTGCCCCTTTAGAAGCCCTATTGCTAAGGGCTTCCTTGTTAGGAAGTCTCTCAGACTCCCTACCTTTCTTTTGTCCCAAGGCAGTCAGAAATGGATCCCTGCTTTCCACAAGTGGTGGAATCTCAGTCTCTCCAGGAATTCTGCCCGTCTTAGCTTTCCAACCCCGTAATCACGAGAGTATCATGCAAGTACCATGAAATGTAGGTTTGTGCCTCCAGAGCAAATCTCTGGAGTTAGGTCTTCAGCAGTTCCAGGCCTCCACTCCCTCTCTGCTCCATTTCTCTTCCTCCTGCCAGTGAGCTGGGGTGGGGGAAGGGCTTGGGTCCTGCCAGACCACAGCTTTGGTACGTTACCCTTTTCTGTGAGGTCTGCTCTTTTCTCCCCATGTATGCACTCTGGCACAGTCCTTTTTCCTGTTGCTCTTTCAGGATTAGTTGTATTAATTATATTTTTGTATTATATGCAGTTTAGGACGAAGCCTCTGTCTCACCTCTCATGCCGCCATCTTTAATCCCTCAAGATTTTTTGTTTTTTTAATGACTAAAATGAACAAAGAGTATCTTGTTACCAGAGAACAACCAACTCAATCTTGGGCCTAAATCTTCATCAAAACAAATAATCTGATTAAAAAATGGGCAGACGATCTGAATAGACATATTTCCATAGAAGACATATAGATGGCCAACAGATATATGAAAAGATGCTCATAATTACTAATCATCAAGGAAATGCAAATCAAAACCACAGTGAGGTATCACCTCACGCCAGCCAAAATAGCTATTAAGAAAAAGACAAGAAATAATAAGTGTTGTTGAGGATGTGGAGAAAAGGGAAAATATTTCACTGTTGGTGAGAATATAAAATAGTGCAGTCACTAATGCAAACACTATGGAGGTTCCTCAAAAAATTAAAAATAGAAATACCATATCATCTTATAGAAAATAAAATCACTAATTCAAAAAGATGTATGCACCCCTATGTTTACTGCAGCATTATCTATAATAGTCAAGATATGGAAACAACCTAAATGTCTATTGATAGATGAATGGATAAAGATGTGGTACATATATATGATGGAATTATCACTACGCCATAAAAGTAATGAAATTTTGCCATTTGTGACAATATGTTGACTTAGCATTCTGCTAAGTGAAATAAGTCAAAAAGATAAATACAATATGATTCCACATATATGTGGAATCTAAAAAAATATAAAACAGAACTGGACTCATAAATACAAAGAACAGATTGGTGATTACATGAGGGAGGGGGGAAAGGTGATGGCAAAATAGGTGATGGGGACAAAGAGGTACAAATTTCCAATTATAAAATGAAATAGTAATGGGGATGACTGTAGAGAATATAGTAAAAAATACTGTAACAACTTTTATGGTGATAGATGGTAAGTATACTTACCATGGTGAGCATTTTATAATGTATATAATTGTCAAATCACTATGTTTTATACCTGAAACCAAAATAATCCTCTGTATCAACTATACTTTAGTTGAAATGAAAGCTGCAGGGATAGTTCCTTCCACAGAATAAAGTTTATGGAAACAGAGAGAAAAAAAAGTAGAACTATATTTTGATTACAATCCATGCTTAATATTTGTTTAATACATTATTTACATATACTAGCAAGTTAAATGAGCAAGATGCACAATGATACAAAGAGAAGGACCTCATTTATATTTTTAAAGTATATCAATGTATAATATCACATAAATACATACATTAAATAAATGCAAAGTAAATGTCCCTAGTGAATCTCTACCTAATGGTTAAGAGATGCCACATCTGTACATGAGAGAAAGAGGCTGAACCGGGGGATAAAGGTGACTTTTAGTTATATACAGTATTTTTTTCTTTGGCAAAGGTAATATATTGACATATGTTTGTGTATTTAATAATTCATTTAAAAATCATTCAAATTTCCCTTGGGAAACTCCTGAAATTTTTAATATTTTGAGTTTTAATTATTGCAGTAATGTCTTTAAGAGTGGCTTTAAAAATATTATTCACTGTTTTTCCAAATTATCTGATGTCAATCATTCTGCAGATCTTCTCAGAATTCAAGTTTTCTTGACATTTATCCTCTTCCTCTAAAACCCTTTTTATTCTTTAGTAGCAATTAGCTAGCATTGTAGACATTCACTTGATATTTAAGGAAAATATTTTTTCTTTTTCATTTTTTGTTATTCAGTCCACAATTTTTTTAATTGCTAAGACTAGCTGAATAACTTAGCAAGAAAAAGGAATGTCAGACAAGCAAAGAATAATATGATATAAAAACTAAAGATTATTTATTTATGGATTTCTTAGACTGTTAATTAATCTTGCTTATGAAACTTGTTTCCTCAAATCTATTTAACACATGAGCAGGTCTCCATGAGTAATATGAGATCAGAAGCTGCCGATAAATTCAGATATCTTGGCATTATTTTTATCAGTTCATAATGCCCATTTGTTAGATTGTGAACTTACTTAGCTCACATTGGTATATACCATCTCAAGATGTTTCAGTATAAAACCATCTCAGGAAGGCAAAGACCATTATGATTCAAACTGCTTACTTTAAAATGGGCTTCCCAATGTTTCTGTTTTAAAATACTTTTAGTTACACATTGATAAACAATATTATCAATTGTTAATGAAAATGATATGTTAATGCAAATTATATGTACATTCGCATGCTATGCCATACATAGACTTTTAATATACTTTTAATAAAATTACAGACTGATAGCTTTATATAAAGTTTACTAGATAGAGTAACATTCAAATCTTATTTGTATTTATACTTTACATGGTTTCTACAATTTCACACATCAAACTAAATTTCACACAGCATGATAAATCAAATTTTTGCCATGCACTTTTGAAAATGACAACTAATACCCAGAACTAGCCTTAAAAAATTACTTAATAACATTACTAGGGCTATAGAACATTTATAAAATGTGACATTACACTTACTTGTTATGGGAAAAAGTAATAAGGCTCTTTGCACAACTGATATAATGTGAACAAAATGGAAAATGTTTTAGCACATGTAGGATAGACCCTTTAATGAAACCACATTTAAAAATAAATAAATGTTAGAGCCACAGCCATTTGCTACTTTCTTTTCTTCACCAAACCTTTAGACCTGTCATGCTCCTTGGCTTTTCTCTGGGGCATGCCCTTGGAAGCTTGTTTAGCCAAATGCCCATTCTTATTAGTGGAGATTCCACCTTTGAAGTAATTTTGGGACATGCATCCAAAAAAATGCTGAAAGTACACATTTGGCCTCTGAAGGAAGATGAAGATAGCCTCAAGCAAAACACATAAATGTTTTATAAAAGAAAGCTTTCTTTATTTCCTTAAAAAATTGTTAAGCCCTAGGGCTCTCTATAAGTTGCAGTGCATTCTTTCAGAAACCTAAAGTCCTAAAACAGCAATAGATACACATGGCACTCTCATGTGAAGAATGGATCACCAACTGTTCAAATTAGTGGATTTATATCCATATCTAATACTGAACACCCTTTCATTTGTGTTATCATAAGTATTATAAAAATGCAGATTTTTCAGTATTCTATATTCATCAAAATGGTTAAGATCATTGAACATTTTCAGCAATCATTGCTACGAAAATAGGAGAAAGAAATTCTAGGGATACTAACCAAATCCTAGCTCTCAGTATGAAAGGTTAATAAGCTAACCACTCAAAACATAGAAATATCTAAATAACTTATGGGGAAAAGGCTGAGGGTTGCTTCAATCATAGAATCATTGATGATAAAAACTGATGGGAATTATAAATACTCTGTAAAATAACCCTGGCATGATTTTACAGTTGAAGAGACTGAAGCCCATAGAGATTTAGTGGTTAAAAAGTGAGCCATCTTTTATGAGTTATGTAATCAATTAGAACCTTATTTCAATTACTTCTCTCAAAACTGTATGTGTGCAAGCTATTCTTTAACACAATATTCCATAAACATCTTAACACTTCATTTTTTACTTGTCTAATTTTACTCTCACAAGTATGTTTTCATTTGCCAGAAAGTTGCAGTATATTTATTTTTAGCAGTTTTGTGAACAGATTATAGAAATCCCAATTTTCAGTAGTTCACTGCTGACATTCATATTATGGGGTCATAAACTATTCTGTGGGAAAAAAAAAACTCAGTGAATCTAGTAATGAAATGTCAACTCATTGTCAGTATTACCCTTACCTAGGTAATCCTAAAATCTATGCTGAATTAGTGCCAAAACATATGTCCCATCTATGTGTGAGTAAATGCTATCCATAATATTGTTTGCATTACTATGAAACAATGTTTGCAAGAATCAGTTGCAGAGTCTTTTAAAATATTACTTCTGGCTTTGTGCTATTCTGTTTCTGTTTAAGATGGTGGCTTATGAATACACTACTATATTAATTACTATAGCACTGATTAAAATGTAGCTATTCTTGGAAGAAACTTTGAGGAACACTGAAGCAGCCAACAAACAAAATGCACAATACAAAATTTTGTGTTACAGAATTATGTATTCATGCATCATTTATAAAATAAACCCCATGATCATAGGAAACAAAAATGTCATATGATTTCATTTTTATTATATTTTACAGCTGCTTTAATATCCCAGCGCTTGCTCTTTTATTCGGATTTTCTGATTCTACTTGCCTCGGTGATGATCTAGTCCACTTTTTTTCTTATAGACTGTGTTATCTGATTCTTAATTATTTACAGCTTTCATAAAGTATTTCAAATGAGTCATTTTCTTGGGTATATGTGCTGAAAATATCATCTTCCCTTTTATTACCTGATAAATATATTTGATTTTTTAATAAGGACCTTTCAGGAACAAACATTTAATAATATATATATATAATTTATAAATATATAAACATAAAATAATAAGGTCAAATATGTCTCTTTTTTCCCTTTATGGTTAATTTCTTATTTTAAAAATATTTTCTTCCACTGAGTATATGAATATATTCTCATATTTTCTTTCAAAGTGCTTACTTTTTTGCCTTTCACCTATGATCCACTTGTAATTGAGTTCTATGTGGGAGACAAAGGAATTCAGTTAAAAGTATTTTTTTCTATAGGGATAACCAATTTTATAACACTGCTGAAAAGATGGTCCTTTCTCTTCTTAGCAATGCCAACTTTGTTGTAAATCAAGTGTCCATATAAATATGTTTGTTTCTAGACTCTCTGATCTCAGCATTTGCATATTTGCCTATACCTGTACCATTAATAAATAGTCCTAATTACTAAAGTTTTATAATGAATATTGCTAGTATGTAGAACAGGTCACTCCATCAATTTTCACACATACAATTAGAATTTTAATCAAAATACATTTAATCAATAACATAACTTGAAGAGAATGGACAACTTGACAATATTGAGTCTTAATAATTCATGAAAATGAATATCTCCTCATTTTTTTAGCTCTTCTTTATATCCTTTAATAAAGTTTTATTTGTTTATTCCTCAGTATTGTATATTTTAATGATATCCTCTTTCTTTTTAAAATTATTTTCTGATGGCTGTTTATATATGAAATTAAGTTGATTTTATATATTGATTTTTTGTATGCAGCCTTACTAAGGCTCTAGATTTATCTCTAGATTCTTTCGGAATTTTTTATATATATTGTCTTGGTGACTGAAAAAAATGAAAATTTTCATCTATTTTTCTAAACTATATAATGACAATGGTTGCCTTCCTTTTCAAACATTATTGGTTTTACCTCATTTTTCCTTCACTGCACTGTCTAGAAATTCATTACAGGGTACACAGAAGAGGGGATATGATAATTTCTATATCTTTCCCATTAGAAAGAAAACCTGCCATGTTTAATCTTTCAGTATACTATTTCATGTCAGTTTTAGTTATAAAGCCAGATGATTTTTTATTGCTAAAAGATTTTAACATGAATAGTACTAATCATTATCAAATGCTTTTATATCAGTGTGATCAGTATAATTAAGTAAATTCCTCTACTTAATCTGTTAATATTGGGAATTATGTTGATTAATTTTCTAGAATTAAATCAATTAGTATTTATTGATGTCTTTATAAGTGATCATATAATATCTATATCTATCTTCAATATCCTACCTGTATTTAGGATTTTGACTTTGTTTGGAGTTGGTATCAAGATTATCTTCGCATTCTAAATGGAGTTGGATAATTGAATGAGATTGGAGTTTGTTTATTTACATAAAATATTTTCTCTTTCCTCAAAGTGTTCTTCAGCATCCTCAGTCCTTATCTTCTCATCCTGGGATTCTTATTACATGAATATTAGACAGTTTCATATTAATCTCATGGATATTCAGTTCTTCTTTTGCTTCTACTATTTTCCTCTTGATATTTCAATTTGGGTATTTTCTTGATTGTATTGAAGGGATAATTCACCCATGGTAACATGAGATTCATAGCACTTCCATTTGACTTTTTTAAGAAAGTTCATTGATGGAAAGGAAAAGTGCTAGATTGTCCTGGAACATCTTGAAGTGTCAGAAAATAAGGAAGTACTTCAAAAAGATAAATACATGTCAAAAAGAAACAGATGCCTGATTTAACTGTGGGGCATTTAAACTTCAAAATTAAACAATCATTACAATAGATTATAGTTCACTGAAGTAGAAATCCATGAGTCCATACTTATATCAATAAATAAATAGAAAAAAAAGCTTTAATTAGGAATTGGAAATTTACATACTTTCAAGGTACCTTCTCACCAATATTTATTAATTACAAAGGGTAAAAAAGGGTAACTTTACTGGTAGAAATGGCAGATTCAGTCTTAACTAAGGGATCAAAGTAAAAATCACCAGTAATGAAACACTGAAATTCTACAATATGTGAAATGATATGATAAGAACATAGGAGCACTTTTGTTATATTATTGCTCTCTTGGTTGGTTTGGCTGCTAACAGAATACCATAGAATGGGTGGCTGAAACAACAAACATTGATTTTTCACAGTTCTAGATTTTGGAAGTCCACGATCAGAGTGCCAGCATGGTCAAATTTTGGGTGAGGGCCTTCGTCCTACTTATACATTCACATGGCTTCCTTGGTGCCTACAGAAAGAGAGGAAAATGGAAAAGTGTAGGGCAAGGTATGAATGAAAGAGAGACAGGGATTTCTGTCTTCTCATTCTTCTTATAAAGGCATTAATCCCATCATGAGGACCCCACCTTCATGACCTAATCTAGTCCCAATTACCTCCCAAGGCCCCATCTTCAGATACTCTCACATTGGGGATAAGGGTTTCAACATATGAATTTAAGGAGGACACATATATTCAGTACATAGCACTGCCAAAGATACATAGCCAGAATGTAATCATGAGGAAATCTGAGAAAAAAAAACCCAGATCTTGAAACCAAACTATTTCCCAAACTGAGCAATATTCTACAAAACAAAACAGAACAGAATAAACAAATAAGAAAAGAAACCATTCGTTAGAAATTATCTAGGTCATGAAAGTCAAAGAAATTCTTAGGAATTTTTCCAGATTGAAGGAAACCAGAAACAACAAAAGGCAACATGCGGGTCATTCTGAACTGGATCCCTTTGTTATGAAGAACATTATTGGGACAGTTGGTGAAACTTGAATAATTCAATGTGTCAATGTCAATATCTTGATTTTGATAATTACATTGATATTGATAATGTTAGAAAATATTTTTGTTTTGAAGAAATATACACCCACAAGGTATTCAGAGATGATGGACAATTATGTCAGCAACATACTCTCAACTAGCTCAAGGAGGAAAATTTAACTTTATTAGCAACTTTTCTCTAAGTTTGAGTTTTAAAAATGTGTTGAAATGTGCATATGGATTCAGATCAGCCAAATAAGTAGAATGATTATATTCATCTATTCTCTTTCAGCTCTAAACTCATCCTTCCATGTTCTACTTTATGATTTATGGGATAAGACTTAGCCACATTTCTGTGTGGCCATCCAGTTCTTTGTTAGGCTATAGTAATAATGGGCATAAGAGGGATTCTGCACGCCTGGAGGAGAAGGAAGGGACTACTCTTTTATATGTGTTTCCTGTGATAGTCCTGTCGGCATCACTTCTGCTTGCAGCTCCTTTGAGTGTCACTACAGCACCACCTTTTCACTTTGGCAAGAGCAGATATTTTATATTTGTAATTGAATCATCCATCCTGGACAAATACACCCAGAAACTACAGCACTAGCTTGGCTCTTTCTCCTCAGAAGTCTGAGTTTCATTTCTGCAGGGATATTCATCACAGCTTCCCACAATACCAACTGCCCCCCCTTTGTTCCCCTTAGCCCTGGGGATGGAAGTTGCTTTTTGTAGTTGCTACACAGGATGAATTTTAGAGATCTCATCTCTCCTCTCTCTCTCAGTCTCTAAATATCTTGCATCCTTTCAGTTACCTAGTTAAAAACTTTATATCTAGTTAACATATCTTTATATTAAATGATCTCTGTTAAAAATATGATTATGTAATGTTCAAAATTTCAACTGTTAGTTACTAAAATAAGTTTTGAACAATCTCAGGTAAGATTTATAATTACAAATTGTGGGTGAATGTGATTCATCTTAAACATCAAACATTTCCTTTGTATTTGCTACTGTGTCAGTGAAGTGCCTGATAGTAGAACAACCAACATTTCATGCTCAGGATTTTTGAGAAATGCCTAACTTTAATTTTTGGCATCCCCAATGACAGTAATGTCACAGAGAATAAGTATAAAAACAAAGAGATGAAACAAACTTGTAACAAAGTTAAATTAGATGAAATGTTGTGTATGTTTAACTTTTGCAGATCCCATGAATGCATAATGCATAATACTCAATGGGAGAGCCATTATTATGACACAGTGTTCTTCAATATCTTCCTGAAGGCATAATGAAACCCATGCAGTCATATTACTCTTGTCTTGATCAACAGTAAACTCTTGAGTTTTAATCTTAGCAAAAGCCAAGGAGAGAGACAGTTTGAAAACATAAATGTTAAAACAGTAATTAGAAGCAGTTAATGCACAAAAAATGTCTGATAAAATTAATTAGAACTAATATTAAAGTAGAATTGATTGTTTAGAACCTGTTATTTCTATAGCAGAAGAGTAGAAATTAAATATCAAACTATTATAAAATACACATCCCACCACAGCAAAGTGACTCAGTAAAACTTTTTTGAGAAAAACAGGACAGATCTGAGAATAGAAAGTAATAGCAAGTCATGTAAAATGAACTGGACAGAAAGATAAATAATACATATGAAGACATTTTAGTTATACTGAAATAGGAGGATCTAAGATGTATTTTTCTGCCAACTAAATCTAATTATTAAAAAAATTTCTGAACCAAGCATGGGAAGATCAGTGATTTTATTTAATCTTTAGTTATATCTAACTTTTTTGATTTGCTTCTTGTGAGAGACATGCATGCTATTGTTAAATAAATAATTATTGTTAATAAGCTAAAATTATATATTTCAAATATAACTGACATACAATACTGTATGTTTAAGGTGTACAATGTGTTGATTTTATACACTTACATATTGCAATATGATTACCATCATAGCATTAGCTAACAACTCTATCACATCAGTTAATTATTTCTTTTTTATGGTAGGAACAATTAATACCTAGTCTCTTAGTAACTTTGAGATGTATAGTGCAGTATAGTTGACTACACTCATTATGCTGTGCATTAGATCTCCAGGATTTATTTAAGTACAAGTACAAACTGTACCCTTAAACAACATCTCCCCAATTCCCCTAACCCCCAATCCTTGGTAACCACTATACCAATCCCTGCTTTTACAAATTTGGCTTTTTTTTGGATCCCATATATAAGTAATATCTTAAAAATATTTGTTTTTCTCTTTTTGACTTACCTCATTCACCATATTGTCCTCAAATTCCATCCATGTTCTGGCAAATGGCAGGATTGCTTTCTTTTTCATGAATAATATCCCACTGTACATATATTACACGTGTTTTTTTATTCATTCATATCCATTGATGGGCACTTGGTTTGTTTTCATATCTTGGATATTGTGAATAATGTTGCAGTAGACACGGGTCTGCATTTATTTCTTGAAAACCCTGTTTTCATTCGTTAAGATATATACCCAGAATTGGGATTGCTGGATCATATAGTAGTTCTATTTTTAATTTTTTGATGGACCTACATAATTGTTTTCCATATTGGACAAACCAATTTATATTCCCACCAATGGGGTGTAAAGGTTCCCTTTTCTCCACATCCTTGCCAACACCTGTTAACTCCTGTCTTCTGGGTGGCAGCCATTCTGACAGGTGCACAGTGATACTTCATTGTGGTTTTAATTTTCATTTCCCTGATGATTAGTGATGTTGAACATGTTTTCATGTACTTGTTTGCCATTTGGATGTCTTCTTTTGCATAATGTCTATTCAGTGACTTTGTCCATTTTTAAAATTGGATTGTTTGGTTTTGCTGCTGTTTCTGTTGTTACTGAGTTATATGACTGCTTTATATATTTTGGATATTAACTCCTTATCTGATACATGATTTGCAAATGTTTTCTCCCATTCTGGTGGTGGTCTTTACATTTTTTTGATTGTTTATTTTGCTGGGCAAAAGCCTTTTAGTCCGATGTAGTCCCACGTGTTGATTTTTGTTTTGATTGCTTGTATTTTGTAGCATCATAGCCAAAAAAAAATCACTGTCAAAACTAATGTCATAGAGATTCTTACTTGCTTTCTTCTAGGAATTTCATGATATCAGGTCTTATGTTTAAGTCTTTAGTCCATCACAAGTTACTTTTTGTCAGTGGTGTAAGATAGTGTCCAAGTTCATTTGTCTGTGGTTTTTCAGTTTTTCCAATACCAGTTGTTGAAGAGACAATACTTTCCCCGTTGATATTCTTGGCTCCCTTGTTGAATATTAGTAGACAACATATATGTGGGAGGTTAATTCTCAGCTGCTATTCTGTTCCATTGAAGTATGTGTCTGTTTTTATACCAATACCACACTGTCTTAATTACTACTTTACATCATAATCTGAAATCTGAAACTGTGATGCCTATGGTTTTGTTCTTTCTCAAAACTGCTTTGGCTATTCAGGGTCTTTTTTGATTCCATATAAATTTTAGTATGTTTTTCTATTTCTGTGGAAAATGCCGCTGGAATTTTTATAGGGATTATGAATCTAGAGATGGCTGCAGGTAGTATGGACATTTTAAAAGTAATCATTCTTCCAATTCATGAACATGAGCTATCTTTCCATTTGTTTGTGTCTTCTTCAATTTCTTTCATCAAATTCTTGCTCTTTTCATTTTACAGATTGCTCACTACCTTGGTTAAATATATTCCTAAGTGTCTTATTGTTTTTGATGCTATTGTGAATAGGATAATTTTTATGTTTGTGAATATGTGGAAATTAAACAACACACACATGACCAAACCATGGCAAAAGAAGAAATTAAAAAGGAAACAAAGAATATCTCAAAACAAATTAAGAGGGAAACACAGCATACCAAAACATATGAGATGCTGTAAATAACAATTCTGAGAAGGATTTAAAGCAAACCAAGGCATATATTAAGAAAACAGAAAGATCTCAAATAAATAAACCACCTAACTTTATGCCTCTAGGAGCTAAGAAATGAACAAATTGAGCCCAAAGGTAAGAGGAAGTAGGGGATAACAAAGATCAGAGTGGGAATAAATGAAATAGAGATCAGAAAAAAACAACAATACTAAGAGCTGTTTTTGCCGAAAGTTAAACAAAATTGGGAAACCTTTAGCTAGACTGAGAAAAAAAATAGAGAACACTCAAATAAATAAAATCAGAAATTAAAGAAGAGACATTATAGTTGATACCACAGAAATACATAGAATCATACTATGAACATTTTTTATGCCAGAAAATTGGACAACGTAGAAGAAATGGATTAATTATTAGAAATATACACAGTAAGGAGACAGAATCCATAATCAAACCCTCTCAACATGGAAAAACCCAGGATCAGATGGCTTTATTGATGAATTCTGCCAACCATTTAAAGAATTAATGTCAAACATTCCCAAATTTCCAAAATTTGAAGAGGATAAAATACTCCCAAATTCGTTTTATTAAGCCAGCATTACTCTGATACCAAACCCAAAAATATCACAAGAAAAGAAAACTATAGACCAATATACCTGATAAATATAGATGCAAAATTCCTCAACAAAATATTAGCAGACCAAATTCAACAATACATTAAAGGATCATGTATCATGGTCAAGAGGGTGTTGTCTTTGGAATGCAAGGATGGTTTTACATATGTAAATCAATGAATGTGACACAATACATTAATAAAATGTGAACAATAAGAAAATCATATGGTTATCTCAATGTATGCAGAAAAGAGCATAATACAAAGTTTCCTTTCATGATAAAAACACTCAACAAATTGGATGAAAAGGAAACATACCTTAACACAGTAAAGTGCATGTGTGACAAACCTATAGATAACAGTGAAAGATTCAAAGCTTTTCCTCAAGGAACAGGAACAATGCAAGGTTGCCCCTTCTCACCACTCTTTTCCAACATGGTACTGGAAGTCCTAGCTAAAGCAGTTAGTCAGAACAAAAAATGAATTCAATCAAAGAGAAGAAATAAAATGTCTATATTTTCAGATGGTATGATTTTTTTTTGCTATCATTAATGTACAATTACATGAACAACACTATGGTTACTAGACTACTCCCGTTATCACGTCCCCCCACATACACCATTACAGTCACTATTCATCAGCATATTAAGATGCTATAGAATCATTACTTTTCTTCTCGATAAATACTGCCTTTCCCATGTCCCACATCGCTACATTATGTGTACTAATCATAAAAGCCCTTTTTCCCCCTTATCCCTCCCTTCCCACCCATCTTCCCCAGTCACTTTCCATTTGGTAACTGTTAGTCCATTTTTGGGTTCTGTGAGTCTGCTGCTGTTTTGTCCCTTAAGTTTTTTCTTTGTTCTTATACTCCACAGATGCGTGAACTCATTTGGTACTTGTCATCCTCTGCCTGGCTTATTTCACTGAGCATAATACCCTCTAGCTCCAACCATGTTGCTGCAAATGGTAGGATTTGTTTTCTTCTTATGGCTGAATAATATTCCATTGTGTATATGTACCACCTCTTCTTTATCCATTCATCTACTGATGGACACTTAGGTTGCTTCCATTTCTTGGCTATTGTAAATAGTGCCATGATAAACATAGGGGTGCATATGTCTTTTTCAAACTGGGCTGCTGCCTTCTTAGGGTAAATCCCTAGGAGTGGAATTCCTGGGTCAAATGGTATTTCTATATTGAGTTTTTTGAGGAACCTCCATACTGCTTTCCACAATGGTTGAACTAGTTTACATTCCCATCAGCAGTGTAGGAGGGTTCCCCTTTCTCCACATCCTCTCCCAACATTTGTTGTTCTTTGTCTTTTGGATGTTGGCTGTCCTAACTGGTGTGAGGTGATATCTCATTGTGGTTTTAATTTGCATTTCTCTGATGATTAGGGATGTGGAGCACCTTTTCATGTGCCTGTTGGCCACCTGAATTTCGTCTTTGGAGAAGTGTCTGTTCAGCTCCTCTGCCCATTTTTTAATTGGCTTATTTGCTTTTTGTTTGTGGAGGTGTGTCAGCTCTTTATATAATTTGGATGTCAACCCCTTATCGGACATGTCACTTATGAATATATTCTCCCATACTGTAGGATATCTTTTTGTTCTACTGATGGTGTCCTTTGCTGTACAGAAGCTTTTTAGTTTGATATAGTCCCATTTGTTCATTTTTGCTTTAGATTCCCTTGCCCGGGGAGATACGTTCATGAAGAAGTTGCTCATGTTTATGTTGAAGAGATTTTTGCCTATGTTTTCTTCTAAGAGTTTTATGGTTTCATGACTTACATTCAGGCCTTTGGTCCATTTTGAGTTCACTTTGGTGTATGGGGTTAGACAATGATCGAGTTTCATTCTCTTACATGTAGCTGTCCAGTTTTGCCAACACCAGCTGTTGAAGACGCTGTCATTTCCCAACTGTATGTCCATGGATCCTTTATCGTATATTAATTGACCATATATGCTTGGGTTTATATCTGGGCTCTCTATTCTGTTCCACTGGCCTATGGGTCTGTTCTTATGCCAGTACCAAATTGTCTTGATTACGGTAGCTTTGTAGTAGAGCTTGAAGTTAGGGAGTATAATCCCCCCTGCTTTATTCTTCCTTCTGAGGATTGCTTTGGCTATTTGGGGTCTTTTGTGGTTCCATATGCATTTTAGAACTATTTGCTCTAGTTCATTGAAGAATGCTGTTGATATTTTGATAGAGATTGCATTGAATCTCTAGACTGCTTTAGGCAGGATGACCATTTTGACAATATTAATTCTTCCTAGCCAAGAGCATGGGATGAATTTCCATTTATTAGTGTCCTCTTTAATTTCTCTTAAGAGTGTCTTGTAGTTTTCAGGGTATAGGTCTTTTACTTCCTTGGTTGGGTTTATTCCTAGGTATTTTATTCTTTTTGATGCGATTGTGAATGGAATTGCTTACCTGATTTCTCTTTCTGCTAGTTCACCATTAGTGTATAGGAATGCAACAGATTTCTGTGAATTAATTTTGTATCCTGCAACTTTGATGAATTCAGATATTAGATCTAATAGTTTTGGAGTGGGTTCTTTAGGGTTTTTTATGTACAATATCATGTTATCTGCAAACGGGGACAGTTTGAGTTCTTCCTTGCCAATCTGGATGCCTTTTATTTCTCTGTGATATCTGATTGCTGTGGCTAGGACCTCCAGAACTAACTTGAATAAAAGTGGGGAGAGTGGGCATCCTTGTCTTGTTCCCGATCTTAAAGTAAAAGGTTTCAGCTTCTCGCTGTTAAGTATAATGTTGGCTGTGGGTTTGTCATATATGACACTTATTATGTTGAGGTACTTGCCCTCTATACCCATTTTGTTGAGACTTTTTATCATGAATGGATGTGTTGAATTTTGTTGAATGCTTTTTCAGCATCTATGGACATGATCATTTGGTTATTGTCCTTCTTTTTGTTGATGTAGTGGATGATGTTGATGGATTTTCAAATGTTGTACCATCCTTGCATCCCTGTGATGAATCCCAGTTGATCATGATGGATGATCTTTTTGATGTGTTTTTGAATTCGGTTTGCTAATATTTTGTTGAGTATTTTTGCATCTATGTTCATCAGGGATATTGGTCTGTAATTTTCTTTTTTTGTGGTGTCTTTGCCTGCTTTTGGTTTTATAGTGATGTTGGCTTTGTAGAACGAGTTTGGGAGTATCCCCTCCTCTTCTGTTTTCTGGAAAACTTTAAGGAGGGTGGGTATTAGGTCTTCACTAAATGTGTTATCAAATTCAGGAGTGAAACCATCTGGTACAGGCGTTTTGTTCTTAGGTAGTTTTTGATTATCAATTCAATTTCTTTGCTGGTAATTGGTCTATTCCGATTTTCTGTTTCTTCCTGGGTCAGCCTTGGAAGGTTGTATTTTTCTAGAAGTTGTCCATTTCTTCTAGGTCATCCAGTTTGTTACCATATAATTTTTCATAGTATTCTCTCATAATTCTTTGTATTTCTGTGCCATCTATAGTCATTTTTCCTTTCTCATTTCTGATTCTGTTTATGTGTACAGACTCTCTTTTTTTCTTTATAAGTCTGGGTTGGGGTTTATTTATTTTGTTTATTTTGTCAAAGAACCAGCTCCTGCTTTCATTGATTCTTTCTGGTGTTTTATTCTTCTCAATTTTATTTATTTCTGCTTTAATCTTTATTATGTCCCTCCTTCTACCGACTTTGAGCCTCATTTGTTCTTCCTTTTCTAGTTTCATTAATTGTGAGTTTAGTCTGTTCATTTGTGATTGTTCTTCTTTCCTGAGGTAGGCCTGTATTGCAATGTATTTCCCTCTTAGCATGGCCTTTGCTGCGTCCAACATATTTTGTGGTGTTGAATTATTGTTGTCATTTTTCTCCATATATTGCTTGATCTCTGTTTTTATTTGGTCATTGATCCATTGATTATTTAGGAGCCTATTATTAAGCACCATGTGTTTGTGGGCTTTTTCATTTTCTTTGTGTAATTTATTTCTAGTTTTATACCTTTGTGATCTGAGAAGCTGGTTGGTACAATTTCAATCTTTTTTAATTTACTGAGGTTCTTTTTGTGGCCTAGCGTATGATCTATTCTTGAAAATGTTCCATGTGCACTTGAGAAGAATGTGTTTCCTGTTGCTTGTGGATGAAGTATTCTGTATGTGTCCTTTAGGTCCATCTGTTCTAATATGTTGTTCAATGCCTCTGTCTCTTTACTTATTTTCTGTCTGGTTGATATGTCCTTTGGATTGAGTGATGTGTTGAAGTCTGAAATTAATGCAGTGCATTCTATTTCCCCCTTTAATACTGTTAGTATTTGTTTCACATATGTAGGTGATCGTGTATTGGGTGCACAGATATTTATAATCATTATATCCTCTTGTTGGAGTGACCGTTTTATCATTCTATGATATCCTTATTTGTCTCTTGTGACTTTCTTTGTTTTGAAGTCTATTTTGTCTGATACTAGTACTGCAACACCTGCTTTTTTCTCCCTATTAGTTGCATGAAATATCTTTTTCCATCCCTTTACTTTCAGCTTGTGTATGTCCTTGGGTTTAAAGTGAGTCCCTTGTAGGCAGCATAGATATGGGTCTTGTTTATCCATTCAGTGACTCTATGTCTTCTCATTGGTGCATTCAGACCATTTACATTAGGGTGATTATTGATAGGTATGTACTTATTGCCCTTGCAGGCTTTAGATTCTTGATTCCCAATGTTTCAAGGGTAATTCCTTTACTATCTAACAGTTAAATATAAGTCACTTCCTATGCTATAACAAACAAAACCTAAAGGTATTTTTGTTTCCTCTTTTTTCTTTTTGTTCCTCTTCCATTCTTTGTATGTTATGAATAATGTTCTGTACTCTTTGTCTATCCTTTGGGTGACATCTATTTAGCCTTAGGAATACTTCCATCTATAGGACTCCCTCCAAAATGCACTGTAGTGTTGGTTTGTGGGAGCTAAATTCTTTCAGCTTTTGCTTATCTGGAAACTGTTTAATCCCTTCTTCAAATTTAAATGATAACCTTTCCGGGTAGAGTAATATTGGTTCAAGGCCTTCTGCTTCATTCCATTAAATATATCATGCCACTCACTTCTGGCCTGTAAGGTTTCTTTTGGGAAATCTAATAGTAGTCTGATGGATTTTCCTTTGTATGTGATCTTTTTTCTCTCTCTTGCTGTTTTAAATGTCTGTCTTTGTCCTTGATCATTGCCATTTTAATTATTATATGTCTTGATGTATTCTTCCTTGGGTCCCTTGTGTTGGGAGATCTGTGCACCTTCATGGCTTGAGAGACCATCTCCTTCCCCAGATTGGGGAAGTTTTCAGCTATTACCTCCTCAATGACACTTTCTATCCCTTTTTCTCTCTCTTCTTCTCCTGGTACCCCTATAATGTGAATATTGTTCTGTTTGGATTGGTCACACAGTTCTCTCAATATTCTTTCATTCTTAGATTTTCCTTTTTCTCTCTGTGCCTCAGCTTCTTTGTATTCCTCTTCTCTAATTTCTATGCCATTTACTGTCTCTTCTAGTACATCTAATCTGCTTTTAAATCCCTCCATTGTATGTTTCATTTCAGATATTGAATTTCTTATTGATTATATCTCCATCTTAAATTTGTTCCTGAGTTATTGAATATTTTTTCTGTACCTTCATAAGCATGCTTATGATTTTTATTTTGAACTCTCTTTCAGGAAGATTGGTTACTTCAGTTTCATTTGGTCCTTTTTCTGGGGTTTGTGAGATTTTGGTCTGAATCATTTTCTCTTGACGTTTCATGTTTCTGTGTGGTGCCCTCTAGTGCCCAGAAGCTACAGTCTCTGGAGCTGCTCAGCCCCTAGAGTGAGTTTGGGTGTCATTGGGGAGTGGATTTGGTGTCCTGTTTCGTGAGGTCTGCTCTGTTCATGATGTCTGTATGCAGTCTGGTTCAGCCTTCTTTCCTGTCGCTGTTTTAGGGTTAGTTGTATTTATTAATTATATTTTCATACTATTTGTAGTTTTGTGAGGATTTCTTTGTCTCATCGCTCATGCCACCATCTTGAATCTCAGGTCACAACCTATTTTACTGAACTTTTGAAGCTTATGTTCATTTATAGCAGGTGTTCTTGAGTACAGAGACACCCTGTCCAGAAAATAAACCTTCTGTTTTCCTCCAGGTATGGAGAGGTACAGTTTTGTGGTTGAGCTGGTGGTGGAAAGCCTTTGGGCTTATCACTCCTCCTTATATGCCCTTTCAGGGCAGATGGTATGATGTTATATGTAGACAATCCTAAGGACTTAACCATAAAACTTTGAACTAATCAACAAATTCAGTAAAAGGATATGAAATCAACATACAAATATGAGTCAAGTTTCTATACACTAACAGCAAATAACCTGAAAAAAAAGATGATAATGTTTAGGAAGAACTTTATGTCCCTAGAGTTTTTCTTCCTTCTTAATTTTTGTATGAATTCTGCATTATTAGTGCATTTGAAACAAACTGATTTTCATATATTTTGAAACAGTGCATGGGTTTTCTGAATAGAATGTTCACAGTTTTCTGAAAATATTCATTCTTAACCTTAATAATAAATCTTACAATTATCTATCATTATTCTTACTAAATAACTCTTGGCATACAATTTAAGAAATAAATATAGTTAGTTAGAAGCCAAGGGTTAATATATATTAAGCAGTAACTTGAATAGACTTGCTCTTGGGTCATTACATATATCCTGATTCAGTATGTATTAAAAAGCAATTAGCTTTTACATGATTAATATAGTGTATGCCAAATGTGTTTTAGTGGATGTGATTACACACTTTTCTACTCTTATTTAATATTTGGATTAGTTGTAGGCTGTTAATTATTTCTAAATTTCCCTGGGTATTTTTCCCTTTTCCTTTTACATTTTCATTGCATTTTATTATATATTCAGATTGTGGTAAAATTATAATTATTTATGAAAATTTGCTGCCTCATTTGTTTAATACACTTGTTTAACAACAATATCCTTACAATCCAACTGAAGTTAAAGTAAACAAACAGGGACATATATGTGTAAGAAGTCTTGAACCAAAGGAAAGATTTTATTCTGTACAGGCAAAATTCAATGGTGAATATGTGTTCTACTAGTATAGATGAGTAATGACTCTCCTTTTGCCAGTTTTGTTTGCTATCATGGATTTTTCATGGATAATATATTCTTATCACTGCTGTCTTGCAGGTTTCAAACCTTAACGTCAGTAGATTCTGGTTTCTTTGTTATTTCTTTCCTAGACTATTTTTTATAAATCAAGTGGCCCCAAAATTGCTGCTGACAATTATTTCCATTGAAAACCGAAATACAGAGAATATAGCTTAGTTTTGTAGTAATTTTGATTTTACTACCATAGTTTACTATTCTACTAAAGGAGTAAAATAAATCTAAGGGCTTGATTTCAGTGAATTTAGAAATTTCTAATACCTGTTATATCTATTATCATAACTGCTTTTACATTAAGGAATAATTCAACATGAGCATCATGTGTAACCTTTTTCCCTGCAAATGTTATAATCCAATTGTATTGGCAAAACATATGTACTTATCTTTACTGAAGGACATATATTCAGGCGAATTTTTCAAAAGCAATAATATGTGTAGATTAGGTAGCCACTGAGGCCATTAAAATTGTAGAAAAATAACTATGAGTGATTCATATATGTTTTCATGGAAGAGTTGAACTCCAAACCCCGTTTGGAAAACTTCAGGGTAAACTATTTTGAGGCAGGGGTTGGCATATATTTTCTATAAAGGAAAAAATAGTAAATATTTTAGTCTTTGTGGTCAAATGATCTCTGTCACACCTATTCAACTGTGATGTTGCATCATGAAAACAACCTTAGACAATGTAAATGGATGGGTGATTTATTTCAATAAAACTTTGTAAAAATAAGTGGGGACCAGATTTGGCCTATGAGCCACAGTTTGTGACCCCTGATTTAGGGCATAGGGCTTTTTGGATATAACGATATAGTATAAAATAAAAAACAAACCTAAATTTGAAAACAACAAAATACTATATAGCAAATTTTGCTATTAGGAATTTAAATTCATGACAGGAGATATAAAAATGTGTAATTTTACATAAATGGGCTTGTATGCATTTGTTTCAATTTTGATATTATAGTTTGGAGAAAATATAAGGAAACTGAATGCTTTGTTGGGTCATCCATATTTTATAGTTAATAAAAGGTACCATTTTCTTAGGTAAATTTTTAATCTCTTAGAGACTATATATTATTTCTTTGAATAGTAAGATAATGGAAGAAAAGTAAGGTATGTCATCTATATAAAAATGACTTGTATTAAATTATATTATATTGAATCATTGTCCCCTGATGTTTAAATGAAAAAAAAAATGTCTCTCTTATAGAAAATTCCTTTAGGGAAAGACTAGCTTAGTCTCATAACTGGTAAACTAAAAATTGCTCAGTCTACTATAAAGAGATAAGTCTCTTCCTAGAAGGTTTATTGTGAGGATTATAGAGATAAGATATTTAGAGAATTGAATTCAGTAACTGTTCACAGTTGTCAACCCCTCAGGAAGTTTTAGCTCTCTTCTTCCTTCTGCTTCACATCAGGGAGAAATAGCCTAAAGACCACAGAACAAGGACAAGTAGTTTTTGTCACATAGGAAAGCAGTATCATGAACATTTTATTACTATATTGAATGAAAACTTCAGTATTACATCTTTGCAAGGGTAAGTGTACCCATATTCCCTTTATATGTCCATCCACTCTCTATTTTATTTTTATTTTACTTTATTTCTAGCAAAGGTACTAACAAACAGTGCCACGTAGTTTATTGAAAAAGGAACAGTTCTTCAATTTATCCATTGATGACGCTGATAGCCTTTAATTTTGGTTTTACAAACGTAATTAAATCTTAAATGGTTTGTAGTAAGGATGATACTAAAGCTAAAACAAATTAGCAAGATTTACATTATTGTAAGTGTGTGAACAACTTTAGCAATATATCAAAGCAATCTGTCAAGGGATTCCTTCTTTTCAGACAAAGATTCTACTACCTTTAAGCCATTATTTTCTAACACTTCATTATTTGGTCAAGGCACGATATAAATGCTTGTTTCACAAATGAAACATAAGTTCCCAATAGAATTCTTGTTCCCCTGCCCACCTAGGGTTTCGAAGAATTTTATTAAAAGATTAACATATCCTTCATTATCAGCACCATTTTCCCCATTCATTTATTTATTCCATTTTTATTATTTTTACTGCATTATGGAAATGCAAATTAAAGCCACAATATTATATGACTATATACCCACTAGAATGTCTATAATAAAAAAACTGACAATACAAATTTTTTGGCAAGGAAGTAGATAAATTGAAACCCTCAAACAGAGCTGATGCAAAGGTAAACTCATACAGCCACTCTGGATCATGGTTTTGTAGTTTATTAAAAAGAAGAACCCAAACTTGACAAATAACCCAAGTATTTCACTCCTATGTATTTTCTAAGGGAACTGGTAATTTATGTGCACAAGGAAAAACTCTTTAAAAATGTTTAGAGGTTTTATTGTTTATTGACAAAGTTGGAAATAACCAAAAGTACCTTCCAAAGGTAAATAAACAAAATGTATTAAATATATAAAATGGGATACTATTCAGCAATAAAAAGAACAGGCTACTATTATGTGCCATATGTGCTATATGGGACATAATAATATAGAACAAATTAAGCATTATGTTAAATGAAAGACACCAGACTCAAATTGTAAGCCTTAAAATATCAAGTGTTGCCTTGATGTCTTCAAACCTTATAGGGCCCCAAAGGCCCTTCCTCTGCTCTTACTAGATAAGCCCCCACCCAGTGGGAAAGCTTCATGATCCAGTTAGTTCTCCTATCACCCAGATCAACTGCACTCCACTTGGTCCTCTGCCTAATGGGTTTCACTTCCTGATCAGCACACAAAATTATTCAAAGAAACCAACTACAAACTCACAGAGGAAACAGTGCCTCTCTTTCCCTCTTTTCATTGCAAAGCCCCTACTGGTTCACTCTACTCTGGGGTGCAACCCCTGTGTGGCCTTGCATGGAATTCTGTGTTCTCCTTCCCCAGGCTGTGAGTACATGTAACTAATAAGCTGCTATCAGTCTTATCAGATCAGAGTCAAATGTTGTATGTTTTGGTGCCTTATACTATTTAGGGTGAGGGATTCCTCCTTCACCAACAGGATGAGTAGGGGGTGATCACAACCCAGACGACCACATGTTAAATGATCCCAGCTGTTGCCTGGGCATGGGGAATTGGAATAAGCACTGATGGTATATATGCACAAAAGAACTTTTGTGGTGATGGAAAAATTTTAAAAGGATTATATGATAACCTTACAGGTCTGTAAGTCTATTAAAAATAATTTCATTGTATACTTTTACAATGGTATATTTTATAACATTAACTACAGTCAACTGTTATAAATGAAAAAAATAACCAACTACCATGAAAAAACGTTTACAAGAATAGTTGGAAAAAATAAACAAAGACTGGAGTATTTTTATATTTTTATGTGGTTAAAAATAAATTCCATGTTTATATATGTATGTATATACACTACACACATACACATACATACTTTTTGGTTGTCTCTTAAAAAACACCACTGAAAGAAAATGAGGTGGGTGGAGAAAGGCTGGGAGAGCCCTCAGACCATGATGGAAGTCTGATCTGAGTGAAGGTGAGAGGAAGACAGTTCCCTGTCTCCCAGGAAGGAGCTTGTCTTTGTAACCTGACCACACTCAGTCACTGAATGGCAGTAGCCTATGGGCAGTGAAACACACTGATGGAGATTAGAGTGTCAATGGTTGGATCTCTCAGCCAGTTATGCCCCCTCCCTGAGAGGCACATTCTCAGGGTCACAATATTCCATTTATGTTTTAATGAGAAGGAAAGCTTTCATTAAGCTAGGTAACCAGGCAGGCTTTCTTATGCTGTTTTGAAATATGTCTGCTTATACAACAAAATGTAAACTTGAATGGAAATGTTGGCTAGGAATTTTATCACATGACTGGGATTTGTTTTTATGGAAGGTTTTTAATAGCATAAAAAATGAAATATCACCAGAATAGGAAGAGATATACTTGTTTATATATATATTTTCCTTCCTACCCTCTTTACTATGTCCACTGTGTTTGTTGCTAAATTCCCTGGAAAGGTGAAAATAGAAACACATATAGTTCTTAAAATCTGTGTGAAAGAACCAAGAGAAAATATGTAAAAGCTTTATTTTCAAAATTTTATAAATCAGATTTCCAAATTTATTCTAAGGGGAGTGATAATTAATTCTGGGTTTATTTTATTTCACCCCAAATCTTTTTCAATTAATGGTTCAAATATCATAAAGCAAAAACTTTAGAAAAATACTTTCTGAATAACATAAAGTCAGATATATTTTGTCACTCATTTTTTAAATAATATTGTTAAAACTTATTATTGACACAGTCAAATATCTTGCAATGACTAAGAATAAGTACCATTATTAAACACTATTTAATAATTTTATTCAATATATGTATTTATATCTGTAATCCAGATGTATTTTTACAAGCATTTCACTTGAAAATCTGTGCACTCCTATTAGAGAATTACCAATAATTAGAGCATACGTATATTTTTCAGAGAATCAAAAAGAATTGAAGAACATTTTTATACTGAATTGTTTAATCATCAATATCTGTTTCAAAGCACTATATCTCTATTTGCTGGGATATCTATAAATATGGCTAAAGACAAAAAATTAGGCAGATAAATTACTGAGTTACCATTCTCATGAAAAAAATAATTTTATATTTACAAATGACTCAGTTTAACTCGTGAAATACAAACTTGACTTGAAAACAAAACCTCTGAATTCGTGTGTGTGTGTGTGTGTGTGTGTATGATCTCTCATAAAATGAAATATATATAATTACACCTTTATTACATATTCATGTCATATTACTTATTATTTTATTAAATTTATATTATATATTTATATTAATATGATTTTTTTTTCTAATTTATATTTTATAAACTTTATTTTAAATATATTGTAATATTTATATTGTATTATATATATATTTATATTATTTAGGGAGATATGTAAATAAAATTTATAAGGAATAATTCATACTTCCTTGTTATGAGAAAGTAAAAGTTTGTTTTGTTGTTCAGCCTGGGTTTAAGCTTATCGCCTTCATATGAACTCTGAAAACTCTTGTGAAGTGTACTAACCTTGCTAAACCTTATTTTCTTCATGCGTAAATGAGGATTACAATGATAACCAAAATATAGAATTGTTATAAGGATTAAATAAGATATTTGTTAAGGAGAAAGGATAGTTCTGAGAACACTGGTAGCATCTAGTAAAGATTAACTTTCATTATGACTCTTACTCTTCCTATTCCTAATGTATTTTTAAAACCCAGAGTGTCTTTTATTGTATTATATATGAATGTAAAAATTATGTATAAATTATATATAAACATAAGAATCAGAGAAGTTAAATCGATATTTTATTGATTGGAAAATGAATGAAATCACTAGCAGAACAGAACAATTTTGGACAGTACACAATATGCTTACTTTGATTCATACTATTTATTGTGACATTAGACCTTACTCTAGAATACATAATAAACTGGTAGATGAATATCAATAACATGAAGGCAGTGGTATAGAGCATTCATTAAGTTTATACCAACTTGCTGTACTTTGAATAGAAGCAGAATTCATAAGAATTCTAAACCCAATATACTTTCATGTTGACTTCCATTATACAATCAAAGATGTCAAATATACTCCCACAGGAAAAAGAGCATTGATTCCAAGAACTCACAAAACTCTTACATTTAACACCACTGCAAAACTTCTGAAATTACATATTTAACTTCTAGGTACCCACTCTACAGCTATTTCATGAGAATTGACAGTGAGGGAAAAACTGAAGTTGATGGATTTTTCTTTTTTAACTTGGCACTAAGAACACATTGCCTGAAGTTTCCTTTGTTTTCTGAGCAAGATTTCATGAGCAAAGTCTCTTGCATTAAAAGAAAAAGAGAGACAGAAAGAAATCAGGATAGAAATGAAGGAAAAAGCAAGGAAAAAAACACCACCAAGAAGATAAACCAAAAAGGCATGAAAGAAAAGTTAATGCTTTTTAAAAGGATTACTTTAGTTTACTTTAGTCTTTCATGATGAACAAATATGACAAAACCACCTTTCTCCGGGAAGATGTGCTGTGTATCTGCACTGAGTTGCTGTGCAAGTTCGGTGAGTGTTGTATTTCATTTAATGAATCAAATCTAAAGAAAGACGTAAAGTATTTTCAAGAGAAGTTTTGTTTATGTGTAAACATTCACTTCTTGTGTTTAGTAGTTTCAAATACATGACTATTCTATCAAAAGCTTTAGCAGGACAATTTGTATCATTATTAATTTGAGCCCTCTTGCTAAACTTCATTTTACTAAACTAAATATTACTATTAACATTTTAATAACATTTTAGCAAAAAAACATTAATACATCTTACTATATATATATATATATAGGTATATGTATATACTCTTTTCTACTAAAATTTGCACATTGAGTGCAAGTACTTTTCTCTGCCCCCTTTTGAAAAGTTAACTAATAAGACAGTAATGGATTTGCAATTTTAAATTGGCACTTTAAAATTTCAAGTAGCTGTAAGAAAGAAGTGTGCTTTCCACTCAATTTCTCTATAAACCCAAAACTGCTCTAAAAATAAAATGCAATTTTTTCTTAAAAAAGTAAAAGGCATGGAGAATGTCTGTATCAGACAAGGTAAAAGTATTTGTCATATGTCACTAAAATATTATTGAATCAACTGAAAAAATAAAATTTAGTTATTATGACTATAAGGTGAAATTAAGAAGAACAGCATTTCAGGTTCACATAGAATTATAGAATGATCCTTCTCAACATTATCTATTTTGTAATGTGATTTGTGGCTCAATATATAAATGAGATAATTGTATAAGGGTTGACATAATCATGAAAAAATCATATTAGATCTTTTCCATATTTGTAACATGAATTTCTAACTTCCTATTGTCTTCTACTATCATTAATATTTTTGTACAATAACTTTTGCTTTAAAAAAATGTATGTCATTATGGAAAATTATTCAGAGCAGGAAAGCAACAATATAATGTTCTGACCTAGATTTTACAAAAGAAATACCTCAAACTCCAAAGTGTCTTGAGCTTATGTTAAAGTGGTTAGGGATTTCATGAATGAGCTTTCTCAGAAGCCAGAGGCCCAAAATTGATATAGCACAAGGCAGTAGAACGCTCACATGATTGCCTTTGTTGAGCTATGGTAGAGCACTATACAGTAAACTCTCCAGGGCTGTTGGTAGTTGATAACACAGATCAGTATATGCACAATATATTCAAATGGAGGAAAAGAATTATGTCATAAATGAAGCAAATCGTAGAAACACAGGATAGAATAATTTTATCAAAATTTTCAATAAGTGTAAATGGGAATTGGATCTGATTTTTTGAGTCACATAATATGTAATTTTTTTAATTTGCATATTTTAGGACCCTTAATAAAAATCTTCGATGTAAACATGAGCCTCTGAGTTTTCAAACATAAAATCTGCATTCAAAGCAAATACATAAAAACAAGAAATAGCTCCATGAACCAAAGTAACTCGTATATCAACAGCCTAAGGAAAATGAAATCAATCAAAACAAAACTTTACTTTTATTTCCTTCTGTTGTTTTAATATGTGCTCAATAGTGGTAGTACCCCTACCTGGATAAAAACTTGAAAATAATACATCACTTTTCTTTTCAAACAGTCTTTAAATGCACAAGGTCCAACTCTGTGTTGGAGCGTGTGTGTGTGTGTGTGTGTGTGTGTGTGTGTGTGTGCAAGTTTGAGAGACAGAGCAAGCAATGTATTTGTTCCCTCCTTGGGCATACCACCATCTGTCTGCTTGCTGTGGATGAGGTTGTATAGTCCTTTATACAGATTGTATAGTCCTTTGTTTTCTCCACCTACCATTTCTCCTCTACTTAGTGGCTAATTGAAGTTGCAGAGTCTTCCTGAGGTGGTTCTTGGACAACTGATGATCAAAGGGGGAACACATAATCTGACTTACTGGGTGCACATGTCACCCAGGTTTGCAGATGCACTGACTTTCTCATGTGAGTGCCTTATACCGGGACCCTCTGTTGAAACTTGTATGATCTTAGTGGTGCCACCCCCTCTCAGCTGGAGAGTCTTGACATCTCTATACCATATGGACAATCTTTCATTTCCTTTAACTCTTCTAGTAGATCATTTTAGGCAAGACTTGAAACAACACCAATACAGCATTCTCTCATGTATGTTCCATGTTTGGTCCCCTGAAACACTAGGTCTCTTTTCTTACTTGCCATTCAGATGGGAGTATAGTAACTTTCTAGTTACAGCAGCAATTCAGCTTTCCTTTCCAAGCAGCTTACCAAACCATGTCTTCTGTCCTCCAAATTCTCTGAGGTTAAAGTCAGATACCAGGTCACTGTATCCCCCAGATGCAGGGAACACAAACCAACTTATCTCAGTGGTACCACCAAGGCTTGAATTAAGTGGTTACATACCAGGTATAGTGGCTCTCCTGAGACTGAGGAAATAAGACTCATACCACAACTTTGTCATGGGACCATGCAAACAAAATTTCTCTTTTCTCTGTGTTATGACTCTTTGACATCCTGGATATGAATGAAAACTAGAGCTTTGAAACTACTTCTTGTCAACATATTTCCATCTTTTAACTAACGTGGGAATTTCAATCTGTTTTATCATGATGCTTCAGGTGAAACTTTCAATTTCCTACTTTGACACATTTTGTTCCCAATTCCAGGCATATCTTATATTCAATATTTCATTTAGCCCTCACAACAATTCCTTAGGGAATGCTTTTTTAATTATACCACTTTATAACTGGGGAAATTGAGAATTAGAAAGATCAAGAGGCTTGCCTGAAGACAAAGGCAGTAAGCAGTACAGAGGGTCAGATAAGTAGTGTTAGCACCTTTCAAAAGCCGGTACACTTTTCTGCTATTCTATGCCAGATATTTAGATCATAAAGTCAAAGAATATGTGTACCTGTATGGTTGAAACTAT